>CM036881.1:31239426-32478852 GCA_020796165.1 Pantala flavescens | reverse complement strand
AACACGTTAATATAAATCATTAATTTCGAAGCCAAATGAAGTTACAAAACATGCTAAAGAATCATCCTTACGGGATACAGGTATAAGACGTTCGACATTACAAATATCTTTATAGATTTAAGCATGTTCGCGATTGAACAAAAATTTATTCTTTATATTGATTTAAACTGAACTATTTTGACTAACAGCAGGAAATTGGAAGTAACTTAGTTAAACAGAAGAGAAAAATAGCCACCTCGCTGTGACTCGAATCCAGATCTTCAACTTTATCGGTACGTTGGAGACCTGGGTTCGAGTCACAGTCAATTCGCTATATTTCACTGTTTAACTTTGCAAAAAAGTGCACGCTCTAACGTGAAAAGCATAAATTACGTATCCTTCCTTTACAGAATGACCTTGTATTTTATTTTAGAAGCGATTGGATCAAGAACATTTTGAGTCCTTTATAGAAAATATGTCACCGAGGCTTTTCTCGAAATTAATGAAGCCAAGCCTTCGAAGGCGGAAAAAGTAACGGCCGTTTAAAATTTCCCTTCAACGGTATTCTTTTATCATCACCTACAATCTGCATTGATTGCCAACTCATAAAAGTGGAAGAAATTCTTTGGAGACCCTTTTCAGATGAAATTCCACGAATGCTTTCCCTAGAAGCCCCTTGCTGTCGGTGAAATGAAAGTTTCATAAATCACGTCTTGTAAAGTGGAAGCAACTCCTAAATCATGCGCATTAAAATGACAAGGAATAAAACACGATTATAATCGAGCAACTCAGAATAATCCATCAATATGCTTCACGAGACGTGCAATTTCCTTTCCCTGCATCCATTGTCCCTTCTCAGGGTTTATCAACCCTCGGCGGATAATTCCAATAGTTCCGAGGGCGAATATTAGAAAACTTTGAGGAAACTTCACGAGCACTGCCTACGCACGGGTGCTTCCTTTATGGTCATGTCCCGTTGTATTGAATATCCGCTAAGGAGAGGGAAACACACGGATAACAATGGCGGGAACCTAAATCTGCCCCGTTCTTCCCCGGTTACATGGCCTCGGGCGCTGTCGAGAAAAACAACTCCGTCTTGAAGAGACGCGGGTGATGGTTGGGTTACATACGTGTAAGGATACTCGTATTCTTTCAATGCAGCAGAAGGGGTAACCTCCAGAAGAGTTCAATTCTAATTATTCGGGGAAAGGATGAAATGCAGATGAATATTTATATATCAAGATAATACTTCTGTTTCTTGTTTAATCGGTGAGTTTATAGTATATTCCTTCTTACCCGATGAATTTATCTTAAATCAGCAGGGAATGAGAACATATTGGCGGTGAAATAAAATGGTATGAAGTAAAAAATTTAAGGGGAAAATCTAAAATGAATTAAATAATGTATTCACTAAATACGTACTATTTTTGGCACATGAGAAAGAGATGAAAATAATTCAAGTAACATTTTCTTTACAGATGAGAATATTCTTATTAAATTTTTATTTTTTGTTAGAAGTGGCATCTACAAAGTAATTTCCAATAACTTACTCAAATTAAGATGAATTTAAAGTATAAAAGTATTGGACATATTTTTGATCATTCATTCAGAAAAGAATCGTACTGAAAAATCATCGTTAGTTTTTCTGAACTAGGAAGAATTTTTTCATATTTAACATTTCAGAGAGATGCTAAACAATTAATGGAATTAATTCCGAAATTTTATATGCTACGTAATAGAGAAGTTGAGAATCATGAGATTCTTCGTATTGATTAAAACCCATTAAACCAGATTACAAGTGAGTTTTGAATATATTTGTTTACTATATTGCCCCTTTCCATCCCTCAAATTAAATGTAGATTCACTTTCAGATAAGCGATGACTACATTTGGGTTTGACTTGCATTAGATGAATTTTGAAATTGATAATTAACATTGCATCCGAACTGATCCAAAATAATCCTCTAAATCAAATATGCGTAAATCGGAACGTAAACCTAGTTGAAAGCAGAGCGTTACCATTGGCAACTCTATCGCTCTACTTAGGGCAAAATGGAGGGAAAGAGGTGCTTAATCCGATGTAACAGTCAACTGGTCAGCACCATTAGTCGCCTAATTTACCATTTTGGGTGATTACCTTCAGCAGCGCCAAGTAAGTGTTGATTATGGACGAACGACGCGGTGTGGAAAGATTAACGGCTGAAAGGAAATGGATGGATTAATTAGGGGGAGTCACCTTCATTGTATACACGCTGTATTTGGTAAAAATGGCAGTGGAGAGATTTAACGACCACAATTTTAGGGGGGAAAGCATGTAGATCCATGAACAGTTTACAATTTCGTGTTAACAAAAATTATAACTTTACGCGTCTATTTAATCGGGATTTTTATACAGGTTTGTTGTCCAACAATTGATAAGTATGAAAATAATACGTCAAAATAAACTTCACGATAATATATATAAGGTAAAATAAAAATAATAGTTTGAAGGGTAATTTTGAGATTATTAATGTTAAACGCATCAAACATAAATCAAACGCATCAAAATTGCATGTAATCGGGGTAACCTGTTTCGTTAAGTACATATTGTTTTTATTAAAATGACCAATTAGAGAGAACTTTATACTAAACCTCACACTTCCGTATGCTTCAATCTAACAGTGCATTTTAATATATACAAATAAATATTTATTTTAGTTGGAATTAGGAAGGCTTGCTAAACTCCTTCAAATATTAAGACTCCTTCAAAATATTTCGGATTTAATTTTATGCATATATAAGACTGAATTTTTTTCAAAAAGAAAACAATTTTCTTAATATTCGCAAGATGAAGCCAATTTAAAGCGAAAATTCTTTTAATAAAAAGTAGTTTACAAAATTTCTCATCAAAAAGCCTAAGAGCGCCGCGATTTTTAATCTTGAGACGTAATACTTATCTCGCAGAATGAACAACGCCATGGATTACTCCGAAGCTTACGAAATACTCCTAATCATCCATAAATTAACTCCCGTGGCTTCTCTAATATACTTCCCTTTTTCCTAAGGCACTCGGAAACTTTGTAAAGCTTACATAGTGTAATCCATCGAAAAATGAAGGAACTTCTCAAAAGGTTTTTGTTTTAATATTCCGCTAACAGGTACGCTCTTTTAAGAGGAAGTTGATCCTTCCAAAGCTCAGAGCAGGAATCCTATTAAGGTGAAAATAAGTATAAAATGAATTTGCTTACAAACTTTAAAATCTGACATGGCTAGATAAAAGGCAATCAAATAAACAATGAATCGTTTTCACGGTACAAATTAGCAGCAAAATAAACATCTAAATTAAAATACAGAGAGTCAAGCCAACTTTGAATAATGGCTTTTAATGATCTTTAAATGAAAAATAGTTAATAATCCTCAAAACCTATATCAATATGCCTCAAACCTAAATTACTCAGGAAATGTAATCAATATTAGAAGGCATGACTTTGTGAAAAGCCATAGAAATATTATGAAAGAACTTTGTTATTTCCACAGTTAATTATCTGTTTTCAGTAAATTATCTGTGGTTAAAATTTTTTTCAATATACTCAGGAAATATTTGATACAAAAAATAGGTTTTAATCAAAACAACGAAATCCATTAGGAAAAAGAATGATTTGGATATGAAATCTTTATTAAGGCAAAAATGAGACCCGAATACCCTTCTCCCATAAGGAGATTATATCTCGTCTTATCAACACGAAAAATATGTACGTATCAAAATTCCGCTTTTATTTTTTTGAATTTATGAAGATAAGATATTATTTCATTACGTACAATACACCGTGGTATTTTTACATAGGCTTCTGAATACAGATTCAATTTCTGCTACCTTTTCCATACTCTCAAATTGATGACGTGAAATAAATATTGAAGGCGACGCAATGATAATTATAGCAAACGCAAAAAAGATATACTTAATCCATAAATTCTAACCTTATAAAGTACGAGAACAAAATGTACTCGTAGTTAATTAATTTCGTATCCATAAAAGCGAAACGAATTCATCTGAAGAAGGAAATAAAACGAAAGATCGCTCGATTTCCATTGGCGATGTACATGTTTCCTTTAAAAGCCTTATTCCGGACTCTATTTGGGATTCACTTCTTCGAAATTAAAACGCCTTATTTTGCGCCATCTTCAGTGCTACGTCGAAAGCTCTCTCGAGGCACCCAAATTAGCCCACTCGCTGCCGAAGTAGGCTAATGCCATCGAGGTGCATTCTGGGAGCAGCCAAGAACTCGCGATTATTTCTAAAGGCTTAATTCAGAAGCAACGAAAATAAGACACAGATTAGGAGTGCACTGATTACTTCTCTAATGGGAAACACACTCCGAATCTCTCATTCCTAAATGTACTCCAAAGAGCTTCACGATGTTTAGGTTTGTAATTAAAATGTTACCCTTTTAATAAACACGAATAAATAATTATATCTATTTAAGGAAACTAGATAATTTATTTCGATTCTATTTATAAAAACATTCCTATCAAAACGCATGGTTCATCTCTCCAAAGGCCAATTTTGTAGAGTTAATTTTAATGGTCTAAATACAGATAGCATTCGGAGGCAAGATTACGTTATTTCCCCAAGAGGACCAAGTCTTGTTATGCAGCTAATACAATGGAGTCATTATCACCATCTAACGTCTACCTCTTAGCTGCCCTCGTATTCCAAAGATCCTCTTCCGGTGTTTGGGTCCATTCTCGTGTATCTCCACCGAATCAGCTGTCGCACAGAATTATCAACATCGCCTTGGTTACCAAAATGGGATACTGCAATTCCCTACCATAATTACAGAGATGCATAACTTTTGTTTCTTTGGCTGACTGGCTTTAGCATTAGTTTCACAAGAGGCTTCGGTTAAAATTTTGAGGTAATTAATATAACGGTATTCGTAGTTAATATTGGTAATTTTCATTCTATTTTATCTCTATAAGACAGTAACTAATACACCTAACAATTTAATATAAATCTACAAGATATTACTTTACTACCAAATATGTAGTCAAGCTAACATATTAAGAGGCTCATTTCAATATAGGAATAAAATTGCGTACATTATTCACGATAAAAGAATGTAATAAGTCGATAATATGGAAGAGAATATCTTCAAACAAGTTTGCTATCTTAATATCGAAATAAGAAAGCGGTTATATTCCTTTACTAATATACTTAAACAAGACCCGGAGGTATATAGGTTACGAAAAGTATACTTAAAATCTCAAAACAAAACACCGATTATTGCTACGAGAATATTACGAAAGATGATTATAAAGAGAACTTCACAAATTTATAGCATGTGTAATAAACAGATTCACTATTCATACTACTAATTCTAGCAAATGAAAAGCATTTTTATATATTTATGAACTACCGAATAAGTAAACAACGAGCAAATAAGTAACAAGATACATATAACACGTTACGATTTGATTCTTCGCTGGAAAAATTCCTCAGCTTCATTCCCTTGTGATACATACGCTATCGGACATCTTTTCCATAAAACACGGAGAGCCTATTTCAGTTTACGTTCAACCGAAAAACAGTTCAAATGAGATTCTTTGGAATGACAATAGAATCTCTCATCAACGCCATTTCGAGGAATATTTTTGATTAAATTTGGATCGCTTAGTCAAGGCTCCCTTTTTAAAAAGAAAAGCTGCAATGATCGTGTCTTATTCTCTTTTGGATGTTTCCTCTCCACAGTCATTTATCAGCAATGCAATCTCGGAGAGGAAATCAAGCTCTGAACACCACTTTTTCTTCGACTTTTATGAAACGAAAACTGAAAATGACGGAATGAAACTATAGCCTCCTCACAGATGAACGTAAAGACAAATCGCTTTAAAGATTCGGAGATAATGACACTTCAACCGACAGAAAGAGAGAGATTTCAAATTATTTTCCAGAAAAGTACGCTCGTTAATATTCCCTGATTCAACTGCGGGGAATGAATTTTTCCTAAGATAATAGTTAGGTAATGAATTTCTACGACAGCTGCATAGACTCGTTCACGAGTTTAAACAATTGTTGCGAACAGATACACAATTAATGAAAGAACTACTTATTTCCGTGATGAGAGCATTGCTAATGAGAAGTTTCAATTCCACGAGTTTGAAACGAATCTTAAAAACAGAAACCTCGGCGGCAGGAAAAATTGGTGAGCGTTCCTTCACACGAATGGAGAAATGGGGAACGTAAAAAACAGCAGAGAAATGCTAAAAAACAAACATCTCAGTTTACTAGGGAAACAACATTAGACGGACGGAGAGCGGCTGGTGAAAAAAATACCGGAAATGGAGCTGATAACACCGTTACCATGGGGAACGGGAGAAACTCGACGCGGAAAGAAAGAAAAATATCCGGGATACGCTACGTTACGTTTATAAATATATCTTCACGCACATCGTGCGGAAAGATACTTCCACCGCAGGAAAAAAACTGGGAGAGAATATCTAAATCAATGGACGTCAAAACAAAACACGGCGGGGCATCCGTGATAGATGAGAAGGTGACAATCGGGCGTCTGTGGGGTCAAATGGGGGAGAATAAATCTAAGGCTAGAGTTGAGAGGAAAGAGATCTGTCGGACAGCTTGGAGAGGAAAAAATGCAATAAGCGAGTCCAGATCCATAAATTTCCGCGAGTTAACGAAACGTAAATCAAGGATGGACTTGGATTCCACGCTCGATTAAAATTTTTCCGCGCGCGATTCAATTTATCGGTGACGGCGAACTGTTAGGGAAAAGGGAAAACGTCAGACAGTTCGCGTAAGATCGAATGATTTGTTTTTAGAGTCTTTCCGGACGCTGTGGTCCGTAACAATAGAATCCGATATAATTAGAACAGATGTGGAGGATATCTTGGTGGTATTGTCGGACGCTCTGGAAAGCCAATGACAAGCTGTGATAAATTTGTGTCCTAAATACGAACGTATGACAGAAGCGCACTGTGCATGTTGCGAGGCTGGATACAGTGACATTTGAGTACTTCGATAATAAATTATCAGCATCCTTCCCACAGCTGTGATATTTTTTCAAAGATGAGATGGGAATGTGTATTCTGCTCTACTAATTTTAGAAGTTTAAAATTTACAAATTGCGAAAAGTTCACATCTATTCTAGATAATAACATTAAGCCCAAGTCACTGTTTTTGAATTACATTTCTAGAGTTTGAATGCCCTCAATTATGCAGATAATGTAAGAATTGGATTACAGATGTTAAATTTGATTAGAAAGAGATTGAAAGTGCAAAGATTTAAATGAAGTTTGCAATTTGTAATTTACAAATTCCAAAATACTAAATTCATGTACATGTTTTAATACTATTTATTATATCAGTTTTTATACATTCAAACGAAATATTTCATCACACAAAACATTTCAGCATATTACTTTTACAAAATTGATCTTTTTCAAAATATAATATTCTAATTTTAATTTCAAATGTGATTGCATATTAAATGTCCTTTATTTTGATAAAATATTTTAATGTCACCTTTATTTATTATAATCAATAATTTTTGTCTAAAATTCGCTATCGTATACCCAGAAATAAGACTTAATTTTCTAGAATTCTCAAATAATATCAAATGATACTTCTCTAAAATTTTTTTATTATGTTGAGGACGAAATTATTAAGACATTCATCCCTCTGTTACTTTTATATTTAATGGTATAAAATAATAATAATATCAAAGATTTATAATAGGTTTGTATGTATAAATTTTATTATTAAATGAACTAAGGAACGAATTGGAAAATTCGCACCAATATATTATCAACAAAATCGATTGAAAAAAGAATTATAGCCATAAGGTTTTAGGAAATCAGTCCTTGTCGGTTAGCTGTTCTATTTAGAGCATCTATCACTCCCTTTTCTCATCTATTTTATTCTACATGAGAACGCCGGTTCCGCTGTATATTCCCACGGTCAATCTGTCTTTACTGAATCATTAAATAGGTGGAGTTTCTCTATCGAATTACCGAAGCGATTTTCCATCGAACTCCTACAAGAGTTGTCTCAATTCGGGCCACTTGCATCTCAAATGTATTTGCTCTGGTCATTTACCATTCCACTGATGCAGTTACAGGGATGAAGCGAAATCGGATCACAGCTAACTTTATTTCGGAAAATGGGAGCGATACGTTCGGAAAATAATTTTCGGGGAAACGAAACCTATGCGAATGAAATCCAAGCAAGAGAAAGCAATTTGTAAGCAATCACTTCTTCCGATAATTCAAATTCCCTGACGAGTCTAAATTATTCTCAGTTACAAATAATGTGTAGAAAAACATGTCTCAGCCGTTTTTGGAAGACACAGTCCATATTTGAACAGACGTGTATCTTATTTATTAATCAAACGCTAATAAAAATATGCCAAAAAAGTTTATGATTAAAAAATTAATACTTGATCGCAAAATATAATATTTCATAGTTCATACATCATCTTTAGAATTTATTTAATAATTATGACAATATTATAGAAACTAACTTATGCAAAATCACTTCCTTCCAAAATTAGTTTCATTCTTTTATTATATAATCACTGTAAAACGGCAAAGATGATAGAAGAATTTTTTACACTCGAATAAAGTAAAAAATAATAAGAAATAGTTTTCATGGCATGAAATTAAAATAAGAATGATTCACTAGATAAAATTATAAATTTAGAGAAGCAAATATTTCGACTGATATTTGTTCTTTAATGAACGTAAGACATAAGGGAGGGAATATTTTAAAGATTAATGACAAGATATATTTAATTTACAATCATAGATGGATAGAATAGCATCATGGGAATAACTACACAGTGCAGTTTTATATGCAGTACGCTAACATTCTTCATGAAGAAAGAGCTCCTTGAATATTAACTCAACGCAATCTTTTAACCGCACATATTTCCTAGTCTTAAAAAAAAAACAGCAAACAAAAGGAAGATAGGGAAAAGGATAGACGTGTAACAGCAGGGGAGAAAAACAATTAAAACACTCCTAACGTACATTTGAGGCTCCATTGTTCCACCGCTATCCAAGCGCCGCAGTCGACAGGAATTAAAACTAATAATTGTGACGTAAAAGCGAGCCGAGAAGGAAGGCATGCTACACTCGGCACAAATGAATGCAGAAAATTGCTGCTTCCGCATTTTTGAAAAGACGGGCGGAGCAACGAGAAGATTATGAGTTTCGCGGCGTAAATAAACAGCGGGGGTAACGGCAAGCAAAAATTACTTCCCGGTTTTTGGGTCAAGGTGGAACTATAAATTTAGGATCTTGTAAGAGGAAGGTTATAAAACACTGAGGAGAATAAATATTAGGTGGCGGAGGAAATAGCTTACTTTACGAGGAAAACTAAAGAATAAGGTGAACACAATAGAAGAATTTGGAAGGAAAATAGACTCCCTTTGTTGGAACTCACATAACCGATGTACGAACAAATATTTCACAGTATATCGTTACAATTCCAATATCTTTTACAAACATCATTGGTTATTGAGTCGATTCATGAGACAAATGGGCGAATCAAAATAAATATTACAGAACTATGGGTAAAAGATCGTAGAAACATTTGTTTATTTTCCTTTTTTTCTCTTCTCTTCTTCATATAAAATTATATCGATTTTGTGTGTTGACTATTGAAAACATAAAACTCAGGCAAATTAAAGTGAATGTCTTTAAATTCTTTATTAAATTGATGAACAGGTGTTAGAATAAATAAGAATCGTATCTTTAGTCCTTCGTTAGTTCGAAAGAATAATTTAATCAACTCATGGGATGATGTGGTATTCAACTATGGATGAACGAAATCTCGTTCGAGTTAGCAATTAAAACCAGAGAGAAACTACATTTCTTCTGTTACGAGCTCTGAAAAGGGAAGTTATTCATAGATAGGCATCCATTTACACCTAATCAAACGGTTATTATGACATTAACATTCTTTGGCACCAATTCTGCGAACTGATAAGACACCTTAAAATAAAAGCTCATTGTAATTCTTCGCTCATTTAAGCCGAGACATAAATGGAAGCGTGTCTTACGTCGATAAAAAAAATGGAATGCATAAATAATGAGGATAAAGGAGGCGATATTTACAAAATGAGGAGCACTCGATATTTGGATCGAATCGACAGCAGAGCAAAATTAGCATCTTCGGCAGACGGAGCAAAAAAAAGGGTAACACGGAATGCTCCCCGGATATCAATCATGCAAAAAAGTGATCTCTGCGACATGCGAAGTGATTAACTTTCCCGGATGCAAACCTTCCCGGAATACATTCGGAATTCTAGCGTGCCAACGACAGGGGAAGAAATATTAATGGTTTCGTAGCAAAAAAATATGGAGCTGTATCAAGAGATACAATTGACTCCAAGTTACCTTAGAGAACTAAGATACAGTGTTTATACCGAGTATGTTTGCGTATTTACGAGTCATGCTAATTCCTTTGGGCTTATCACCTCTAGAGTTATAAGCGCACTTGACATGTCGTTCCACATTCATTATGCTGAATAATTCGATGAAGGGAAGATAAATAAAAATTTGAAGGATAAACTTTCAGCTGTTATGACAGAATTATGTATGAATATGTATGTTAGTAACCCAAAGGGGCGTAAACAAGTAAATTAATCAAAGGATAACAGTTTTTTATGAGTGAAACACTGAAGGTCGACGGAAGTGGCGGTGCGTGGAGATATATAGTGATGTGGATATGAGAAACTTTTTATTGAAAGAGCGACTTTTTATGAAATACAGCTAAACTGAACCTACTTCAAGATGTAGGGTTGTTTTCATTTATGCATGAAAGATATGATAAACATAAGAAACGAACACAAATAATAGTACATATACAAAGAAACAGAATGGCTTTGAGTTAATTATGCTCGATTGTTTAAGATAATCCACGAAAGGACGTTTTTATACATAATTTCATAACTTAATATAACATATCATCGTCTAGAGATTCATATTTTTGACTTCGTTTAATGGGATATTATTCATAAATTACGTCAAATATTAATGAGCGAAAAAGTTCGAAATAAAATCTCTGCTGGTAAAATCAGAACAGAAAATACTTAATATCGTAGAAATTGGATTATTATATAAATTTATCCAGCGAACGTTTCTGTTTATAGTTCGGACTATGAAGATACTACTGCTTCCTCCTTACAAACGTGATAAATCCCTTTCGTATACAGCTTCCCCCACTTTTCATACACAGCGCACATAGAATAGATTCACAGGGTCCCGGTTCCACGACGTTCTACCATAAAATATTTACGAACAGAAGAAACACGCGTAAATTCACACGCAGTTGGCGACCGTAATGCGTGCACGTAAACACGCGCCTTCCTTAGGACGTTATCGCGGATACACTCGGTTCGCATAATTTTCTTGATAAAAGCGGTGGACGTACAAAGGATGCGCTGAAAAAAGAGAGCCATAAAAGATTAAGAGTCGAAGTAGATATGAAGGGAAGGAAGTAAAAATGAGGTTAAAGCGCAGTCTGATACACTCCCATGAATGATTGATTCAGTGATGTTTATTGATGACTCTACTTGTTGAGGATTGACGAAGGAAATTTTTCATATCGATTTATCTAAAGTTCAAATACTCTAACTGGCATTGAACCAAATCAATAATGAGCAAGAGTACGTAGTAGGTAGAGGAAGGAAAATAATCGAACAAGATAAAGAAATTAATAATGCTGCTGATAAATGATTAAATTAATTACGTAAATTATATTTAATTTAAATTTCGTATATTATATCTTTATTAAATGAATTATTACGAAAACGTGTAACGATTTAATTTAACTATTTTAAAATATATATATAATTTATCTTTCAAGCGATTCGAAATCCTGCGATACATTATGTTTTATGCATCAGATGATCATGACATTTTGCCATATGAATTTTTAAAATTTAATTTTCTTACTATAAGTTTAGATATTTGACATACATATATTGAAATGATTAAGTTCTAGACTTCTCAATTCCCTAAGAAATATTCTGCGATCAATAGTTAACAGACGAAAAATTGACAGTTCTTTTTAGTTTCAGGCCTAGCTCTAATTCATAGGAAAACAGCAATACAGTAGTAAACCGACTCAACTCTGGAAAAATATCGATTAACTCACGGAAAGATAAAGATAACCCTTCGTATTACGGCATATTTTTGGTGGAATCGACCACTGGGAGGTATCCGTTAAATAAGTACATATTTCTCTCCGTTATCTTGTTCCCATTAATTCCCCGAATCGAGCGTTGCTTCCCAAGGCGCGGATGAAGTAAAAGACGACCTCTAGGAGTAGTGAAGATTAGAGGGGACGGAGAGCAGATGTGTGGCTCATTGGAAGAGAGTGATTTTGATGGATTGCAATGAAAGAAAAAGGGATATAAAAAAGGGTTATGAACATGCGTGGAATGAAAGGAGGAGGATAGAGAGTTTCAGGATTGATGAGGTTTCCACGGAGGCTATTCGGAAATAAAAAAGGAGCTGAAGAGAAAGTATATCAACACGGCCCCTTTAAAAATGCTTGCGAAATATTTAATGCCCGCGAAAACGGCGAACGTACGAAGCGAATTCCGCGATTTGAAGATGGCTTAAGTAGTCCATCCATTTACATGTGACGGTTAACCGGAGTTAAATCCGAATAAAGGAATGAGAGAATGACCCACATATGAGCGCTTTAAAGTGCCTAATGGCCTCGATGGGATTTGAAGAAGGGATACGTACGTTTCGAAGGAATTGTGGCATTAACGATATATTTTGCGACTCTCGAATTGAAAATGGATTTCTGGTCAATGAAAAGTAAAGATTCACATTTTGTATTATCGAGAGCATAAATTGGTCCATGAATAATAATGAACCTCTAAAGAACAAATAACGTCGCGCAAAATTAAGAAATTTATTTATTAACATGTTTGAATATTGCATTTCTATTTTTGTTTATGTTTCTATAACAAAAAATATCATAGTTATCGTCTAAAAATAGCATCACCATAATAATATCGTTTCCCTTTCTAAATTAACCAAAATCAGACGGGGTCCCGATCATCTGACTGACGATCATTTGCCCGACGCTCGGTTCCCCGACGCTCAACTGACCGACCGATCGCTCGTCCGACATCTCACTTGACCGACAGCTAACTTTACCGACAAAAACGGACTGAAAAATTATAAATAATAAAATAATAAAAAATTAAGTATTAAAACATATTTTATTAACTTTACTAAAATATTAAATTAACAAAATTATTTTAAAAAATAGGGTAGAGATGTATGTAAAGATGTATTAAGTAATACATTATGTATATTATATATATATATATATATATATATATATGTCAGTATATATTATATATATATATCTCAAGGGCCTCACTAATTCACTTACGAGACAATTACAGTATAGTTGCAGATATAATAATAAATAAATGAAAATTTAGTAAAAGATCATTGGACTGGTCTCACAGATATTTAGAGAAAAACATATTAGAAAATTCCATATATTAAATAGAGGAAAATTTCCTACTCAGCAGGGATTTGAACCCGGTACCTAAACGTTGGAAGATTACCATGCTAACCATTCTACCAAGGAATAAGATGATTACAATGATATATATACTATATACTAAGAAAATGAACACTTTCTCATCAGAAGTTCAGTATCTTCAAATATCAATATGCACAATTAATTACATTGGGAAAACCAGTATGTAACCTTTTTTCAATAACAGACGTTCACTTATATCCATAACTTGAGATGAAAATTTTCTCCTCAGCTGGGGTTTGAACCTGGACCTTAGAAATAGAAAGACATCATACTAACCACTCCACCACCAAAGCCAGCATTTGGATATCACCACCCGACTAAAACCATCCCTACTTATTCTCAAATTAGTCCTGATCAAAGCCATTGAGTAACTACAAACGTGAAAAATAGTGACATGACTGGGAAACCCTTTGCTGGTAAGCTGACCTCTTCATCACCATGCCATGTCAATACCACTTATGATTAAGGATCATATCTTCTGCGTTCTTATCATGTCACTATTTTTCACTTCTCGTTAGTCTATGTGATGAAGTCACAAAAACATAGAATTCTGGAAAGTATTTATCCAAATATATACTGAGATGAATTGGCTAACAAATTACAAAAATCTGGTCACATACTTCACTATGCAGAAGGAGAGAAAATTGCAGAGAATGTACTATTCAGGGCAATGAAGAAAGGTAACAGAAAGATGTAAAATATCTGAAATCAGGAATTTGGAGAGATAAAAAGAGGGAATGAAAATAATGATCATCTCTTATTAAATAGGAAACAAAATTTTATAATCAAAATATCCAAATATTGCTTATGAAAAGCAGCATAAATAAGTTTTTAAAAATTATACACAGTATTTATAGCATATAGCAGAAAGCTACTCAAAAACGATTCAATGCAAAACATCTATGTACAAGTCTCATCATCTAACAATTTCAAATGTCATCTAAAATTATTACAACTATTCTCTGAAAGATAGGATTGGTGGAAGTAAATTTATTTTGGTGCATTCTGAATGACTTGAGATCAAAGAATGGTTCTCATTTGAAGGAATATGTAATGAATATATATTTTCCATGGAAAAGAATGACAGGCATATTAGAAATAAAACCCTAAAAAATATGAAATGTTTAGTCTAAACGAGGATAAATGACAATCATATAAATTCATTTTATAAACATTAATTATGGAGTATAAATGCAGACAGAACTAAATAAAGGATAAAAGACACTTGTTCTGCTGTATTTAAATAAAATAAAATATATCTTGGAAAATAAGAGAGAGTTAAATTAGTTATAAGAGTGGGTGATAGTATACATTATGTTTATTTCTAAAACACAAGAAATGTAATCCAAATAGAAAATTCTCAACATCATGACAATAATGATGAAGTAGATGCAGGTGGGAATAAAATCCCAATAATGTGATTTACAAAGACAATTTTGTGATATTTTGGACATACAATCATCATCAATGTTGAATGAATGATTTTTAAGTGGGATAATGCTCATATTTTGTTGATAATCAATTTAATAACTGTAATTTAATGTAGAGTGGATATTACATTGCAATTTTCAAACAAACAACAGTGTAACCAATTACTAACTGAGAACTATTGATGAAGAATAAACAAGTAAAAAATATATTAGATACTTTGGCCAAGATATAACCAATCTGACAAATAGTTTAGGAGGAGCAGTGCCTCCATTTCAAGGGCACCTTAATATGTACTAAAACATCCATAGCATCAATATCCAGCCATAACTGTTTACAGAAAACCAAACTACAGCATAATGAATATATTCTTCTACTGAACAATGAATTAGGTGATTCTTAAATTCACTTTCACACTATTCATTCCTCTGTCAATATTACATCTGTGATTCATTTGTATACTATATGCCAGGTAATTTATCTTGTAAAAGGATAGGACTGGCACACACAGCGAAACAGTTCTGCACTCTTCAAATGAGTTACACAGATGATCAGCTTATGATTGGTAGAAATGAATATCTTCTTATTTATTACATATACAATTAGGAACTACCTACAACAAATGCAGATAATTACAGGCCAAGAAATATTCTCTGGTATGGAATGAAGTAATGGAAGAGTCAGTTAAGATTGAGTTATCATTTCTTAGCTATTACTACTTACTTTTAGCATTCTTATCATGGGTTCCGAAGCCTTTGTTAACGATTACGTTAAGCATATTGATGTAGATCTAACTTCTACAGATATTCTTCCCATCCTTTGCTTCAATTCCATCTTTCCTATAACTACCCATTTTAGAAGTGTACTTTCGATACATATTACGATTATTGTCTCGATTCGAGGCTGCCTATAGCTAGTTCTCTTCCGCGGGAAACTTAAAGTTATGGAAATTCTACATGAATCCCATCATGAGAATGGGTGTTACGATTTTATGAAAATCTGATACAACGAATGATGAATTACCGTATCGTCAAATACTTCCGTTTCTGGAGATAAGTATTTATGGATAAACGAAGAAACTGATTTCCTCTTAGGAAAAGCTGAACATTTATTGGAAGCAATTTATCAAAGGCATTACGTATCGTCTTTCAACGACAATTTACAACTTCAATAGCAGATATTAACTGGAAAAAATAACCACTAAATACTTAACTGGTGCAACTGAAATGGATCGGAGTTAGTAAAAGTTTAATACTTATATAAAGAAATTATCAGAAAACGTCCATCCTAAAATTTTTCCCGCCAAATGCTGATCTTGTCGCCATTGTTACATTTCGGAAATGGCGCTGTGGTTCTGAAATACCGGAATACAATACGTCATAATTAAGATATAATTCAAGAAACTTTATACTGAAATTATTATTTTATATCACATGATTCTCATGATATTTATAAAATTTGCCAAATTAATTTAATTATTAAAAGAATAAAATCAAATGAGAGTTTATTTGTTTAACTATCTACCGATGAAAAATACGAAAATATATGAAATTTCAATTCGTACATACATAAGACTTAAAGATTAAATTAAAAATATTTAATGAATGATTCACATCTCGTAGTTAAAAGGTTTAAAATGTATCAACATGTAATTTAACGATTCTATTGAATGGGTAGTTGTTTTTCGGAGGGAAAACCGTGGTTTCAACCAATCAGAAGGCAGAACGTGTCACAGTAATTGAACAAGTGGAAAATTTGGAGCGAAGAGTTCAGTTACTCTGGTGCATTCGTTAAGTGCGGTTCAATCGAGTGGTTCCTGAGCATAGGATCTAAGAAGACATCGAAGATTGAAGATCACGGTAAGTTCAGAACTTGATATATAGGCCATGCGGTTATCATTTGCTACATTTATTCGTACATTAGTTTTTATTACCGGTAAATGTTTTCGTGCCGCTTCGAAATTTCGCGTGTGGTACAGGCGTGAGGTTTGCTGATCAGCGTAGCGTATATTTACATCATACTGGTTTTAGTTGAAGATTTTCCAGTTATAATGAAGGGAATACGCAAGATATTGTAAATTTAAGGAAGATGTTAAAATTTCATAATTTCATATTTTGATGTGAATTAACCACTTCCCTGACGCCGACCATTATACTAGTCCTTCCCGAAACTTTTGTCTTCGTTCGCTTTCAAGCCGAATATACTCGTTGAATCAATGTAGTTATGTTTCTAATGCTAAATGCCGTTCGTGAACGGAGGACTCAGGGTATCTAGCGGATATTTTGAATATATCTTATTTTTACTCGGATGAATCCTTTTTGTGACTTCATCACATAGACTGACGAGAAGTGAAAAAAAGGGACATGATGAAAACTCGAAACATACCATCCTTAATCATAAGTGGTAATGACATGGCATGGTGATGAAGTGATTAGCTTACCAGCAAGAGGTTTCCCAGTCACGACACTATTTTTCACGTTTGTAGTTACTCAGTGGCTTTGGAATAAGTGGGAATGGTGACGTTCAAAGTTGGCTTCGGTGGTGGAGTGGTTAGTATGATGCCTTCCTATTTCTAAGGTCCAGGTTCAAAACCCAGCCGAGGAGAAAATTTTCATCTCATGTTATCGATATAAGTGAATGTCTATTATTAAAAAGAGTTGCATACTGTTTTTCGCAACGTAAATAATTGTGCATATTGATATATAAATAGGAATATAATTTCTCTTATTAACTATACATATAATATATATTATTCGTGAAATTTGTCGCACTCGTTGGCAGAATGGTTAGCATGCTTATCTTCCAACGCTGAGGTCCCGGGTTCAAATCCGTGCTGAGGAGGAAATTTTCCTCTCAGAGTCTGGAAGTTTATATCGTCGATTATTAAGTTTACGAAGTTAATGTTTGTGCGAGGGCAACCTGTAGCAAGAAATGATAACTATATACATATTTTCTTGAATTAAAGATGGAGAATCTCCAATTGATAACGTTAACTATCTATCGCATGATGTAGTAAATTTAATATTTTCAGCTCTTTTAAAAAATAATGAGTTATATTGAGAAACTTATAAGAAATAATAACAAGTTGAGGATAAACTATTTAATATTTGCTTCAGAAAGAAAGGAACCAAGTACGTTTATTCCAAATAACCGAAAAAAGAATATCAAATTAAAAAATAACATTATCTAACGGAAATTTGAAATTCGACAAGGAAGTTTATAATATTATTTTAGTTTTTTTAGAAAATATGACCAGTGAACTAGTAAACTTAAGGTATGTTCATTGGTTTCAGGTGCTGTGCTGGTAATCTTCCGAAGATTTACAGCAAAGAAGAATAAGAAGAAACGAAGAACGAAGGTTTTTCAAGCGGTTCCCGCCATCCAGCATCAGATTGGTATCAAAGATAAACGGTTACGGTTTTCATTGTATTTTATATTTCTGTTGTTATGCTGCATGTATATTTATGTTTGATGTTTCATTTTATTTTAATCTATGCTTTCTCCCCACGTTCGATTGCGTATTTTGCGATGTATGCGTGCGAATGCGTTCTAGGTACATTCTAAGTTGTCGTCGATGGTTTGGTCTTTCTTTTTTGGGTTCGGTCCACTTTGCTTTCGTCTCGTTTTTATCGTTTCGGTCGTTTGTGGGATTGGGCTGGGTTGGGATGGGTTGGCCTGTCTGCGTGCGTTTCTCTTTTTACAGGTACATCAAATATTGCGTTATTTTGCGAAATTTGAGTGTTATGCTTTGAATTTATTGTTTTATTTGCCTGTATTTTTACTGTTTGTCTAATCTTATTGCCTTTTTTTCAGGTACATTGATTAATCATTATTTTTTTGCAGGTTTTTTGTTGTGTATTATTTTTTGTTCTTTTTATTTCAATGTCTATGCCTTCCCTTTTGAGTGTTGTTTTTTATTTTCATGCATGTTACTTAATTACATTTTTTTCTTTTTCTAGATTTATCCTGACAGGCATTAGGAGTACCGCGAAGGGGTCCACCAGCCTGATGGTCTTCAGCTGCGGATTTTTTTTTATTTTTAGTTATAATTTGAATTGTAATTTTTATTGTACTTTTAGTTGTTATTTGAATTGTGAATTTTATTGTAATTTGAATTGTGAATTTTATTGTAATTTGAATTGTAAATTTTTATTGTAATATCGCGTTCGCGTCCGCGGCTTGGGATTCTGTATCCGTTTGGGAGCTTAACTCTCGCGGTTACCCCAAGGAAAATTTAAGTGTTTTGAGTTGTAGTGGAACGCCTGGGCGTACCGCTTTGTACGTACGGTTCTTCTATTTTCTCAAATCACTCGCCGATTGAGCCCCCTGTAACTTTTGATCATCCTAACTCATGTGCAGATATGGAATGGATTCTTAGTGAGTTGTGCGAGCGTATGTGTGTGGTGTGTGTGCTAGTGCGTATGGAGTATACTCCAGTGTGAATGATTCTATAGGTGTAGAATTTCGTAGTTTTCGCGAGTAACATTCCGATCTAATCCTATTTACTAATTTGTTGTGGTGGGGTGTGTGTAGGGATCCATTCCATACTGTGCATTTTTAAGTAACGTTAGATTGAATTTTCCAATTTTCAACTTTCATTTAAAGTAAATTTTTTCAAAGTTCGTTGTAAATTAAATTTTTCATATTTCGCGTTAAATTAACTTTTTCAAAATTCATTCTTCTTTTGCTTGAAGTAAATTTTCCATTCTCTTTGCAGTCATTTTTGATTTGAAACATTGTACATTTTGTCTTTAATGTTAATTTTTTTGTCAAATTTTGTATCTATCTTTTGCGGGTTTTTGCTCTTGCGTGAGCCCCCGCTCTGTGGTTGTTTTCTTCGGAAACCTTCAGTTTCCGAGGTTTTTTCCACAGAATTGTGGGTCGTTTACCCCGAAAACCTTAAGTTTTCGGGGGTTTTTCCCACACGTAATAAATTTAATTTTTTACCCATTCGAAATATGTATTTCCTTTACAAAATTTTCCTTTTCCTCATCTCAATGAATGGCGATTTAAATGCTTCTTTTAAAATAATTACAAATGTTGCTTTTTTTTAAGAAATGCGATAATTATTCTATTTCATAATAATTAAGAATTCAAGCGTTCAAGAGTTCTCCAGTAAGTCGAGAGGAGGATAAGTTATTGTTAGATTTAATGAGATACTCTGATAATTGATTTGAGAAAATCACTCTCACTTATATTTGAGAAGTAAATTACTTTAATTCGAACAAATAATTTAATAATTATCTCCTAATTTTATTAAAGTATACTGCACACCAATTTCATATGAAAATTTACTTCGGAGGAATCATGGATATAGCTCTGAAACGATGTAGAAAATTATTTTAGTTTTTCCAATATCTTTAAGATTTTTTCACCATTTCTTAACTTAATTATTCCAAATATATGCTTTCATTTTATATTTTAAGTATCAATCCTGATTGTAACTACTATTTAGGTTCTAGTTTTGAAAGCTTCTTAAACATCCCCTGTCCTGTTAAATCCTTGCAAATAACAAAGGTTTCATTGAGATTCAAAATTTTCATTGAGAAAGAGTGATGATACATCTTAGCTAAATTAAAGTAAACAATTATTAAAGTAGTGGTCTAAAGAAAAGACGAGACAAAAGTTAAACTAAGTTCGCAAAAACATACATTCTTCGAATTCCAATGGGGTTAGGAAAATAAAGAAGCCGATCGATGTAAATTCATAAAATTTATGATACTTCTAATGAATTATTCGGGAGCATGAATATATTTTATTTGATGAGCTAACATGTATAGCTTTGGGCTCTTTTCTGATTTGAAGATGCTAAAAATCTCAATCACGTGTTATATATAAAAAAACTACCATAAGTGTAAAACTACGGGGTTTTGGAAGTGAGTAAATTACACTAATTTAATATATTTACTGTCTTATATACAGTAATACACCACAGTAAAAGTGGCTCTTTCAATTAATAGAAATGAAAAACATTCTTAAAGTACCTATTTTAGTGAATCATTATTTCACACATTTTGTAATTTGTTACTTTGTATCATTTCGATACTTATACGTATTTTTTTCAAATGATTTGAAATTCATTTTCACATTTCCTATACCTTGACTATAAGATCAAGACTAATCCTGAGCTATTGACTGTAGTACGTTTCCAATTTGTTATTCGATTTCTAATCAAATTATTAATTAATAATTCCACGGTTTAACTTACGGCAAATAGTAATAAAAATGAATTAATAAAATAAGTATAACGTAACTAACATTAAACTGAAATATACTAGGTTCACTATGGCTGCCTAATAAAGAAAATTTCGAGCTCGGTAGCCTTGTGACGTAATAAGAGAAATGAACCCCTTGAAGAATTACACTTTCATAAATTAGGAAGACCTTCCGTTTAATTAATCCATGAACTCCTAAGCAATGAGAGTTTAGAGAGTCTTTTACCCAATATTAGCCATTAAATATCAATCAAATCAATATTATATTTCAAGAGCTCTTAAATAGAAAAAAATGATCCGGAATCTGAATTAAATTTCTTGGCCGTCTTCATCCTCGCAGCCCTAGTGGTAGCAAGGCCAGAGCCCTCTGCAGACACATACGGAGCAGTGGTCACCCAACCAGCCAAATATGGACCCCCTGCACCTGTCTATCGTGAACCCACCTATGAGGATGTGGTAGGTGCTATAAATAATTTTAGAGTACACAGCCTATATACAATAATTTATGAATGTGTAAGGAAATAATATCATAGCTGACGATCGATTTTTTATCATATCCAGAAACCAAGCTACAAGTTTTCCTACAAAGTGAAGGACGAAAAAGAAGTTTTGGACTTAGGACACCATGAGGTGCATGAGGGATACGAGATCATGGGTGAATATTGGTTGCTGCTTCCAGACGGACGCACCATGATTGTCACCTAAAAGGCCAACAAGCAGGGATGCCAACAAGTCATCAAATTCATTGAACCCTATCAGGAGAAAGGATACTAAATATTTGAGTATTATTACAGTCAGGATCTGAAGGAATATATTTTAGACCACCACAATATTTTTGTACCATTTTATGTATTTATTTCAATAAACCTATTGTATTTCTTGAGTTTTCAATTCAGAAACGTATTGCAGAGCATATGGCGACTATGTGTGAAACATTTCTGCTAAAGCAATTTAGAATATTCTTGTCAACCTTTTTAGGAAATGAATTTACTGAACTATTTGTTGGGGAAATGGATAGAATATACCATTTATATACTTTGAAAATCCTAAATAATTAATATACGATAATATCATATAATTTTAAGTAGATTCCTGCTAGGGATTCAGCTGTTTATTCATTACTGCCCAGAAAAAATTACTATGGAAACCACACTGAAAATACGATATAATCGGCTGTAATCACAATCCAAGAGTGTTCACTTAAACATCATATTATGGAAGAAATACGTGGATTCGATAGAGGAAATAAATTTGGAATGACAAGCTTTTATTTATTAAATCGTAAACAAGGAATATTGGGAACCGAGCGTCGGGCAAATAATCGGCGGTCAATAGGCGTATACCCGATGTTTTATATCTTGATTAGCATTCTTATTAACCCTTATCGACTTAGAGAATTATCAATCTTAAAATGTTTTCTTCGAAGAAATTACCACATCATGAGTTTCAAAATTTGCTAGTTCATGTAACATTTATAATTTCAATTACCAGCAGATAGTCTGAAATGCGAGTTGGTTCTACGGCTGTGTAGAGAGAAGTTTATTTCGCTGTCTTGCTAATTTTTATGCATTTTATTACTTTTAAGAAATTAATTCCACGTCTTTTTAGGCATCTCGACCATTATTGTTTCATTACGGTCTCCAAAACTCTACATTTGATTAACAAGATTCTTATTTTTCCTGATCGGCAATATAATAAAAAACCTATTTCAATTTATTCTCCGCTCATTTTATAATGATATTCTCCTTCGATGCGTATCCTCAAAGGAGAGAATTAGGAATCTTAAGCTGGAAATAGATACTCGGATGGGATGGGACGGGAGATGAGGTTTGCATAGAGAACGTAGGTTCAGATAAGGATGCTGGGAAGTAGTTTGTATGTGGAGCAAAAAGGGAACATGGGAGGAGCAGTCACATAATACCCTCTGGGATTGAAACTACAGCACTGAGCTGCTTGATACTTTACATTGACTACCTTTCTAGGAAATTGCCCTTTTCACCTTAAACTTTCAGTAGGTCACCCATATATTCAAGAACAAAATAAGAATTTCTATTCAATATTCGGTCGTTTACAGTTCTTATCAAAAGATCGCGAAGTAAGAAAATACTGTATTGGCTACTCGATATTGAGATAAGAGACCTAAAATAGAAAATCGTTTCCTTTTCATAATACAGAAAGGATATGAGTAATATATATATTCATGGTTTAAATGCATTCATTTTTAAATCAACCAATTTTTACTACTAACAATAAATTTCAAAAATAACTATTCTTATGTAATATAATTTGAAAAAAACTGCTTTTTCAACGCGTCATCAGTTTCGATAGAAATTATTGTTTTATGCACATTCCACATTTCGAAAAAAAAAAACAGTTACATAATTAAGTTGAAAAAATTAACCTTTTTATTTATTAATATTGAATTATTTACAAAAATATAATATATTAATAAATATTTTATAAATTCCTGAAATATATTGACTGATACATTTAATCATAAAATCCCATAAAAAACGAAAGAATCATCATCAGCAAGTAGTGGAAAAATTAGCGATTTTACATAAAATAACGATCCATAAGTATAAAGGATTCAATGCCCAAATTGGTCATTGTCAGAGAACTATTCAAATTTGGATGTTTTATTCTCTACTGAAAATACTATATTCTTTGGAATATTCCGCAGTCGGCAATTTTCTTATTTCCTCCGTAATACTGTACCCAGTATCAATTGATGTATTCTCATTTTAATGAATTACAACTCTTAAAACAGATTATAAATGAATTAAGATGAGATTATTGAATATGTTTAAAAAATTCCAGGATTCCTCACACGCAATGCGTTGCTAATTGAAGGTTCGATTAAGACAGTTGTTTTAGAACAGTTCAAATGCAAGATTTCGTATTAGAAGATAACAAATCCCAACCGCAAAGCAGTTTCTGACGAGGTAATGCTAAGTCTGTTATCTTTCCCGGAGGCATCCCATGGACCAACGGAAGTCTGACTAAAGTGCGGTTACATCGGCCTCATCCCGATATGAAATAGAGAATCGAGAAACTCAAAAATGAAATAGAGATTAACTGTTCAGTATCCTTGTAATATAAGGAACCGATACTCAGTAATTTTAATCAGAGAAAATATTAATCGACACAGTTTTAATATTATAAACAGTAAATATATCTAAAGTTAATGAATAATGCACTTGAAATAAAAAAAGGGACAATTGTATTGGGAAAAATACCTCAGCAACGATAACTCCTGATTTAAAAATTACAATTAAAATATAAGATGTGAAAGAACGCTAAGAATTGTTTCATAGAAGTAGGAAATATCTAAAGGTTACATAGAATTATTCATAATTATTTAAGAGAAACTGAAAAAATCTTTAAATAAAAAAATATAATTTCTTTACAAAATTAGCAGACTTATTTTAGAAATTTTCATTTTTGAAGCTAAATTCTAAAATGATTTTTGAGGCGCAAGATTCTTTCGGAACTGAAAAAGAGAAATTGATAAAAATCTCCTTCGATTAAACACCAGCAGCGAAGGAGGGAATCTTATGCAACGAACGCTACCGAAAGATCCAACTTCCAAATTAAAATCGCAAAATCAATATCCAGACTTAATTAGCGAAAGACAATTTTCTCCAGCGGCAGTTTCTGATCGTTCCAAATGACATCCAATCTTACATCCAGATTGATTTCTGGAGAAACCAAAAACCTTTCTGGGAAATAAAAGAAAATTTTCTCGGAATCGTATCTCCCTACTAAACACTGTCTTAATACTTTCTTGGAAAACGCCTCTTCGGACTCACAAAAGAAGAAAGCCGTCCTCATTTCAATTATTGGAATATCGGAGATTGATTTTTAAGCGGTTTTGAGTGTTTACCTCGTGGCATCCAATATAAGTATCCCACGGGAGAATAATGACTCCAAAAGGAAGAAATCTTCGATGATTGCTCTTTATTTACTCAGTTTCACGAGATTAAATCCTCCACTCGCAAGGCTATTAATCACGCAGCTTCTTTCCTTTTTCCTTCTGCAGCACCGATACGTGCAATTATACGGAAAATGTGGAAACACGCGATAAGAAATAGTGCGCGGATTAATATCTCTCAGGGAAAGATAATTCTATAGAACCAAGCTCGAGATAAAAGGAAAAAATCAAGTGGAATCAGTATTGTATTATATGATGTGTAGAGTCGGGGAAACAATTTATATTAAGAATAGAGATCAGGAATTACCAGAAAAGAGAAATAAGTCCATTAAATTTTCTACTCCACAAACTGTTACATCATCTTCATACCCGATAAAGAAAGGCGTAAAGAAGCAACTGAAAGGAATAAAAGATTTTCGTACTTTTACGTAGACCAGATTAGAACATCACGTTTATACCACGGTCGATTGCTTGGACTTATACAAAGTTTAATGCACTTATTAGAAGATTAATCACCAATACTTTTTCTATCAAAATTTGACACTGTCGCCATGGAAAAGATATTTCAAATCTTCAAGTATATGATGAGGGTATTTTAGCTTTATAAATACGTCCACTCAAATAATTCAAATAATTATTCACTTCCTATTTAACAGACTTATTAAGTAACGACCTAAGAACGACGAAAACATGAATTGCGAGATTAAGAGTATAAAATCAGTAATAGCTTTCACATTATTAAAGATCTTCGATGTGCTCTCGATTCAAGAAAATAGTGCACTTCTAAATTGTGCAAAATATGTAAAAAAATGGAAGATTTATTAGCATTTCTTGAATAAATAGATCTAAAATATATTAACAAAAATGAAGCTTTTTATCTCGAGTTAACAATGCATTATATATAGGAGACGAATGGAGGAAGTACGAACTTTCTAATATTTTTTTCAATACAAGTTTTCAATCATCACTTATAATTCCAAATTGGCATAATTTTTGCTGCCAAAAGTAATGTCCTTGAACATGAAGAGCAAGTCTTTAAATGATGAACTGTTTCATAGACATCAAGAGTTTTAATAAATTGCATGATTAACACAGGATTTGCTGATAAATACAGTCTTCCAGTTCCCTTATCCATCACTGCTATGAAATCCAGTGGGCCAATATAAGGGGAAGAAGCCGCCAATGGGATCAAGTGCCTTTTGGAACCGCCATGAGATGTTCGTTAAAACAGATTGTTTTGGAAGATTAATCACCTAGGAGACAGTCCATTTTTCATCGATATTATCCACTCCATTTAGGTTGGCCTTGTTCCCTCGATTATTAAAACGGCAAGAGCAAACAAGAGGGAATTAAACATTAACTAAAATACGTTTGGTGTGGAAAAGGGAACATTATCAAAAGATGATAGCTTTTCCTTCATTTCGGAGGAGTAAAGAGAGTATCATTCAGGATTTGATTAAAGAAATCTGGTCGAAAAGAAGCTTACGATGAGCATATACAATTGTATTGTGATAAAAAAATTAGTAATTCTAAAAAAAGATATATATTATAAAGGTATTACAGAATAAAGTAAAACTTTATTATACACTGAAAATTATTTCAGTTTTCCATAAACATCAGTCGAACGAAGAGATTTAAAAAATATAATTTAATAATAAGATATCATCAAGTTAAACAAGTTATGATACAAAGGTACATATCATTCATATCTTGTTTTATTTGCTGTAAAATATTTAAAACTTAAAGAGCATAAGGGAGCATAAGGTTCTGAAACTATCTCCTATTAAAGTCATCCGTAACAGAATGTCATGAAATTTGTCACTGACTGATTCAATACACTCTAACGTAGTCTTTTGGGATACATAACCTTTTTCATGCCATAACGGGGAATATTTTATCCTAGTTATAGACCATCTTTCAAAATGACACAGATTATTATTGGCGAGTTTCAAATCAAAACTAATATTTTTATAAATTACAGGGAAAAGAAACAGGCATCCAACCGAGAACAATTTGACACTTTTATCCAGAAATTAACAATAATTCTCCCTAAGGTACAGGAATAATAAAAATTAATAGAACGAAAATAACAACTCGTACGTGAAGAATAACAACGATTAAATTTATAATCGATTAAATCTTTCCGGGATTTTAGCATCGAACAAACGCTACAGCCGAATTCAATTAACATTCCTCCACAAATGACCGCTGAATATTTAACAGCTCAGGCGATAAATTTGTCAACTAAATCAGCGAATGGAAGAATACGGAAGAATCCGGGTTTCGTAAATGGATCCGTGTGAATCCAAAGCGAATGTGCATCCATGTCAACGAGTCTCATTATTGATAACGATCCACGATTGTAAGTGAACATTGTAAATTTAACAGCTGGACGTAACAAAAACGATCATAAATTCCATTTCAACACTAAACGGCATATTAGATTGACTTAATGGAAGAGAAGTTGAGGGCTGTGGCGATTAATTTATACGTACATTTAGCGGTCAAAGAGATGAACCATTTCTTGTTCCACTTGGAATGTCCACGTCATCCTTGTGTATTATTTGTCTCTAATTATCATCGGTGCATTATTCTTGCCAGACTTATCTGCTATGAAGTATTTGGCAATTTTTAATTGAAAATTGAAATCAAACGAGGATGAAATCTGTGGGTTTGATGCATCTCAAATTCAATATAACACACGAACAATTATCTATAGGTATTTACTTCATAAACTGAAATTTTAACATCATTAAGAGATTTGGCTGATCATCGACTGAAGGCTAAATTATGTACGGAAACTTTCTCATCGGTATTTTTATATTAATAATTTAAATTTCATATTACTTACGGTGTAAATGACTTCTAATCACTAAACTTTAATTAGATGATGTTACATGAAGAAGAACGTATATTATTAGCAACTATTATAGTTTCCCTCGTAATAAATATTTTACTAGAAATGATACGATTTTGGACTACACGTCTTTTTATAAACCATGATAAAATATTTAGTAAATGGATTTATCAGAAAAGAACAATTAATTTACAACATAATAAGTAGTATTCAATGACTGAGGATATCGGCTTTAGAAAACGGAGGGGATTCTCATAAACATAACATGATCCTATATAAGACCTTGCACACTCTTTGATACGGAATTACCATCCGAGATTGTGCAATCCAGAAGGAAAATCGATACGCAGAGAATAAGGAAAGAGTCCGGGAGCGATAAAAACACGAGGTTCGAAGGAGAAGAAATGGGATTTGAGGAAAAAATATACTCGCTTAAGGGCGATGGTGTAAAGATATATGCTGGAGAAGGGAAGATTAAGTCTGGACGTGTGATGAGACTGGGGAAAATGTACCCCCAATGCCTCTGGGAATGGACGTGGGGAGATAGGGTGGGCGTGGCCCGAGTGTCCTCTCGAAATGAGGGATATATTTTATTTTCCCGGGAAATTTCGTAAGATTTCGGCGGAGGATTTAAGCACGAGGAGGAATTTGTAAATGATGCGGACTTCGTGTTAACGTCTCCGGAGAGGACGTTAAGTAATTGGGGGATTTCTGGATACCATTGAGTAAGCGAAAGGGATACAGCCCCGGAAGTGGTTTAAACATAGTCTTTTCTAATGGGGAGTTTCGGAAGCCCACTGAATTTTTAAAGGCTATTTTAACTACAATGTCGGATGAATCTTTTAATGCTTTTACCACCGCACATTATGGTGGAAGAATAAAAGTAGGATTCTTAGTGAGAAGAGCGTTCAACTAACGATGATGCACATCTATGGAACTGAGGCTATACTACTTTTATTAAGACTTTTGAATTTTAGAACAGTGAAACGACAGAAAGCCTTATAATTTTCTTCTCTAAATTCTACGAAAATTCTGAGCCTACAGATAAGAACTTATGAATTATGTATAATTCAAGGTTAAGAAAAACTAAAAAATTATTGATTCATGACTTATTCATCTCATAGATAACAAAATAATTTCCTCCAGCAGATTTTAAGACAATCTCATTCAAGAAAAAGGGATGGAGCTGAGCTTTTTACATAGAGATGTTTACAATAAAAGATGAGTGAAATTAGTATTTCAATTAATAAAACCTCGAATATCTTAAAAAATATTCGAAAACATTGAATGGAAGGTAATAGTTGCATTCCAACAGTCAAGAATCTTTATCTGATATATAACAGCATGATGAACAAAACCTTTTTAATTGGAGTGTTGATAAGGAATTCTGCTTTCATCGGAAAGTTTTTAATTTTGATTTAAAATTTCGGTTCGTATTTATCGTTATTCTATATGATTATTTTATCATTAGAGCAATTTTTGTCATAAAATCTATCTTTCGTAATTCATAATCAATCTGACATCAATCCACAGATATTTTATTACTTACAATAGGCTTGAACATGTAACCTAATAATCTGAAACAGTTTTGAAGAATTTTATTTACATCAATTAGTTTTTGCTCCATCGTAGATGTGATTGGAGGCAACTATGTTGTTTTAAATTGAATAATATTCTGTATAATATCAATTTGAACACAGATTTGACTAAAAGAAAACAATTTTTTTACGGATAAAATTTATGAGCCCATAGTTCTGTAACTATGCACCCAAGTCAAAGCTGTCTGCTATGAAACTTCCCTCATAAGACCAAGTAACGCAGAGACAGGAACATCAACCGAGCTAAGGCATGCACGGTGTTACGTCACAGATATTTCGCGGAAAATTTTAGTCTGCGGTTTTGACATAAATTTTGTGCCGCGTAAATTAGTATTCCGCGACGACAGAACTCCGAGCTTATTATGCCCACCCAAAAGTGCATTCACGGCTCAGAGGGTATCCTCGCACGCAGATTAATTCCTGCTTTTACATCCTCTCGGATAAGTGGACAGATATGATTTCATGTATTCCGATGTTATTTGGGAGATTTGAGTTCCTGCGGCTAATTCGACGCAGTATCCACCCTTTTGTTATTGGAAGTGAACCACTTGAGCATGAAATTCCAACAGATGAAATGCGAATTCATCAGTGGAAACAAAAGTGTATGATAGTGAAATCGCATGTTAGATTATCTCAACCATTCGAATAACAACCTAAGAATAACATGAGGCTTCAGAATCTCTCATTATAATTTGTTGATTAATCTTAATATAATAATATATTTATAGTTTCTTACTTATCAAATACAGATGATCATCATACGAGACAGATTGTAATTTAATATCTTAAATCTGCATCGATGCAATCTATATTCCAGTTCAACCAAAAATTAAGAACGACAATTTAATATTCACTTCCTAAATTTGAGGAAACGAATAGATGAAACAATATGTGATTAATACAAGAAGTTATTTAAATCAAGAAAAGACTTCTTAGTATATAGAACACGTGTTTTTCCAAAATTATCCACTCTCTTTTAATATTCTTCATTTTTGATAAACTAAATAAATATTTATTCTCTACAAACAGTATTAGATCACCATCCTTTCTTGAAAAGATCACTAAATATTGGAATTGTTCTCTATAACATTTTCCTCTTTGTCAAACCTTATTTTTCTTCAATAACTCTATCTGCTTAATTTCTCTGGGTTCATTTTCACCCACATATTTCTTCCTTTCCAGTTGAGTAGCTGCATTAGATATAACTCTTTTCTTATACATTCGTTCCCTTAAAAATATGACGAGAAAATATCGAATAATATATATTATACATACAAATACAATGCAAAGGGTACTAAAACAACTAGCAGAAGAAACAAAAAAAGCTTTTTTCGTTATTAAGGCGAGGGTTTTACTTAAACGAGAACCGATTAAGTACAAAGTGCAATTTCTCTGAATTACCCGGCATGAGAATTACTCCAAGCAGTTATCCGAGTCGAACACGAGGAGCTAATGAAGCGAATATAAAAACAACAGCGCTCTCCACTTAAGGTCATCTACCGAATCTTCAAAATCGACCTCTTCCAGCAAAAACCCTCCTCAGGGAATCCTCACCATAGCAAAAACCTCAGGGGCCGACAGCGTAATCCGGAGGGACGCATATCACTTCGATGGAGTCAATTAGGTCCAACGCGAGCAAAATAATCCCACTCTTCGCCATACGATCATAGCGAACCTTGGCTTTTGTGCAGATAACCGCAACCTATCGAACTGCTGGCCATCGAGGCTAGATCCAAGGGGGAGGAATTATGAACTCGGCATTGTATGCGATAATGGCACACGCGAAATATACAACCATAGATAAGAATATTTCAATGCATATATTGAAATATTATTAGTAATAGCAATCATTCTAACAAAGGAGAAAGCCTTAATGCTTGATAGCAAGATAGTAGAGGTTTCCAAACACATTGATAAAAAGGATTTAGAAGAATATAATGATATTCCTGAGATCACGAGCTTACAATATCGGTTGATAAAGAATTAACTATTCTGACGGCAACCTCTATATCAAAATATATAAAGGAGAATTTTTTGCATAAATTGTTTTCAATCACTGCCATTAAAACATACATCCCTGCTAATTTTATACGTCTTTATTTAAATTTCTGTTAATTAAGTCTACGTAGGTGTAGATTCAATCATTATCAAACTATTTACAGGTTCAATTGTTCGTTCTACAATTAGGCATCCAGACTAAATGGGTTTTCATATTCAAAATGTGAATATTTAAACCCAAAAGAAGGGTAAAAATCGGTGCGATGGAGGAAAAGGGAGTAAGAGTTTGGTAGGAGGTTGAATTCAGTGGAGAAAGGGAACTTGATGAAGCTCAGAGACCAAAAAAGATGTCTTAAGAGCATTGGAAGAGGTCTTCAGAGTACGGATGTAGTAGAGCTCCGTCTTACGTTACACGGATTACTTTAGAACTCCGCAGTGAAGCAATCAAAAGTAATTTCGTAGAAGTAATATCGCGAGGAAGAGATTACACCGGAAATGGGTTCGTACTTTTATAGAAAATGATTTCTCAGTTTTATCGGGAGAAAAATGAATTTTTTCGCTCGAGAACCCAAAAAATAAACTCATAAGAGACTCAGCAGGGGGACAATCATACGTGGATACTGGAATCATCCAATACTTCGTAACTCTTCATAACATCGTAGATTTCGGTTTATGACAAATGTTCACAACATCCAGTGGTTTCCACGTCAAATCCCCTCCGCGTTTGAAAACATTGATGGCGATATCCACCGATACTTACGAAATGAAAACAGGATATGCAAACATTGGTTCGAAGTGGGGGTGCCTGCGTAAACATTTTGATTTAAATATTTACTCAATAAACTGCGGGTGGTGAATGGCAGAGTTGTAGAAACATCAACATCCACTTCGAAATAAAATCGCTTACTTTAATAAAAAATAGAATAAAGTTCACTACCTGCCGTATTAACTTCTTTAGACTCGGTATTAATCAGACACAAACACAAGGTTGCTTATAAAAAAAGGTCATATCGTTACATAAAAGGATTTTTTCCATAAAAGGATAATTTTTCATTTCTCTTTAAGCCATTAAACACTAAACAAAACAGTAGTAATTACATTCCGATCACAGCAAATATAAACATACTTCATTAAGCGAACAATCAATCTGACTGAAATATTCTGACTGATCAATTACTTGTATTCGACCTTCAAACGTAACAAGTTAAGGTCAAATTAATTCCAAAATGATTTCGGTTATCGAAAATAAATATTAACCACGAGAAAGCGAATCCATACACGTCCTCTGCAGATACGCTCATCGGCGCGATTTAATGATAACAATTAAAAACGATCCACTGAAAGCAATTAGGCAGTCAACTGCAGACAAAGAGGTAGGCAAATACGAATTGCATCGGATTTTTTCCCTTCTCTTCATCAAGCCCTGCGTCAAAGCAACTTTTATTTAGTCGCTAAAAAAAGAGTCCGATCTGTGATAGGAAAATATTATGGGGAAAGAGTTTTTAATACAAACTTCACTAGTTTGAAGTACTCGCCAAAATTGTGTTCAGCGAAGGTAAACATATGAATTAAACAGCTTTTTACGTGGAAATTCCTCATCTGTTACAGCAGTTGGGGTAATAAACTAATGCATTTCCAAAAATTGAACCCTACTGAATGAATTTTACTATGATTATGAACAGTAGTGAAACGGATGCTTGAAATAATAATAAAACCCGTGGAAGAGTCTAAGATTTCTGTCTCACCAATATTAATTATACTATGAAACACGCAATGCATGGCCAAGAAACTATGAAAAGGAATATATTTCATGACTGGAATCTTAACATAACTCTGTTAATTCAATAGTACTTTCCAAAATCGATGCCATCTATCTGAGGTTCTTATCACTACAAAAATATATTTGTTCATACTAGAAACACCGAATCGGAAGAAATATCTTACTTGTTCGAATGAGTTTTAATAAGTCAAATAAATATATTTATCTCATAAAGACACTAAAATATTCTAATATATGATCTATTTTAAAAGTACAATGCTATGAAAATAATTTTTCGGAGCATTACTCGTATTTTAAGTTTTAATTTTTAAATAAAACCAGGATAAGTAACATTTAAGAAAGAAAAAATGTCACTACATTTTAAACTGTTTATACACTTATTCTACTGTATTTATATATGATATTTAAAAAATTATCTACTCAAAACATAATATTCGATCGTAAAACTTACATTAACATCTGTAGTAAAACTATAGAATAAATAGTATCAGGGAATTTATTCCATTCCTTGTTGGTAAAGGTATTTATTTACAGAAATTTCTTTATATATTTATTTTATCCTTGATATTTCAGACGCATTGGTTGTTTACATTGCTGAATATAAATAAATGAAAACGATATGCGCATAATCCGATCTCTCAATTATAGGATCATTTTAAATTTTTAAGGAGACATGAAAGATGACTACATACCCTTTAGTCACGATATTTTAATTTGAAGTTGTAAGTATCCACTTTATATGATAATTGATCACAATTTCGTGAAGCAATTTAAATCCACGGATTAATTATTTCTGCATAACAAAGCGATGATCAAAATTCCATTCATTAAAACGAATTTACGCCGAAAGATGAAATTTCGTCAATTTCCTTGCTTTTCCATAATGCGAAATGATGAACGAAAAGCAATTTTTACATAAATGGGAAATTAAAGAGTTGGAAAGTTATTAAATCTCAGCAATCGATGAAAAATACTCGTTATGAATACTCATTATTTTGGCAAGGCAGTCAAGGCAAATGTTGTCTGATGTATAATTTGTTAAAAAGCTAAGATAATCCGAAAAGGAGGTAGTTTTTATTCTTAACTTTACTTAAATGACAAAATGCACAATAATAGTATTCAGATCATCTCAGTCTTCATACTGGTTGAATTAATGAAACTTCGGAGAGAAAATTGAAGCATAATTAATGCTGCCGTAATAAGAAAGCTCTATACTCTACATATAATATTAAGATACCAATGAATATTATACATAATACACTCTCCTACTTTACAACAACACTAATTAAAATTTTCACAATTTAAATCTGTAAAAAGGTTTATTTTTAATGTCTTGATATTATAATTTATTTTTAATGTCTTAATCATTAAGTTTTACAATTTTCAAAACCTTTAAAAAATAATGGATTAATAAAAGATCTCATGGAAATTTTTATTCGTGTTGTAAGGTATGATTTCTGAACTCTATCACTTTAATGAGAATTTAACACACCATATAAACCTTAAACAACATGACTGACAATTATAATTGATATTATTAATGATAATCAAAAATGCTGTTCAAATCAATAGTAATAATTGAAGTACAGGTAATTCACTACTTATTTTAGAGGATAAAAGTTGGTTATGATACATAAATCAAAGAACTTAGAATATTTTAATATCTTGAGATTTCGTTCTTCGATAAAACAGGTCATGGTATTATTGAAAATATTAAAGAAATAATCGAAATCAATTTTATGAAACAAGAAAAAGGAGATGAATTCATAAGGCGGATCATGGATGATTAATTATAAAAATAATATCCTTCATAGTGAGTTATAAATATCTATATACACAACAGGATTCTAAGATATACGAGTAAATATTCGTATATAACTACACCTTGTAAGTAGAAAGATATAATGGAAACTTTACAACTTGACTCAAACGAGGACGGTCAAACTTCAATTTATGCTATTTAAAACGCAGATTATAAAAATCATTTTCGCGAGTCAAAGCAAATTCCTATCGGATAGAGGTTTTTCCAAATGGATATAAGGCTATAGAGAAAATAATGTCGCGAAAAACATTTACATGCGAATTCGCCCACTTTCAGATGGATAGTCGCTAATAAAGTTTGCAAATTAATCCGGGAAATCATGGCTTCTCCAATCCCAGCCAAATTAAAATTCGGAAACCCTTTTGGCAAAAACAGACTCACAACATAAAACAGCTTTCTATGGGATTAACTTTAGATTTTTTAAATGAAAACTCGCAGGAAATGCCCGTCTCCCGCAAACACCACTGCAAATAAATAACCCTTTGACGAATGTACCCAAACAAAATTGGTTTGCGGCAGGATAGAGATGAACGAGCCGGGGGCCACCACGTTCTTATAATTAGACGTCACCCAATATATATATATATATATATATATATATATATATATATATATATATATATATATATATATATATATATAAAGGTCAAAAAAATAATAAACATGTTAATTTCAACGTTTCCATGGAGAATATTAGAAATCTCGTTCAAGATAAGCTTATCGGAAGCCGATATTCATTAAAATGATCGAATTATTTCGATATCGAGGGAAAGACCAAAAGGTGAATTCGGTTATTTGATGGGGTTAAAAAAAGACCAAATACAAAGATGAAGATAAACAAGGAGGTAATAAAAATTGACACAAAAGTTTATTGGTAGAAATATATTCAAATCAATATTAGCTATAATACTAAATGAACGCTGAATAAATACAGCAACGAATGTCGAAAAAGAATTAAATATGAGACAGAATTATAAGGAAATGGTTTTTTATAAACATGAATAATTAATTTGACAATCACACAAAAGTATGTAATTTAATGCTTGGGGAGGACAAATCAGAAATTTAAAAACAAGGAGATATATTTTGAAAATATAGTGAGATTTTGAATATGAATTTCAATTAAGGAACTTGATAACATATGATGGGAAGCTCAATTACTACATCAGACTATATAAAGACAACATTGATTACAAGGATATACTTCATTGAATCTTTAACTGCAAAACAGCCAGTATTATTAGGGAGGTTAAGGAAATTTCCTTACTATCGAGTAAAACTTATCTACCTCTATTAAATTATTTTTCATAAAATCCTATCTCTACCGGAATAAATTAAATAATAATCTTTCACAAGAAGGGGTGAATCAATCTTTTTTTATGAAAGTATAACATGCATAATTCGCCTATTTTAACAGCTATATGGTGCTTTAATCTCTTCATTGATATGCGTATACTTTGAAAGAAGGGAAGAGAAAAAGCTACAAAGGGCACTGCGTAGGGGAAAAGATCAAATGATCGCCCTGAAAGAGAAATAAAAAAGGCACGTAGTCCATTTAAATCGAGGGAACGGTGGCAAAGTGTGTACGCGAGAGGTCAAATTATTCATGGAATTTTTCAATAAATAAGTTTCCGAGCGACCGAATCCCTTAGCAACGCAATTTGGTAAACGGAGATGGATGCATTCCCTTGAAAGGGAGACGAAACAAAGGCGCGAATTTAAAATTGTAATGAATCGGCTGATGCAACGTTTCGAATAAACGGTGAATGGGGAACACCTGAAATCTGCTGCTGCCCTTCAATAACTGAATCAGGCGCGGAAATGGCAGATGGGCTTCGGTCCAACTTCACGAATTGGATGAGATATAAGAGCAGAGTGTATTCAGCAAAAAATATGCGCACGGAATAAATGATTGGAGTTTCAATGGAAGATTGCTATACTGTCAAAAGTTACAATGACCACCATAAGGTTCAATAAAAAACATAGTTTTATGTTTAGACTAACTAAATTATATGAAATAGCGTAATATCAGCTTTTAAACCTTATCCAAACAGAGCAAGGGTAGATAGTAAAAGATTTAATTCATACTTTCACGAACAACATTAAATTTACTCTCGCGTGCAATAACGAGAAAACACTCCTGTACAATCTTTGTGTACTATCTCTTCCGTTTTGTCAGATGGAGTCAATTGATTTCCGGAGCAATAAACCTTCGCCAATATGAGGGATTTATGAAGTTAAAATGTGGATATGGTGAAATCATATTTTTTTGCATTTGTTCGGTTACATTGCACAGGAATAATTGCAGTCAAAAATTAGGCGAAAGTTACATTAAAGATAAAAGGATGAAGTATTGTTTGAATTATTTCAAAAATTTACATCCTTTTAGTTTTATAATTATTAATAATTTTGTTTCATTTTTATATTTATGATCATAAAATATTTTGTATAAACCAGCAGTTCATTGAGGAATGTTTCCAGAGAAGGGTTATCTCTCGATGTTAAACCATTATAGAAACGAGGTTAAAAACCTTCATTGTCCTCAAAGAAATTTGCATGGACATGTTAACCGTTCCCTGGTGATACTTGAACACGTCGGAACTATAAAACAAAAAATAAACGTAAGAACACAAGCGCCACATGACACTCGACGCATAAATTGATCAGATAAACACTCTCAAAAGAATTCCGATGTTTCGGTGAAGACAAGCACCGGAGGGAATACAACATTGGGTCGAAAAAGGGAAAAAACAAAAAACTGCCGAAATTGGGAATTAACGCGCTTTTGCGGATGACGGAAAAATGAGAAAACAGAGCTCATTAATGAAACATCGCGATTCAATGTCTGATCAGTCTTCTTATCCCACAGGAATACTCCACGAATTCCCACGGGAGAGATGGGAATGGATGACAAAAACAAAAAGGCATCTACCAAACAAATAAAAAGAATAAATGTAAAGGAAAAAATAAAACTCTCTTTCAGAGCTTCAAAAAGGACAATAGGAGCAACTCGTTCATTAAGACTTCTTAATATTTCATTATTTTAATTGTAACAAACAGTTTCTTAATTTACAGTTTAAATGAAGAAATGTTATCATTTTCTAATATTAATATACTGTACGAACTTGAACACCGCGCACACTTTTAAGAAGATAATTATAACTATTCAACTATACAACTTCAATAATGACTGAAGTGTCACCTCATAGTGGCAGCGATTAAACAGCAGGGAAATTTGCAGGAAATTTAAGCAGTTAAATTACACAAGATTTTGCAAAGAGAGACAACTATAGGTGACGATTAATCGTAATGTACGCATAACACAAGCGAAGCTTTTAATTTAGCACGATGTTACGAGTAAATGTACTAAAGTATTGTATTAGAAATGCCACTTTTATTTCTACGCAACATTTTGTAACTACGTATAAGTTTACAATACATCAATTTATAAAAGATGTCATGTTTTCGATATGATGATAATGAAATAAAATTTGTCGACTTCATGAAACATGATTAAAATAATAATGATTTATATCCGTAGAAGCTTTTCACAAATAAAATACGTGAAAATTCAATACAAATGTTAATATAGCGTGATTTAATTAGATTTTAAAAGAATGTGATTGAACTAATTTTAGAACGCAACAACAATACACAGAAGGAAGAAAACAATTTTAAATGTTCTTTACAACAAAATCTATAACGCAAATTAAATCTCATTTTCAATAAACCTTAATAACACACTAAACTTTAGCGGAGAAACACTGCACCAATCGCACGGAAGATTGCTTCTTTTAGCCAAATTGATCGCGGATTCATCATCAGCCGCTTCAAATGCGTAGACGTTCATATTACGCTTCAGTCGATTTCATTCTGCGGATAAGTAGACGCAGTCGAAATGAAAACTGGGGAAACGAGAAGGAGTTCCGGAAACAGCAGACGAGCGGAAATATATAAAGCGTGCGTTGTTCAGACGGAGATAAAACATTTGCGGCGAAAACGGTTATTGGTGGTTTCAGACATTGCGGTCGCACGAAAAACAATTACGCGGAACCAAGGAGGGAATTTATTTTATTAGAACGACTATTCGAATGCCCTGCGGATTAATACGCGAGAGGTACAACTCTTCTCTAAGTCCCCTGAGGCACACTACAGATAGATCAATTAACATTCGCACAGAACAATACTTCGCACAGAGGTTCACTAGGAAGTTGCTCTTTGGAAAACACGGATTTAATGTTTGGAATAGAGTTACGCTTCTAAAGCAAAAGGATGGCCTATTTCCTTGGTGAAAAAAGGAATGCAATGCTGTTTGCAGTATCTCGTTTGGCTTTACTACTTTTTCATTATAACATCTTCATTTAAGATGCACAAAAATCTCTGTGATAATTACACACATAACAAATAAAAGTTGGAATGTAACTGAATATGTTTGTATAATTCGAGTTAAATCTAATTAGATTCTTTACATTGAGTGATGAAAGCTACCTACCTACTTTTTTCTTAGACAAACCTTGTGGAAAGAAACAAGATCATTTGCATGTGTACATTTGCATGCATATACTTGTATACGTATGCGTGTACAACAATGGCAGAAAGATGCTATATATTAACATGGGAAAACATAACTTACTTTAGCACTCAATGATTCAATTCGAAAATTTGTTATTAATACCAAAATCATAATAAAAGCCTCGGGAAAGCAGTATAACAGAACATATAACAGTATATGAGTAGAATAAATAAAGATAAGGGAGGAATAAAATATGCAAATTAGTAATATTTGATAATTTTGTGAATATTTCACATCTCCATAATTCTTCACTGCACAGCTCATGACCATGTCCCATATCTTTACTACACAGGAGAACATCTATAAAATATAATTATAATTCACTAAAACCAATCATTTAAAGGTAGACTGAAGTATTTGATTAAATAAGTAAGACAATAGAAACATATAACATCCTTGAATTGGAAACATTTATACAACAAAAATACCGTATTGATTCGACGACAAAATCGGTCACCTACGAATTAAGCCCTTCAGAGTCGCAAAATCAGGGGGATTTTGAAATTGGAACAAGGTTGCACCGGTTTAAGTACTCGAGGATAAGGACGCCTTAAGGAGATTAAATGACACGGATTTCTTGGTGGCCACCCTCAAAAGAACCGTGAAGATGAAAATCTAACAGAATTACCTTAAGTAAGATCTCATTGTCAACATGTAATCGCAATCTGGGAGAAGAAATCGTCATGATGTCTTAAGATCTTTCCAGTAGTCGCAGCGGAAACTTTATTCAACTCCGAAATTGAAAAAGCTTTCCTTTATAAAAGAAACCTAAGACTAGCAAAACTTTTCCATTAGTTGTTTCTCAAAAAAAAGGGCTCGTTTTAAGCCTTTTTTTCAGTGGTGAGTACTTCATCCTTTCTGCAGAGGTGCATTTTATTCCTTGAAATTGGGTCTTCTTAAGCTTTTGAAAAACGTGAGATGATCCAAGGAGCATCTTGAAGTGATAATCTAATCAAAATTAAGAATTCTTTCTTTTAATTGCCATTTCAAAATGAAGGAATTAGATGGATTTAACTGAACTTATATCGGAACCAACTAATGAGAACTCAAGTTAATTTGTACACATATTCATTAATCTATTGCATAACAGGAATATAGAAAAAATGGAACTGATCTTATCAGTATTGTTATCGCGAAATTTTGTAACTTACACAGCAGCAATATTTTGAAGAATAATATTTATTTAACTTTCATACACATGTCGGATTCAAAGGCAAATAAAAAAAATCCCCCAAAACACAAACTCTCATATTCCCATCTAATGTTCCATAATTCCAATCTAATCTAATAAGAATAAAATTACATAAATTTGATCATATAAGGTTTTACAATACGTTTTGACAATTAATATAATAAGATCATATATTAACTTCCATTCATATAACACTATGAGTTAAAGAAATACATGAGGGTATTCAACCTAATTTTTACATTACATATTCTTTAACATAGAGGGTGAGAATCTAGTTGCATGGAAACTTATAACTAAAAACTCAGAACAGGAAGAACTTTTTCACAGGAACTTGAGATTTGGTGTTTCCGGGGTGCATGCAAAGGGAATGAGTTACTCAAAATTGCTTTGAGTGATACTTTGATCAATGCAGCGCATTCCCACAAACACTTGCAAAGAGCAAAACACCAGCAATCATCCTTTGATATATTTCGAAATGCAATCTTTGGAGATGGGATTAATGAAATATTTTTCTCAATTGCAGTATATCTCCTTTCAAACGGAATGCTACTGAAACTGGAGCAGCAACGAGTTACCATTACAAAGCCATAATTCAAAAATACTATCTTCAGATTAAACCGCTTCGAGAGCTAGAAATGTAATAACCCCTCAAATGCAGTTTCTCAAAATAATTTATTGGTTCAATTTTTCATAACATCCATCGATGAGATTAACAATTCAAGTGCAAATTATCTATACAAATTAATGCAAACCAGAGTAATCCTTCTGGTTTGCATGAATTTTGAAATAAATGCATCAAATAGATTATGATTTTAGTTGATAATTATGATTACAATGCAACATTTTCAAACAAATAGAATGAAAAATTTGTAAATTAATGATTAAATATTATTTAGCTTTAAATTTTAAAAATATATACATAAAAGAAAAATTCAATAAAAATTTAAAAGAAATGCTATGATTGAGAGCCCAGTACCAGTAAAGATACTACTTGGACAAAAATAATTAATAACTTATACATCTTCCTTTAGTTTTAGTTGTCCTAAATAGAGATTTAATTGTAACATCTATTGTCAAGCTTATAATAGTGTTCCTTGTTTTTCACTACGCCATTGGTTTCTCTAGAAGATATATAATACTATTTCTAACGTATCATACTGTTTTCCACTAAATTCTGTGCATTACATTCCATTTATCTATCGTATAAGATAAATATGAAAACTGGAATAAATTTAGTAATATATATTAGTGACATTTACTTCCCATCTAAATTAATGCTCCAGCAAAGTTTTTACTACTACAGATCCTACGATTTCAGTAAACATGGAAATTCGAATTACAACAAACTGAAATTCGTGGAAGAAATCTAATATTTGCAAAATTAGTTTCGCAGGCCTTTCCAATTTATAAGCAAAACGGATTTATAGGAAATGAATGGATCCAATAGAATGGAAAATTCTCTTATTCCAGCGAAGATAAGGAAAATCCTGTACCAATTCAAATTGTTTAGCATTACCATAATTTGCCTGAGTATTTCCTATTTACTTGAATCTAGAACAAACACGGAAATATTATGCATAATCTCCAATTTCCGATTCGCAGAAATTCCTCCAAATTTACTCTCGGAGAAGACGATTTGTTGAGCTAAAATACATGAAATCCTTTGGGATGCGTCTCCCGATGAAATAGAAACGCATTCTAAAAATTTGCAGCTATAAAAGAGCAGAATGGCTATAGAATGCACTTTTATTACGAATGAGGTAATTGGAACAAAAATAAACTACGAAATACACTTTAAAATGCTAAATTCCCAAGAGCTCTTTCATTGTCGTGGACTTGATAAAAGCAGACTTTCAAACCGAGTTTTGCTGTTTAATCGTTAAAATGGGTTAATTTCCTTCGATGAAATATAAAAGCAAAACGAACGGAATTGATAACACATGTGCTGTTGATAATCAAACTTCGATATAGGATATTGAGGAAAATTTAAAAGATGCTTTGAGAATGTGAATCGGCTCGATTATCTCGTATTTAACCTAAAATGGGCTAAAAAGAAAAGAGGACATTCTTAAATTGAGGGAATAGCATAGAACAGTCAAGTTTTTCTATCTTGAAATGATATACGTACATTGTCTCTAATACAGATTAAAATAACTGTATGAATTACAGTACTTAGCGCAGAGAATAAATATATACGTGTTAATATTGCACGGAATAAAATATACTTTTTTAAGGTTTTCATTAAGTTCAACTCACGAAAAAATGTATCACTGAGTCTCATATCATTATTATTCTTACGATGTTCATCGAAATAATATTTCAACGAAATGAGGTGGTTTCAACCACAAATTTTCCACGAGTAAGCAATAAATATTCCGCAACGAATGTAACCTAAATAATTCCAAAAAGGCATTTCATTTTTATGACTGGGAGAGTCCAAAACGTATATGTTACGCTACACGAAAATATTTGAGCCCTAAAAGAAGTGGAGGATAACTGAATCAAATTTCAGACACAGTTACAGGTGCAACCCGTACAAGGCAGCTGCTTATTTCCCAAAGGCGTATCGAGCCACTGAAGGGAATAAAATATAATTTCTTTTTTCCTGGAAAGATTACAAGATCAACACCAAGCTGTAACAAATATATGAAATATTTTTCTCCTTTGATTCCGAGAGTTCATGGACGTAATAGAAAATCTAGGAGCAGTAGGTCTTTTGAATTGAGTATCTCTTATCGGCGCAATGCATTTTCCGTGTACTCAAAAGAAAGTTGAACATCGGAAAAAGGAGGAACCGGATTCCGAAAAGCAGTTTCATCGCGTGACGAGATAGATTGACAATAGCGGTGCAACCTGGCACCCGATAGAGTCCTTGAAATCAGACTGCGAGAGTGCAGTGTCAAGGTCTTGTGGAAAATGGGATTAAAATTGCATTGGACGGAAATAAAATGGAAAAGAGAGGTGGTGGTAATCCGCAGTGCGGTGTGCAGACCTCAGGTAACATTTATGGAACGGCGGAGATAGATGGTGAGGAAGTGGAAAACTTTCGGCTGATGCTGACCTTAAACACATATCTAAGCACACGCATAAAAAACGGAGAACCCTTTTAAGACCTTAGTTAGTTTACCTCGGAAGAGCTGAAGAGAGGTATATGACAGGGAAATATGAATTTATACGGCGCTTTTGTAGATGTTTTTGAGTGTGAAGAAGATTTTACAATATGCCAAGCTTTATTACGCTATAAATCGATATGATATTGAATTATTATATCCTGATGCGTGTACATACTTGAAGAACTCGAAGGAGTTAAAAGTAAAACAATAGAGTTCAAAACGGGATTATAAGTGAAAAGGAATACACAAACAGATAAATCGAAGATAAATAGAAATAGAGTATCGATAAATCGAAAATCTTTTTCATAAAGGCTGACTAGTTGATTTCTTATGAGTATTAATTGAATATTCTCTGAGGAATAGAATTATAAAATTGAATATTCTCTGAGGAATAGAATTATAAAACAGTAAGCCGTCAAAACTCTGGAGAAAATAAGGCATTTTTGACCTTTAGAAATTAACCTTATGAATTACAACCAAGATTAAAAATCCAGAATTTCTCAGAAACTTCTACAGAAACCGGGTCCTGCTTGAATTACGATAACTTCAAGCTATGAAATACAGCTTAGAAGTTTGAGAAGCGAAACTAGATACCGGTGGTCAGCTGCCTGTTGAGATAGGTATATTTAGCTACTGCGACTTCCTCATTGACCCTTTTCTATCGAATGGGTCATTTCCAAGGTTAAGTTCAATCTGGTTGGCCTAGAAATGACCTACAATTCCTCCGAAACATAGCTTAGAGTAGTTTCATTTCACAATCTCATCTTTATCACTCCAAATGTACACACAAGAGAAATACCGTATTTCCTCATGTATAAGCACCCCCTTTGTATAAGACACCCCCCCATTTTTTGACTGTGAAATTTTGGAAAAAATATTTTACTTGAGAAACAGGTTACAAATAACAACGGTTACAAAGAAACAAAAATTAAGACTCATAATAATCGTTCACACATTCATACGTTACAAATAAACAAATATTACAAAGAAACAAATATTACAAAGAAACAAAACTTAAGACTCGTAATAATCGCTCATACACTCCGAGCGTGTGCATTTCTAACGTGTACTCCCACTTCACTTACGTTATCGGTGTAGTAACAAGAGGTATGCTTGTTGTTGTTTTTGATTTTAATGTCGCCGGACATCATCGTCTTGCAATATTCAGGTGTGGGGTCAAGAATATCGTCTCGTAATAATACTATCACTTACAATTGTTTACAAAAAAGAACAACATACGGCTGAAAAAGCATTTTTCACGCATAACATTTTTACCTGAATTGTATATGCCACCCCCTACTTTTTGGGCTTGCAAATTTTGGAAAAAAGGGGTGGCTTATACATGGGGAAATGCTGTAATTAAAAAGAGTTGAAAGTCTAAGAATATGAAAGTCTAAAAAAAAATAGACATCGCCTTCAGAAATCTATGAGCGAAAATACGTCTTTTCCAGAATAGTAACGAATTTAACCATCACCGAAGTACATTTAGAAGCAAGGTACGTTATCTGTACCTTTACAATAGCTGTTGACAAATAATATCAACTCTCTGATTACTCAGCTTTGACTTTGCGGCAGTTCTCCATAATGAAAGATAAACAGTAACTTATACCTTTACCACAATTTTCTTTATAATTGATTATTTTTTCAATAATTACAATAAAATTGTCGTAAAGGTATAAGTTACTGATTGTTCTTCCCCTTTCCCGAGAACTAGTAAAATTAAATAGGAAATCCGGTAGTTTACATTTACATACATTTAAATGTATTTACTCTGCGAGTCGCCTTTCGGCGTTTGGCAGGGGGTGCATGCACCATGTCTCTATTTCCCTAGGCGATTATTTTCGCGTATAGTTTGCGAAAATAATGAATTTTTGTTACGCTCCGTTCGCGCATCTATTTCTCTGATCTTTCGCGCATTATCAGATCGGCCTATATAACACGGTAGATGCATTATGCCTTTTACGTTTTCTATGAAGGAGTTCCCTCTGAATTTATCTAACAATTGAATTCCTTGTCTCGACCCGGCGTCCTTTAGCATCTGTGTTATATTTTATCGGATTTAACCATATTTAATAAAATAAAGAAAATTCCTTAATGACAGCGAGAATTTGATAATGATTCTTCAACAATGATGATATTTGTTAAAGTATAAAATTCTACATATTTAGTTTAAAATAAGAATTAACGGGATTCCATGCAAAATATATTATTATTACTAATGGATTTTTACAAAAAGTATAAATATTTAGCGGTTTTAGCGAAAGAAGAGTTTTATGCAATAATTTAGTATAGGAGGAGTGAGCACTTGGCTAAAGGCTAAGATATTTTGAGATGGAAATAAATAAAATCATTCCGTATTTTTTACGATAAGCAATCATATTCATATACTTTTTCACAAACTTCTCCGCTGATGCAATAAAATTTCTTCTTACAACTGCTACATTATGTAGTCACAAATAATGGATTCTATCAGATGTTACTGCTTCACGTAAGAAACCGCTAAGTTGCACACGTTATCTCGAATGACGTAGGTAAGCACCGATAAGCGAGCCATAATCATGAGATGCAGTTTCGCTGCAACTCGGGACAGCGCTAAAATACCGATGTTTAGCACGCTACTAAAAGCCGTGCTATTCTTACACAAAGGAATTCCTCGCCATTCGCTTCATTACCGGAGGATAGTGGGCGTTCAAGAAGAGGGGAGTATAACTCTTCAGATGTTCCAACAACACGCGTTAACAGCCGCATATTCTTCGGCAGCCCTCGCGACAAATATCTGCGCACGAGCTCAAGAAAGTTTAAAAATAAAAGCATCGATCGCAGGGAAACTGTCGTGGATTTTCGCCAATCTCTCTCCATTCACAGAGAGAGTGTTTAGAGGTCCTCCGAAGATATACGATTGGTGGAAGATGAATCCGCGACAATCGGGAGATAAGACAAAAGGGGCGATGGAGTGGAAAACGGGGAGTGGAAGTGACGTGGGCGTAGAAAATGTAAATTGAGAGAGGAGTGGGGAATTGGAATCCCAGGTTTGGCTTTCAAATTAACGCATTTTCACCGATGCGTTCCCAAGAAATTAAAATAGAACTGAGGCAGAGTCTTACTGTTTAAAGATCTTTCCATTCCTCTTCATTGAATTATCAGTCGTGAACCCAGTTGGGCATTTGATCCGTCACAAATCAAAAAGTTTTTATAAGAAATAGTATAAAGTATAATTTGAATTTTACTCCAAATACTTATTATAAAATTACCAAACAAGATGCAAACTATCAGTTAACAACCAACTAACAACAACAAATAAAAAGTTTAGGTAAGTCTTGAACTGAATGTTAACTTATTATTCAAAATATGATAATACACTTGAATGCTTGAAGTTAACGTTTAATTACGATCCATATCACACTTCTACCATATTCAAAATTAAGTTCGTCCTTTTATCTTCAAAGCGACCTTTTACTTAATAGCATTATATAATTCAAATATAAAACCTCACGAACACTACCCAACCTCATTAAACTGTAACTTAAGTGCCCTATTTTGCCCACCACTTGTTTTGAGAATTTCAACGTCACAATTAGCATACAAGAGAAAGAACAGAAGGCACAACTCCAAAAGGAAAACAAGAGATCCTTATCCATATCGCTCTATCGCTATTTACAATCTCTTAAGAAAGAACGGCTCGCTTAATGATACGAATGAAAAAGCAGAAGTCTAAGTGACACGTGCTTCGCGATACGAGTTAAATCGTGCGCGTAAACGACGCGTTGGTAGCACGCGTACGAAGCCAAAGAAAGCAAAAAAAATAATGAAAGTAAACTATGTTAAAGTGATACTTGTGTCGAATGGAGAGAGAAATTGCCGTGCTTATATTTTAAAAAAAAATCAATTGGATGTATTTTAAATTACGCTCGTGAAAAAATACGCGATATTAATACGATAGAGACAGGAGCAGGTGATGAATTAGCCGAGTGAAAGGGCTGTATGAAATGGGTGTGGTTTGAATGGAAGGAGAATGAATGACAGCGCTGTGGCAGAAATGGTAAGTAGTAAGCGCGCACGCAAGGAGAGATCGCGTCCAAATGAAAAGATAATTGAGATGTGGTTGTATATGATAGATTAAGCATTGCATCCCCACGCAAATGAATTCATGAGATTAATGAAAGGAGCAATGAGAACGGTTGATTGAAATTAAATACCGAAGTAAAATCTTTGACGTAAATTGTTGAATTTACTATTTTTACAATTTAAAACTATGCTATAAGATACGAATAAATAAATATACATGCTAAAGGAAAAAATATATTTCACACTGCAATCGACGAAGACTATCATATCAGTGTATAATCCTGCGAGCAGGAACTGTTAATTATAAACGCAAAATTCTGAAGGTTATGTGCTGTACAGAACGTAAAATAACTTTAAAAATACATCGCGAATACTGAATTGAATTAATATATTTATGCGAAATGCATCTCTATTATAAAAATATGTTAAAGTAAAATCAAATTAACGGCCATATGGTACATCCTTTGCTATTTATAGTTTGATACATCGAAAACTCTAATAAGTAATCTTCGTAAGATATTTAAAAATATAAATCTTTATAGACAAGTTTTAGTATGTGGAAACACAATTATTCCGCAAAAAACTGCATTAAAACTCCAATCTATATTTTCATTCTCTAAGAAGGATGGCGAGGTCAAGTGAGCTCATAGACTCGGCAAAACTACGCAAATACGTACGACCTGTTATCCCAAAGAGCGGCATTCCATTGAAAGAGCCAACTCTTGAATGAGAGAATGTCTCTTAATGAGATTGGACGGAGATAATGGTTGAAAATAGACGAGCTCCTTTAAATGCCAACGTGAAAAAGAGGCAATGAAGTGAAGGAAGCAGAAAATAGAGGCAGCTTTTTCAACGGTGTCACACAACCACCGCTGAGTGGCCAAGGAAACAGAAATGGGATTTGGAGAAGATTCGGAATCCGTTCAATTGGAAGATCGATTACCGTAAACATCATTAAATGGGATCTCCAAATCACGATGGATTAATACGAATATAATATTCTGTAAAAGCATAAAACTTATTAGAATTGTAGATAAAGATTTAAGGACTACATTAGTATAGCAATACAAAAGCTTTCGTAGTAAATATAATTATATAATAAATTAAGACGATTATAATCTTAAATAAAAGACGATAAATTAAGAAATACCGTTATAAATTATTGTGTTAATATCTATTCTACTACAAATCATAAGTATTCATTTCACTTCCAGTATATGTTATTTTAACGCGCAGGGTATTTCCACAAAATTTTGTACATGAGAAATTATCGAAATTTTCATTTTTCTTTATTAATACTTTGGGGAAGTATATGTATCATTGCAAAAGAAGAGTTCGTGAAACATTTTGTAAAAACAAGAGAAAAAGAACTTTTTGACCACTTCCACACCAATAATACAATCAACAATTCAGTGTTATACTAAACTAATATTCGCCTTAATCTTAAATATGAGTTATTTTTGGCTTGAAGAGAAATAATATTTCCTCCAAATAGCACCCCATTTTAATATAACTCATGTCGTCATCAATAAAACTGCGACCAAATCTTTCAAAATCATAGACAATCATCTGCCATAGGAGAGCTATTCACGGAAAATAAATCCTCGTTGTCAGGGCGACAACATGGAAAAGTAGGCGTTGAGATAGCAGTCGGCGGGTTTCAAATCAAAAAGCGAAACTGTGGGAGGCATTCCTTAGTGTAAAAAGGTCCACCACACCCTCATAATAGATTCAGAAATAATTTTATAGATAAGAATCTAGCAACGTCCGCTTTCACGAATCCCATGTTCATACATTAGAGTTCCTGGTTTAAGTATTCCACGAATGAATCATACGATTCCTTAAGAGTCCTTGATTTCGCAGATCTCTTATCGACAAAACCAAAGACATTCATCATCCTGTCACGTGGTCAACCTTCGTTAGATAGAAGTGATGGACCGCCAGCTGTCTTTATGATAACTTTTATAAAAAAAGTAAATTTAATTCCCAATCAATTTAAACACGAAAAGTAAATATGTACTCGTCGAAACAGTTTAACAGGAAGCTAATTATTGTAAAATAAATAATTGGTTCATTAATCAAATTTTGCGGATACTACACGTACTGTTCGTCGTCTGGAATAAAATATATTTAAATTAATTTCACTATGAAGATTAATAGTCATAAAATACGATCTCAGAAAACTCACCAAGATCATTTAATACTAAACACTATGAAATATTCCAATTTAAGATCATTTAGTGAAATATATTTTTATCGCAGCGAATAAATTTTGGTATTCTTTTAAAGAAAAGTCATTGATTTAAGAGATTTGCCATTAAAGGAGTATATTTATTTTAAACGCATGTTATTTACCATAAATTGCAGCCCTATGACAAAGAAATAAAATAAAGGTAATGCTCGTAAAGGAAGGATAAGTTTAGCTTTATTTCAGAAGTATGGAGAGGCTGAATACATTACTAAGTGCTTGAAGCTTTAACTTGAGTTGTGGTAGGTATTTAAAGGCTAATATGAGTCAGTTATTTCTAACAATGTCTGTCAAATTGTCTCAGCTCCATTAGTAATAGTAATATTTGAGTGGTAGGTTCTTGATATTCAAAATTGGATTATGAGTTGGGACTTAACCTTGGACTTCTCATTTTCATAGACTTAGAGATGCTTTCTCTAATTTCGCCAATAATTCCAGAGGGCGTGATATCGATCTCTAGATATCCAGAAAAGAAAGAGGCTACGCTCGGCTAGCATCTGACAAAGTAAGACATATTTCCATGAAAAAGGCTCGCTGAAAGCAAAGTAGGAGAATGAAAGAAAGGAAAGAACGAATGGACCATTAAGAGACGAAGAAATCCCCTTTTGACGGAATAAAGGCGACGTACGAAGAATGAGAAGAGAAATTATGACCGCCACGCCCCCTATACACTCAATCTTTAAGCTCTTCCGTGGGTGAGAGGGATCACGCTATTTATCATCGAAACTTTTTTTTATTTTCTCATTCTCCTTTTAAAGCGAGATGTTCCTTTTAAGGAAGTGGCCCAAGAGATGAATGGCGGAAAGAGCGCATGCGCGTGATAACGATGGATAAAAATGGATGCAGGTGAAGAAGTGCCAAAACGTCCCCTTCGGAGATTCTTGGCCAGACTTATTTCCTTCCAACCCTAACCTGACATTCGAAAACTAAAGTTATAGGACATGTCACGGAACGATGTTACCCAACATACCGCTGTTCCCGTAGCTATCGAGGACTTTTCTAAACTTAGATACTTGGCCGATAAATTTCGAATTCGCCGTGTCGAGTTCTCGATTTACGTGAAGGGTGAAAGGATCCCAAACAGCTCTACCTGAATACATTAAGAAGCCCTTCTCTATTTATTACGTTCTAAAAAGTTGGACTTTAATTCCACTTTGTTAGGCTGTAGATGAACGCAACACCGGAAGGGCTTTTCATGATGAAAAAAATGAATTTTAGGTTCATCATTTTAAATTAATTGCGATAAAAGTTTACAGGATTTACAAATAAGAAGATTAAGGTTCATACAGTTTTTTAAAGTATACGTTTGCATATTTTTTTCGTTTTAGACATGATATTAAAATCAGCGTATTCTTAAAACTATAATTCTATACTTTTCAGTTATGATAACCGTATAATATATCAAGTTAAAGTAATTAAGTACATATATTTATCGTAATACTCTTCATTGAAAGACTGAACACGGTATATAGAATACATGTATTATGAAAAATAAACGTCTTATATAATACAGAATATTTCGCAAAAAATTTGTGAAGTAATTTTAAACAAATTTTACTTTATAAACTGCTGATGGTTAAGAAAAGGTAATTACTTATAGAGAAAAAAGCACAGTGCGTTGTGTATAGCAATCACGATCATAATATACAGTTAATAGAATAATAATGATTGATTTCTTTAGGAAATAGAAAATGTCTTTTTTAAATTTATGAAAAATATTTACAAGAACAATTTTACGGATAAAAATGCGTAGTTCGTTAAAAGTTTAAAATAAAATTCAATCCCAAGTCTACTTTTTATAAACTTCTAGATCTATAGTATAATCTCTTTAGATTATAGGAAATCAGTTTTACCATAAAGGACTTCCTCCTAAGAAAGCAAAATCGTTACCACAATATTAAAAAAAGATGAATACAAATATGAGATTAATAATCGGCGAAGTTATATAAAACGGTTTAACACTAGAACAGCGGAGGGTGTCCTCAGGACACCTCGCCCATGAAAAAAACGCACCATTTTTGTAATTTGTATCATAGAAAAAAATCGTTTCGTCACTTTTAATTATTTAATATTCTGCGTATTTCTACCAAGTTTTATAATTATTGGAACATTTTCATAGGAGATCCTACCACATACCCCCGAGAACAGCGGAGGCGTCCTCAGGACACCTACTTAATATTTACTATTATTTCTTATGATAAAACCTTCATTGTTTTATATTAGAAGCTCTTACGAATGTACTTTGAGATAATATTGCTTTTTGCTATTATTTTGTCCCCGTTCTCTAAAATTAATTAATTATATTGTTATGTATAAAAATTTGAGGTAGCAATTCTAATGATGATTTGAGTTGGAAATATTTTGCCTTATATTTTCTAATATTTCCATTTATAAGATACGTTTCCCATTTCTATTTTCGCAATTGACTAATTTGTCTTATATCTTTTTGTGACACTCACTCATTGAATATTGCCAGGCTTGCTACAATCCCGTTACAAAAGTGACGGTGAATGATCAGCTTTTTCCCAGAAAGTGTAGATGTCTATTCACACAATTTATTCTTGATAAACCTGATAAATATGTACTTAAGTTTCGGTTAGTAGTGGATTTTAATTCCTAATATGCATAGAATAGATTTCCATAAGTTATCGAGGTTGAGGATAGGCCATCTTCCTGAACCATGTGGTCATGACCTTGATGGGACCTTTCCTATATAAAAGGAATTAACCTAATGACCGATAATTATTTTAAATTAAAGAAACTATTTAAAAGGCTGAAGAAAGCAGGTATTTTTTATCTGGAACATAGAACAAATTGTGATGAGAGTCGCTGGAGTTGAAAACCAGCAAAAATCTGCAGTGAATTCCGATGTTGTCGAAAAATGAAGAATAATCCTTGTTTATAAAATTAAACCGAATTAACATGTTCTTCTCGCGATTTAGATGCTTTCTAATGTCGTATTTGACAGTATTAGTAAAAGAAAATTAGACGCGGTGACGTACCATAATTGTACAAAAAGCGGCGTAGTGGACCAAATGGCGCAGGGGCACACGGTGAGACAGACTCACGACGTTGCCTAATACATTCTTTTTACATAAAAATTTATCTAGCAGAAGTCAATGTATTGGTTATTTGCAAGCAGAAAAGAGGTCGCCAAATAACCAGATATAGATTCTTTCAACGAATCGCAGATAAACAAAGTAAAACCTAAGCTGTCTAAAGAGATCTCAAAAAGGACCTAAGTAAACACTAGATGCACGAGACATCATCCAATGAAGCCACCGATATCTGTTCAAAAGAAAATACAAGTGAAATATAGCATCAGATAAGTGTAAGAAGTGCAAGGAATAGGTTAATAGAAACTGTAACATCAAGAAGATTTATGTATTAGCTTCGTGGAAGGATTCTGTGGAGTAATTATTTCGTGAAAGCATCATTGTGCTAAAAAAAAAAATTAATATAATTGCGTATGCAAATAACATTTAAGGTCCAGTTTGTGTCTTAAACCTTATTTCTAGTCTTTTTGTTGTCAAATAAAATCAAAGGAAGGTACGTGAAGCGGTAAAGTTTTCTTACGCGAGTTTATTTTTTCTTGTACCCCATGTAAATTGTTGATAAAATCGGGTAATTTTCAAAAGTTATTCAAGCAAATAATTATTTTATCTCGAAAAGGCTTTATATTAATTTATTCATATAATTTATTTCTGGCTTTACTCTTCTGTATATTTTTATATCGGAATATGAGTCTCATGAAATTGATTGAACTCAACAACAATTTCTATATTAAATATGTAGCAACTATTTACCTCATGATCTGCCGATAAATAAGTACCCATACTTAGTTATTAATTTTTAAGCTTATAAGGAAAGACTAGAAATTTAAATACGACTGCCTCATTCAATTTAAAAGAAGCGCAAGTGTAGGTGTCCTGAGGACACCTTCCGCTGTTCTAGGGGGGTGTCGGTTTCCCGCTGTTCTAGTGTTAAGAAGTAAAATCGTGCAACAGTAGGCGTTAAGCTGACCTCTTCTTATTCTTCCTGGACAATTTCAGAGCTGTAGATGTTCACTCAGATTATCAAAATCCACAATTTGTCACGCTCTTAACCTCTAGATAGTGGACATGCGCCCTTCACATTTACATACATACTATCTCCAACAAAAGAAGCAATCTAGATAATCGTGGGATAACAACCTCAAAAGAAATTGGAATTCCTAAGCGATGTAAAACCCATGACACATCAGTCACTTCCCAACCGAGAGTGCAATTCATTCCTATATAGTTTAGCATTGGTATTTTAAAGGCAATTTGAAATCGATAGAGATCAGTGGAAGTTCAAGGCTATTTGACGGGCATTAGTGCACCAATTCTCCAGAAGACCTTGAACACGATAAGCGTCATCCTCGCTTCCGATCCCTCTTAAAGAGAGTGAAAGTGGTATCGAGAAAGAAGTTTCCAAGAATAGAGGTTCGTGTCTTACACTCAGAGTAACTCCAGTTGAGGGAGTTTAAAGAGAGGCAATCAACCGATTCGAGTTACTTGAGGTCTGTGAATGGATGCGAGTGAAGTGAGAAGACAATGAAAAATAGTAAGATATGATTCTTAAGGATTAATAAAAACATAAGGTAACCAATAGCGATCGACCAAGATATTCTACGTATTCTTCAGGTGTATTGACAAACTAAAGATTCACAAAATAATGTAGAAATTAAATTTAAATTAAAACTACTCATAAATTGAAGAGTTTCAAAATATTTATCAATTAAATATTAGCAAGAATTAAAATCGATCATAAAAAGAAGATAAACAACGAAAGCCTATGGCCGAGTATGCATACTTCCTATCATACATTCAATTTATTTATTATCTATCTATCTATTTAGCATCACAAATTCTCAATCAAGAGCTTGTGATGACTTATGATGATTTTGTTTCAACATTCGAAAGGTTTTCATTTCATATTTGAACGTCGATTGAGGTGAGCAATGATGTAGCTAATAAAAAACTTTCATGCCTTGGTTTGCCAAAGGTCGCTTCGTACATGTGGAAAAGGGAACTAAGGATCACATCAAAGTTTTATTTCAATTTACCAAGTACTCATTGGTACCTATAAGTATTTATTTAAGAATCAATGTCCGGAAAATCATTATCATTTTGTTCCAATTTAATCGACGGAAATTTACAATCTTAATTTAAGCGAAATGCATCATTCTAATTTTAGTATCCAGTCAATTTTTTTGCTTCTATTTATCGAAAATAGAAAATAATCGGAATAGAAAATAGAAAAACATTTATATTTCATCAAAATATATAAATTAAAACTATGGACTGATTGTCGACTATGGTTGATTATATCAATGGGAAATATTTCCGTATTTTCCTTTAATTACATCTTTAATGGATGTATCCAAGTGCAACAAGAGACGGTCAAGCATAAAAATATTTTCAATACCATCTCAGAATAAACTCATATTTAAACTTCATTAATCAATAGATGAAACAGTATATTCGTCAACTTTCACAGAAAAAATTAATTCGTAAAACTAGTAGAATTGAAGTAAAATATTTTTCGGAACGGTAGCAATATATTATCACCGTTTAGTATAAAATTTAACGATGAATATATATGGTATATTTCATTTTTTCACAAGTCCTTAATTTTTAAATTAAAGAATACCGGAAAATATACTAAGTGATTTCCATTTTATGAAAAATTCTTTTCTATCTTTCAGAGAAATCAACCTCGTTTAATCATTATTCACTTCAATGGTTCTAAGAATGAATATTTCAATATCATTCTCGAATCATATATTGCAATTGTATTACTTTCCCAGTGATTGACTGCGTTTTATACATCAAAATAGTTCATTTGACATCAATAAGCAATAAAATAAAATTTATCTGTGCCAGTTTTTCTGAGCCATAAAATTAAAAAACCCAAATAGTAAACGATAATTTAAAATGATGCAAATTGGGAAAAAAGTTATTTGCTCGAAGTTAAGGAGGAATTACCTTTCCTTTTAAAAAAGAATTTCATCATATCCACATCGTGTTAATTGTGGATAGGAAATTAATTCACAGACATATTAACATAAAAGAATAATAAATATAAGTATTCAAGATGAGAATAAACAAAAGAGAAGAACGTATCGAGGGAAAAATTAGCAAATCATGAAGACGCTATAATAAGAAAGGAAATATCATTGTATGCTTTTTTCGCTAGCATATCGGTAAATACAACCTGTTCACATGGACTATAATTCGATATAACTATACCTATATAAAACTAAGATATGAATTATATATTCATTAATTATCAATATTTTTTCACTCTCAACACCTGTAAATTCTTCTTAAAGTGATGACTCCCACATTACTAGAATAACACAAAAACCCACAAAGATGACATTTCTTCAAAAGGTTACACAAAAGAGGACAAACCTTTTCGGGAGCACAAGTTCTTTCTTAGAGACGAGCATTAGGAAACACAAGATCTGAATAGGGGATAGAGACGTATCAACTGCCTTCCATCAAAAAGGGACGTTAAAAAATCTTCGCCCATCTTGGGTTGGACGTGCGAAGAAAGACATGGAGGCACAAAATGCCCCATGGGCACACCCACAAGGCCTTGCTATCCATCATTTTCGCTGACTGTTGGAGAGAGCCGATGAAACACACCAAACCGATCTTCGTAAGGAGAGATTTTTTCCGGGACACGCGACAATGAGGGGAGGGAATTGTGACGTCATCCAACTTCCCACACGCTCCGGAAAACATCGCTTTTGGGGCGCTGATACATCTTTGTGAAAGGTAACCATGGCTACAATATAGTAAAATCTCATAGTCCAAACTATATCATATAGAAATGCTAAACGAACACATTGAAAATCGATTTGTCTTTTCACGCCTTTATTAGTAATATTACGTTTCTAAATGATCGTCAACATTGCAATAGAATAAAGATGTGCACCGATTCAAATATATTGCACAAAGGAATAGAATGGACAATAGTTTACAGTGTACAAAGCAATTGACTAATACAATAGAATAATAAGAACGTTTGATTCACAACGATACTGCCAAACAACACTTAGGGAAGGTAAAAACAAAATCTTCCTTGTGAGAACCTAAATATTTGAATTAAACCTGCTTCTACCTTTCAAACCTAGCAAATAATTAATAAATAGAGTAAGGTTACAATTAAATCATAAAAAATAGTATATTACATTGATTCTTCATTTTCTTTAGCCTTCTGTCTTTTCTATATCGTCTGCATATATTTTCAATTATTGAGCGCGATTAAGGTGAATCTCGACACTTCAGCCCACCATGTTCCGATCTTTTTAAATTTCTTGCAATTAGCTTTGGCAAGGGTCTGCGATTAAGGCTAATACCATTTAGGGACCGCTGTATCCTCGAAGGACTATTCAGGATGCCATTAGGTAAGGACTCCTAAAGCGTTACAGGGATTCCACGTATGAGCGGACGGTCGGAATTGCAGACACTGGTTCCAGAGATATTCGACGGTAACGCGTCCTCTCTCTTGGAATGCAATAAATGGTGACATCACGTGGTCCTCCGAGGAACATTCCACTGGAGTCTTAACGTCGCAATCAATTTTGGAAAGCCAGATTAAGTGTAAAGCTTTCTTTTCTCAAATGAAAGAACGTTGATTAATTGGCCGTGACAAAGGACAGTGGTCAACGGAAGCCAAGATCAAAGGTTCGGTCAAATATTTTACACATTGCATTGTTGGTTACGTACTATACCTGAGAGACACTTACTCGTGTAGACCATAGAACATTCTTGCAGTAGTCACTACTATGCAGCCGATATCAATCTATAAGTACTGAATTTGCTATAGACACGTTCGAAGTCACAAAACATCACACGAACAGATACACAACCTTTTTATGAAACGAAATGATCACTATCCGTCATATAATTCTTTATAAACTCATCAAATCACACATAAAGTGAACTTCGAAAAAAGTATTCCTGTATCGACGAAACGTAAAATCAGTATACTGAAATAAATGAAGGAGAATATATCTACAAAAAGTATCCCCTCTAAATAAAAAGCTATTAATAGTCCATTTAAAAGAATAACTTAAAAAATATATATTACAAATTAATAATATCCTACAATAAGAAAACTGTTATGAATCACACAAAACATCTTTTCACAATTCATTAATAGCATTCGGCGATTTGAATGAAATAAAAAAATATCCTATGAAATTGTGAATTAATTAGGTTATAAATAATTAAAGATTAAATAAATAATGACTGTTTTATAACCATCGAAGAGTATTTTAGCAAGAAGGCATCTTTTCCTACGTATAATTTTCAAGTTTTCGAGGATTATATTTGATCTTATGAAAAACCTAAGTACCAAGGTTAACTGTGGATCAAAGGAAATGATGTTATAGTAATTGTATTAAATATTATGCATACATGGATATAACAAGGATCGGAAATAAAACCTAAGAATTGGATACCTAAATAGGAAGCTACTAATGTATACAAAAATTTCCACTCTAATTCTCGCTGATCCTCGGTAGTATAGTGGTCAGTATCCCCGCCTGTCACGCGGGAGACCGGGGTTCGATTCCCCGCCGGGGAGAAATTTTTTTCGACGTGGAATTTCTTTCAATATTTTTATAATTTACGTATATCATACAGTGGGTTGGATTTTTGCATAATTTTCATTACACGCAGCAATAAAGAATTATTTAACCAAAATCAATGTTTCTATCAGCTATTCCTTCATCCTAAGATCATTAAAGGTATGATAAAAATATAAAATAACCATACGTTTGAATGGTCTGATAATAATTTATAATTTTATATAAGCATAAATGGATACTTATATCTTATTATGGTAATAAAAGTGCACAAAAAGAAATGGTTAAATAATTGTAGTTGTCAAACATTATACTAGTATTTAGTTTATCATTCCTCCTTCTAACATGCATAAACTTGAGTTATTTTATATTTACGCTAACAAATAAGTGAGTGTAGCAAAGACGAATCAAAGGAGAGTTAAAATTAAGTTCTCGCGTAACGCTTTTGTTTCTTACGATTCCCGTTCCTAAGCTCCGAGCGGAAAAACACTTTCCATGGCGACATAAACAAAGACGTAACTGGACCTTGAAATTTGCGTCTAAAAAGGACAACTCCGGATAAAATGAGTGGGCGAAGTCGGCACCAAATGACAAGACGACGTCAAAGCAACGCCCCGAAAAGCAAAATGTCAACCGGAGAAGGAAAAAAGACGACTCCAACTTTTTTTCCGCTTCGAGAACAGAATTAAAATTCACTCAATCCCTCCCCCTTTTCACTGGGAAATGGGACTAATTAATGGAAGGATTCCTTTGGCGAAAAAAAGGAGTTTCCCCTCGACGAGAATAATAACAAGGGGTTTGAGGGAGCAGTGCAACGGAAATGAAGGAGGTCGTAAAAAGACGCAGAAGGGGAGAGACATATGAATGGGAAAGATAAAGTATACGTGACGAAACATGGATTTAAAATAGGCGGAAAGCATCATGGGGAACACTCGTGTAGCGAATTGAAATCAAATACAGAATGGCTCTCTCACCGACAAAAAGATTCTTTAAGGACATAATAAATGGGGTTTGTTTAAAAAAATGAAACCAGTTTTAATATCTTTAAAGAGACAACTGTAATATAAAAATGAGTAAATATTCGAAAAATATAGGAATAAATAATATATGTATTATACAATGAGCTGTATACTCCGGGAACAGCAAGTTATCTTTCTATTTGTAGATACACAAAAATAAGATACAGCAAATAAAACTGCAATTTTCAAGATAAATTATATTGCTTTCCCGAAATCCACGTTTCAATTTCTCATTAAAATCAATAAAAATTAAAACTAAATACTTACTAATTTCTGATAATATTTTAATTGATATCTATAGATTTACATAATAATAATTCCTATCCCAATAAAGAGCATAGATAAAGTTTATCAAAAAAAATCAAATTTAAAGGATAGTATTAAATAAAATATTTTATGCCATAGATTAATTAAACTTGCTTCAAAATGTGGAAAAAATCAGATGAAAATCTGCATTTACGTGAAATTATATTCATGTTATGTGCAAAACATAAATCACAGTCGTAAATCGAAAGCACTTGTAAAGAGATAAATGTTTCCAATCTACGAAAGGGACCGATCGAGAGGTTGGGATTGAGAGAATACGAGTGACAGAGATAGTAACCAAGGAAATGGGGTAACAAGAAGAATTGCGGAGTGCTGAGATTGGTGGTGAAAGAGAAGGGATGGGAGGGGTGGGGGAAGGAGTGGGAGAGGGGAAGGGGAGGGAATTCCGAAAAAGTAAGTCGATGACAAACGATATTACACGGGCGAGACTCAAATTAGGCTTCTATTTCTGATCTTTGGGGGACAATTACATGAAAAGAATTAACTTACTGATTCCATTGATAGGTTGTTATGGTTCATGTTTGTAAGATATTACGCATTCAGGGTCATCTTCACTCCAAAATAAATGTAATGAAGCGATTGCTTAAAAGTAGTCTAACAAACCTATTCATGAAGATAGATTACGTAATTTCAACCTTATTTAAAGGGCCAAAAAATATAATATTACTTCATCATTGATTTGATAGGAAAGTAAGTAATTCTACGAAATAGACATGTATTATGGTTTCGTAAGGTTAACTTATTCCTTGAACGAAAAAGTTATTTAATTAACTCACCGATTATCTAAACGTAATCTCAACTCTTAATAATAGAATATGATATATTCGATATGAAAAAGCAATCTACGGAAACGTAATCTTAGCAGAAAAAATATTCGAAATGCGCGTTGCAAGGGTCTGGAAATTATCTAGCTTGAAATATATGTAATTTTTTATTCATAAGGAACCAAGAAGGCGGAAGTGAAGGAGAATGAATCAAGTATACGCACACAGTATTAAGTTGGTCTGAAGACAACATATACCTCGAAGTACTGCACTCTACCGGAAAGATTTAAAACACGATATCCTTTGCACGTAAAACGAAACGTGCATGAGAATAAATATACTATTTATGTTCCAGTAAGAGAATCACAGCGCATTCGAGCAGAAAAAATGGGTTCAGAAAAACAAATCACAAGAATCTGAACTCTATTCGCTGCTCTAGAAATCTTTATCTTAGTTCTTTACCAAGAAAACATCAAATAATAAATTTACTTTTGAGTGCATTTCTAGATCACCGTCTTAAACAAACCTAAGTTTCTGATTTATCGTAAGAAAACATTCCAACAAATATATACGTGCAAAAGACAATATTCAGAGTATCTGGAATGATTATTATAATATTAAATAAAACAATTCATAGTACTTATTTAGCAGAATAGAAAAGAATACTGAGAATGAAAGAGAAAAGTAAAGTAGCGAATATTCTTCATTAGAATTCCTTGAATTTCATGGAGAGTATACATTTTGGAAGTAGATACGAGGAGGAGAAAATAAATAAAATATCCAGCAGTTTCAAGAAAGCTTCATACAAATATGAGGATAATGTTTGAGATAATTTCGCTTAAAATATAGTGATCCCGAGAAGTCTGTTTTATATATCTATTTCGATTAATATACTTTAATAGGGATGAATATAAGAGATTAGTAGTAGCAATAGTTAATGTGATGAACAAGATAGGAAAGTTCTCAGTATTCACATGGAAACGTATAAATCATGTTTTATTCTTTAAGTACCATTGTCTGGATACAGTCCATTGAAGTAGAAATTTAAGCCAAACGCATTTTCGATTATCTTTTTTTATCATATGGTCCTGTCTCAGTAGCGAAAAGGTTTAAAAACTTCTGAAAGCACACTTTGAGTAGATTTTCGTCTGGAACGTCATAGGAAACTTACTGAAGAGGATTTTCCGTAGAGATCACTGAGAAAGGCATTAAGGACTTTATAAGTTCACAAATACCTACGGCTTTCATTTAAAATTAGGAATTTAAAATTTATCTCATGAAAATTTGATCTACAAAAGGACCAGGTCTGTTAATACTTTTGAAAAAGGCTAATTATCGAAGCTTTTGGTGAATTCCGTATACTGTTTCTGATTTAAAAAAATATTTAGACAAAAATCTATCAGTTCTATTTACATTTAATCTATGTATTCAAGCAAATATGAACTAAAAATAAAGTAATAGAGAGGGCCGCCATAATTAAGAAATCTGGATTCAAGCCCTTGTAACACCAATAATTGTAAAAGTAGATTCGATGGATTTAAAATGAATATATTGAAGAAAGATCAGCATTTTATATAGAAGTTCTAATTATAATCTAAAATTTTCCATGATTATTCTTTTATACTCTCGAAAAGTAATTTTTTATTAACTTGATAACGACTATGAAAGATAGAAATTAAATTAAATTTTTAAAATACTCAGAAAAAAGCTAAAATCTTCTCATATGAATGCGATATGCGGATTGATATTCTACGTATAAATTTCGTAGCGATTGTTTATCATTATTGGTCTGTTTTGGGTTAAATATTAATTATAAATTTAAGAGAAGAGTTAGATGAAGTATTCGTCAGATAGTAAAGGCGGGGATTAAATTTTATCGTAATACAGTTTGACCTAAATTGGGGAAAATGAGAATAAATTAGTTTGTTTCACACTAATAGAAATCGAATATTTAGAGTAAGACAGGATTCCATAAAGACACACTTTCGCGTAAAATCTTTAAGCTATCTCAAAACAGGCAATGCCAAATTACCCTTTTAAAAATACACGCACCCAACCGAGGTCTTTAAAGCGAGTTTTGATGATAAAAACTTTAATTCGAGTCCTTTAATTTTCGTCCGGTGATTAACACTTTAGCGTGAAAGTACGATGAGTGAGCAGAAGTATTACCAAGTGAAGGCGAGAATATGAATAACTTAAGGAGGCGTGTTCGGCGGAAGCGCCTCCAGAAGAACATTTCCGGAAGCGGATCGATGTGCGCAGCGCCTCTATCGGAAGAAGGCGCACATTATGAAGAAGTATTGTCTCGTTTTTATCCGGATAACATCCATACGGTATGAGCTACGGATGGAGAAGTAAGTCCATAGAAAAAAGGAAATTTGAAAGAGTAATTGTGTGAAAAACGCTTATAATTATTTCTCCTTCTCATAAAATATTTACGTATGAATTAAGGACTAACGAAATCATCAATAATCATGCGCGATGCATAAATATATATTCAATATATAAGTACGATCATGAGATTAAAACAAAAAGAGAGATTCGAAATAAAGTCATAATTCTTAAAAAAGATTACAAGATAGCTATATATTTAAAAAAGCTGATAATACAGCAAAATCATTACAGTTAAATTGAATTTTAAAAACAAAACTCATGCAAGTAATATAAATTATATAAAGTATACTTAAATTTATGAGGAGCTTAATACTATTTATTAACGTACATTCTAAAGATATCCATCAATAGTTTCGAATTAAGTTATTAAGAAAATATTTACTCCATGTCAGAGTTAAATGAAATTTCTCTCAATTACTCACTCACAACTCCTATATTTTCTCTAAGGTAGCATAAAATCCTCTTTGGAAAGATCTGAGGGTTAAACTGAATGATCATTTCATCCCTCAAATAGATGAGATACAGAGGAATAAATAAGAGAGTAAGAGAATGAGAACATTAATTCACAGCTATGATTAGAATTTTGTTGAATAAAGTATAAATGTTCGAGGATATAATATGATTAAACTCGTAGAATTCTTCATCCGAACTGCTGCGAACGGCTAATCCATCCGAATACCGAATGGAATTTTACTAACTCGTCGCCCGTTTCAAAGTTGGTGTAAATACATGAGTTGCAAAGGGAAAAAAGCCCTCATCTTATTGAGAGAAACTACACCAACAGAGGGCAATTGAAGCAACAAGAGGAACTTTGCACAACTCAACTTTGGCAATTTATTTCTCTATCCATCACGTAAGGATACGGGTGGATCGAGCAAGATTTCGTAAAAGGATTAGAAACAGGGTAAAGGGTTTAGAGAACGAAAGAAGGGTTTGCTTTAAGGATAGTGTGAGATTGGCTTTTGAGGGAGAGGGAGTCGAATTCAATTTATGAGATGAATGGCTGCGCTCTGTTTTTCTCTTTTCTAAGTCTTTAATACCCTGAGGAAGGTTAAATCACAACAAACTCTACTTCCGACGAGATTTCTCCGCAGTGATAAAGAATTCCCAGAGCGGTCCATATCTTTTCCACTCTCTTTCCCTCCAAGATTGAGACTTCGATGACGAATAAACTGTTGGGACCGTTATCAACAGTGGACTGTTAAAGGGAAAACTCTCACTCGTTTCCCGAAAGGGATTAAAGTAAAGGAGCAATGATGATAGACAATCAAACTGCTTTCCTTCGAAAGAAAGGAAGTCTTCATTGCTTCATCGTCTTCCAAAACAATGAAATGCTAAAGGATGCACAAATAAGGAAGGCAAAATTCTCACAAAAGATGCTGGTTGATTTTTATATCCTCAAAGTCAACCCTTAAGACCTTTTATCAAAGAATTAATAATTTTAAATATTATACAACTCTTTTACTCAGGAAGTTTTTGATCCGTGAATTAGGACCAAAGGGAATATAATTCCTGAAAGAAATTCTAAGACAAATATGTCAGCGTTTCTCACATTGTCGAATGTATCGTAGCGCAGAATGAGAATCATTAAATTATGAAATATTTAAGAAAAGAATGAAATTGTTGCTTATATTAAGTAAAAATAGATACCAGAATATATTTCCGAAATTATACTTCCTTGACGCCTTGATATGTTGGAGGTTCAAGACGACGACGAAAATTACATAAATCGAAGCATAAATAAACTCGGTTAAATAAATTATTTTTATCACGTACAACACTCGAAAATAATTTATAGGACGAGTAGAGTAATGGGGTTACACATCTTATACTATACATCTATCGTTTACTACTGTACACTCATATTCATGAAAAAATTCGATCGCGCATTCAAGAATTGGTATCCATGACCACAGAAAAATCAAAGTACGAATAAAAAATACCTAAGCAGAAATCTACACTTTTGGTTAACCGTTTGAATACGGTAAGTATATGATTGTAATGATACTGCCATTGTATAACTCCTATCCTCGAAAGCGAAGTAGTGATTTTTTACTCAGTGCAGTAAACGCTGCGATACAATGTATCGCAGACTGAAATAGATTCCCTGAACTGGGATAAAAATAGCCTCAAGATCTGATAAGACTCGAGTGAAGAAATGGAAGACCCAAGGACAGAATGGCTATCTCTCGAGCAAAACGCTGAAGGATATCACTTGTGCACATGAACCTTCACACACGCCTTATCAAAGCACACGGAGAGCTGCCGAGTACACAAACTGCGTAAGGAAAATAAGGATGAAAGGTAGGAAAAAAGAAGTGGGATGATTGGCCTCAAGCGCTACGCTGAATGAGTTCACTCTGATGGAAATGCGGGGAGCCCACGTCAAAGGTAACCGACAGAGGCAATTTACATCGAACTATTTTCAATTAACGATCAATTATAATCCGAAATAGCATAAATGTTTAAGGATCTATATTAAAGGAAACTGAGCAGCTTCCATTTTCAGGAGCTTTGAATTAACTCCATTATACACATACGTATCAAAATAAACTCTACTTACATAGTCCCCCATACAATCCATATGAAAATTAAATGAAATATAATGGTTCCTACTCGGAGAATATACATGTTCGTTGAATTATATTGCTTTTTTATATGCTACCATTTTAAGTACGTGATATTTCAACCATATAACGACTAATCAGAGTTTAGTTAAAATTAGCTAAATGTGACAAACTGATTGCTGCCAAAATAGAAATAAATAATACTCTCAAAGAAGGAATTCGAAGGCAAAATTTTATATAGTTGTGAGTCATTAAAATATCAGATAGATACTATTTCTCTTCGACATAACAACTCAACGATACTTAAAGGAAAAGCGAAATCGCATGCATTTAATTCATCATTGATAAAGATAACTGAGCATATAATTCAATTTTTACATAAAAATCACTGAAAATTTAAATGCATTCGGAGCATTAGTTCGTAATATCAGAGAAAATTTAAACAAAATAAAATTTACTCTTTCTATCTTGTTTGAAAAATTAATGTTCATGATATGATGCCATGCATAAAAATACTTTTTCTGAATGTTAATCAAAATTCCAATTATAAATTTATCGCCTTTATATTTCAAAACAGATATTCCATTCACCAATTGTGAATATAAATATACCTATTTCCGTAAAATAATGTATTTTTGAATGTTGAAAACGCATTTATATGGAATAAACATATATTTTTTTAAATAAAGGAATATTACAAATCCCTTAAGCACTTTAGATCCAAATTAAAATCTAAGCTTCTACTTATTTAATTGATATAATCCGTAAAATCACCCGATCTGGTCCATTGAAATCTAAACTTGTATTAAACGTGGATGTTGGAAATAACTTAATCCCCTGGGGAAATGTTCTTTCAACGAAAAATATCTTTTTTGACTTCAAAGAGAGTATTAAATTCTAAAGATTGCATTGGAAGAGTTGCGAGTGAAAGGCACAGTGATCATCAGAGGAACTTGCTAATGAAGAAAAAGCGGTACAAACTAAAAGCTACGCTATGCGAGCGATGCCAAAAAATGAAGGTAAAAGAATTAATTAATAAACCTCTTTTAAACATGACTGAATGCGAAGATGATTAAGGGAAATAGAGCTACGAATCTCATTAAAACATTTGAGTAACGTTTTCCAAAGAGTTGCTCTGGATATCTATATAAAATTGGAAGTCTGAAAGTAGACTGGGAAGTGACTTAGACTCGAAGATAGACAAATTTATGATTAATGAGACGTAACTCTTAGGGTTTTACTAAATGTGAATTTTATAGCTTGAGTTAAAATAATTGGTAATATAATTTCAAGATATTATTAGTAAGTATATGAGTACGATTACAATTGCCATAAACATCGATTCATAATAGATAACCTTTCAAAGCAGCTATTAAAAGAAATTATAGTTAATTAATTGCATCACTTACCAACATGATGTCCTGAGAAATCCGTTCTGAAAAAGAAGTCCTCGCACCATCGTAACACGAACTTGATTCCCTGAAAGAAAAAACGAAAATTTTACTTCTAAGGGTTATATTAACAATAAATAATATTATACTTGTTCTACGATACATAATAGTAATCACTAAAACCATACTATAAATAAATTTTCAGAATGTTTTCATCAATTTTCAATTTGATACGGAATTCATTAAAGAATTATACAATATATTTTTATGATTTAATACAATAATATGATAAGTATATGCTTTAAAAAACGCTTCCTTCAATGTGCCAAATGATCTGGAATAGTATGATGGAACTGCCAGCAAATTAATCGAATCAAGTACTGAGGAGAAGATATTTAGTTTATTTCGCTATATTCTTGATGTGATTTGGTATTGAGCGCGAGATATTCTCACGAACATATTCTCAGTAATTCTCATAAGGTAAATACAAAAAAAGGAAAGTATTTCACTAAACTTTAGATTACCACGAAAACTCAAAATTTTATGAAAGAACTGCGTTATATTTTAATCAATTTCGTCTTTGGGTTTCTCATATTTTACGGCTAAATTCATGCGAGAATGAGGGATTAACCGGTTACTAGGCACCCACGAGCACCTGAGCCCTCTCTGTACACCATCTACATATCCATAGCAAACACAGGTGCCTTCGTATCAGGATAAACCCTCACTTAACCGAGATACTAAACGGAAAGGTTTGCAATGAAGGAAAGAGGAAGCAACCCGGGAAACATCGAGCCAAAAGTCACATGCAGCTGTTACAGGTAAGAGCACCTTTCCGTTTTGAAACAAACTTTTACGACACAATTATGACAACCACATCCTGATTGACCTGCTTGTGTTCGTAATCTAGATTAAAGGTTGGACGTGATGGGAGGGTTTCATAGGCCACGCATCAATCCCGAAAGGGCTTATCATCGCCGGGGGTGGACGGAGATACACAACAACTGTACCCACCCCTTACTGCGATTAAATGGCGTTACGTGGAAGGGTTACGTCGTAAGTTACTCCTCAGGGGTCTACGCGTGTTTTTTCACAGCGGGACCTTCAAAACACGGCCGTAATCCCATCGGTTTTATCCCAACTATTTTCGGGAATAGGTTTCTTCATCGGGGAGTCTTATTGGAAGCCCGCGGGAGATTCTGGAGAAAAATCCGTTCGTTTGTAGCCATCGATGGGTTTTCCTTCTTTGTAAAGCAGGTGAACTTGAAGTCACGAGATTTATGGATTCTAACGCATCGGTGATACTGAACTGTAATTGTAAAAGTTTTTCTAAGAACATTACCAGTCCTTTTTGTTTTTTAATCCTTAAAAATTTGGAACAAGGATTATTTTTGGTGACAAAAGGAGTTTTTTATCGAAAGAATTTTTTAAAAGTAAATATTACATAATATATATAAATTATACACAGACGGATCCTAAGCAATGAAAACTCGTTCAAACAGCAGAAACCTTTAAAATTAAATACAGCTACGATAAGATACTTTTATATTCTTTATTTTTAAAATTTACGAGAGAAAGTTGTGTTGTTTATTCAATATACAATAATAACTTCATTTAGCTCCAAAAAGGTCGAAACTCTCTTCGTATCATGAAGATATGCAGGTGACGTGTTCAATCAAAACGAGTTTACTGACGTCGTGGATCAATACGACGTCACTTCCTTGATTTTATAGGCGCCCTAATTCCCCAGAGATCCCTCCCCCATATGCTATCTCCATGGGAACTTACTCTCCCTTTTCTGCAGATAGGAATTTCAGGGAAGGTCGGGCTAAAGATTCTTCATATACTATGGGCAAGCTTAAGTGAAACTTCCCTCCCCAAGAAAACTTCCAAGAACTTCCTACTCGTTTTTTGCTTCTCTGCCATCTGCTCTTCACCCCTAAATGACCCCAATCTACTTTCTGACCCCCGAAAATACTATATCGAACACATTACGGCCATTCCCTGAATGAGGAGCTGGCAGTTGCATAAATCTCATCATTATGATACTGCTATCGATTATAGCCTTTTATTACGGGCAATTTTGGATGCTGTAGTATTTAGATAATATCCGAGTAAGGACACATAAGTTCTATAAGGTAATGATTTAGAGGTATTTAATTTTAGGGAGCGAATCTTCGACAATTAGTGTAGTGTTAACTAGAGTATAATGGTAAATTTATGTGGATTTACCACCAAAATATATATATCAACTTAAAATACATCCAAACAAAAATCAAGGGTATTTTCACGTAAGAATAAAAAAGGATCTCAAATAGATGAGGCTTCGTTACAACGTATATTCTCAAATACATATATTCTCAAAGACAATATATATTCTCAAAGACAGATTATATATATTCTCAAAGACAATATATTCTCAAAACTCTCGGAAGTATATTAGTATGCTTCACTCGCTGATGATGTTCGTCAAAAATAACCAAGTCCATAAAGTCCTTCTCCAGGATCAAGTGATTCACGAAACGGAGTACATAAGAAGCGCACGTCATTCGCAGAGGCCTTCGGGGCCCTCTGGTGGAGGAAAAAACAACTTCCATTAGTTTGGAATCAAGGAGAGTGAAAGTGATGATCCCTTGAGGTAACGCGTGAAAATAGCAACTGAGGAAAGGAAAACAATTTCACCGGAATAGTACACAGAGAGAATCCACAGATTAGTTTTCAGCCTCTGATGGTAATGAAAAGAGAGTTTCGTGTTCCTTAAAGGAAAAAAAGTTTCATATCCACAGCAAAAGAGGAAGAGGGAAAATTAATGACCTTTTTTCTACACATCAAAAACCGATTTCAATTACGTGAGAAATGGACGAAAATGAAACTATTTTCCAGAGTGTGGGTCATGCGATGATTTGATAGAAGTTGAGCCCCAAACATTTATTATAATTAAATTAATCAAGAATAACGTATTTAACTCAGGAATTAAAGAATTAGCGTAATTTCCACTTGATTTTTACTTCGCCTAAAGCTGTGATAATGTAAGTGTAACTCATCCACAAAAAGTTTCTGTTGTTGAATTAAATCTGATAATCTACAACAATTGATACAAAAACTTCTATTCGTAACGGTATACCTCCGAGAAACACGTTACTAAGAAACGTTTCAACAATGAAATTACATAATAAAGTGCATCAAATTATGAAATATCTCTCAATACCATCTCACGACGCTTTCATATACGTATTCTTAAGAAATATCAATGATGACCTATGAGGACATGATTTGGAGAAGCGCTTGTTATTTTCATTTCGAAATTTGAGATTACGTGCGCCTCAACGAAAAGTATAAGGGAAAGGAATTTTTATCTCTCAGAGACATTTAATTACGGAGAAAGTATACTTAATACAATTACTTTCTCATATAAACGATTTTGGATTATAAAAATAGTGAGAGGTTTCTATCCCCAAATCAATTTCATCAGATCTGAGTCTACTTTCTCTAGAGAACATTATCATTTGGGACCAAGCCAACAGATTTCTTCTGATTAGCCTTAGGTACTATGTTTGGATTGGAAGATGTTCTTCTGAAATGTTTTTATAAGAACTCTTTCTCTAGTGATGATATACGATTTTCAATTTCATATAAATTTTTACTAATAAAGAACTAGAAAAATGCATTATTTGAGAACGCTTAGGTTTCAAAAACGTTCTTCTGGTATCGTTACTTACGCTAGTCAAAAAAGCACCAATTTGGTATTCATATAGCAGTGTTTTCATAAAAAAGATCTACAATTTAATCAATGCGCAATATTAAAACATTATTGAACATTTTCCTTGGGTAAATTTAAATCCTTCGTTCCCTACTTCTTATTATTGTTTCTCTAACACCGTAATGCACTCCTCCAGTACAGTGGTTATACAGCGCTCAAAACGGACCTCCATTCCAAAGTGTCGTAAGTCACACTTGTACCTTTGTTGAAGGACTGGTCGGCGCCATGGCATTCGAGGACGAGCGGGAGAAACGCGTGAAATTGACACATTGTTGGGGAGAAGAAACGGTCGTCATGTTAAGAGAAAAACAAAAAGGAAGAAAAAGAATTGGAAAGGATGACAATAATGTGAGTGGCTCCTTGAAGAGGAAGGAAAATTTTGGAAGGATGCGGTAGATCAGATGATAAAAAAGAAAAGGAAAAACTTGTCGCCTAGACGTATGACTTTAGTACTCTCATACGAAGTAAATACGAGGGCGTGCTCTTTGAAGAAGTTGACGGAGGAGAAATAGCAACGGGGATGTGGATTCCACATGACAACCCAACATCTCCGTGGAATCCCAATTTAGCAAGGGAGTCCATCTATGCTAATCCACTGTTCCATGCCTTCGTGGAATGTGCATCAAATGAAAACGTTGGATAAATTTGGAATAAATGAGGGATAAAAGAACACCATATAAGCTTAAACTCACACCGAGTTCCAGTAACAAAAATTGCTCCAATATGACTATAAAATTATACTAGGGTAAACCACCCTTAAATTCAAAAATGGAACTATAAAGAATTCCAATTTATATTTTCTTGAAAATCTAAATGTAAATTTTACACAATTCAATAAGATATAAATCTACAATTTTAGGATACTTTTTTAGCAAACCACTTATAGATGATATTGTCTAATTGTATAGGTTTAGAGGATTTTGTTACTTCAAAGGTGATTTAAAAATAAAAAAGTCATTTATACAATTTGTTAAAATAGAAGAGCAGCCATTGCATTACAATACCTTTTATTAAATTAATTTCAATGGCTTATTCAATGTATAAAAGTATCAGGTTTCATGAGATTACTTTCATTTAATTAAGCTAAATTTTAATAATTCCATAATGGAATTCTAATTAATTGTAATAATTTATTTGAGGGATTTTCAGTTTTAAATTCTTTTCTCTTAACATCAATAAAATATCTGTAATTTAGATTTACGAGTAGAATTCATCGAAATTAATTCTCATTTACTCAACAAAGTGTCAATTTTGATTTGCTAAACTAAAATAAATCATTCTAGTCACTCTTTCCAGCAAAAGAACTTTTTATGTACCACGTGCAGACTGTACCATACAGGGAAACACTGAAATAGCATCTAAGAATAACCCTAAATAATTTCACCATTTCTACTAAATAAAAAATAACCGGATCAAGGGTACAGGGGATGACTGAACTCGAGTGGTGTAAAATTTGCCGCAAGCTGTGCGCACCGCCAAACTTCATTTCGACTCTCACGCAGGAGGTGAAAAAATGGTTATAACTCACTGGTGACAAATCTCGTGGAATGTTCCATGACAATGGCGTCTCGTACGAATTCCATCCACCGCTTGAGCAAGACACTCGATGCATACATCTGCCACTCCTTTTAAACCAGCATTACGACGGCGAAAACATTAGTCATATTGTCACTGTGATTTACGCTTTAGAAGGTTATAGTTATCAAGAGGGATTAACGGAATGAGGGTTAAAATGGGATATGATGAATTGCAGAGAGCGCTACAAATCGATTCGAAAACGATGCAACGATCTCTTTCTGAGCTATACAGATAAGGAATGACAGATGTGACAGTTCTGGCATCCCATGAAGAAGCGATCTACGCTAACGTATAAGCAAGACGAAAATCTCTTTACTTCATGTTATCGCAAATATCTTGGGGCGAAATACTTCTGTGATACGAAGGGTATGATAATTGTAGCTATAATATGCTCATCAAATCGTGTTGGTATATATTAAATACTCTGTATTATGAAAGGTATAACAATTTTAGCCATACTGCTTATTAATTCTTGTAGTATGTTCGTGGTAAATATTACGTAGATGTTTCACCGAAACACATAAGCTAAAGGTATTTAGGACGAAGGATTAATCATGATATTAATATATCGGTAGTTACGCGTAGAATGGATAAAATAAAATATCTTTCAAAGATTATGGCAGGAGTGTTTTAAAACTAAAACTTCTATTTTAAAGATTAACTCTGTTAAGGAATATACCTTGCATTTAAGAGCCTGTCAACTATCAAAATAAGGGAAACGAACGGACGACACAAATTTTATTGAAACCAAATCTTTAATAAAGATCTGATATGTTAGGCTAAATATCTTTTATTAACTTTACAAAAACAATTACTTTACGAAAAGAAGAATCTTACAGATAATATAAGAATTGTGGATTCTTAGTCCTAATGCTTTAAACTGATATTTCAATAGAGGAATTCAAATACACATACAACCTAATATTTGATCAAAAGTTAGCCTCAATTAATTTATGTTTACATATTAAATTCTCAGTAAGTAATATTCAGTGAAGCCCAAGGTGATGAAATAGTTAGGCAGAATTTAAGAGAATAAGGTAAATAAAAACAAAAGCGCACTGTTACCACGAACTTCTGCATTAATTTCCTTAGTTTAATAAACCAATTACTAATTTCACGGTATGAATTATGAAATATTCTTTCGAGATTAAATTCTATGGATGTATTATACCTATCATTCTTTCGAAACTCTAATTATAAACGGCCATAGCAGAGTAATAAGTAGTAATTCAGCATTCCCATGCACAACCTTATGGAAATGTGTTCCTCCTAAGGAAATAAAAGATGGAATTCCGTGCCATATTCTTCCATCTAAAAAAGGAGAGGGAGAGTGAGGTGAGAAAAACACTTCTTTAAATCACTCTCAAGGCAAGATGTTGTACGGCTGTTACGTGACCAGAATAGGAAAATGGATCGGTGAAATGTGTCACACCTTCTCAAAATAATTTTTTAAAACATCTCCCGTCTCGAAAGGGCATTAATTCCTTGTTTGTCTCCCAAAAGTTTAATTTCATCGCGACACAAGTTACGAAATCCGTTTCTAGATTTTTTGTCGCGTGAAAATCTCTCATTGCGTTGACAGACACAGTCCTAATGTTCACGTCACTGAATTTTTTCTAGAGAGGCAAATTAAAAATTGAAATTTCTTCGTCGCTTTTTAATTTCATAAGGATCGCCCAAGGCTTACGAAATACAACAGCTGTGAGTTTGAGATGAGTAGCAAAAAATCCTCCAGGCGTATCCTTACTACTATATCACTAAATATATATGTCATTCGTAATACACTTGCATAATTCCTTGGAATTAGAAAGTATAAAAATTTATTCAATTCGAGTACGAAAGTAAGTATAATAATACGCAGTAAATATAGAAAAATTACTCCATTCTATGAGTTCAAAATATAATATAATGCTTACATAAATGAAACCCTGTGCATAATTAAAAGAAAAATATTTACAGATACTTTCAAAGCAGTAAAAGGAAACGTCTATGTTATGAAAAATTTGGAGGAACCTGTAAAACTGAAAATGGTAAATCCACTATCTAGTCTATTTCAGATGTTAATGTAATCGATAATAATTTAAATTAGTACAGTCATCTTACGAAGGCATTTAAAAGAAACACAAGAATAACTATTCAGGCTTATAAATGCTTTTAAGTAATGATACATCAGTAATTAATGATTCAAGCCCATCATAGGAAAGACCTCCGTCAATCTTGCCCAAGAATAATGGTGACAATATTTCCAGCTAAAGTCGAATTTGTTAGCTGAACCATACTCGTCAGAAAATTCGCTATATCATTCATTATGTTTGCTTTCAAAATGATGTTTATATCAATTCATTACCCTTATTTAAGCTAGGAACTTCAGTTTTCGAAAATAATAGGTTGTTATACCTATTATATATGGATTAAAATAATGTTAAATTATTTATCCCTTTAAATGCTATATACTTATTTAATATCCCCATATATCCCACATTTTTCTTTCGTAAGTACCATCATTTGTCTCCTGCCTCTTTCACTCGTTGCTTTTTCGGTTCGTTTCTTCCAGACGAGATAAGAGCCACAGATACGAACGGTCAGTTAGCTCTCATATCCACAGGTATCTCCCAGACAAAAAAGAACGTTTCAATAAAGACGTAAATTAAACGAGATATGCATTTTGAATAAACACGCATCATAACTCGTATGCACGACTATCGCAAACATCTATAGGTCGTCTGGGATGCTTCCGTTAGTCAACATTGCCAAGGCTCGGTTATTTATCTCGCGTTCGCCATAATATTCCGTACCGAGATCACAATATTTATTCGCCCAATGGTTCCCCTTCAACTCAAACAAACGAGAAACACTCCCAGCTGCGAATCAAGACAATGGCATTCAGCAATGAATAACATCCATTTCGCAACAGGTTACAACCAATTACGTCTTTCGAGAGATTATCTTAAGGGGAAAGAGCAATTCCGCTGTTTATGGAGCATCGAACTGTTCCTTCGTACGTACTATCGGAGAGATATCGGAGACGACGTGAGAGCGTCTGTATGCAATTCCAAACGAAATAACCTCTAATTCAGGAGATGCGGGGATTTATGCGCCGAGTTACTTAAACTCCGGAGATCCCGCGACTGCTGTTTCCAATGTTTACCGCAAACACGAGTTTAATTGAGCGATCATCCAAAGTTTGCATTTGAAACGCGTTCCGTGAATTGAAGGGAGAAAATTAATGTTTCTATGTCTCGTTAATTGCATGTCGTGTTCATGATTAGCGATCTTAATGAATAAACATTCGTGTCAGGGAATTTCGTAAGATGAAATTTTAGAGCGAAATGTATATTATATGTAACTACACGCAAAAGCAAAGTGTAGAGAAATTCAAGAATATGGAAATCTACTTTCACTAAGTAAGTTTAAATGGTATAAGTATAGAGGAAGCAATGAGAGAATGGAATATCACTTTTCAGTGAATATACACACGCTTAAAGGAAAAAAGCCTAATATTTAATAATCACTTCACTTTGGTTAAAAAATACTATATTCACCAATATATTTTATCATCCCCTAAAAAGTATAAGCAGAAAACATCAAATTACGAGAAAAAAATTTAAAAAATCATAGATATTAATGAACCTGATATTCTAAATTAAGTGAGCTTAGTGAGAGAGTTAATTACCAATTATTACCTTATTCTTGGACCCAGTAATAAATATAAAATTCAGTGGAAATAAACATAAGTAGACTATTTTGGTAATGTATATGAAGATGAAAAGTATATTAGATGAAGAATTGCATAAATTGGAACAATTGGAAGGTAAATCATCAAATGATGATTTTAATTTTAAGACATATTCATGCATCATTAGGATAGTTTCAACTATGTTTCTAGTTCCATCATTAGTCAGCGCTCTAATTAATTAATTAAAATACAGATTAAGGTGAACTTTACTGAATAATATTCCTAAGGCTGAAACGTTTAAATTTCGAAATAGTTAAATTTTTAAAATAATACTTCAAAGCTGTGTAGATATCCTATTGGATTGTAATTGTAAAGGGTTCAATTTCTGTTCAAAGGATTTGCAATTACCTCTAACGTTGCAGGACAGTGCCCAAAAAAACCTGATGTTTATTGACGGCTGCATGCTTTAAATGACACACTACCAACAAATTTTGTCAATTAAGTTGTTAAATTCTACTCGAAAAATAAGAACAGAAACAAACTGGCCAGATTTACGCAGTACATACAATCAAAAAAAAATTACGTGTTGAAAGCCTTAAATATTACGTGAAGAGATACTTGTTTGTCCTCTCAAAAATGAGGAACCACTCATGTTAGGACCTATTCGGGTAAACAAGTCACTGACCTCGCAGTTTAATATCGCATGGGGTAAATTAATTCGTCGCAAAAGCATTTTAATTCGTCTCTGGGAATCCGTCATTTGTCCTTTTCTGTCGGAAATTTCATTTCCCTCTACGGCGACTGCATCTCGGAATGCATTTTAACTACGCGCAAAAATAATCTCGAGAAACGTAAGCATTCCTTCCGGACACTGCAAACTCATTCCTATTTAAAGAGGGCGTTTTTTCACACGTCGAAAAAACGCCTTCAGCGACACGTTCTCCAGGTGCCTCTCCCGGAAATGCACGTCGTTATTCCGGGCTTCCGGTTATTACGAGAATGCAGTAATGAAGACCTAAAGTGGAGACGCGTTCCTGATGGCCTCAAATGGGATGACGCGATAAACACGGATGCCCTCGCCAAGATGCTTTAGTTCTGCACGATTTCTCCACGAAATATTGTCTTAATTGCACACGAGCGTGTTGTACGGAGGAGTGAGAAATTCCTCAACACGGCGAGTTCTCTGGCAATCGATGATAGTGTCAGTGGGACAAATTGGTTCCTTTTTCAGGACTAAAGTCGACTGTTTGATAGAATGATGAAGGCTGGGATTTAATTATGCCACGCAGAATGTAAAGTGAATTTAACATAGAATACTTAAAGGACAGAATACCTTATACACGCATAACCCAACCTTGAAAAATAGTAAGGAATACTCTATAGAGATGCTTCGTTTCTCGTTTAAAAAGCATTCGATCCTTAACATAGTGATACAGAGATACGTGGATATATATAAAATAAGTACTAATAAGAATCTTAAAAAACCGATATTTATGTAATTAGAAAAATTAAAAAGATGTTAAGCAAAAAATATTAAGAATCATGAATATTTAAAAAAAACACTAAGCTAATGTATGTGTCAGGCGATGTTTCCTTTGAATTATATATAGATGCTATCAATTTTTGGGTAAAATAATTTCATTTTGGGGGATGAGAGATATTAATATTTCATTGTTTTCGTTTTCCATTTCATTAAAAACACTTTGTCCATAATATTCTATTTAATTGCTGCAAAAAACAGAACTAACTAGTAGTTTGAACAACTAATTTGCAAAAATCCACGAGTAAATGAATTTTAATGAAAAGAAACAAACTTGTCATTATACAGGCTTTACGTATGTTAATTAACTTAATTCTTCCTAATGAGCGGAAAAACCCAATAAATTTTTTTTTAAAGATAATATACGCTGTATCCGGAATGAATAAGAAGAAAGGGCGCGAAAAATTGAACACCACCTGCGCGAAAGGGTTTGAAAAGTCCAAATTGCGCTCATAAAAAAAGGGTTCCGTAAAAATTAATCAAGTGGTAGAAGTGTCATCTGGCGGCAGTATTACGGAAGTACACATCTCGGGATGCAACAGCAGTGAGCGTGATTCCGGACGCAATGTGTGCGCGAATTCATAGAAGGACCATAAATCCAACATCGTGTCCCTGCATAGCGGCTTATCTAAAAATAAACGTGAAACATATTTGTCTCTATTTTTTCATTAATATTCACCTTCAACAATAACTAACAGCTAATACTAGAAGAATATATACGTGCAAGCTTTATTTTTGAACTTTTATAACATCGCTATTGGTCGGTGAATGGTAAAATTCATTTTTTTGTATTATTAGAAATAAATACGTATAAAGGTAGTAATTATCACTCAATACAATAGATGGTAATCTTTTAATTTCATTAGCGGGTAAATTCAGATATTAATTTACAAAAAAGTACAATATATTTAGGAAATAAAAACTTTGAGAGGCAATGATAATAAAAATCGACTTCCCTTCCTTTTAAACTGCAGATTTTGAACTCCCCTTAAGATAGTAGTATTAGAATTATGACATTATTATGTGGCATAGAATTAATAGTTGTCAAAGTAAAAGTATTATTTGAATAATGAAATGTGTTAAATACTGTAAATACTAAAGTTTCAAGAGGCGTTTTAGTGCATAAAGCGGGGATTGTGAAGTAAGAGATAAAAGTGAAAAAAATTGAACACAAAAAAGAGTTATGATATTTTAAATTTGTAGTAATCTATCCAATTCAACTAAAACCGATCAAAATACTAAACAGTGCACCCTAATCAAGTAGTACGAGGTTTATAAACCTGATCCTCTGAAACTTTCATTTTCCCGGAACATAACACAGACGTAATTTGATGGAGTTGTAAAACATGAAAACGTAATCGCTAAATTGATTCCTCCTTTTCCATGGTAAAGAGTAAAGTCGTCAGATATGAAACGGCATTCTTCCGTTATTTAAGAGTGACCTGGAGAGAGAATCTGCAATCAAGACAGATTAGAGGGTTCTGACAAAAGGGAGCCGAAATGAAGAGGCAAATAAAAGAAGAGCGAATCGGGCTGCACCGAAAAGAGGGCACAAATTGCGAAAGGGTGTGTTACTTGCGCCGTCAGCTGGATTATTGAAGTCCACCTTTTTCACCGATGAAGTGACAGACCAGCGGAAAAAATGTTAAAATTCGCAAAATAGGAACATACGTGCATTCTAGTTTCGAAAAACTAATTAACTTGCGAGAATAGTTTTTTTAAAAGGAGAGATAGCTTCGGTTCTGAATGAAGTGTACCACTAATGAACCCAATTAAAACGGGTTGGACACTTTCTTTGAGGATAGCGCTCGAAGATTTTTGTGCTACGAATAGGATCGCTTTGATTTGAAAATTTCTGGAGCATTGGAAATTAGAATTCACTACATTTTAATAATAAAATTTGCCCACATAATCATCTATACACATACCATGGCAAAAATTTACAAAATTAATTTTATACGTTGAAAATCAATCAAAAGATATCAATAAGAGGCTTCTACTAAATTCTAGGCAAAAGAATAAAAACCATTTTTCGAAACTAAGCATAAAAAAATCAAAGATGTTGCGATATTTGGCCGATTCTCTTTATAAGGTGACGGAGTTGACTTTACAGCAAGCCGGTCTATTTTTCATAGTGTTGTGAAGTAATTCATAATTTTATCAAACGTAATTAGGATGAATATTTAAAATTGAAAACATTTAAAGCAAAGGATATCTTGATCAGTCAGTAAGTAGTATCCTTGACTTTTGTCAAGAGTTAACTTGAATGGCAAATACGAAGCAATATTGAATTCCAGTTTATTTCATTAGAAGTCAGTTCTATTTTCGTCAACTTGGAAGCATACACATGTGCTGACCTATAAATGACATATTCTATAACTGAGTTCCTAAATATAGGCCTCATATTAAACAGAAAGTTCAAAGGGATGAATTCATGATCTACGTAGATGTAAAGAGCAAAATACCTCCTTGAGGTGCTCGGTGTTTGGCTGTAGGGACATAACAATGGCTAATGTGAGACCAAGGTCTTCCGGCAAATTTCCATGGGAAATCGTGGAGAAGTCTTAACTTGTGAATGTTGGATCCTAAGCGATCCCTGATGAATGGCTTTTGTTAAGGGTCTCCCAGGGCGTGCTTAAGAAAGAAGGCCTGCGAGGACGCCATCCGTGGACAATGGAGGCTGCATTAGCACCTGCGAATAGCCCCCTTGCTTATGCATTTTCCTAGCGCATTGTTTGAAGTCGGCCGATGGCACAACGGGTGGCAGAACAATGGACCGCTGAGATCAAATGGAAGTCGCTGAGGGTTTATAAATTGTTTGGTGGTGGATTACGTTGCAGATGCTGTAATTTGTGAGGGTTTTTTTCGCTACGATAAATGTTGCTGTCAAGAAGGCCTTGAACATCTATAAGACGCCTCGAGTAAGTTATACGTGTATGATAAAGAGCATTCACGTCCCCACAATCGAAGACGGAGTTCCTCAGAGCCATTTCTACACGGAGGAAATGAAACTATGAACTGTTAAGATGCTATCGACAATTTTATTATGAGAAACGTCAGTCGAAGAATAAGTGTTCGCTGTGCGAGTAAATTATACTCACTTGTTTCTGTGCAATTGTTCTTTCATTGTAAATCGCGAAGATTATTAACAGAAAGGTGATAGCAGAAAAATGGTAAAATCAAATTATTCTATAACGATAGATTATTACAAAAATGAATTCGGAATTAGCGCCAGTATTTACTATCAACAACAGTTGTTGTATTAAAAAGTAGTGGTAGCATTACCGCCATCAAAAATTTAAACGTCAATGCAAAATCGCTTTTGCTATCATAAACAAAACAAAACGTTTTATTAAAGATCATATCACCCCTTCGGGAGGTGCTTTAACGACCAATGTTATTACAGAGGATTAAAAAACAATCACATCCATTCTAAGCACATGTATGAATACTTTAAGTGGCTAACATGTATTTCTTTATCACCGTACTTAGATGAAATACATGATAGTTTTAGGTTAGAAATAATTGTTGTTATTAAGTTATCATCTACTCTGAATTATCCTGTAGAGAAAATTAATGTGTCCAGAGTGGCTAAGTATCGATTTAAATACTATCTGCCTTTGCCTTTTGGATATGCTTACCTTTTCAGATGTTAACTCAGGTCTTTGATCTGAATTACCATATAATGATAAGGAAAAAGTAGTTCATACAAATAATTGGAGCAATAATTAGATAAATGACAATAAAAATGCCGGGGTAAATGAAAAGTCAACCTAAAAATCCTTATATAAAGATGTTATTCCTCATTCCTTTACGCAATCCGTAGTATTTTGCAATATTCTAGAATACGGAGAGTTCTTCCTCAAAGCTTAAGATATAAGAATAATTTGATGCACATGAAATGCACGGCTTTGGATTTAGCTTCAAGAAGAGTACTGGAGGCGGATATAAACTTTAGACTTACCAAAGTAATTTAAATTTTCAAAAACTCCGTTCAATTGCTGTGGTTAACGGCTGAGTTAAAACTCTTAAGCCTTTTCAGTCACGTTCGAGAAATTGGGGGAAATTCTTTTTGAAGCAGAAAATTAAATTTAAAATAAAGCGTATTTAGACCAAACTCATTTCAAATTTCCTCGACATTAAATTGAATACTGACTTAAATCTTAAGAGGTTAGAAAATTGATACACTGCATTGTCATAAGTTTTGTCCTACTTCGCCTAAAATATCCAAAATTCGATTTTCTAATAACCTCAACACGTTTTACATTATCTAATGATTTGAATGAGGAGACGAATTAGAAACAAATTTATGAGACAAACTCGAAATTCAAGAAATAAAATATTTATGTTAGGCTAACATATGGTTGACCCATAATTCTATTAAATAGTAATAAATACTTAATAAATTGCACAATCCTTTATGGATGTATTTATTATATTCAATCAGTATATGCTATCGAATTATCCTTCAAAAATTATTCGTGAAACAAGAAGACTTTCTTGAATTAAAAAATAAGAGTGCATGTTTTTAAAAGAGAAATGCTTTATTTGTTACTTGACTATTTACTGCCTCCAAAAAGCTTTTCGGCTATGAGTATAAAAAAATTCAAATCAGTCAATTAAGTAAGAGAAATATAATACGAAAAATACATAAATGAACGGTACAAAAGCTTAAGACGTTGAAAAATTGATAGATAGTAGTATTTCATTCACCGGTATTCTATTTTGATTTGAACAGTTGTCTAAACACTAGGAGATAAATTACAAAGAGAAACTTTTGAAATCTCGTTGAAAAGAGGATAGGTGAAAAACTTTTACATTAGAAAGCCTTGTTGGTTAATGTACAACTCGGACGTTGAGAAACGATGACATAAAAAAGTCGGAAAGCATTGGAGTCGTGGGTGTGGTTGTTATGGAAACGTAGTGGTCATTGAAAAGGAGGGAAAAATGAGTAGAAGTACATAAAATGGCAAAAGGAACGAAAGAGGATATGAGAAATACAACTGAGAATTAAAATAACTGCTTGTGTAGGCTCAATAGCGCAAGTAAATAGGAAGATAAACCATAATATGGATAGAGAAAAAGATAAATGAGTAAAATATGCTCTGTTTGAGGTTCAAATATAACTCCAGTGTATTTCAGGATCTATTTAGCGTATTTATTTTCAGTAGAACTAACAGATTTTAATGTAAATTAAATTATTTATTGATAGAACGATTCAAGGTTTATTGAGAAAAATTTTGGCAAAATGTGAAATAAAACATGAAATCCTCATAGAACTATAAATAATTAAATATTACGTAGAATAGTTTCTTAGAAAGTTAATTTATGTATTAAATGAGAAAAAACCTTATTATGCGCTACTGATATACGAGGTTGCAAAGAAATAATGGAGATATTTTCCTATGAAGCGTTTAATTTACAATCATTAATATACTATAAACTTAAGCTTCATCCTGAATAATAAATGCCCACATTAATGCGTAATCTATCAAAAATCATGGAAATGTTGCACCCAATCTTGAAGTACGCAAGACAAGTTCAAGATAACTCATTATTTCAATCGATTTCCTACGAATACAATGGCATCTATCCTCAGAATACGAAATGTGCAAGGGAGAGCCTCTAAAGATAATTAATAATAAATCGCTCCTTGATAAAAGAATCATTTCAAAGTGTCCTTTTTACGATACAAAAAGACTTCCCCAAATCCAAATATACGATCCTCTTTTATGAAATAGAAAGCGAGGTCAAGGCCAAGGCAATAAAACTAATAGAATCCGAAGTGGAGATGAAACTCATAGGCGTGTACTTTTTTCGAAGCATCATCGTGATATTCTTTCTCCTCCATTGTATTCTCCTTGTTTCCAAGGCAACTTCGGAATTCTGGGACAAAATCGAAAAACTTTATAAAGAAAAATAATACCAATGGCTGAATAATGAACATGTGGCTAACGAGCCAAAGGCACGGAAAATATCACAGAACAAAAGCTTTCGACGAATGATGAGTCGAATTGTAACTCGTTATATCATCCTGTGTTATTGTTAGTGAATGGAATTATTACTTTTTTCGAAACAATACTCGTTATTTCTCAGATAATACCTGAAACCGAAGATGGGAAACTTATTGCCTTTCATGGCTCGAGTATTATGAAATTGAGATGTTTTTGCTCCATTACCTTTTCAATTATTCATTATTATTTCATTAGAGTTGGAGAATTTTACTATAAAATAAAGAATTCTAGGAAATCATAATTGGCATTTACTTCAATATTCATTAGGATTTTAAATGTTATTAAATTTTCTCTTCGTATTTGGAATATGCTGCAAAACAAGTTGCGTAATATGCTTCGTAAGAATACCTATGGGAGAGGACTGAAAATACAGACTATAAAGCCATTAATGAATATGAAGCAGGATTAAGTATATAAGAAGAATTTAGTTTTTTTAAATAATTTCATAAAATCCATTCCACCACTCGAAATGTGAAATATATTTATGATACATCTATGAAAACGGCTATTCCAACCTGTGTTACACATTATTATTAATTTCAAATAGGTTCTTTCCTTAGAAAATAATAGGATAAACACTCGTTTGAGCAGTAAGAATATGATTTCTTAAAATTCAGATTAATCATAATGCAATACTTGTTTGTATGATGTAATTCTGGGATATCATAAATCTTTTCTAAGTATTGAGAAATATACAATGGACCAGGGAATTGCATTCTTGAATTGTGTTAAGAACGACAGTACACTCGGAATGACTAACAGTTAGTGCCCACATTCATTTATGCTAAGGAATTTCAATGAATCACACCATTCAGTATACAACTCGACTTATCAAAAGTATTGTACAATTCGTATAATAATTCGTATGCGATAAAATCAATTCCAAGAAAGCAATTTAACCAGTAATGCTTCCAATAAGATGCGTGGATGAGTCCGTATTAAGTAAATACATTAATTTACTTTGACGTCACACGAAAGATTCCTTATTCACAGGACATATTACACGTCTAAGTAATGTCTATGTCTATGTTGATACCCTGCGAGCCACCTTTCGGTATGTGGCAGGGGGTGCATTCACCGTGAATTTTCTTCCCTAGACGGTTATTTTCGCGTATTGTCCGAGGGAAAAACGAATTTTTAAATCGATCAGTTTTCGCGTCTATTTCCCTTCTTTTGTTCGCTCTGTCTAATCGACCTATATAGCAGGGAGGGCGCATGATCTATACTACGTCTTCCTTGAACGTTTCTTCTCAGAATCTATTAAGCAAATCTAATCTACACTTTGATCTTCTCAATTCTAATGGTTCCCATCTCGCATCCTTGAGCAATTTAGTTACGCTTATCGATTTATCGAAGCAATTTTTCAAAAAAAGTATCGCCTTACGTTGGACCTTTTCTAATTCACTTACATTACTTTTATCGGCAGGGTCCCATACACTACAAGAATACTCCAGGTGTGGTCTGACTAGCGCAAAGTAACATCGCTCGCGAACTTTTTATACGCTCTTACCGACTATCCTCTAAACGAAACCGAGTTTCTTTAAAGCTTTTCCATATGTATTGCGGATGTGGGGATTCCATGATAGGTTACTCGTCAGGGTTAATCCAAGATACTAAACAGATTCTAATAATGATATTTTTCTCCACGGAGGCTGTAGGTGAATTCATTATTCATAGTTTTCCGGTCAAAGAAGTTGAAAACGGAACACTTGTTAATATTTAACTCTAATTCCCAATTTTCGCACCAGGTCATTGTTTTATCTAAATCATTACTAAGTAAAAGTGAACAACAGTAGCTCTAGGTGTCAATACGTGTGCTTCGCCCAATATACATGAGCAGGCGGTGAACTTAACAAACGAGGGAAAGTACAAAACGAAGCGAACATTTGTATTTGCGAAGACATGAGATTAATGGGAAAGAAGGAAAGGGCGCGATGACATAAAAAAGAGGGCAAACATGTAGAAGGAGATTAAAAAAGGCGGAAGAGTGACTGCGATAAAGGACAAGCTAAACAGAAACAAAAAGGGTCACGATCATCTGACCGACGATCATTTGCCCGACGCTCAACTGACCGACCGACCGCTCGCCGGACAACTCACTTAACCGACAAAAACTGACCGACAACTCGCTAAAATAAATTACGTATGTGGAGTGGATTTTGTATCTGCCTTTATATTTTGAGAAAGAGCAAAGTAAATAATAAATTATAAAAAAGTATTAAAACATCCTTTATAAACTTTATTGAGATATTAAATTAACAAAATTATTTTTTTAAATTCCTTAAAAGTGTGTGAAAAGATTTATAATGTAAAAATTTATATACAAATGTCAAGTTATGGTTCAATACATCCATACATATACATAAAAAATATGAATTATGTAATAATAAATAAATGTAAATTTAGTAAAAGTCATTAGACTGGTCTCACAGATATTTAGAGATAAACATATTAGAAAATTCCATATATAATATAGAGGAAAATTTTCTACTCAGCAGGGATTTGAACCCGGGACCTAAGAGTTAGAAGATTACCATGCTAACCATTCTACCAACAATTGACGTGATTGCTATAATATATATACTATATACTAAGATAATGAACACTTTCTCATCAGAAGTTCAATATCTTCATATATCAATATGCACAATTCTTTAGGTTGGGAAAACCAGTATGTAGCCTTTTTTTAATAACAGACATTCACTTATATCCATAACTTGAGATGAAAATTTTCTCCTCAGCTGGGATTTGAACCTGGACCTTAGAAATAGAAAGACATCTTACTAACCACTCCACCACCAAAGCCAGCATTTGGATGTCACCACCCGACTACAACCATCCCTACTTATTCTCAAATTAGTCCTGATCAAAGCCATTGAGTAACTACAAACGTGAAAAATAGTGACATGACTGGGAAAACACTTGCTGGTAAGCTAAACTCTTCAAATCAGGAATTTATAGAGATACAAAAAGGGAATGAAAATAATGATCACCTCTTATTAAATAGGAAACAAAATTTTGCTATCAATATATCCAAATATTGGTTATGAAGAGCAGCATAAATAAGTTTAAAAATTACATACAGTATTTATAGCATATAGCAGAAAGCTACTCAAAAACGATTCAATGCAAAACATCTATGTACAAGTCTCATCATCTAACAATTTCAACTGTCATTAAAATTATTACAACTATTCTCTGAAAGATAGGATTGGTGGAAGTAAATTTATTTTGGTGCATTCTGAAAGACTTGAGATCAAAGAATGGTTCTCATTGGAAGGAATATGTAATGAATATATATTTTCCATGGAAAATAAATGACAGGCATATTAGGAATAAGAACTCTAAAAAAATAAGAAATATTTAGTCTAAATTAGGATAAATGACAATCATATAAATTCATTTAAGAAACATTAATTATGGAGCATAAAATAAAGGATAACAGACACTTGTTCTCCTGTATTTAAAGAAAATAAAATATATCTTGGAAAATAAAACAGAGTTAAAATTAGTTATAAGAGTGGGTGATAGTAAACACTATGCATATTTCTAAAACACAAGAAATGTAATCCAAATAGAAAATTCTCAACATCATGACAATAATGATGAAGTAGATGCAGGTGGGAATAAAATCCCAATAATGTGATTTACAAAGACAATTTTGTGATATTTTGGACATACAATCATAATTGATTCTGAATAAATGATTTTTAATTGGGATAGTGCTCATATTTTGCTGAAAATCAATTTAATAATTGTAATTTAATGTAGAGTGGATATTACATTGTATTTTCAAACAAACAACAGTGTAACCAATTGCTAACTGAGAACTATTGATGAAGAATAGGCAAATAAAAATATATTAGTTACATTGGCCAAGATATAACCAATCTGACAAATAGTTTAGGAGGAGCAGTGAGTCCATTTCAAGGGCACCTTAATATATACTATAACATCCATAGCATCAATATCCAGCCATAACTGTTTACAGAAAACCAAACTACAGCATAATGAATATATTCTTCTACTGAACAATGAATTAGGTGATTCTTAAATTCACTTTCACACTATTCATTCCTCTGTCAATATTACATCTGTGATTCATTTGTATACAATATGCCAGGTAATTTATCTTGTAAAAGGATAGGACTGGCACACACAGCAGTATAGTTCTGCACTCTTCAAATGACTTACACAGTTGATCAGTTTATGATAGGTAGAAAAATATATATCTTCTTATTTACTACATATACAATTAAAAACTACCTACAACAAATGCAGATGATTACAGGCCAAGAAATATTCTCTGGTATGGAATGAAGTAATGGAAAAGTCAGTTAAGATTGAGTTATCATTTCTTAGCTATTACTACTTACTTGTCGGATTCTAATCATGGGTTCCGAAGCCTTTGTTAACGATTACGTTAAGCATATTGATGTAGATCTAACTTCTACAGATATTCTTTCCATCCTTTGCTTCAATTCCATCTTTCCTATAACAACCCATTTTAGAAGTGTACTTTCGATACATATTACGATTATTGTCTCGATTCGAGGCAGCCTATAACTAGTTCTCTTCCGCGGGAGACTTAAAGTTATGGAAATTCTACATGAATCCCATCATGAGAATGGGTGTTACGATTTTATGAAAATCTGATACAACGAATGATGAATTACCGTATCGTCAACTAATTCCGTTTCCGGAGATAAGTATTTATGGATAAACGAAGAAACTGATTTCCTCTTACGAAAAGTTGAACTTTTCTTGGAGGCAATTTATCAAAGGCATTATGTATCGTCTTTCAACGACATTTTAGAACTTCAATAGCAGATATTAACTTGAAAAATAATCACTAAATACTTAACTGGTGCGACTGAAATGGATCGGAGTTAGTAAAATTTTAATGCTTATATAAAGATATTATCAGAAAACGTCCTTCCTAAAATTTTTCCCGCCAAATGCTGATCTTGTCGCCATTGTTACGTTTCGGAAATGGCGCTATGGTCCTACACTACTGCATTACAATACGTCATAATTAAGATATAATTCAAGAAACTTTTGACTGAAATTATTATTTTATATCACATGATTCTCGTGATATTTATAAACTTTTCCAAATTAATTTAATTATTAAAAGAATGAAATCAAATGAGAGTTTTTTTGTTTAACTATCTACTGATGACAAATGCGAAAATATCGGAAATTTCAATTCATACATACATAAGACTTAAAGATTAAATTAAAAATATATAATGAATGATTCACATCTCGTAGTTAAAAGGTTTAAAATGTATCAACATGTAATTTAACGATTCTATTGAATGGGCAGTTGTTTTTCGGAGGGAAAAACCGTGGTTTCAACCAATCAGAAGGCAGAACGTGTCACAGTAATTAAACAAGTGGAAAATTTGGAACGAACAGTTCAGTTACTCTGGTGCATTCGTTAAGTGCGGTTCAATCGAGTGGTTCCTGAGCATAGGATCTAAGAAGACTTCGAAGATTGAAGATCACGGTAAGTTCAGAACTTAATATATAGGCCATGCGGTTATCATTTGCTACATTTATTCGTACATTAGTTTTTATTACCGGTAAATGTTTTCGTGCCGCTCCGAGATTTCGCGTGTGGTACAGACGTGAGGTTTGCTGATCAGCGTAGCGTATATTTACATCATACTGGTTTTAGTTGAAGATTTTCCAGTTATAATGAAGGGAATACGCAAGATATTGTAAATTTAAGGAAGATGTTAAAATTTCATAATTTCATATTTTGAGGTGAATTAACCACTTCCCTGACGCCGACCAGTATACTAGTCCTTCCCGAAACTTTTGTCTTCGTTAGCTTTCAAGCCGAATATACTCGTCGAATCAATGTAGTTATGTTTCTAAAGCTAAATGCCGTTCGTGAACGGAAGACTCAGGGTGTCTAGTGGATATTTTGAATATATCTTATTTTTACTAGGATGAATCCTTTTTGTGTCTTCATCACATAGACTGACGAGAAGTGAAAAAAAAGGGACATGATGAAAACTCGAAACATACCATCCTTAATCATAAGTGGTAATGACATGGCATGGTGATGAAGTGATTAGCTTACCAGCAAGAGGTTTCCCAGTCATGACAATATTTTTCACGTTTGTAGTTACTCAGTGGCTTTGATCATGACTAATTCGAGATGTAGGGATGGTAATATTCAAATGCTGGCTTCGGTGGTGGAGTGGTTAGAATGATGTCTTCCTATTTCTAAGGTCCAGGTTCAAATCCCAGCCGAGGAGAAAATTTTCATCTCGAGTTATCGATATAAGTGAATGTCTATTATTAAAAACAGTTACATACTGTTTTCCCCAACGTAAATAATAGTGCATATTGATATATAAATAGGAATATATTTTCTCTTAATAACTATACATATAATATATATTATTCGTGAAATTCGTCGCACTCGTTGGCAGAATGGTTAGCATGCTTATCATCCAACGCTGAGGTCCCGGGTTCAAATCTTAGCAGAGGAGGAAATTTTCCTCTCAGAGTCTGGAAGTTTATGTCGTCGATTATTAAGTTTACGAAGTTAATGTTTGTTCGATAAACTCTTGAATTAAAGATGGAGAATCTCCAATTGATAACGTTAACTATCTATCGCATGATAAAGTAAATTTAATATTTTCAGATCTTTTAAAGAATGAGTTATATTGAGAAACTTATAAGAAAAAATAACAAGCTTAGGATAAACGATTTAATATAAGCTTCCGAAAGAAAGGAACCAAGTACGTTTATTCATAATAACCGAAAAAAGAATATCAAATTAAAAAATGACATTATCTAACCGAAATTTGAAATTCGTCAAGGAAGTTTATAAAATTATTTTAGTTTTTTTAGAAAACATGACCAGTGAACTAGTAAACTTAAGGTATGTTCATTGGTTTCAGGTGCTGTGCTGGTAATCTTCCGAAGATTTACAGCAAAGAAGAATAAGAAGAAACGAAGAACGAAGGTTTTTCAAGCGGTTCCCGCCATCCAGCATCAGATTGGTATCAAAGATAAACGGTTACGGTTTTCATTGTTTTTTATATTTCTGTTGCTATGCTGCATGTATATTTATGTTTCATTTTATTTTAATCTATGCTTTCTCCCCATGTTCGATTGCGTATTTTGCGATGTATGCGTGCGAATGCGTTCTAGGTACATTCTAAGTTGTCGTCGATGGTTTGGTCCTTCTTTTTTGGGTTCGGTTCTTTCGTCTCGTTTTTATCGTTTCGGTCGTTTGTGGGATTGGGCTGGGTTGGGATGGGTTGGCCTGTCTGCGTGCGTTTCTCTTTTTACAGGTACATCAAATATTGCGTTATTTTGCGAAATTTTGTTTTGAATTTATTGTATTATTTGCCTGTATTTTTGCTATTTGTCTAATCTTATTGCCTTTTTTTCAGGTACATTGATTAATCATTATTTTTTTGCAGGTTTTTTGTTGTGTATTACTTTTTGTTCTTTTTATTTCAATGTCTATGCCTTCCCTTTTGAGTGTTGTTTTTTATTTTCATGCATGTTACTTAATTACATTTTTTTCTTTTTCTAGATTTATCCTGACAGGCATTAGGAGTACCGCGAAGGGGTCCACCAGCCTGATGGTCTTCAGCAGCGGATTTTTTTTATTTTTTAATTTTAGTTATTTGAATTGTAATTTTTATTGTACTTTTAGTTGTTATTTGAATTGTGAATTTTATTGTAATTTGAATTGTAAATTTTTATTGTAACATCGCGTTCGCGTCCGCGGCTTGGGATTCTGTATCCGTTTGGGAGCTTCACTCTCGCGGTTACCCCAAGGAAAATTGAAGTGTTTTGAGTTGTAGTGGAACGCCTGAGCGTACCGCTTTGTACGTACGGTTCTTCTATTTTCTCAAATCACTCGCCGATTGAGCCCCCTGTAACTTTTGATCATCGTAACTCATGTGCAGATATGGAATGGATTCTTAGTGAGTTGTGCAAGTGTGTGTGCTAGTGCGTATGGAGTATACTCCAGTGTGAATGATTCTATAGGTGTAGAATTTCGTAGTTTTCGCGAGTAACATTCCGATCTAATCCTATTTACTAATTTGTTGTGGTGGGGTGTGTGTAGGGATCCATTCCATACTGTGCATTTTTAAGTAACGTTAGATTGAATTTCCCAATTTTCAACTTTCATTTTAAAGTAATTTTTTTCAAAATTCGTTGTAAATTAAATTTTTTAAATTTCGAGTTAAATTAACTTTTTCAAAATTCATTCTTCTTTTGCTTGAAGTAAATTTTCCATTCTCCCTGATGTCATTTTTGATTTGAAACATTGTACATTTTGTCTTTAATGTTAAATTTTTTGTCAAATTTTGTATCTGTATCTTTTGCGGGTTTTTGCTCTTGCGTGAGCCCCCGCTCTGTGGTTGTTTTCTTCGGAAACCTTCAGTTTCCGAGGTTTTTTCCACAGAATTGTGGGTCGTTTACCCCGAAAACCTTAAGTTTTCGGGGGTTTTTCCCACACGTAATAAATTTAATTTTTTACCCATTCGAAATATGTATTTCCTTTACAAAATTTTCCTTTTCCTCATCTCAATGAATGGCGATTTAAATGCTCCTTTTAAAATAATTACAAACGTTGCTTTTTTTAAGAAATGCGATAATTATTCTATTTTCATAATAATTAAGATTTGCGTTCAAGAGTTCTCCAGTAAGTCGAGAGGAGGATAAGTTATTGTTAGATTTAATGAGATACTTTGATTATTGATTTGAGAAAATCACTCTCACTTATATTTGAGAAGTAAATTACTTTAATTCGAACAAATAATTTAATAATCGTCTCCTAATTTTATTAAAGTATACTGCACACCAATTTCATATGAACATTTACTTCGGAAGAGTATAGGAGATATACATATGTATATGAATTAGATACGTTGAAAATTTATCTTGCAGCAAAGGAGAGTTCATTCTTTTCAAATCAAAGTTATAAATGTATGGAATCCTGGAAATAGCTCTGAAACGACGTAGAAAATTGTTTTAATTTTTCCAATATCTTTAAAATTTTTTTCACCATTTCTAAAGTTAAAATTTAAAATGAAAGCAAATATTTGGAATAATTAAGTATCCTTCCCGATTGTAACTACTTAGGTTCTCGTTTTGAAAGCTTCTTAAACATCCGTTTTCCTGTTAAATACTTGAGAATAAGATAGGTTACATTTTTATTGAGATAAAGTAACGAGACATCGAATCTAATTTAAAGTAAACAAACAATCATAGTAGTGGTCTAAAGAAAAGACAAGACAAAAGTTAAAATAAGTTCGCGAAAATTACGTTTATTATAAGATCAAGACTAATACTGAGCTTTTGACTATAGTCCGTTCAAATTTCTTATTCGATTTCTAATCAAATTATTAATTAATAATTCCACGGTTTCATTTACGGCGAATAGAAATAAAAATGAATTAATAAAGTAAGTATAACGGAACTAACATTAAAATTAAATTCACTAAAGTCACAATGGCTGATAAAGAAAATTTCGAGCACGTGGTGAAAAGTGCAGTAAATATCTTAATAAAACTTAATAGTAAGTTAATAAAATATCTTTCAATACTTGATTTTTTGTTCTTCGAAACTTGTTAAATCTTTCACAAATATAAAGACAGATACAAAATCCACTCATTCGGCACATAATTAATTTAATGAAGCGAGTTGTCGGGCGAGCGGTCGGTCGGTCAGTTGAGCGTCGGGCAAATGATCTTCGGTCAATAGGCGTAGACCCAAACTAAAAGACTTACTTAAGTTAGACTAAACTAACTTTCTCTTTGTTCCCTCCGAATGGAAATTTTCGAACGTAGCTGGGAAAAAATGGGAGATTTCTAACATGGATCCGAGTTACATCAATTAAAATAGTATTCTAGTCTTCAGCTTGAGAAAAGCAAGTTTATTGATAAGAACGACTTCATGAGAAGATACAGTTTCACTCCCTTTATATACACAAAGGGAATATTTGACAAAGACTAAATGATTCTTTCAAATGAGCAAATAATTCCGAATAAAGGACAGAAAATGAGGGTATGACATCGTATCATTAAAGCCTTTTCCAAAAAAGTAAATAATCGTTAAAACTAAAGGAATATATTTATTATTTATTCGTAATCAGAATATTACCGAACTATGAATTAATTTATTGGCTGAAATTTGCTTTATAAAAGCCCTAATGTACGCTCATTTATGAAAATATTAGAGGTTAAATGTTGAAAATTGAAGGAGTTGACAAAACAAAAGGAGAGAACTGCATAAAGAATAAAATCCGCGAATTAGAAATCAAGCCCTGAACTACTCAGATAAAAAATCCGAGTAACATTCCAAAAGTATTTTTATGAAATTACTATAAGCTGATTTCGGGGATAATCGTCATATTTCATCGAATAACATAGTAATTGTATAAATTCATTGACACCCTACGCACAACCAATGTATTTGTTAAGTATTTATAATAAATTTCAAATATCTATCTATCTATACAGCGATATTGATCAATCATATCCAGGACATATAGTGCTTTTTAAGTTAAATTCTTCATCTTTCCTAAATCCTTACCATAGAAATAGAAACTGGTAGACTACCTCGAGTGATGTAGATGGTGTAAAAGTAGAGGAGAGGAGGTGTATATGGAATGGAGGGGTAGAAACACAGCGATGGAAATGATGTATGACAACGAGAGAAGCAAAAGGACGAGTGTCCATTGTTTAGTTTCCCCTCAAGACCCAAAAAGACTATGGAGGAGGAATGTTAAAAGTAAGATGAATGGGGGTGGTACATGAGCTCGGGATGGACCGAGAAACAAAAGAGAATGGTCACGAGGTGGAGGGACATGCTAAAGAGGTTTTGGTCGTCAAGAAAATTGTCTCCCAAGAAAGGGTCACCGAAGGCTATGTTTGACTACCCCTTCACCGGAAAGACCTTGGTAGTTGACTGAGAGCTTTTCTTCCAGGCGTCGAGGGATCTCCTGATTGTTACTCTTTATACATTTTGAATGACCTCGCATATCGCCCCTTTTAACAAGAAATTTCATTCAGGCCTTCGTCGACAAACAACGGATGAACTCTTTTCGACCCAAATGGCGTTCTTTCATCTTCCGGTGGCAAATGTCTCGTTTGACGTTTCGAAACGTGAGAAGGAACTCTTTTTTTGGAGGGAAAATGGGAGGCGGATAATTAGAAGGGGACAAAAGGTTCGTTTGTGTTATGATCAGAAGAATAATCGATGCGCATGACTCCAGAAGGGTCAGAGTTGCTTGTGTATATATTTAAGCTCCTTTTCTGCTGTCAAATATAAGACATCGGTCGCATCCCGGGATGGAATGTGGTAGGACAACGAATATTAGAGGAACAGATGTAACTAGTCATTCTTTTATTTGCAGCAATTTTAGAACATCTGTCGTAGATTTGATTCCTACGATAAGTTTGACTTTTTATTATCTTTTTACATACAAAGAACTCGTTTAATTAATAAATAAATTTCGTATAATTTTCATTAGAACTAGCAGAAATTTATATTCAAAATAGTATTATTAAATAAATAGAATTATCTACTATCTAAAGAAAAATGATATTTCAAATTGAAAAAACATAACAAAAATGTGTGTCATACTGTACCTAACTTACCGTCACCCATTTCCGTATACGATCGTACTCAAGGCTGTCTTCATGAAGACTAATCAGCAACTCGAAGTAAATTTACATAAAACTTTAAAAGTTAAATATTTAATATGTCTTCACGAAGATCATATCTTAAAAATAGACTTAGCAATCCTTCCCCACTTCGAACTAATGTCAAAAATACAATTCGCCTCATGGTAACGCATTGATCTCAGATAAGAAAACCGCACGTAGTTTGAAAGGTAGATTACGTCGTCCTAATAAGATAAGTACTAATGACCAGATTTCAAAGAATAAGTTCACAAACAAGATAACGCTGATTAAGAAAACATCCGCGCATCTCCGCACCAAACAAATTGGTGAGCGACAGCCACCACTGCGGCATCAAATCATGAGCGAGAGAAGGCTCTGGAGTCCAATTGAGCCCTTCGCTGCTAAACCTTGCGTTTGATTTTATGGAAGATACGGATTTCACGATACATTTCTTTAAAGCTTGTAAAACGACGAAAGAGAAAGAAGCGATCCAAATAAACCTTAGCAAGATAAAAGAGAATCAATCATCCATTTGGATTAGTGCGGGAATTGAGGTCTCCATGGGTAACTATAAATGAACAATAAGATATTGGTCCAGTAGGTTGAGCATATTAGGATATTCAATAAAGGTCTGAATCAAAAATATGAAGGAACAATCTGAAAAAACAATTTAACACGACTGAAATACGTGCATCATTCACGCGATATACAAATGATATTGGTTCAGTTTTTAAGTTGGAATTTCACCGAAGCACAATAATGTAAATAATACAATTGTCGCAAAAAAAGGGCAGAAGGATACTTCGTACATTCAGTGGAACAAATTTAATCGAAACAGGCGAGATGCACCAAAAATCATGAGATATGGTTCAATTAAATATTCTTCTTAGCAGAAATATGGGGAAATGTTTGTATAAAACACGGAGAAGGTGATTGTGAATAACGTACGGAGGAAATAAATTCCCACAGAATGATCAAAGTGAGACACTGGGTCTCTATAAGAGGGCTGAATTACATTCACTTACAAACGAAGGAAAAGCTGTATCTTTAAATGAATAGAACCTCGTCGCGAAGGAATTTTATGGACGAAAATAAATCCTTCGAAGGATCAAAGACTTTGTATACTATTTCAAAGCTCTCTTTTGAGACCAGAATTTCTATTGGAGACCATTCTTCATTTATTTATAAAGACTCAGCTGTGACTTCAACAAAACGCCTATTTTAAATACTTTCTTCAACTTAAGTTTCTTCGCTTTTCAAATTATGTCACCCAGCGTTATAATAGACATGAAATGCTTACAAATGGAACAAAACTGCTAAATTAAAGCGATAAATATGCTTTCGTTGGAATAAGCAGGATTTCTTTTTCAGTTTTGAAGAACATTAACCGAGGATTAAATGATTTAGTTGGATTCAGGGCAATCAAGGACACATAGACGATATAATGTCTCAAGGAGGCCAAAAACTAAAAGCCAGAATAAAATTTACCTAATGCTAGAACGTAAGTGAAAATGACTGATCTGGCCTAAGGACCACTGCACTCCTGCAATAAAAATTTGTTTTACAAAATATAACATGTAATTCAACGCACTCGAACCGGTGGTAGACTTGCGGAGTAATAAATATTGAATAGAAATATATTGCTAACTCAGTAGTTAATTAAATTCACAAGATATAATGGCGATATAATGGCTATATTCGAGAAGTATAAAATCATTAAATATAAACGTATGACTAAATGTAAGAATAAAGCTTGCCCCTGAACCACCTCTACAACTGATTCAGATGCGTTCCCTTCTGCTTTAAATCAGACATAAGGAGATGGAAGGTAGATTTTATTCCACCTCACACCAGTGATAAATCTTTCAACTTCACACGAGCCTTACGAAGCAACTGCATCCGTTGCTAAGGGGGACACAAAAAACCCAAACATATGCAAATTCGGATAATTTTTCTCTCGAAGCGTCCACTTTCCCCACGTTTACGAAAATTAAAACGAAGGGAGATCGCGTCAAAGGTTTGAATTATTAGGAGTCCCCAAAACGTTGGATATTACGCTCGCGACGCTCCGCGCAAGCACAATAAGCGACGCTCGCCACGCGTCGACTGTTAATGTTCTTCGGTTCCACTTTCTGCAGCCAGGAGGCGCTCGTGTCCGAGAGGCGCCATTTAAACAGGCAAATTCATCACCGGTAGACAATCCCCCCCACTGGCTTCTCATTCCACCGCCCGGAAATTTTTAATTGACGGACTTTTCCGAGGGAGGAGGAAAGCGGCGAGAGGGGAGACAAAAGAATTACGAAAACCTTAATTAACGCTCCGAGCGAGTATTTTTTTCTTTTCATTCGAGGGCAACCTAAATGAAGAGCGCCTATTTTTCTGAAGCACCCTTCCTCCGCAGATGGCTATCGAAAATGAATTCCGTGGACGTGATTCAACTCAGAGAAGGCAATATCTCCCTGGAAATCAGACCCTTGCAATGGATCTCTTAAATACCCTTCGGTATTTTGAGATATCGAATCCGTGGGTTGAAATCAAGAGGTAGAAAATCAATCGAAAGAGAAAGAAGGGAAATTAATATGAGATAATTCTTAAATTCCGGACTCCGAAACTTAACTTTCCCGAAAGAAACTATTCCTGATCTAAAATAAGTTAATAAAATATAAAATCTCTTTTCCTCACGCATTTTCTATACAGCAAAGCTACATTAAAAGCTGATTTTATTCTTTCAGGAAAACTCAAGGATTTGCACTCAAGAAAATTTTTAACGTACATTCCGTACGCGAGGGCTTACTCCAGTTTAATGATTATGTGATGATTCATCTAGATGATTTACTTTATAGAGGATGAGCTTCAATAATTTGTTCATGCGATACTTTTTGCCAGAGTCATTATTAGGACTCTGGATGAATCAGTAATAAATGTAAATATACCACAAGGAACTATGATTGGACCCACATGGTTTCAATTTCAGCTCCTTAGTTAAGGGAACTCCGGTCATCGACGAAATCTCCGCACACAATTCACAAGCGTTGATAAATTTTCCCAACATTTTCCCGCTCAGTGACGTGAGACTCGATCACTGCAAGCAGCTTGCAATTTGCATCTCTGACAACCGCCATTTTTAACATTCGCTGCTGTACATGAACCCGAAGGTGGTGTGACTTCGCGTAATAAAGGTGAAAGCTCAAAGAGTCCCCTTTCCGCCCCTCAACTCAAGCGCGGCCAATAACAATATTGTTGTTGAAGAATGTAGGTCTTAAGGTAACATAACACAATAGCGAAATTTGAAAACTATATTTAGAATATTTATGATGTCCGTTTAAATAATCGATACCTTAAGCAGCTTTATTTCTTCCAACAATGGATAATATAGCAGCTGAATCTTTTGTATTCTTCATGAAATAAGGAATCAATATCACGAAAATCAATGCCCTTAACTTTTATATTCATATATATGTCAATGTAAACTGAAGGGAAACTAAAAATGATATAAAAAATCACATAAAATGATAAAAATATCAAAAACTAATAAATGACGAAAACTTCCAGTAGATACAATACAACAAACTTTTTATAGTTCAACGAACATATTGAATTATTGTTCTGTTTCAAAGAATAGAGTACCGAATATACTATTTACATGCATAAATACCATTATAATACAGTAATTAGCTTTGTCATAACACGTATGCTTTTAAATAACTCGCATCGGCTATATGGAGTGATATTTCGGGGTCTTCACTCGCGGTAAGTTATTCAAAAGGCCAAAGATAGTCGTGTGAGGGCTGTAACAGCCACGCCTCTCTTCCAAAGGAAATTAAAACTGACTGGCGCATTCCTTGAGGTTCCCCAATGTGCTTATTCATCATTTTTGCATTCCCCTGTCTTGTAAAAAGGCGTGGTACTGTTTACTCAAATTTAATTAGGAGTTTCCCATGAAATATCGTGCAAACACATCCAACGGAGTGGGCTCAATTGGTATACCTGAGGATACATGGCAGAAGATTTATCATAAGTAGAGCTAGAACATAACTCTCTCGGGCTAAATTTCAATCAGATGAACTCGCAGAGACAAGAAGTAAATATTAATTTTGATCATAACATGTATCAGAGAATGAGAGTCCAACTTATGAATCGATTTATCTATACGAATGTGTTACAATTTAAGCATCTTCAAAGCCGAGTCATTTATTCTCTATTAAAAACTGACATTAAAATGATAAATTATTAATATATTTATTGAAAATGAGATAAATTTCAATTCTAAATTTTTATAAATGATGCTCATTTAATGGATAAATAATTAATTAAAAACATTAACATATACTAATAAAGGAAAGAAGAATCCAAAACAAAACAAATAACAGTTTCTAAATTCTACTTAGAATCTTTCGTAATAAACACCCAGTTACCGCGAGTAAAAATGGTTTCACCAATTTATATTTTTCAAATCGTTTGAAGGATTTTAAAAGCCAGAAAACAAATTCAATCTTTCGGTAACTCAATTCATAAAATTGTAGCATCGCGTACATTCGCGTATTTTCTCTGAAAAATGTTACAATAACATTGATGAAACGCACGTATTTGAATGGATTCACTGATTCTTTTAGAGTTCTCGGTTGGAAAGAGAAAAATTGATTTCGGACGAGTGAAACAGATTTATTCTTGAACAAAACGGAGGTGTGCCTCTGAAACACTTTCGATTAAATGAATTCTAAAGAATTTCTCTCACAAAACATCCTGTCAATAACAAAATATAACTCCTTCAATATCTACGCCGCTGAAATGGGAATGTATTATTAAATTCAATTCGCGCAGAGCTTTCCTGAAATTAAAATCGAGATCCGCTTTCGAAACGTGCTCTCTTTAGCATTTACTTTCTCCGTAATTACATTATCCCGAATGTTTTAAAAAGGATCATCCAGTTCGCAGTAACTTATGAGTGCTATCAACATAATTTAGCATAACTCGATGGAATATCTTAGACGAGAAAGGACGATATTCATAAACTCGTTGAATTAATTTTTCTTGCGAACGAAAGTAAGCTGTATTTAGTCTCACATAGCAGTGTTTAAAATCGCAAGTGTTCGTCAATAGACTACAGACAAGATAAGTGGAAAGTTATTCGTTAAAAGCGATATATTCGCGTAAACATGTACGAATACATTTTGATAAAATAGACGTAAGAAGTAAAGTACCTATGAATTTATAATATAAAAATTCTATAGTGAATTATTCTAATAGTTGTGGTTATTGTGAAATATTGTGGTTGCTCAAAAGGGGGATTCACTTATTAGTTATAGTTCACTTACTGGAATATTAAATCGAATAATTTTCGAAGTTAAGAGTTCGATTTGTGTAGGTGAGCTACATGACGATGAAGTCCTTGCGTTGTAGAAAATGCCCAGCAAAAATTCACGAGAGAAACCTGATATGAAGCTACCTGGACCGGCTGTCATTCCAGAGTTGGTTCAAAATTTAAAACTGACTCATGAACCAAAAATTTTCTCTGACTTGATCGTTCCAAAACAACGATCTCTCCTCATAATTTTCAGAAATTTCCACGGATTGATACAAATGAGCACCCAACTCCTCTTTCCAACTGCCGTGAAACCTGTGCTGTACGAAGCAACAACAAACCTAACGACTGAATATTAAAGAGGATGTTTGTTTCCCGAGAGAGACGTCAAGCTCCATGCACGCGCGAATTCTTTTGAAGACCAAGACCATTAAGTTAATTGAAAGGAATATGTTTACTTGTCGCTATGGCAATGAGCTCTCGTTTTGCATAATGGTGCGATTCGCTCCGAAATATCGTTTGATGTGCTGACGATTACACCGCTGTAATATTCTGGGATGACGCTTGTTTTTTTAAGCAGATAGCATCATTACAAAGGGATTCAGGGTAATAGATATATTACGACGTAATGAAGAGATAAAAATACTATGATTTTAATTCGTTCTTTTTTCTTCAATATTAAATTTTATATGGGTTAAATAAGAAGGAAAGGTGATTATTTCGTATTTTTTAGAAAGTGCTAATCTAGGTTACATATACAATTGCCGGCATATTATCTACCTTTGATTTCTTTCGAGAGCATTCCGCAAGAGAATATATTCGATTCAATTTGATTGAATTTTCTTTCCAAAATTTCAAATTTAGAACTATTCTAATTCAGAGTTCCTTTCCTTCGCTATCAAATAAACGCAGAATGAATACTCACTTTCCCTTAAATAACGAATCTTAATGACCTCTGTCTTTTCAGGAATATACTTTGCATCGCAGAATCTTAAATTGGACCACACGTCTTTTGAGTGATTACTAACTCCCGCTGAGTACGTTTCCTCATCTCTCAAATCTACTTCTTCCGCCACGCCCTCGACTCAAAATGTTTACAATTCTCTCCATGGCTTCAATCACAAAACGTTAGAGTTATAAATGAGTAATCTTCAACTATTTCTAATCGAATATCTCCAGAAAAAATGAATCTCGTTATTCCTTCGCTATTTACTCTTATCACGTACTAATGATAAATTTAGATAATATTAATGAATTTCAAATTTATAAGTCCTAATTTAAACAACTTATTTTAACTTTCATATGTCATTTGGTTAATTGTAAACTACATATCCACGGAGAGATTTTACAGTTAGACTTACATCAAACAGCTGATGGAATATTAGTGTGTTTAATGAGTATAGATATCCATGTTTTACGCTGACAATTTAGAGGAAAAATAATTCAAAAGTGAAAATAAGAGTTTAAAGAATCAAGTATTCAAGTTTAAAAATCTGTATCATTGAAATATTTCTAGGGTTTATGCGCCGAAAAATTCTTATGATTAAATAGTTCATCTTCCATAGTCTTTGCTTATACAACATCATTATTCAGGGTACATTACTGTGCCTCACTTCGAATTTAATGAAAATGGGAGATGAATCAAGCAGCCTTGAATGAGGATGTTCTCCTTGGGTGTGTAGAATTCGTACCTTTCTCAGGCACACAAACATGCTCTGTCAACTTTTGAAGGAGATAGAGAATGAGGGGAAACAATCTTCCTTGTTGTTCCCTAAGTTGTTACTCCAACAGTGATACATTTGAAGCATAAAGCAGACATGGAGAACAGCTCCGAATCTCTCCATCATAAACGTAAGACGAAAATTACATTAAATCACATAAATGTAGTGAATAATATCAATTGAATTTTGATTAGATTCGAATTGAGTCTAGAATTAATTTTTTGATGGGTAACTGTTTTATACTTTGATTATTAATCGATGATTAGAAATTGTTATAACTAGTTAACGATATTCAATGATTAATAGAAAAGGAGACATTCTATGAACAAATTAGCCAATAGTTTCGCGACAAATCAAATACAGCTATAAGACAGCAATACGAATCGGTTGAAACGATGATAATTTTATTATGAAGGTTGTGTCTTACTATCTTTTTACCTACATTTATCAATATTAATTCCTCAAAAATTGCTAAACCTACATAGATTGACCAATGATTGCAAAAGAAATAAAAAAAACCTCAATTTACAAATAAAATCAGAGAGTAATATCCTAATTGGACAAGAGAGATACCTCATCAATGGCAATGCAGAGCACATAATTTTTATTAATACGAAAAAAAAAAGAATTAAAAGCATTTCACCATAATGCCCATTTTAATTAACTACCAATAATTCAGTATGATAATCAAATTGATCAGCTTCGATTAAAATTAAATCTTTTGAATTTAATTTCCCAATTTAATTACGTAATCCTTGTCAAACACCATGTGAACTACTTTGTCCTTCGATACGAAAATAAAAGTAAAAATTCGGATTCGTCCATATTTCATCGCTGCACACGTTAAAATCTCCGGCTTTAAAGCAGGATAGTATGAAGAATTATTGACGACCTGTGACGTTATCGCTTAATCGTATGATTAACCCGAATACTTCTAATGCCTAAAGGGGTTAATTAAATTGTTGGCTACAACATACGCTTAGAGCATTATGATGATCGAGGTTTTGAAATATGTCGACGCCTTATTTACTGAAAGCAACATTCTGTTTAATTAAAGCATTCCATCATCATTGATGCTTTGCATGATTTACTGCAGTGGGATTCAGAGTGACGTAATCTCCCATTCAAGTGATTCCATACTAAACGAATCGAAAAAAGCAAATCGGCCTGAAATTAAAGTATATGAAGTTAAGGCGGCGAAACTTGATTTCTAAATTAAATTTTAGTTTCGGAACTGGTTATCCATACACCTTTTGAGGGGCCCTTCGAACATTTTCTTATTACTGTAGTTCAAAACCACATTGCGGTGCCCTTAACCGAGATGATGGAGAAGTTTGACTGGTTTTGGGGGATTTGAGCTTTCCGAAAACCTGCATTAAGAAACCGCTGCCTTTACATACTTGAAGAAGTATGCCTCTAAAGCGAAACGAGTTCCGACAGGCCAATATCAAAAAGAAGTATGAAAACCAAACTTTTGAAGCCAAACACAGCAAACTTTTGCTCTTAAAACCACAAATATGACGGAAATTTTCAAAAAACCACATAAATATGTTTTTCGAGAGCTCCATAAAAATATGTGTACCACATATTTAAGTAGATACGCATTGATAAATGGAATGGAATTTTTTAAACTTTTATGAAACATTCCGAGTATTTTGATATTATCAACATATTGTAACAAATATCAGTTTATAAAAAGCTTGTTCTTCGTCAATGAACAATATGATCTTAACTACATATTTTACAACATTATTTGAATGATATACTACCTAAATCGAAATGGATATTCAATCATAATTGTATAAATAATAGTTGCCAACATTTGATACATATTAACAATTTATTGAAGAACACAAGCATTACTGGAATAATATGTGAGGATCAACGTATGATCAAACATTAAAATACTAATTACGTAATGCTACTTCAATTAATTCTACACTTTTAAACAAATTTTAGCGAGATTGATCTATCATAAAGCCCTTACGAGGAAATCCATCAGTCTGAGTGATCAGAATATTCAAGCGGATAACCAAGGGCTTATCAAAACGTTTATTCGTGCAGATTGAAGAGCAACAAACTCCGAAGGGATCGGCCAACCGTAAATGGCGGTCTAACCTTAGCGACAAGACACCGGAGACTGAGAAGAGACTGAATGATCGGGACAATCTTAAGGACGAAGTTCACAACTCGAGGAGTTGGACCCAAGAAGAGTGGAAGTTAGGATTCAGAAGGGGAGTTGGGTTTCCATTTATTTCCATCACTCCTTTCCGTCCTGTGCAGAGGTTTTGAACCCTTTCATTCATCTTTCCTCGAACCCTGAAAAACATATCTCACTGCTTCCGAAGCGATATGAGCGGAACCCTTGATGACCATGAAGTTTGAAATCAACTTTGGCTCCTTCAGATGCTCTTTTATAAGGAAACAAAGTAGCTCTTTATTCTTTTTATCACGAAAAGACTACATAAATATGAAACTAAATGGAGGATAGCGTCCAACTCAATTCGAATATTTCAAAAGACATTGACAATGCTAGGGGATCATGTCTATTTAATCTATTTGTTCATCTTTAATGGATCAAACTTAACTCCGTGCTCTCATAGTAAATGTAGGTACAAATGGTTTTCGGATATCTATAAAATTAAAAAAAGAGCTGAGAAAATCAATGAAATGTAATTTGAATGTCTTAAAACAAAGTTTTCAAAGTTTTAAAACCAACGAAAGAATGAATCTCCTCCCATGCCAAATGATCTCACTGAGGTATGTAGTATTACCTTAATCTTTTTTATAGAATGAATAGAATAATTAACTTCCCAATACCAATTCAAAGCATAAGATTTGAAAACTATATAAGACTGTTAAACTATGATCTGATTTATTTCTCGATCGTCCACCTTGAAAATCGTCACAATTCTAAAGGAAAACCTATAAAAAAAAAACAATAATTTGCTACGCAACTGTGCTATTACGCTCCATACATAAATTTAAAACTATGAATCGTGGTTACGATTATAACTTGGGTGCGTTCATAAAATCGTCCTGTACAGGAACATAGAAAATGATATTTAGAGCGAATAAAATACGTACTTATTGCAGTAAAGATAGTAATAAAAAGGGAATAAATGAAACCCAATTCACTCCTTTCCGTCATGCAACGGAACATATTTCTGTCACAGGTAACTCCAAATGCAAGTCACGTGAGGCTTCCTGCAGTTTCTTTATACCATTTAAATCATCGGATCAAGCAGTGCCCTCTTGTATTGGTACGCTCACTTCGCTACTGAAATACTTCCGAAGACTTCGAAGAAACCCACTTAAAATCATACTATCTTTCACGTAACTCTGAAACATCCTATTCAACACTTTGACAAAAATGGACAACGGATTTTCCTGAGATCTCTTGGTAGTACACCCGGTTGCACAACTCGCGGCTACTTTACGAGATCTCCTAAATAGATGACACGCGTCGTAAAAACTCGCATACGAATCGCTACGGAATTCCCCCCTCGTCCGTTGTTTATGAGGCCGACGGGTGGGAAAAGTGAATGCCGGAGAAAAATGTCGACACGGAAAAGAGGAGAGAGATAAATTAGATGCTGGAGAGGTGTCACACCCTTCCCCGCATCCTTTAATATCTTCTTCTCGGAAACCTTGAAAGTATTCGAAACGGGGACAATAAGGCAGTGAATGGCCGGAATAGGAGCTTCTTTTACGGCCATTTAAAATCATAGACCCCTAGGAATGAAGTCCCAAGGACCAAGGAAACTTCCAAAGACTCGAGCTACTTGGATGTTTAGGAAGGAAAAGGGCAAATGAGATGTTAGATCCACCTAATACGTAATTAGATTTTCTCAGCAAATCCTCAGGAAATAAAAAAAGAATTTTAACGCATAATTAGAGCTTATTAAATAATTCTCAACCTTTAATTGTAGAATCTTTAACAAGCTTCTTTTTGAGTTAAAGCCAAAAAGTCAACTACATACCAGTGCTCTCTTCCACAACTGTAACATTTTAAAATATGATGAACTATTAAGTCATCGAGTGAATTAGTCTGAATCAATTCATTTCCACCGACGCTTTATAAAATCCAAACTGAATAATCATTCTTTGAAAGTCGTACAGTATTAAGATTTCTTCTTTACAGGAAAGAGTACTTAAGAAGATTACTACATTGATATGTTAATGGGATGTTACGGATAGTTTAGTTGAACTTGAATTAAAAATAAAGAACTTATTAGATTAGAATACATTTCAAAAAAAGATGAGCATCAAGAGTTGACTAGGCAATCGCATTAATAACAACAGCATATATTGCATATCAATTGACTATCCACAATTTAAAAACTAAAGTATAGAATGAATAGTCTGAATGAATAATAGAAGTGAGAAGAAGATAAAGTTCATGAATGGACTTCTTTAACCATTTTATTCTTATAAGTATATAGGAGAAATAATGAAAGATTTAAAAAAAAGTTTACTATATACTTCTATGAGTTGAAATTTCAACTGATGCAGAAATAATAATCTGTTATTATTTAAAAAACTTACTTCATAAGTAAAACACATATAAGAACACAATGGTACATATCAACGATGGATTTCTATAACGCCACACTGTTCGTTTTTTGGTTTTGAGATGGATTAGTCCTTCTTTTCAATTCCCAATGAGCAAATAATGCAATCCTTTGTGATTCGAACGAGGATTAGACTTCATTCGCTTCTGGAGCATTGGATCGGATAATCTTTGACTCCCATTTGTTTAATGATACAATTGCTGCCTCCAGTTGTAGAATAGCCATGAAATTAGATGAGGAAATTCAACAAAGGAATTTAAGCTACCGATTGTAATTTCGAGCCGACTTAATCTGAATCACAATTATCCACGAAAGAAAACGTTTAAGTAGGTAAATGGGTAGACCAAGAAATACAACACAGTATGTCGCATAGAGATAAATGCTATATTCTGGTAACTAGTGGTAATAAACAGCACAAGCAGAATTTGCTCGAGAATTATACGATATTGAGCAATAGATCATCATAGTGAAATCCTGAAACGATATTTCTAATTTTTTTATATAATTGTTTATTTCTGTCATAGAGGAGTAGCTTTCACGTCAGATTCATCTATGACGAGATAGCTCTATTTAAATAAGGCATATCCAAATTTGTGAAAGAATTTCACATACGTCATTTCCTATTTTAGCATTCGGTTAGTCTTCAGTTGCAAACTGAGATTGGTAACTAAGGAGATATTTGAATTATTCAAAACTTTAAGGGATGTGAACGACTTAAAACTGCATCACCCAGTTCCACAGACGTTAGAAAATCACCTCAAACTTCACGAATACATTTCAGAGTTATTTTAAGCTCCCAAATTCGAATATGAAACCTTCGTTCGAGGATTTTTTTGCGAACCGTCATTTAAGTCGAAACTAATTGGACTCTAAGTCCCAAATTGACTAAAACAAAGGAAACCCTTTTAGATGAAGCGGTCACCGACAACCATCCAGCACGAAAGCTTCTCGCAAGTCTTTCATAATGACGTTTCTCATCATTAAAGTTTTAGCAAAAGTTTCCGTTTAAATCCTCTCAAAGTGACATCTTGATGAGAATTCGGAACTCTTTTCAGGCCACAACTCCACGGAAAGTTTTTTTTCCGTCGGATTACACTTAATAGTCGAGGGCCGATGACGGAGGACCTTTTTTTTCTAATTCGGTAAAGAGACTGGAGATTACATACATTACGAGCAACAATGAAGTTGGGCGAATATCCGTTTGATGCCATTATAAAAAAATAAACGAGTTCTTTTTCGGAATTATATTGTCTCCATCCTCTTCCTCGAAGGGCTCTCGATTAATGGCCAAACAAAATGAGAGGATAAGTGAAAGTAGAAGTGAAAGGAGCGTCCTTCGTAAGTTCCCGTAAAAGTTAAATTCGGATGATGGGACTTTGAAAAAAACTCTGAGAGATTCGCAGCAAATGAATTGGAAGGAACCTTAAAACAATGACGACTCGGATATGAAAGATCGTAATGGGGATTTTCAAACGATTGCCAGTCTTTTGCGGAAGATTCCGAAGGCACAAAGGAAAGGAATTTCTTTCTGAACTATACAATGTAAGAACTTCCGTTGCTTCGGCTGAGGAATTCGAAAGGATGTACCTATTCTTGAAATTTTAGTCTTTTGGTAGCCAAAAAGCATTTAATGAAGGAAATATCGCCTCAAATACTGTCCAAATCAATTGAGGACTCAATAAAATCGGCGATAACTGTTATTAGCAATAAGCTACTTTCAATATAAATATAAAAATTCTTAATCGTGGAATTTTGAAACAAATAATATATTATAAGAGTATTTATCACATGCGGAATATCCTTTTTGTATAAAAAAATAATCTCATACTCTGAAATATAATTTTTCAAAAAGAATAAATTATTATGACTTTAACTAGGTACCTTACTAAAAGCTGTACCAATTTCAGGCGTCATACTTAATAGGTCGTTCTGATTTGACAAGAAAAATAAGAGACGTAGATTTCAGATCAAGTCCTTCCCAGAATTCATTTTTAACGGGGAAAAATACGCGAAAGAAATCTAAATGATAGAAGAATCATGGTATTTGCACCCTCTGCCATTCGCCAATATGCAGCTTAAACTTAAACTTAAGTTGTATGGATATATAAAAATATAAAATCCATATATAAAAAGACGCTCCTCAAATAATAATTACAGCTAACTTACAGCCTCTATTACTTTATAACTATTCAATTCCATATGAATATGAAACGTCCTTTAAGGACGTAAAAACGAAATTGAGTAAGAGAAAAAGTATTAACTCGCTCGCGCTTGCGGCAAACTGGGAAACTAAAAAGTTTGCATTCGAGGAAAGCTAAGGATTAAAGACAGTCAGAACTCTTAAAAGAGAATGAATATTTATAAAAGCTTTTCAAAAAATAAAAAAATAAGTAAAATACAAGTTAAATGGAATGATGAGACTATTCAGTTGTTGATTGCTGAATTAAGTCAAAAACAATTCGATTTCCTTCCCAAATAATTGGTCGTTACGCGAGAACAGTTACTTTCCAATGATGGACGAATGTAAATGTGATATAAAAGAAAGCTTTAATGCGCAATTACGTCTAACTCTAGAACATAAACTCAATCACTGACATAATTGAAGAGATTATCCTTAAAAACTGTAGGGGAAATTTGTAGAAATAGAACAGATAAACATTTGCATTTAAACAAATGCTTCGTAATCATTATGCTGATTGAGAATCCTATATTCTTAACTAAATATATGTACGAAGAGAGATAAAATGAGGAAGTTATGTAAAATATTTAACGGAGTAATGTAAATTAAAAGAACAAAAGTCCATCCACGGAGATATTCCTTCGTTAATATAGATTCTAACTGGATAACTACGCAAATCCGTAGTATATAGAATCCGTTCCAATATCTTGAATTCTACGCGTACCATAGACTATGGAAATGTATCGGATTTTAGGAACGACAAGGCTTTAGAGTCGATTTTGGCGATAAATCAAGAAGATCCGGAGTTCGCTAATGTTTCACATTTTTCAAAGTTTTCGCACGATGTCAATGATAGGTTTTCGAATCGTGCTCCGACACTCCAAACGTGAAAGGAATACATATAAACAAAAAAAGGCAACCATTCACACACACGGAATACATAAAATTCTTTTGTAAATTATGACTGAAGGGACAACAAACATTGACATAATATTGGAACTGTAACATTTAGGCCGCATATTTCATTACATGAAACCATAAAAAATATTTGCTACAAACCATAAGACTCGTATTTTTTTCAAAAGAAAATATGCATAAATTTACAATATAACTTACGGTTATAAAACATTTACTCATATAACAGGTATGTTTCAATATTAATCAGCTTTAATTATAACCGGGTACAGATAAGTAGGAAAAGGAACTACTGAGGAAATGTCATTTTCTTCCAATTCGCATTTTTCTTTTTTCTGAACTAGATCTTTCACTAGAGATCTTTACTATTAAGTTCCTATTTAAATTCCATCTCATAAAACAAAATCATTACAAAAAACAAACCTTTAACCGTAAGAATATAAATCGAGCACAATGTTTCATTTCTTCAATTTATTACGTCAAATTCTTTCGGATGCTGTAATGAGTACGCTTCACACGAGTAAACAACATCTTCATAGCTTGTAGGAAAATAAGGACAGTAAAGAGAAAAAATCTACAAGGACCTAAGTTTAACAAGGAAGCGACAAAATTCGTCACGCTCGAATCGATTCGCAATCCTTTATTCAGTTGTTTTTGTCGCAGCGCCTCCACCTAGTCCCACGGCGATTTTTCAAGCTCACCCAAGATGCGTGAAAATGTTAAGGGTTCGAGGGGCGACGATTCTTCAGCCATCCATCAACAGTAAGGAGGCGAAATATAGGAAATTTCGAAACAAATAAATCCGCCTTTTCGAATCTCCGACCGAATTCTCCCAAAACGCCGAAGGAGTTTTCGGAAATGTTTTCCTCTTAAAGTAACGCTTTTCTTTTATTAGTTCCATCGAAGTCGAGCGAAAAGTTGGTAAATCGAATTCGATCGCGGAATTTGCAAAATCGTCCTTCTTCGAAAGAGCTGTGGAAGAGGTGTCGAAATAAAAAGGAAACAAGAGAAGGAGAAAACACGAGAGGCAGCCATTGCTCCTTCACAGCGCTTGTCCCCAAAAAAGAACAATAGAATGAAGAACTCCGTAGAGTCGCAAATGCAAATTTCTGAGGAAAAAGCAAACTTTTGCTGGAGACAGAACGTGTTACTTAGCGTTTAGGCTTCGTTCGCGATAAAAATGACTCCTAAAAAGGGTATTTCTTTTTTTCAGGGCGTGTCTTTTTGAGGAGTAAAACAAAGCGAATCGACGACTGCTAAGGGTGGTATTCTATTCTAAATCACGTACGCTTTACCAACATAAACATTCCAAGAATCATCCCAATCTGCGAAAAAGCATGAATTCCTTTTTCAAAAACATACTTGAAGATGCGGATGTATTTTTAGTCAAATAGTTTTGAAGTGACGGTAAAATCACTTCTAAGAAATTAATATACTCAATACTAGGTATCGAGCCAAGAACCCTTCTAAGATGTACAAGGATATCTATAACTATTTCATAGTTCTAGAAGCTCTATAGCTCTATTCATCTGTATCTGAGTAAAGATACTTTTCCTCGATTCGTCTACTATTTATTTGCAACATATTAAGATTTGTTTCTTATCTTAGCTTTCAGCAAGATAAGAAAATATTTACTCCATACATTAACAGTATTAACTCATCTCATCATTACACATTACGTTAATTAAATTAGAGTTTTATTATTTTGACATCGTAAGTAACCTGGTTTTATCTAACATCGTAAGATATACATAAAATAAGCTGCAATCCATTTTATGGTTTTCTGAGAGAAACTCAACTTTCTTACACCTTCACCTAGTCAACCATTTTATATTTAAAATGAAAGACCACGCAGATATCCAAACATTTTTAAAGGAATATTATAAAAATAAACCAATGATTCCATTAAGTTATAATAGTAATAATATAGTACCCATTAAAGCTAAGATTCAATCATTGAGATAAAATGAAATATATTTTGCTAAAAGAAAGTCTTATTTTCATTACAGAATTCATATAAAAAGCGAAAGTGATTTTACGACCATAAAATTAACTTAAGAACATAATATTGAGACTTAAAAAGAGCAAAGTTGAAAAAGAAAAGGTTATTTGCATTCTCAGAGCAAATCCGCTTAAAGCGATACATTTGTGTCCGACACCTTGCGAAAATAAACTCTTTAAATATATTCGCAGATAATATAAATCTGAAAACGAAATCATTTCGGAAATACGAGAACAAAACGGCCAAAAGTAAAATCCCCAAAAATAAAGACGATGGACCGCAACTCGACATGAAGGGAATTCCAAAATGATTTTTAATCCCGTCAACCGCAAACATGGAATTTGAAACGAAGTCAAACAATTTTCCATCGCCAAAAAGTCATTCGCGCTAACCACAAATCGCTTTGCTCCGCAAAAAATCAAACATTTTAATTAACCAACCGATGAAGAATCGTGAAGTTACTTACAAATGACAGAGAATGCTAAACCCAGTCGGGGAAACCTCAAAAACGTGGAGGATTGACATCAAAGGTTGGAAATGAGCGAATCCAGGGCTTAAATTCCGTCCATGTCCATCATTCGGTGATCATTGCCGATTCACGGTCTTTCGGCTAATTTCGTGCTTCCAAAATTCCATTCTATGGTCACACACTAAATGATTAGAGCCGCAAATACCTTCGTGAATTCCTAAATTGGTAAAAAATACATTGAATTGTAATATTTATCACGTAATTGCATTTCTTTAATTGGGACACTTTATACTCGATTTCTTTTGATAAATAATTCGCAAAATAGACAATTGTGATAGGTGACTGAAAGTTTACAGGATGAAATAGGTTAACTGGAAAATATTTTAATTGAAAATTGATTTTCTTCCATTTCTAGTAGAATTATTTCATTTACAGTACGGGGATACAACCATATGATTAGGGCATAAGATCGAAAATTAAATGTTACGTGAAAAATGTTCTTTATCATTAGAATGAAACGATTTATTCATAACATTAAGGAATTAATGTCTTCAAAGCGTTTGAATTTATAAAGACGTAAATTTGAATTTAATATACGATATCTTATGACTGTCCATGTATGACTTCTCGGACTGGCATACACAAAATATATCAATATTATACATAAATACATTATCTACAGCTATTTAGCCTGTGAGCCGCCTTTCGGTGTTTGGCAGGGAGTGGGATAAAATCTAACCTAAGAGGTTTAATATAGACTTTGATATATAATATCTTCTTAATACTGATATTAAAATAGAGTTTTTAGTTTGCAAAGTAGACAACATTTATCGCAAAAAACGTATTCCAAGTCCCGCAAATCTCTTTAATGATCAATAAGATCAGTAAAATTCTAACTAATTACCAGATCTTACTTCACTTATTCCGAAATAATCCACCGACAATATCTATAGATGAATAGAGAGCGCGCCATGCAAATTGGCTCAGATATCAATTCCATGGAGCACTAATGAAGCGGTCCTTTGAACGATGGAGATAAAAGGATTTTTGGGTAAAACGAGACGCGATCTACCCATGGCGACCACGGAATCTGTCTCCAGGAAACGCATTAGCATTATTAGGAATGGCGGTTGGGTACATGTGCTCCCACCAATGAACCATTGTTCGTATTCTGTCCGCTTTCTTCATTCATCAAAACCGCATTCTTTACGCCGATGCTTACGTATTTCCGCTCTAAAATGCTGCCTCGTGACTAAAAGAGGAGAAATGTGAACACTAAATGGAAGCTGCCCAACGCATGCCATAGTGAGAATGGCCATATTTGGTGAATAAAATCCATCTTCTGGAACTCTGCTAAAGCATAATTTTTATAAGAAGATATCAAAGTAATACGATGTACTTGAATTAAATCTATAGCTTTAACGAAAGTATATATGAATTGACTATCAGGTAATTTTAAATAACAAAACCTATATGTACATGTTATCAATTCAATCCTATCATAGTACAGGCATTATAATATATACATTTCTTCCCTAAACACTACGTTGAACTATGTTCGAATTAATGTTACGTATATCCGCCGAGATTACAAGATGTAAATTTTATTCAAAATCGTTAATATAGGGTGTAAATATAAATATCATACTGTTTCTCTCTTCCTACAACCATTACATATCAAACAGATCCATTCATGAATATTTTGCAGAATTAATTCCAAAATTATAACACCTACTCATTAATATATTCATTCATTCTCCTTCCATTCATAAACTTTAAAAGACATACAACTCAAAGTGCGTTTGCGTGAAAATATTACAAAGCAAACTTCAGTCACGGGGAACGTAAAAAAAACACTCATTAGCTATAGTTAGCGTATCACATGTGCACGAGGACAGAGTGTGCAAACGGACACGCAGGTGTTATGGATATTTATGTGAGAAGCATTGTTTTCTGCAAACGGTTTAGCATAATTCACGCATGTGAGTTAACGACGGGGATGATGCAAGTGGAACTGTGAACTTTAGAACAAACAGCACTGCCCTTGTCAGTGATCGAACCTATGACTCAGAGGAAACCTTTTTTTAGGAAAGTTGTCAAGCACACTCGTGTCCGAAGATACTTTACGAGAGAAGGAGAAATACAATTAATTTCCGAATAATTATGTATTAAATTGAATGGCATAATTTTTAATATTCATGAATATTTCTACAAATCTAGGCATGCGTTAAACGCATATCAAAGATCAAAATCATCAATTTCTTTTGATTATTTGACGATACAAATAAGGAATTGATTTGGAGGCAAAATTACATTTTATGCTTCCCATTCATCAAAGTTGGGTGCAGGAAAATATCACAAAAATAGGAAAGAAGTGGCAAGGAAAATTTTAATAATGTGGTACGTAATAATAAACACTAGGTCAATATTAAATGCAAATATAAATAAAAATATGAGCATAATTATGAATAAATAAAAGAAAAATGCTTACTTGTCAAATTAAAATAACACGTAATACACAATAAAATGTATGTAAAGAAATGTAGTTAGATAGTTTTTCTCTACTTTCATCGATATTTTCGATAACCATCACTATTTATTTGTTTGGGCACAGATTGTATCCTTTCATGTGGAGGAAGTTGGGAAACATTTTAACATAAAGTTTTAAGAGAGCAATTCATAAATGACAAGACTCTGACCGCAAGATATTACTTATGGTACTCGTATACCGAACAGTTTCGTGGGTGTATACAGTAAACTTTGAGATCAATTTACCATGATAAGGTTACGTATCATTTTCCATGCTTCGACCTCAACTGATGACCTACATTACCTCATGCACCCATGCTAGATCCCTACTTTTTTATTTCAATACAAAATGTCGCACACGTGGCTTCATTTGAATTCCTCTGATTAATCTGGATAAATACCATAATGGATGTATCATAAATATTGATATACGGTACATCTAGTCCATCAGTGCTATAGAACTAGGAATTTCAAACTCTTTGAAAGGTTAAGAGCATTAAAATACTTCCAATAGGACAAGTTATGACAAAGAATCCATCAATCTTCAACTTTATTACACGACGTTAAAAGTGTAACCAAAAGATAAATTTCCCTCGGAAAACTATAAAGCTTTAAATATTTATCTTTAATTAATATTTTCCAGAGTTTCTAGTAAATGATATGCTAATTATTCACAGTATATATATGTAAGAGTCCGACCACATGGTATATAATTATTGGCAATAATCTTGGGATTTGCTTGCTAATATCCGTACGTCAGAGAGCTCTATGCCTAATTACCAATTTCACAACTAAATCCTCAGAGGTTACTGTAAATATAAAGCCAACACACCCTCTTTTAAGCCTCACCCAAAATCGATGTCCTATTATTCCTTCATATTTATGGACATTTTAACCCGCTGTTCAAAATTCCAATTTTCATACATCATCTTGAGTCTCTCTAATCTTTGAGTAAAACGATGTATTTTACGGAAACCGCAAAATCCAAAATGTTTTCAATCATCTCTCGCAAGATCTCTCTTCGACACCCAATTGCACCCGTGTTTGCTACCACCGTGATTAACACCCGCAAATCAACCCTTTCACCCCGTTTACGCGCACATCTGCGCAAACAAAACAAGAGCGTCTTCGGTTTCCTTACGCGCCCTCTAAAGAAGTCCTCGGCGACACATTCGACTGCGCCCCATTCGACAGCGTCCCATTCATCAACCCTCGCATCGATTATCTCGAATCGAAACACGCAAGAGGGCAGACGCAGTGGGTGGGGGGGACAAGTGCGGATCTTGGAAAAAAAACGGAAGAGGATACTTAATTAAAACGACCGCAGGTGGGTGCGTTGGGTGAAACAGTGGACTTCGGAGGCGGCTGTACGGCTCATGCTGTCACGCCCTAACTAATGTTAGGCACACATCCCGAAGGGAGTAAATCGTTATATGATTGTTTATGCTTTGTCGTGAGAATGAGTCGTAAAGTAGGCATTTCCCTTCATCTTTCATCGTCTTAGACACGTTTCTCCATTTACTTGGAAATTCCCTGATGGTGTCAGCAAGTCCTTCTGGGTTTCATGTAGTTTTTGAAAACATAAACTAAAAAAAAGGATATAGATAACATCCGAGTTTCATGTTTGTTCGAAAAATCTTTTTCGTAGGACATAAATTATTAAAATGATACCGAGAAAATCTGTCTACGTGTTCTTCCTTTTATTAACGTAATATATAATCAAAAATTAAAACTTGGATAAAGTTTTGAAACTAAATCACTTTGGCTGGAAATACTTGACCACGAATCCAAAATATAACCCAAGATTAGCTAATTAAAGAAAATTTAAGCATCGATAAATAAATAAAAAGCAGAAATACTCGACCCCTAAAGTTAATTTTTTCGTTAAAGCACTACTTGCAGAAGTAGCACGTTTAAAGATGGAGAGGCCGCAGCAATTAAAAATTAAATGCTTAAAGAGAAGTACTTTCCTAAATTATAATTACTTTATGCAATTATGATAATGAAAGAAATAATTCATGAATAACTCTGAAAATTAAAGAGGATCTACCAAAATTAATTCCTCACAGTTAACTGTAATTGATGTGAAGTGAAAGTGACCAGTGAAAGATAAGAACATGTTAAAGAAGAAACTTTAATATAATTTCAATTATACTACCACTTTAGTTTTAGTAATTAAGGATTAAAAACTCTTCACTCTGAATGTGCTTATATTTTGAGCGCACAGTTAAAAAAACTCTCGCACATAATTAAAACTTTGATATATTCTTAAGTCCGAGAAAGTATTGATTTACAAGAGTAACTTTCTTGGAATTTAAGTTAAACGCTGATACTAATAATATTCTCACTGAAAGTCATTTAAGCGTAACAGTTGGATACAACAAGTAATATGGAATAACTTCTGTCTTGATTTTTAAACTCATAAAAGTTTATAAATTTCCAAATGTCGAAATGGATATTAATAACAATAATGCTATTATGCTTTCCGTTAGAAGTACCCAAATATTACAATGTTAAGGAATGAGATACCCGTATTAATGCGACGATAAAAGAAATCTACTTTAATAAACATTTAAAGTCAACCTGAAATGGATATAAAATCAATTTTATCTTCTAATGATATGTATCGAAAACATTTTTCTACAAAAGGAAAGAAGTACTCAGAATTTCAGAGAAATATCAATACCACCAATCATTGATACTACACCATTAGGTAAGACTTAAGCATTAAAATATCTCTTCTACTTAAACAACGAGCTTAACCTCGAAAGACTAAAATGCATTAAATATTCAGGGCCCGTCCCTCTAATTTTAGGACTAGATCTCATCAGTCTGACAGCAGCTCACGCTCGTGACTACAGCTTCACGCCAAGATTCACAATCACCTCTACACGTCTGTAAAACAACACGCAAAAACCCTCTAATTCGACTAGCGGTAATTCTCCCGGGGCGCATCCCTGAAACAGATGAGGGGGAACTAATTCCCTTTCGTGCAAGGAAAAAAGTATTGCGGTGCAAACAAAAACGAAGCGCGTGTGCACCACTTTCGTATGAATGTGCCCCTTCGTCATTAACATTCCGGTCAGGACTTTTTGGAGCCGTTGGCTATCGGGCGAAATTAATTTAATTAGAATGTGCACGCGTGCCCATGCGACGCTCTGTAACGAGGCATAATGCGATGCACGTTAGGAGACGGTTGCCAGGGACATTGTTTTCAATTCAGAAAGGTGGCCCTAAACAGAATCTATGAGGGACGCGTAGTTAAAGCGAGGAAATTGACTTGGATATTCGCACGGGCTGAATGATGATACCCGAATTCTGCAATAGCATTCGCGAGGAAGCGTGGTTGGTGGGAAAATTTCCTATTACAGCCTCAGGGGTGCATAGATCATGGCATCGTGAGGGAAACTGATTTTATCACGATTCCCATTTCTACGAATAGAAATGCATTTCTTCGCTGTATTTAGAATGTTAAAGGAATAGGGAAAGAAATAACTTTTACTAATCAAATTTGGTTAACGATAAATCTGAACCGAGCGTGATATCGGTGATTAACGATTGGCTGATTGTTGCAATTTCGGAGCAATCATCAGATAAGTTTCAGTAGAGATGATTAAAGTTAATTAGATGAGATAATAAGAGTTTCAAAACCATTAATCACAATTCATAAAATAGGGATTATCTTGTGAATGCGGACATTTAAAAGCTAATGGCAATTTACAAATGTGTTTGCAAATTTGTGTATTTCTTGAGAGGAAGCAAAATTTTTGGGGAGGTTTTTAAGTTTACATAACACACATTGGTCTTCGAGATACTTCAATCTAGACACCATGATAGTACTAAAAGTATAATATACTTGAATTTCTCTTGCCATATAACTCAAGTCTTTCAATATATACTGTTTTACATATCAATTTTAAACACAAAAATGAAAGTGGTCTGCTAGCGTTCCCTTATGAATTGATATACTGCTGTGCTGTTATTTTATACAGAATTCTAACATACTGGAAGTGTATCCAATGCATCAATCAATCGCAATTCACAGTTCTCACGAGGTATATATCTTAGTGAGATACTATAGGTAATACTTCTGATTGTATCGAAGGTCAGGCATCAAGGAATACGATCCTGAAAATGGTGCAATATAAAAGATTCATGAACTCATATCTCACTCTTTCTAGGAAAACTTCCGTTCCACTTAATTCCTTAAAAATACCTACCAAAGGTATATCTAAAGCGATTCCTGTATGATATTCCAAATGTACTGATTATTAATAGACCCTAGTTCGAGTCCCACTTCCTCTCGCCCTCACATTTCTTGTATTCCAAAATAGCACTCTCGGCAAATTAATTAAGTGCGAAAGGATGAGCAGTAGCGACAGAACATTAATCGATTGGACTATCTCATTTGTTAATTATTGCCCCAAACGACAGATAAAATATCCCCGCAGACCTCAACTGCGACCACAGCCCATAGTTTCCAATCTTTTGTCTCCGACCTAAATCAACTAATGCATTACGTACCTCGATGACCACAGCGCGTCGTTAAACCACCGCGGCGTGATTACTCTATTCAATAGCGTTCATAACGAATTATCGCGGCCTAAGGGGATATTAACCATCGGAATCCAAAATCAAGAGAAGAAAATAAGCCTCTTAGAAACGGTTTTGATTAAGCTGCCCTACTGATTGGTTCGTGGAAATGCATCGCATTGCATACCAATTAAAACATCTGCCGGCAGATGGGCGCATTATTTTCAAGGAACGCTTCCATCGAGCGATGGAATGATAATCAGTTAACGTCCGGAATTACGAGGAGCGATCTTCTTTTGTTTCCCATGAATAATTAGGGGGATTGATGGACATAAATAAAGGAAGAATATGCGGCGATTCGTCCGTGACGTCATCAATCTCGTGCATGCGCAATGGAGATCTGTAGGGAATTCATCATCGCTGAACGTAAATTAATAGATGCACCTCAAACCGAGTGCGTGCCATTCACGCCAAATGATGCAACGAATTTGGACTGCTTCCAATATATAAAGCCCTCCGAATGGTGATCAATTACTCTTCGTAGAATTAGTAATGGCGTACTTAAACGTCACTGAGCTGAATTTTCTATTCGAATTCTCACACACTTTCCAATGAAACTCTAATGAAAGTGCGCTCGAATTATTCCTTACGCTATGAGCATTAAATTGCCCTAAATTCTTTGACAAATAATTTCTACCTGTTTCAATTATATTATACGTAAAATGAGTCAAAGCTTCATGCAATAATTAATAATTGAAAATTGGAAAGAAAATGACGCCTCCACGTACAATTTTATGATCTAATAACTTGAGAAAATACAAAAATGATGGTTCATGAAATGATAGCCTTAAATAACAAAAAATTGAAGGTACGTCTATCATTAATACATATTTAAGGCGACATAATGGCACTATTTCTTCACCGTACCTTCGAAATATGAAAAAGTATATGCCTAAATTTTACTGATTTGAACTATTACTGTTCTGTATAATCGTTCTGGAGAATTCAACTTTGAAGTAATTTCAATGAAACCAATGAAGATATTTTACATTAAGTCCTAATTAATTCATAGTTTGCCTACATAGATACCATAATGTGTGGGGTCCTTAAACTTTAGACAGGCATAAAATTGTTAGAATACTTAGGGAAGTACTCTATACCCTTTTCCGATTGTTGATTCTTTTCCTGAAACATTCAATCGTTTAAGTTTCGTAAAAACTATTTTCTTGCTCACGTATCGGTAATAACAATGAACCAATAACATCATTTACGTACATAAATCAAAGAAGGGATAACGCCCACTGGTATTTAATGTAGTTTAGACTGAAGGTCGTCATTAATTCGTTCCTCATTAATTGGAAGCCAATTTTTCTAGGCGACACTCATTTGTTTCTCGAATATTTGCAAGAATTAGAGATCTTTCATAGGACACTAAAAGAGAATCCAATTATCTTCGAGGACCGCATTCCAATTAATCAACGGAGTAATTAATCAAGGAGGCAAAAAAGCGAAGGATGTCGCATAACATTCGACACCGTCTCCTTCTCGATGAAAACCACTCTAATCTTTTAAACGACGGAAAACGAAATCTCTTCCAAACAATCCCAAAATAAGGAATGGATATATAGATCAAAATAAAAGAACTTTTATCGTCTACTCTTTCAGCTCGAGGTTTCACAAAGGATGGGAAAAACAACCTGAAAATAAGCGTTTTTGGAGAGTTAAAAAGGGAGAGGATGATCTTGCCTCTTTGATGCGAAGTAATCCGCTAAAAGGGAACACCACCTTGGCCGGTTTAATTTGAAAAATTCCACCCTCCACTAGTTAGAGGGATTCCGGATATTTCAAAAAGCTATCATAGGTATGAAATTCCAGTTCGGGTTACATTCTTTCCCCATTCGCGAAAGGAAAAGATTAAAAGGCGAATAGCCAAAGTGGTTCAAAGGAGGTACCATGCAGAGGGAAACAAAAATTATCACCAAAACAGGAGAAGCGGTTCAGAAATATCAAAAAGAATTCTCTGGAAATTTTTATCGCCGTAATCCTCAAGAAAAATCAAAAAAGATAAAATTGAAATAATTTAACGATTAGTATCACCGCTTCTTGATTCATGATATTGAAGATATAAGAGAGAATAATTTTTTTCTCGTATTAAGAACTAAAACGTCTTTAGTATCATGCACCGAATTAATTAAGCAAAGCACTTAATGATGGCAGATTTTAGGAGAAGCTTCATCGCGAAAATGAGTGATATTGAAAATCAATTCCGGTGATAACATTTATTTCCCACATATTATGGCTTGAAGTTGAAAGGATGAGTAAAAGTGAACTGGTTTGGATTCTCCTTAAAAATGAAAACTAAATTGGTTTAAATGTGACATTTATAGACTAAAAATTATAAATAATCACTTTTAATGCTACATGAAATACATCAAATATATACATGTATTATTTAAAAAAAGATAATGAAACTACAATGTAACAACTCCTTTTCATTATATTATTGCTAAATTTTTTATATAAATAAGTTAGAATTAAAATGAAGAGATGTATAAATTTATGATTCCTAACATACTTTCAAGTATATTGGAGAATTTTCACCCTCATTGTCCCATGAGATAAATTACTGTTAAATGAATGTCAATTCATAAGTTTAGTAGAATTTGAAACCTTTAAAATCCATAAAAAAATCAGTAAGAAGCTTGGGGCAGGTTTTCTTTATAAATATATCGAGACAGGCACAAATGGAACAGGGTATGAAAATAGCTTATTTATCACGGCGTGTTTCATTACGGAGCAATTTATCAGAGTGGCCATCTTCGACTTGTCTTTTGTGAGCTCTCAAATCACTTTGGGGCGATTACTGAGATTAAATCGACAACCGAAAAAAGATTAATTTATCAAAAAAAGTGATCATAACCCGACTAAGTGAAGCGACAATTCCTCCGAAAGCACATCTACGACGTTAATTGGGACGAATTTTAGAAGAAGCTATCAGATATATTTCCGATTGCTAAAAGAAGTAGAATTATCATACTTTTGGTATTATTTGAATAGGTTCATTATTAAAATGACGAACGGTGAATGAGAGGTATGTACGGTTTATTTATTCATACGATAGAGGCATCCCAGTAAAGAAGATTAAATAATTATTTTTAATGAGAAAGAAATTCATCATAGACATTGCATCAAGCGGATGCTATTCTAAAATATTCTGGCGGGGCAATACCATTAACTCGTAAGTGATTATTATGGAATGTATATGAAATATGATAACTCTAACTCAATAAACGGAAAATCTTTTTCACCGCATTATGTGCTGATGATTTCAAAATTTTGGTCTTTTTGGGTACGACATATGGTGATAAACGTTTCACTCGATCAACAGTATACTTAAAATTATTTATTTTGATTATTTTATGGCGAAAATATCACTAGCCTATCGTGTATTTTTATTAATTCACTGCAAATGATAATGATTTCTAGGAGGAGAGCTACTTATAAAAGCCGAAAAAGCTAAAATAATACTGATACATTCTTTCAGTTTTCTATCGTCATAGAGAAGTAAATTTGTTATTCTACAGTGCAACGTTGTCTAAAGAATTAAGTTTGGAAATAAAAGAATTCTTCAATGATGGTTTTGGAAAAAGCTATTACTAGTTCTTAAAAATTTACGTAAAATTCAACAATAATGGCAATTGTAATCATTTCATAAAAACGATTATTATCAATTAAACAGCAATCATAATAGTTCTTTAAAATTATCTTACAACATAATCCCATCTTTAATATAACTAATTAATTTATTTTGTTATCTCCAAAGCTTTTATTCGAGAACACGGACACATCTTCCATAAAGAAGAGCCGATATTTTAGGGGAAATTTCGTACAAGGCGTGGGCATTGAGTTGGCGCCCACACAAATAGAAAGGTTGATCACCTTCTCAAAGACAGCGTCATCTTACGGACGTTGTTACGCTTTTTTGGACAGCCGAGGAAGCTACAAATACATGATGGATGTCCGAGTAATTTATAATGCTGTGGTTCTTTAGAAATAATTTCTTGAATCAGTATTGTTGGAAAATATCAAATGGAAGGAATTGAAGGAACATTTAATGGGCAATAATTAAATTAAAGATGATACATTTAAGTTGAAACAAATTAATGTATTTCATGCGAGGATCAAATTGTTAACATCATAAAAACTATGAAATGAAAATAATGTCCCTTTTTATAAACGTATAAAGGATTGAAAATTAGACATAAATTCAAAATAATTCTCAGCTGAAAATTCCAACAGGAATATTTATAACTAGCTTACCCCTATCTATACTTCTACACGAGATTATGCATAATTATACGCTTTTACAAAATTTACATCACGTGCATAATTTCAATAAAGAAGAGGAACATAGAATTCCGAAGGATTCGAAAGCTAATTTAAAGCAATTCATTTTTCTATATATTTTACTTGATTCATCCCTTCTATAACACACTTACTAGAAAAAGTGTTCCTAGAGTACAACCCATTTTCATCCTCATCTTCAAAATAATAGAAAACATTTTCTTCCAAGATGGATGATCTACGATCGAAAAATCTGTATTTTGAATACGGACCATTTAAAGGGTTCATTTTCCATTTACTAATTACTATTACAGATTGTAATATGGGTTCCATAAAGGCATCACTGAATACATCGAATGTTACGCTGAACTCACGGTGCATGCACCCCCTGCCCCCTTGGCAGGATTCGTCTATTACTGATACCGGAGATCATTTGGAATTCTTTTATCCGATAATGAAAATAGAAATTTATACGAGGGCTTAAAGTTTACTTCTCTAATGAACCAGAGAAGGTTGCAATACTGTATTTCATTTTGCTTAAATGTTTATGGTAGGCGAATAGAAATTAAGGATATTCAATTCAAATAGAAAATATGAGCTAAACAGTGAGAAATATAAAAAGTATGAAACTAAATAACAATTGTGGAGAATTGTATGAATTCACAAAAACTACTAAAGATTTCTGAAACGAAATTGAGAACTGGATTGAGACTTACTAAACTAGTGATCCTCTTTCAGTAAAAACAATTTACAAAACGTAGCTTTCAATAAAAAATAAACGTTCGTAAAAAAAGGTTCAAAGATACATGAAATTAATTTACACATAGCATCTCATACAATTTGAAAAACGTTCGGCACCTAGAACAAATCCTTTTAAGAGATTCCGAAATTCCTACCAACACCAGTGAAACGCCTTAGGCAAATAGCATATTTGGGCCGACACAATCCATCCCTGGACGCCTCTCAGGTGATAGTTTACGCTTGAATCTATTTAAGAGTAATTCCAATCCAATTAAAGAGACGTTCGCACCGAAAATTCTAGGAATCTGTTATGATTGTATAGGAGGTTTAAAAAAATAGACGGGATAGAATGGATGCAGAAGAGATTCTAACGAAAGAATCTCGAATTGGCAGAATTCCATCACATCCGCTATATAACTATCCTATTAACCTATTAATTACTTATTGTTTTAAATTTACCTACATATATATATATATATATATATATATATATATATATATATATATATATATATATATATAATTAGAGAGCAAAGTTAGAAAATTTAGGGAAATAAAACAAATTATATCACAATCAGTCTTCGTTGGAAAAAAATTAGATATCACATACATTTCCAATGAAAGATCGCGTTTTAGCCGCAAAAGTTTATTCCATTTGAAACGAAGGAATAGGAAAAGCATCTCCGATCCCTTAGAAGTCTTTCATAAGAAAAACATCAAAAGCCGTGGTTGCTACGAAACCAAAGAATGGATGCATTCCGAGAAACGAAAAATGCACAAAATTCTTGGTATCGTGGTTAAAGATCGGATAAAGTAAACGGACACTGGAAGGCGTATAAAAAATAGAGAATCGATATTCAGTATCGGAAATGCAGAAGAAACAGCTGAATGAGGATAGGAGAGACGTATAACGACTAGAGAGAATATATTGAGACAGCAGAATGGCGTTGGCCCTGGAGGCATCATTGGATCCGTTGCCTAAGAAAACAGTGTTAACAAAGAGGGAAAAGGGATAGGAAGTAATACAATGCTCACCAATGCGATGAGTTTTCCCGATACTGCGAATAACCAAAAAGAATTTCGGATAAAAGTAAGCAGGAGGCAGAAAAACGTTGAGCCGAGGAGGGTCAAAAGCTCAATGAATAAAAATAAGAAAACTCCAAGAAGACAAATACTGTAGATGTATGCCAAAGGATATGAAAAACGCGAAAACTTCTAAAAAGGAATAAAAATTTCCAGGCGTGGAATGGGCTTAAAAATATCACTCTTTCCGATATCAAATAATGTCCTGAGACGGGTTAGCGGTTCTTTTACATGTCATTCTTCGTAACCTTACATTTTTCTTTCAATTTTATCTGTTTGGCTACGAGAGTCCCTCATGTTGAAACTTGGGTTAACTTAGAAGATCTTCCCATATCAGTCATGTATGCGGATTTCTTTATGAAAGACTTCCTCATTCAGCGAATGCATTGACTATTTATGATCACTCTCCAATGCTCCCTCAACTAATGTTCCGCTACAACTACACTTATATTTGAAAGGAAAATAAAGTATTATATAAGTAATAGGAGGACATAAATTAAAGAAGTACAATGAGAGAGAATGTTGCATTATATAATAGTCCGATTAAGAATTAAAATTTTGAAAATAATTTACAAATGCATTTATGATTTAGTTTCATTAGGTAACAATAAAAGACATTCAATAATAATAAAACCAACTGCGTTTAGGTCGAAAGCTATTTGATTGCGAACTAAGAAAAGGTCAACTCTAGTAAAGTAAGTTAACGGTAGATGAGTATCCGCAAACTTTGCTATAAAACAAACTTTAAGGAAATTTAAACATATGGTTGACCTAACTTTGATTTTAGATGTAACGAAAAAATTAAATCAAACTTTAATCATGAAAGGGATTTCATGTAACAAGAAAGTTCATTTTTATAAAGGTTATTTATAATATTAGTTATTTTTTCGATACTAGCCTAAACTTTTAACATTGAAAGAATTCATGTAATTACTTTCACATAATTTATTACATTCTTTTTGTAATGTGTAATATTTTGCTAATTCTTCTTTCACTATCAACTTTTCTGCAGTATGTGGAGCTGATATTAATGATTTTATTAATAAAATTACGCTGGATATTTATACTTAAAATGTCTCATTAATTTTCTCTTCTCATTCCAATATTCTATGACATTTTCTGAACGCTTATATGAGACTGAGTTAAAGAGAGTATGTATACTGAATAGGATAACACTGAAATGTCTGCGTGTAAAGAAACATAAATAATTTCCAGCGTAAGAAATTGATAAATGTACATATGAGTTGCCGTAGAAGGTGCTTTGAAGCGTCTTTCCAAGTGACGGCAATAAAAAAAAACTCGCATCTCGAGCAGACATTCTTTGACAAATAACTCATCCACAAAAACTCACTTTCCTTCATGCGCAGAAACCACCGAAGCACCACAAATTACATCTTGTACGTAATTCTCAGCTCCAGCATCATTTGAGGATCGGAAAAAAACCCAAGCGACTTCGCAGACGATGCATGTAAAATATGCCCCAGACTGCAATTCAGCAACTTGCATTTTTTTATCTCCCATTTCGATTTCCATTCGAGCGCCTTCGATACTCGGAGACGAAATTACTTGTTTCCAATTTTCATCGAAAGAGACATCTCGTGAAAGAGATATCAAAAAGATTCCCGACCGCAAACTACTTCAACAACCTTCTGACCGATGCCGCACCTGAATTTGAATCGGAGGGTCGGGAAACGTATCCTTAACAACCGAACGACTGGGAAACTCCGTCAAACTTATGAGTGCGGGAAATGTAACGGAAAGCTAAGTAAACAGAATAGAAGGACGCCCCTCGGGAGCCAACGTCAACTTTGAGCCGTCTTTTTCCTGCGAAAGTTGGACCGAAAAATTTCGAGGATCGGCAAATACGGGATCTGCAAAGAGTGGTTTCTTTGAGGAATTTCGTTGCGGAGTTTCGCTGTCCCAATCAATGACTTCGATTGAGCATTACCATTAACATCGTTCAAATGGACACCAAAGTATGGAAAGATACGATTTTATCGAGAGTTTAATATTATAAAAATCGATCATTTATTCTATGACTGTTTCTATAAAAATTGTATGAATTAATCTACATTATACTTTTTTATATATTCACAATCATAAGCTCAACTTTTAAAATCCGTTATTTGCTTTGTTAGATAGATCAAAATTTATATTTGAATAAACTTTAACAAAACATAACTTATCAAATTAATAATAATAATTAAGTAATTTGAATTATTTTGAAGAAGTGAATACAAACCAGTAAAATATTTCCAATGTAATTTCGACTAACATATTACATTGAATATATAATATAAAATATTTCTATTTTTTAAACATCGTCAAAAGCTTTTATAATAACTATAACTGCTAAAAATTGCTCGTACTAATTAATCACGATGAAATAGATGGAGTTCATTTATCAAAGATATAGTATATTATTAATATTTGTTCGCATTTACTATGATATTCACTTAATCCAAAATTTATTAAATATATCCAATTTAAACCGAATATGCATTAATACTAGGAACCAAATTTTAAAATTTTCATGATATTTTGTCCTCACATCATTGGTGGTAGTTTATTCTGTTTCTAACTAATAAAAAGGATTTTTATGTCGATCTTCGGTTTTAATTTGGAAAATAGTTTTCAAGACAATTTAAATTTATTAGCTGACCAATACTCAAAGATGGTTATCATTAGCTGGCAGATAAAAACCTAAAGTTAACGTATTAAAATACGACAGAATTAATCAATCGCGACAGCAGATTATGCGTCAAATGCTGTCAGCCTTACTTTATCATGCTGAAAAAAAATCACATTTTACGTACGAAATTTAATTCGCGGAATCAAGACCGCACCTTTGCATTTAATCGGCATCCGATTGTATCTTTCCGCAAGAGAAACTCTTTTAAATACACCATCCGTGGAACCGGTTCCGAGAAAATCTATCAGACTCAGCCTTCAGCGTTTCAACGCGAACTTATTTATTATCGGGGATACTTTATATCGATCTGAATCTACGAAATGAAATGTGGCTTCCGCCGGAACTCGTCCGGTCGCAACGTTTTTAGATTCTTTTTGAGAATGGAAAAACTGGCTTCTAGTTCTCTGTCTGCTACCAACTGCTGAATCGATAAACAATCTCTTATTCGGTTGGGAGTCAAGTGTCGAAGCTCCGCTTCTGTATTCAACCATCCACAGAACCAAAACCAATTATTTAACTTTAAGCACGATAGACGGTGGCCACGGATTGAAAAGTTTCGTCTTATAATCTTCAGCATTTACAGAATTGATAGTTATTAATATATATATATATATATATATATATATATATATATATATATATATATATATATATATATATATATATATATATATATATATATATATATATATATATATATAATCTTTTTATGTTTTAGTTTATTTAATATTCATCATCCGGATTAGAAAGAAATCACAGCAAAGTGAAATTGATGATGATATCAGCATTATAAGGGGGAGGTATATATAAAATAAATAAATTTTATGATATAGAATTATATCGCTCTAACTTTAATGCCTCGATGCATTCCTTACATTGATCTATTTCTCGAAAACCATTCACATATCTTTCGGTAATTATTTTATAATTCAATATCTTCCTCATCTTATGGACAATCATTGACACTTTTAAGTATCGAAGAAAATTGCCTATTTCGTAGTAGTCGCGCTGTTTTTTCATTAGCTCTACTCCCTTCATTACGACACTCAGCTCCTCCTACTTGTTATTCAACGATTGCAAATCCATTTCTTTTGTAAAAAGCTATTAACGCCTTGCAGCGGAAATGGGATCGTCTACCGAAGGCAATCATTCTTAAATCCCTAATTAATACTGCTGAAAATTCAAGTTTCCGGGGATTCAAAACTTGCTTTTTTTGCTTCTTGCATTAAAAACAGTCATTAATTAAAAGGGAGGAAATTGTTTGTCTCTTTCCGAACTTTATGAGATGTTAAAACTTTAGCATTGAACACGTAACACGGTACGATACATGCTGCAGACGAGACATGATTTCATTACCCAATGCTTTATTTTCCATCTACAACTGTTTGCTTCGAACTTGGTCTTGACAATCAACTATTGATCAATAGAAAAACGGAACAAACATAATATTTTGAAGGCAAACATGAAACTATAGGTATTGAAACGGCATGTTTGCACTGTTTTGCAAAGAGTTTCTTATCTCACATCGAAATTTATCAGAAATAAATGTGTGTACACAGATCTAATGCAGAATTCAATGATGGAGACGAAAAAAACGGCTTGGACCGGTTAAGAAAACCGTATCGATCTATATGAAAGGTAAAAGATTTCCGGTATGAACAGAAAAATTTATATAAATACCCTTTAAAACAATCTATGCGGATCATTCTTCTGTTGGGATACGATTGCCCTGTTAATAACAAAAAAATCACTCAGACACTTAAATAACGTGTTTAAGGCTTAAGGTTCCGGTAGCATTCCGGTTTCCATTGAAATTGAAAGAGAAAACCGGAAAAGATGAAACAGAGAATCGATTAGCAGACGAACTGGAATATCGGGGAGAGACAAAGAGGATATCGATGCAGACATTAAAGCCTCCTTAAAAGTCTGGGGAGAATTCGATCTCATGAACACGCATCCGGGAGACGAAAAGGGAAGCTGGAAATTCGGAATCATTTATATTCCTTCGGAGAGGACGGGTTGTGCAGAGGATCCGTTGTCTAGATGCACTCCCAGTGTGGCGAATAGATTTGGAAGGCAATAACATTGAAATAAAAATGAAGAGAAATTCGGCGGTGAATCAGCAATCACTGCAGGAAGCTATTTCTTTCGCCCATAAATATTTACTGCAAACGTCACGGAATGATGAATAACAAACTTCTTCGATATCCAGAGGATATGAAATCGGCAGTTTTCCCATTCGAAATATTCGTGAGTTAGCTTTTGTAGGTGGAGTATGTGCGGTGAAGCACCTTGACATTCAAACTTCGTATGAGATGACGTGACCCAGAACTTGGAACAGGAATTGGCCGAGATCGGTGGAAATAACTCAGTGAAAAAATGTAGTTAGTTCCTGTTACACTCGGTTTTAGAAATATTGCTTTCTTAAAGTAACTATCACAATATGCCGAGGAAATTAATTCATAATATAACTCCCAAAAAACATAATGTCAGCGAGTAGCTACTAATTATTTGAAGCCAACAAATAGCATTTGAATGTAAAAACCAATGGCATATACGACAGAAAGTCAGGTTTTACTTTGAGTTAATCATTAATAAAAAATAATTCCATGATATGAGACTATTTCATAAGGTTAAATAAAAATCTCAAATTATGGAGTTCTCAGTAATAGTATGCATATTAAAATTAGCTAAAAACATCATAAGTCTTCGTAACTACTATTAAATATTATTGTAAATATATATAGCACCAATCCATAATTTAGTTACTAGGATAAAATAAGTAAGTGAGAAAACAAAATTAATTTTTTTCTTGGCAAAATGTTTTGCATACTCGATCAAAGCAAACGGCAAGAATTTACGAGGGATATCTTTCGGAAATCGGTAAAAATAAAATCGAAATAAATAAAACACTGAATAGCAGATTCAAATGTTTTGGATCTTACTGAATTCGTAAACCAAAGGAGTAATTAAGCCAGTAGAGAGCATTATCGGGAGCTGCTATCCAGTCTATTTCCCTTAGCTTAGAAAGCTACTAAGCCATGGGCGAACTTTATCAACTTACTCATATTTCTGTGGGCTTAGCACAACTTTTGATGTGAGAGTGAGTTGCTCACCCCAGGCGAACTGGCGAAAGCCGATTACTATTCAAAACTGTTCGTAGTTCCAAATCGCTGGTATGGAGTGATAGACAATGTACTGAGAGCGATTTTTAAACCAAAAAGCCTAAATAACGAATCGCAGTTCTATAGAATACATGGAAGAGAGACTAAATATACTATGCAAAAATTTATAACTAAAATATATTAATAGATTTTGATAGCGAATGAAATATGAAACGAGGCTTGGTTTCATTCTCCACACCTATTGTAAGCTGTATATAAAATTTTCTACGATTATAAGTTGTATGTGAAATATTCTACAATCCTATTTCTATATTGTCAATAATAACCACTTCTATTTTCAATTAATTTAATCGAAATATCTTACGTAAGAGTTTTATGTTCACAGTGCTGACTTTAATTTAATATAATCTGAACCTAATTCGGTGCACTCATATAAGTACGCAAATATGAAATTAAGTGAAAAATTTCTACCTTCATTCGCAAATTATTAAAATCATTACTTTATGATGAGGGCATAATAACTATAGTTCCTCATAACTTACACAAAAATAAATGAATATGAGATGCCCTTTGTCATACTTTGTATACGATTTCCTCCAATGACCTTTCCAGAGTTTACGCTTCGTTAGCGCTGCAAAATATTTTTTTCTATTTCCGACGGAGGTGGTCGATACAACCAAATTATATTATGGACTTTGAATGATTTTTAATAAAATTGTGCAGAGCTTCACATTTGAAATTATTGTTCGAAGAAATTGTAAGAATCCTTTGCTGTTACATGTATCTAGTAAATGAAATAATAAAACAAAAAGTTAATTAATGATTAACTTAAATACTTAAAGGAATTAACCGATACTCTCCGCAATTGAATCTTAATCCATATAAGAGGTTTCAAATACACAATACTCGAAGAGGTTTTTCAGTAATTATGTCCTTGAAATATTTCGCTAAATCTTCAATCCATTCCAATAAATGATAAAATCTTCATAACTAATTTTTATATCTATCGATTTAAAGTAACATTTAATCCATTACATGTACAACCCAGACTCTACCTTGACAATCGGGATTAGGATACCAAAACTGTGAATTTCAATTCTAAAGCATTAGCGACCGGTTTCTAGGGAGGGAAATAAGTTTAAGGGCTAGGGATAATGGTCCAGCGTAAATGCAAGCAAATATTGCGCACAAAACACATGGAAAAAGTCAATATTTATGGATAGATTTTATATTTTTATATAGAAATGTGAAACACGCAATTATATACTTCCGATAATATCTTACGGTATCTACACGCTATGTACAAAAATAACAATTATTATCTTTAACGTAGAGGATAATTGTAAGTTAATGATCATTATTACTCTAGAAATTTATTTTAGAACGTAATAATCAATTTTATAAAGTACTTCAATAAAAATTTTTACAAAAAATTATCCACCTCTGTAAGGGAATGTAAGAAGTTCATCTTTTATTAAAGGTATGAAGAAGCCTCCGTCAACTTCCTTTAACAAAGATTCTCCCCAAATGTATAGAAAAACATTTGCCAAAAATCAAAATTTCAAAATGGTATGCGAACTTGGATGAAAGTCTATTATCCTCAATTTGGCCATTCTCATAGCAACGTAGAGCTATCCTTACGTAAGAAAATTCAAGTATTCAAAGTCTCGATTTTAGATTGCGACAAAGGATATAATAGGAATCTTAGGAGCGGTGAATGTAACAGCATTGTTCCCGAGAGACTTCTGCACCTTTGACTTAGAGATATCTCCGTGAGAATCAACTTGGTGAGATAGAAATGCGTCATATTACTAATGGGTCTACGTCTGAAATACGCCTCTGAGAATGCTCAAATTGGTAACAAACGGTAAGCGTAGGAGATCTGAGAGAATTAATAAGGAAGCCCATGATACAACTAACTACGTGTGTATGAAGTTATAAAGAATATCGTTTATTATCAACAGCTGCTTTCTGTATTCATAAAAATTTACTGATATTACGTTTAGGGAAAAATTCTAATTTGGTAGCTTTTAAAGATTTCAGATACCATATTAGATTCATTCACTACTCGAATTCGGCACATAAATATTCTACTACACGTTTTCCCTTCGAAAAAAAGAAAAAGATGTCCATACAATTGATTCTATTCGCGTATTTAGCGAAGAAATAAAGTACTCGAAAAGAGGTGGAAAGGTATGGGTATGAAATATGTAATTTCTATCCAAATAGAATTTATTAATAAGCTTAATTTACAACAAATAAAATTACAAAATTAATAAAATAAAAGTTACAAATTTAATGTTTAACATTCAAACTATCACTGAAATAAAAGGTATAACAAATAAAATAAATAAATCATACAAAAATAAAACATTGTTTCGAAACTTCGAAAGAATTTAACAGATATTCAACCAAAATAATGGGAGTAACAATAAATGAAATAAAAATCATACAGTAACAAATAATAATTAATAAATGATAAAATTAAGAGAAAGTTTTATTATATCCGTCTTTTTAACGAAAATTTATACATAATGAGAAATCATAAGAGAACATATAATTAATACCTATGCATTTTATTTTAATTAAAGGTTTAAATATAGTAAAATAATTACAAAATATACTTAATATATGCCATAAACATAAATAATACATATTATGTTAGTATATTTACAAAGTTTAAATACACTAAAATAATGGATAAGCACGAAATAATCCACGACATATCCGTAGAGACGTTCTTATATTCCACGCCCATTACCATCCCCAACCGAACACAACAGTCACGTGGAATCCGTAGATTCGCCTACATCTGAATGTCATTTGCTGCCAAAATAAAAAAAAATAAGCATAAAAATTTTCAAAATCGATACACAAAAATGAAACCCATAAATATCCAAAAGCGAAAATTATAAGTTGTTCGAAATTGTGCACAGCGTTTTCCGTACGACTTCTCCGAGCAACAGTATTCAGAAGCTGTCACGTTAATTATGTCACTTTACAGTTAAACAATTGAAGGCTACCAAAGAAGAAATAAAGAGAACAGCGAAGTAGTGATAAACTGCTAACTGAATATTTTATGCCCACAATCTAATCTTAAAGATATATTTTAAGTGAAAAGGAGGAATTATTAAATTACAAATACGACAAACATATGAAAAATACTAAACTAATACTACAATAAAAATAAATACTAATACTAAAGAAATTTTCATATGAGAAATCGTAAAATCCTTTAAAAAATACTAAGAAAGAATATTATGACGATTATCCTCCAGAAAGCAATCTACTAACTCCTAATAAATAGATCGAATTACATAATTGTGTGAAAGCACGCAAATTAATTAGGGTACGAGTTAAATATAAAATAAATTAACTAAATGTTAAAATTTAAAATACGTATCATAAAGAGAATTCCTCTTATATTAAAACGATTAATGATACAATTATATTTACCTTAAATATAGGTTGATAGAATGAACTTGAATTACCTCTTAGTGTCGAAGAACTATTATTCTAGGACGTTAAGAACTAATGCTTTACAGAAATAACAACAGACTACTGGAGTATGGCTTCTAACCTCTTACGAACTCGTGTGACGCGATTCCTTGTCGACTCAGCGTGTTTTAGCATATCTGTATCATGTAATCTCTTTTGCTCTTCAAACAGAATACGGAAACTAGACGCTGTGAACGCGGAAATCGCATTTAATTACTGATAGACAGCGAAAAACGTCCTAAGACGCCATGCTTTAAAATATGACATAAATCTTTGTTTAACAACTCAAAGAATGAATGTATTATTTAAAAAGAAACGATGATTTAAAGTTATAATTAACGCGAATACAGTTGAAGTGAAAATATTTCTCAACATAATCAGTAAATAAATGTAAATGAAGACCAGTCACAATGATATTCTTCGCTTAGTAAAGAAAATCAAAATCCATAAGCCGAAAAATGCTGCTGACAGCAAACTACATCTCCAATAAAAATACTTAACATGCCGTAGAAAGGTGCTACCACGTATCTCCAGCTGCCAATATGAAGTCATCAACGCGATACGAAGCGACACTGAATATTTATGATTAGAGCGAAACTGTGCAATTGAGTTTTACCGACGAAATTTGTTCCAATGACACGTTTATGCTTCATGGGTCCGCTCTTTTAGAGGAAAAGGACTACAATTTCTCATTTGGTAAGCGGACAATTTTGCTGTTCACCCATGTCCTTCTCCAGGGAAAGTAGTCATCGTAATGAGTCATGAACACGTACCGAAAGAATGTCGGCAACGAATAGCACAGAGCTGCACAAACTCGCGGATGACAATTGCATTCAAAATGGAAACATTTTCAAAGTAAAACAAACAAAAATTGTATGAAAAAAGCTTTTCTCCTTCTAGAGACTATCATCAAATTATACGTAATTCGTTGATCGTTTAATCGATTAATACAGACTTTTGTAGACAATTGTTGTTGAAAAACATTCTGTTTACATTTCATTTATGACACGCTTCAAAGTAAATACCGAGTCGTACTAGTCCTCATAAAAATAAATTATTATACGATCAACTTTTACGAACAAAAGCAGCTTTCCGGAGGTTCACGATTTCCTAAATTTTTATCGGGCAGTTTTTGAAGTATTAAATGTAAGATTTTATATTACCTTGAGCAATCAATGAGCGAAACAGTTCTACCTAAACATCACCTTAAAATTCAACAGGCAAAATTAGAAAATATAAATACGGAAGCAATAACAGTATACGTACAATATTCATAGATTTTTATCGAAATCATTTGTGAGATACGTACCTGTTGTTAACTCTACAGTGTATTATTATCGTAATAAACGGATAATTTATCATAAAGGACTGATTTTTACTAAATTATATTCCCCCGGAGATAAAGAATAACGAAAGGAATACTTTCAATGCCACTAGGTACACATTCTCTGTCCAGTTAAACGCATCGTAAGATCCCTCTCAACGGCCTTTCCGTGCACTTACTGGCGGTAAAATCAAATCCTCCTCCTCTCTCTAGAAGGGAGCTTATAGCCGCATTAGATTAATCGCATGGCAAGTATGATATATGAATGACTTCAGTTACCCTGAACTTGCAGGTTTAATTGGAAATATGCGCAATTCATTCATATTCTCTATGCCTAAGGAATCTCTCCGTGCTTTCAGACAAGAAGAACAAAAGACAAACAAATGCGAAGTATCGGGAATCATTTGGTACGTGACTGACCAGCCGGGATAAAATACACTATCACTTAATTGCAGGCTTAAACGATACAGAAACATGACATTAGTCTTTCATGAAAATAAATGGAGAGAGAGTAATTTTAAAATGTAAACTGATGGTATAGACCGGCTGTAAATGAATTAAAATGCCAATTCTCGTCCGATGTCAAAGACTGAATTCAACACCGTATTTAAAGCAATTGGATTGATATCACAACCTCGAAAGCGATAAAACTGAAAAACATAAACAAGAATAGTTAATAAATCCAGAAAATGTGGCTATGCAGGGAAATATTACGAATTGTCTTGAAACAAAAGTATGTAAACAACTAGGGAGAAGATAAAACATCTCATGTAGAACGACCACAGCATAAGAAGTTCAATAGCGAACATTCCAAACGGAACTATACAAAGCGAAAAGCTATGCCATTAAAATATACCTCCTCCCAATTAACACAAAGGAATTCCAGATAAAAACAACTTCAAGAACGTATGGTACTGTTCCCAATTTTCAAACAAACAAACAGCGAAAACACCTGAATCATATACCCTAAGATAAGAATCAAATGATCTCACTTACCTTTCACCCCATTCTTCATGGGAAACTATGATTCCGAGTAGTCACAAAAATCACATAATCACATGAATGCACGTACATTTACTCGATACACAATTACTACATCTGTCAAGATGGCAGTCTACCTAAAGGTGTGCCACCTTTTGAGTATTCGGTACACTTTTGGCTGAAATGCAGTTTCAATGTTGCCTGTTCTGCCACCTAGCATTAACTTACGAAACTACTACTTAAGTGGTTTGAGAAATCACAAATTACTGACATTAAGAGTCCAAAATCCATAGCTAATTCTTATTGAATTGTTCATGTTAAATTCATACTTCACATGAACTATTAAACCATTCTAGGATCTGGTATTATATCTACGCTCTGTTATAATATCAAATGATATATATTAAAGATTACTCGCATTATCTGTTGGATCGTTGTACTCATATCACTAGGATTTAATTTACTGAATACAATTAAAGTACATTTTTGGAATATTATCCATAAGCTTAAACTATAATATGAAGCACTTGATTTACGTGAACCAAACTTTTCCTCTTACAGAAAGATATTTTGTGTCCACGGTCTCCGCGCCTGAATGTGGTTTCGTTGCGCATCTATATTTTCGTTCTTCAATTCTAAAATTCAATTGTGTCACCCGTGGTCTGTGTACGTATGGATATGTTGTGTTATATCACAGATTTTTTGGTTTATTTACAGTGTGAAGTCTTTTCAAGTTCAAAAGTCTAACGAAAATCTTTTCCTTTTCAGAAGTCTTTAGAAAAATGGTGTCTGTGCTAAACACAATCGATACGTTTCATGAAGATATGATTCATGATGCTAAGTTGGATTACTATGGCATACGAATGGCTACAGCTTCATCCGATAAATCCATAAGGTTGTTTCATATCGAGAATGGAAGGCATATTCCTACGGCAAAGCTTACCGGGCACGAATCTCCAGTGTGGCAAGTTGCATGGGCAAATCCTCAGTTTGGAAATTTATTAGCCTCTTGCTCGTATGACAGGAAGGTATTATTATCTACTTTTTGTAATAACTCATGGTATTATGTATCATATGTTATATTTTCAACGAAACGTTATTGTCGTCTTTTTAAAATTTAAACTATTGAGTGAAAAATATCCTTCTATAACATCTTTCAAGGTGATAGTGTGGCAGGAAGCCCAACAAGGAGAATGGGTTAAGCATCACGAATACGCAAACCATTCATCCTCTGTTAATTCCGTCGATTGGGCACCTCCAGAATGCGGTCTGATTTTTGCCTGTGGTAGCTCTGATGGCACGATATCGGTCGTTTCTTATTCTGAAGGCGGAGGTTGGGAGCCAAGAAAGGTAACCTCATAGTTAAATTGATATATTTTTGAAAGATGGTGTGACCTAATTGACAAAGATGTCAGTGAAAAGCTTTACGGAAAGGGAATTTTTATCCTTATAATAATTAAATATTTTGAGGTACAAACTCCTTTTATACACCAAATATATATACCCAGACAATCCAAAAAATCCACCATTTCAGCCCTTTTAGTTATAAATATTTTGGGGTATGTGTTACTTTTTCATTTCAATCAGTAAAACTACAAGTAAGCATTTCGAAAACTGTGTGTTTTTATGGTGTTTTACTTGTCTACAGTATCCTTATTTTTGTGATCAAAAAATCTTATTTAGTATGCAAAAATAGAATTTATTTAAAGAAATAGTAGGTGGTTCTCATTTTGTGTTATTAAAATTCTTTTATTTATAATACATTAGGATATGTAAGACTTTTACCATCCATTATTGCATTAGGTGACTTCCATAATACAACACAAAATTATAAACTTGTCTATGAATTTTAAGGTTTATTTTGGATTCCAGTCATTCTTCAGAATTTTCAGATAGGCCTTAAAACTAATTCCCATTTATATCACATTACTCCAGATCCATAATGCACATAACATGGGCTGCTTTTCTGTAAGCTGGTGTCCTGAAGGACCAGAAAAGCGTCTTGTCAGTGGAGGATGTGATAATTTGGTAAAAATTTGGAAAGAAGCAGATGCTAGCCAAGGAGGTGGTTGGGTGGTAGCAGCTAGTCTAGAAGGCCATGCAGATTGGGTACGAGGAGTGGCTTGGGCTCCAATCTCTGGGGACAAAGTCCATCGTATAGCTTCATGCTCTCAGGTTGGTCATTTTTTATAAAATATAATATCTTATTTTGGCAAGATTTAGCCTAAATATCTCCTTATGCGTCTAACTTCTTGTCATTTATACAATTTATTACAATGAAATATTTAAAACAACTTTAAGAGATGTGGATTTTTAAAATCTTAGAAATTCTGAAATGATCCAGTGCAGGAAAATACCTACTTAGAAGGGGAATATGAAAAACCTGCCAGCAAGTAAAAATCAATTATTTATAACTAACAGAACTACAATCTATATGCATGAATACAGTTGTAAATTTTAATAAAAATGTAGATCTACAATGTACAGTCTAATTGAGTAAAACATGTGTGTTGTCTTTGGCATTATACAGGTCAGTACAGTACAATTTAAACCATTTACTTTGAAATTATGCTATTTATTTGTTGGTAGTTTGTTATTTACTTCAATCCTGAAACCAACGAAGATATAGAGTAGTATGTAATGCAGACTTTATAAAGAGAATCAAGGAAATAATCAGGGTCGATAGATAGGGAAAGGAATAAACGTTCCAGTAAGAATGTTAGAAAATAAAGTAAATATTATAGAATAATTAGAAAGAATATGATGTTAAATGAAGAACTGCCACATACCAGATAGGTGCTACATTTACTTTTGAGAAAGTAAATTGTAATTTAAGTCACTGTATTTGATGGCATACAAGACGCACTTGCATATAAGACGCACCCTAATGAAGTACGCCACACACAAGGAAAAAAGTTTTAATAGTTTGTAATTAATAGCGTGGTACCAATATAATATAATAATTTACTACTGCTCTCTTTCCATGCACGTTAGGGTAATTTGACACACCTAGTTTATACTGAATGGTGTGTCTTAATCTCTTGTTACCTTTAGTTATATTTCCGAGGGTATATTTTAAACAAATAGTTTTAAGCACCAACACCAGTGCTTTCACATATAAGACACGGGTAAATTTTTCAGAACTAATTTAGGATAATAAGTGCGTCTGGTACGGTATACGTCAAATACGGTATTTCTCCTGGAAGGGCATTCCATTCTAATTCCTAGTTTTTGGGAATTTTTCCATAATGTAGATGAGGAGTTGCTATCCTTAAAAATAATGTGAGCTGTATCTGAACTACTAAACAGATTTTGAGATAAAATTCCAAGATTGTAAAAAATTAAAGAATGTCTTTATGTGTAGCTACTTTGAATTTATAACCGTTATTCATTATTGTTTATGTTCTTTTATTGCCATGGACATGTGGTTTTTGGCCTTATAAATAATTGTTATTGTTTTATCAAAGGTTGATAAGCTGTTTATCCATATTTTAGTACAAAAAAGGAATGAGTTATTGATAGATTAGTAAGGAGGAGTTGTATGATTCCTATATGATAAATTTTCCAAGCCCAAAAAAAAAGCCAGAAACAAATTGTAATCAACTTACTAGCCATATGATGCATTTTTATAACAATTTCATATTTACAAATAAATTTCACAAAAACTTATCATTGCAGGTGATAAAAATTAAATTGAATTTTAAGTTAATAAAATTCTATTCTGAAAGAGTGTCAGATAGTAAAATTTTTTAGTTACTACATTATTGAAATGCTGCTTACAAGAGTTAAATCTGAAGTTATTTTTTCTTGTTCTTATATCTGGAAAACTGAAAAAGTGATTTAAAAAAATATTCATTTTACCTATCTACCCATACCTTGCTGGAATTTTACCTATACTGAAAAGCAGTACATAAATGTTGTATGGATTTCACATCCCTTCCTCTCCCTTATTGTTATAGTATACCTATGACAACAAGTTGGTCGCAACATACTTTTAAGATATAAAGTTTCTCTTGTTCATGAAAAAGTTGGCCACCCTTTCAATAGGTCATTTATTTTATTTGGGGTGAATGCTTATTATTAACTTATTATTATTATTATTATTACTTTATTCCTCATAACCATACCAGTCATAAAAATATTCCATTAGGCACATGAACAACATATGAGGAGTGCTTTATTTTATTTCCATTGGTCTCTATAAGTGTGTTTATTCAAATCATGATATATCTGGGTGCTCTCACTTTATTGATATACTTATTACGAAAGATTCTGCCGGATATCATTTGAACAAAATGTACTTTATTATCCATTGACATCTTATCATGTATTTAAATCAGATAAATTATATTGGCGTAAAACCGATTTGCTATAGTATGAATGTTAATGGAATAAGAATGGATATTTTCAAAATTGTCTGCTTGGTATCAGAATTGGTATATTTAACCCTCTTACTGCGGATGGGCTGATCTATTGTCTCAGTGTGCATATGCAAGGGCCGATAGATCGGCCCATCCGCAGTAAGAGAGTTAATTATTACTTATTATAAATACTAAAATATGATAGCAAAACATAATTAATCCACAATTGAATCATAGGTGAATTTTATTTATACAAATGGCCAAGATCTATTGCCAATATTAAATACTCTTTACTAGTTACATTGTGAATTATATTAATTGTGTCCTGGTTTTCTTTTGTTTCACTAGGATAAGCAGGTGATGGTTTGGACTAGTAATGGAACATCCCTTTCATCTTGGACATCTGTGGTTGTATATGAATTTAGTGACACAGTATGGGATGTGAGCTGGTCATTAATGGGAATGGTATTGTCAGCATCTGCTGGAGATGGAAAAGTTATGCTTTGGAAACAGGACTTGGAAGGAAACTGGAAGTGCTTGAGTGATGTGACCCCTAATAATGGACGTTTAGCTGCTTTTGGATCTTCCAAAAATCTTGAAATTGAGGAGATGCAACAATGAAGAAACATGTTCTTTAAAAATCTTAGCATGATTGCAAATATTTGTAATGTATTGAAAAAATTATGGATAAAGAGTATTTATGTGATGTAATTTCAATATTTCTTTTTTGAAGGTATTTCAAGAATTCTCATTTCCAATAATGTTTAAGGAAATTGTAAATTTTACATGCATTTTCATCCAATTACTGCATTGTAAAATTTCATTGAATTCATGTTCGATAAAACCTCTGAAATGGCAGAAGTTATATTTCTGCTCAATGTTGAGTTTTTGTTCATCAACAATAAAGGTTCATATTTGACTTGGTCTCTTTTTTAATTTTAATTGCTTTAAAACTATTCTACATAAAAAGTATGCTTAGCACACATTTCTGGTGTGATAATGTATTGATTTATAAATATCATTCCAAGAAATTCAATCGTGTAATAAGAAATTCATAGTCTCTTAAAACTGAAATCATTTGCCCTTATCTTTGGCTTCTACGCTAGCTACTTCACTACTATACACAATTTGGAACTGCATTGGGTACTCCTGCATGTTGTAGAAATCTCCATTGTTCATGCATTGAAATCCACTTTCTTATCTGAAACACTAATGAAAGTAGACTTTCTTTCTTAGGTTTTAGGAAAAACAATAATTTTCAGCATTAGAAAACTTCCTTTGCACACTAGCTACCGGTGAGCTGTAAAATACATGTATTTATAAGGCTCAATAGTGACTCAGTTATGCAATCAGACGTGTTTTCCCTTTGTCTGTGCAAACCCTTTCACCCTTGAATAACTTAGAAGTGCCAATATCAGCGCTTAGCTGATGTAAATTGTAGCAAGGAATCCTCGGCAATGGATCCTGCATAGCCTAGCGTCATATGCCAGTAGGTGGTGTCAATGGGCTCCATGCTTGGTTTGGAGAAGCTGCCTCAGCAGTACCTCCACTGCTTTCACCGTATTCCTCCCCTGTCTTCTCAAGTGTATCATATGGTGGTGTAGATGGTAAAGGTGATCTTTGGGCCACAGGAGGAGATGAAGAATCTGTATGGTGTTGATGATGATGAACAGCTACCAATGCCTGTTCATATTCCTCAGCACTGCTTGGGTGCGGATGGTAGTGATGCCCCTGAGTATGGTATAAATGTGGTAATGCTCCAGAAGGGCTACCAGTAGGTGGAGGTGGCCCTGGTGAACTGGTACCAGCTTCTGGGTTGACAGCTCCTGATGACCAGCAAAGATAACCCTCTCCTTCATGAGCTGCCCTTGGTGGAGAAGGGCTTGAAGGTGCAGAAAGGGCAGGATGAAGGGGCTGAGCAGATGAAGGAGAAGGAGCAGGGGGAGAAGTGGAAGATGAAGATGAGGACGCAGGTACCCAGCTGATGGTTGATGGTGCTGTTGGTGAGGGGGACCAAGTTCCACCAATTGGGTATGCAGTATGCCCGGTTGAGTATGTGGTTTCTTGATGTGCATGATGGGTGTCCCCATATGATGCTGCAGGGAAAGATAAGATTAAGATTTTAAGATTATAAGAAAGATTTTAAGTAAATAATTATAGGTAAGGAAGTTAAAATAATGCTAATATTATTTTTACTCAAAATAATATCAGATCAAACAAGGGAAGTATTATTTAGAAAAACTAGATAAAAATTATGAATCTTCTGCAATGTGAATATAGAGCAATTTTACATACAGAGATTCTTAGTCCTTGCAAAATCTCAATCAAAAATATGCAATTCTCAGATAAAACTTAAATAATTCAATCAATAGTATGATAAGTAAATCTGAAAATTTTATCATTTTAAGAGGATGTTCTTTATCATGTGATTATAAACATTAAGCCTCTATCTAAAATTGCAATTATACATAATGATAATATTAAAGCAAATCAAGGATGAAAATCAACAAGCTATGCATGATCCTATCAGGAACTATATGTGAATATTAATTACATAATACTTTTCAGTTCCCATTGACTATTTTGCATTAAATTCCAATATAATTTAAAATACAATATTTTATGCATTTAAGTTTATCTTTATTCTTATAAATACAACTTATATATAATATAAAATTCTAAATTAAATATTAATTGATACCAAATGTTGCTAAATATGAAACATGTTGCTTTAATTAGAGCACTTTATCTGCTTGCCTATAATTCTCTATTTAGAAAGGACTTCAAACCTCATAATTGTTGGGTGAAACATGACATGCACATTGAAAACCATGTTCGGTAAATTTAATCTTTACAAACATGATATTTGATGATTAATGGTTTTATAAAAGTAATTTTTATTAATTACATTATATCTCATTCAAGATATGAGGGGTAAAAATGAAAATTTCAAAAGGTGGTCAATTTCAAAATTTATGAATATTCTTTTAATTTTATTAAAGTTTTAATCAATTATTTGCAACTCCTTGACATATTTTAAATGAACTTTGCCTTATTGTTAGAGTGGATAATTTATCTCATTACAGTGTCTCTTAAAAGTATCTGCTATTGAAAAATTATTATTATTTAAAAACAAATTGTAATAATTGTATTAATAATAATGAAAGCATGTCTTGTGCTAAAGATGTCAGTAATAGGTGATTTCAAATGTAATGTAATTTACAATCTTATTTGTGCAGAATAATTAATTATTTAAGCTTACGCATTGGAGGTGATTGCTTCAGCCTCATTTGGTGATGGTGGTGGATTGAATATGGAGCTGGCCTCAACTGTGAAGCATTATGCACTTGGCTCACAGCATTCCTCATTACTGGAGAATAGCGATCACCAGGACTTCCACCACAGTTAGAGCTTGGTGACATCGTCAATGGAGGGGGCGGTGGAGCTAACGAGTGGTGTGGATGGTGATGATGTGTATGATGAGGAGAAGGAGAGTGGTGGGAGGGGTAAACTCCTTGATGAGGCAGAAACCAACTCCCATCTGAAATACAATTAAGGAAACATTGGTATTTTAATAAAAAAATATTGCAGGATGATGAAAAATTTTTTGTAAGCTCTTTACAACAAAATTTTTTCTTTTAAAATAAAATAGTAAATTTAGAATAATCAGGTATTTAGAAAGCCCTTAGAACAAAAACTTTTCTGAAATCAATCTATATATTGTCATGGCTCTTTCAAATCTTTCCATTATTGATAATAGGTAATTTGATTTCTTTACTACAATTTACTACTAGAATTTAATGCTGCTAATATAAATTATGATATGTACCTGCAATTAACCCTCTTACTGTGGATAGATCCGCATAGATCGGCCCATCTGCAGTAAGAGGGTTAATGTATGATAGTCATAACCGTAATAGAGATAGAAAAAAGTCTTGGTAAATTTTTTTGAATATGCTTATATTTCTTAAAAGTTATAACCTCTAGTATGTAGCTTTATAATGTGCCTCCTGTAGACAGTGATGACTTTATAAAGTTATGATTATCATATAAGAAATTTAACTGATGTATAAAACATAGAGGTTTATTTCAAAGAGATCAGAATACAATTTTAAGGATAGAAAATAATTGATTAGTAGTTTATACTAAGAATTAGATGATGATTATTAAAAATAATTGTCAATTTCTTATTAACTTTGATACAATTGACTTGGAAAATGATTACATTTTGTGAATTCTTGAATTAAGTCATTTCAAAACATAGAAATTTGTACTCTAAGATCAACTTTTTCAAAAATTCGCAACTATTTAACCAATAAGTTTTGGATATTGTGACCTTTAAGACTTATTTTGAGGGAAGAATGAGAGTGGTAGCCTACTTTTACTATTTTTCACTTTTTCCCTCAAATATACATTATTATGCAAGTTATGCAGATTGAGTTAGGCCATCCCTGGTTTGAAAAGTCATCTCAGAACCAAATAATTCTTTAAGGTAATTGCATTACTTGCTTGTTGTTGGGCATTTCACTCCAGAGAAAAACACAGTCCTCAGTTTAAGCAAATATTTATTATGTACTAAATATGTCTCTATAAAATATTTTATATAGATCTATATACTTTGGTTATTTACTTATAAATCATTTCTACTATTTATTAAAAATTTTAAATGACAATTACTCTTTTCTTTGATATATCTAATATACATCATTTTAAATAATGAAAGCCATTCTGCAGTGTGATATAGTCTATCACAATTCATCAAAAGAAAATGTCTTACATTGAGTGAAAGCTTGTGTTTGTTGTGACATAGTTGATGGCTGAGGTGCCTGTGATGTTGGTGAGTAATTTCCTCCTGGAAGAAGATCAGGCCGTTGTGGAAGATGGTGAGGGTGGAAAAAGCTACTTCCTGGAGAACTGCTCATCAATGATCCACCTCCAGAGCTACTTCCATTACCATCAGGTCTGTCCTTAGCATCCAGAAAAGCCTTAGCAAAAGGGTTATATTTGATCTTCAAAGATGTCACCTGAAAGATGTGACATTTGTCAATAATTAAAATTCATGAATTATTTGTAACAAGTATGACACATTAAAAATTTGCATGTTTTCACATATCATATGCCATTAATACATACTAGAACACATGCACACAAAACTCTTTTAAATACCTGGTATCTTCTAAATAGTAAATAACATAAAGAAAACTAATCAAAACAACATTCTAATGAGTCATAAAGCATCAATTGGCAAAACCTTTTGGAAACAGCAGTAAAAATAAGATATAAAACGTAATATTTATTTTTATTAATTAATTTTTGCAACTCCAAAAATTTAAAATGCTATCACAGAAGAAGCATAAGATCATTCAAAGCAATCAGATCTAAGCTGGCTAGTTTATAATGAACAAAAACTCGTAATATTATTCCAAAAAAACAAAAGTTGATAAGATTTTCAATTAATATTTTTAAATCACGCACTGGTATATGGCAAAATAAATGATGAAGTAAAATCCATAGTTAAACATATGTAAATGATGTCAAAGTTCTGGACATAACTAACTAACCTCTTCATTTTGATATGCAGTAACAGCTATGAACTGCGTCTCTGGAAATGGATAAGTGAGGATTCGCCTTTGAGGCTCTGTACCAACTCTAACCACATGGACTCTAGGCTCATATTTATGCAGTGAATTCAGCATTATCTATAACAGAAATTTTAGAGAAATATAAGAGAAAATAATTCCAGAAAATAAATTATTAATGATAATCTTAAATAAAATTCCTCTTCTAAAATAAACTTTGCCTAAATAGCATATAACTTGTGAATTTTCACCATAAACATTATATGACTGTATCAAATGATTTTACAAAGCTAGTGAATGTTAAAATATACATGAAAACTCTAAAATCCCAGATACTGGAAAATGAATAAAGGAAAAGGATTAAGTCAAGTTATTCCTTTCATATTTTCATGGTAAAAATACAAAATGAGTTGTGTGGTTTTATGAAGCAACTTTTATTAGAGATATTAGGATGAATAATATTGTATTCACATTATTGTTTTCATCATCAAGTCAAAACTAATAATAAAGGTTTAAAAAGCCAGATTTACACCTATAAGATGAATAAGTCTCACCCACATGTTCTCTGACCTGTCCATTTCCATTGGATTTATTGGTGAGTTTGACCTTTGCAAAGGAGACGGGCTCCTTCATCCAATGCGCACCAAAATTTGGAGACTCGGGATGAATATATATGGTATTAGGTGGAGCCACTTCTGCTTTTCCTCCTGCCACCCATTCCCCATTCACATACTTCCACCTACAATAGAAACAAATTTTCTCATATTATACCTCTACTATTTTAGAATAAAGTTATTCTAAATATTTTCACTTGAGATGGATGGAATGTGATGGAAAATTTACAATCTTGACCATTGGGTACAATTGAAAAGTTGTTTATGTTTTTTTGCTCGGAAATATATTGAACTAATAATAATTTCAGCTTAAATAGTGATGAGTTTAATATTTACATAATTTATTAGCATTACGATAAGTAGAGACTATCTAAGAAAAATTTTAAGTTTGTTCGAAGTTTATCAGTATACAGTAACTGGAGGAGAAGGGGAATGGAAATATTTATGATATGATTCATGTAATCATAAGTAAATACAAATAATAATATACTTTTCAAACCTAAGAGGATGGAGTTACTGTTAATACAATATATGAGTTATGAAAGATGATTTCAACCAGTAGAGAATAAAATCATCAAATATACTATGTAAATTATAAAACATATCTCACCTGTGACTATCAATTTGCTCAAATTCAAGAAGAACAGTGTACATTGCAGTTGGATCCAGTCCAGTAACACTAACTTTGACAACTGGAAACATTCGCCTAATAGAAAAATAAAATCAATTTTAGTTGAGTTGAATTAATTTTAAAAACAGCAAAAATGTAATAGCGTATTTATATAGCAAGAGCCATCATATGATTGATAGTTACATTAAATAAGGCTCATTGCTCAAACATAATCAGAGAAGGTTTTCCTTAAATTTATTTATTTAAGTTCTTAAAGTACCTTGAAGGAAAGTCATCTTTAGATATCATTTTCCAAAAACACATTCTTAAGTGCAATTACCATCGGTCTAGATGTTAAATATTTAAGAATTCTTAGAATAATCATTGTCAGAGGTTTGATACTGCGCTTATGTTAGCTAGAGAATATCATTGAAATTAATATGACCATTTATAGTCTAGTCAACTAATCCTTTGTCCTGATGAGATACATTGACGTAAATATTTCTGAATATGGATGAAGAATGTAACGAGATTGTATTTCCATTTCAACTGAAAGAGTATATAAACTAAATAATTCCCATGTGATCGCCGAATCATCTATATTTGGAACATTATAGCATACTTACCAGTATGAAATATTTCTACCATTGATTTATTAATAAAGCGGTTGTAATATCATACATATATGTTTATTAAATTGCGGTCACCTTAACATTCTAAATATACTCTGAACGTTTAATGAATGTACACAATTCAGATTTTCATCGGTAGCTTTGGTTGTTTTTAAAAATAAAGATGAGGCTCTTTCCTAAGTTTTCGGACGTCTTGAGGAAAATCTCAGAACGTCTTTCCAGTTGATTAACCCAGCAAACAAAGCGAACGGCCATTTGGATTTGGGTAAGCGTTAAAAAGTGTGCCAGACGAGAGGAAGGCTTTTCAAAAGAGCCGCTGCGTCGAAAAGCAACTGCATCGGTCTTCCGCAAGCGATAGCCATAAGCATGAGCTAAAAGTACGAGATATTCCCATTATACATACCTGCGCAATTTTCATTTTTAAGTGACCGCACCTTTGCATTAAAAACACTTGAAACGCAAGTATAATTTTCCAATTTCCTTAAACGCTATGGATGAAATGCTGGGTTAAAGAAACGCATTTTCAAAATGTATTCACAGTTCGTCCCAAATAATATTTAAGCAAGCGACTTTCACCAGTCTCACGACGAAGGGATGCAACTGTTAAGGAAATCTGTAGATAGCAACTAAGTTTTAAAAGAATCCAAGAATATGTAAAGAGATCTATTATATTCATGTAAGAGAGAAAATGGCAGATACGGTGAGAAAGTGGATTTTTCAATCTTCATTATCTTTCGATGTTTCTAATAATTTTCATAAAGTGAATGGCGATTTTCAATTACACCTCATCTGCGCTTCGGATTGTTTACCTTTACATTCACATATTCTTAAATGAATTCACCAATACATGATTTGTAAGCAGTGTTTTCAATGGAAGGAAAATGGACGGAAATGTATACATTAAGGAATGTTGCAAATCGTATCTCTTGCAACCTTTCCTCAGATGGAAACAAACCGTGGGAATTCGAGCATCGTGAATACTTCGGATTGTAAAAGTCATTGTCACCAGATTCCTACCTCATAATCGGAGGGACGCGAATTCGTCGCTATGATATAAACTCGAGTGTTAGTCACGCAGAGAACTTCTAAACGGGGATAAAAGCTACAGTTAGCATTGCATCGTTGGGAAATGCCACTTTTTTACTTGGAGCTATAATTCTCCTTGCCCATATCACGATGAAAAGTAAATAAACAAATGCTCCACCCTTAGCTACGCCCCGCACCTCATTCATAATTTTTCGCCGTGTCCTCTATGAAATTAGAACCAGCGCTCAGGAGTAGCGTGATGGGCATAAAAGATGCAGTCAATAACGGAATTCCACACTTTTAGCTTCTTAGTCAGCGTGTTCACGTTGAGCAGTAAGACAAAGAGGTATAAATTAGCGATTTTCTTCGTTTTATTTTCTTCCTAAACCGCGAAAATTGGCGTCTCATCGACAAAACTACGTTATGAATCAATGTGATGGTTATGCCGGAAATTTTACTTATTTATTCGATTACAAGTGGCAATCACTGGAATTGATTTCAAAGAGGTATTTAACGGTGATAAGAGTAAAATAATTATATAGATTTAAACCCCCAGTGAGGGATGGATATATATATTTAAGGCAATTAAATGGGAGGAAATTCTCAATCAATCAATCTTCAATTCAATCAGTTTTAGACAGTATATACAGTTCTCTTAATATACTCCTAATACATATCAGAAAATACATCATACAGATATGAATTTTATTTAATAGTCAATACTTTTCAGCTGTTTTTTTTTTCCTCAAATTCGTCCTATTTGTTGACGAATGCTACAAAATGCAGATTAGGTAATTTAATCGTTGTCTCGCAAATAATTACAATATAGCATCTATTTAATCTTTTATTTTACTTAGAAGGATTTTTAAATACTACAATTAAAAATGTTTTAGTAATTCATAACGTCTCATGCAGTCCAGTGGCTACGATATGTGGCTTGAGTATCCATTTTCCGATATGTGAAAGTTTTAGGAAAATATTATTGAATTATTGATACTTATACTAACTTCTGAGATAGAATTATAACCTTCATAATTTACGTATGCTGTCCCTATTAGCTTTAGTATTTGCTCAAAAATCAGTATTTAAAGGTTTCTAGAAAATTTAACTGCAGGAGATGAAAAATCAAAATGATTTCCATTAAATAATTTGTTCATTTTACAAACAGTAAGGAACCGCCCAAAGAAGTTTTAGGAAATAAATCATTCTCATAAGTCTTTATAATAATATATTTAATCTTAAATTTTAGACTGCAAGTAAAAAAATCAAATTGAAACCATAAAATGAATAATTATTCGGCGAGCATTACAAAAAAAATGAATTATTTCAGTACTATTTATTTCATAACTTTTAGACAAAACCAGATTCCATTAAAGTGAATAAAAGAGTCCATAGAGAAAAATTAATCTAAAAATCTCGCGTATTTCTGCTTATTTTTAGATATGATACCGAATAAGTAATAGAATTCATAAACGAAACGTAAAGTTGTTGCGTTCTCTTCGAGATAATTGCTCCTAAGTTTCGTAATATTTTCTCTTCGAACGAATAACTAATAAAGTCATAGCTTAAAAAGATGCGCTGAACTAACTTTTTATGTTTCCATACGGAAAATCTCTCCATAGCTAAGCTCTATTTAAGCAATTTCCATGGATCGACCGTATTTGACGCGAAAAATTATCTTAGCCTTTTATATGGTTAATTTTTGAATATTAAAAAATTTGAAAATGGAATTTGAGAGACCACGTAAGCATTCAGCCAATGACCTCTCTCCTTTAAACAGTTTTCCACGAAACATTCGACCTGAAATGAATTCACGATCCCTCCAAAGGACAGATTGGCAAATAGAAAGAGATTTCTTCGATTTGAAAGTGGAACAGGAGCTCCGAAGAGAAGATGGCTTCGGCGGCGCGTTCACAAAAACGCCTTTCGTGATGAACCAACTAAGCGCGAGTCACGATTTGGCAATGGAAAAAAACCTTAACGTGGTTACATATCGGTAATCTCAATCACCACTTGTATAGAATACACACGTTTTCCGTGAGACGAAGTTCAGTTGGTACATGGGCGTACGGTAAACAGGAAAAGGACTGAAGGAAAAAATGCGCGAGTTAATTCCACAGACGAACTATTTATACAAGACTGACGTGGAAGAAAGATTACGTCTTCTTTCGTTCTAGGCGCAGGAATTCACTCATACGCAATTGAGGTATGCCAGAGCATACTCAACTTGAGTTATTGAGGAACTTAATAGACTGCAAACGTGGTTTTCAAACCACTTATTTTCTATGAGATTCTTTGAATGGAAAGGGAGTATAGTACCAATTTAGGTGTAGATAATTGCTTCCCAAAAACTGTTTCCCAACAAACTTTGAATACGTATAAATCAGGCAAGCTCATTGGTATCGGTTACTGCCTGCTAAGAATCAGAGAATATTTCTAATGAAGACATACATGATAGATCTAGTTTTATACAATTTCTTAACATCCGGAAGTATAAAAAAAGTTGTTTGAAATAAATGAAATCCATATCGGTAAAAATGGCTTAACAATGATTTGAAAAGTTAAATTCCGCGTGAAATATTTGTTAAAATACAGAGTTAATTTGTAATAATTTCCTGTATAAGTAAGTTCTTCAGTTCATCAATCCACTTATCATATGAAATGTGTCTGAGGGAAATTGAGTTAAAATTACTCATGCTATTTGGTATTTTAATTTAATTCGAATGAAAAGAGGTTTTCGAATATCCAGTTTTATTTTTAACGTAAAATATACTTCCTTTCGTTGTAAACAAGTTACTTCTAGAGAGGCAGAAATAAGAGACAAATCAAACGAAGACGTCCATTAACTACCCTTAAAGAGGATAAGTATTCCCCATAAGAAATAAGAGCCTCAAGAAGATAAGTTAATCTCTTTATGGTACATTGATACGGTGACGATGTCGATAAATTCGTCTGGATCACTCCGGCTTGAAGTGCTTGAATGAGAGACATTTAGAAAAATGATCTGTTATTTTTTCGGGGCGAACTGCTTGTAGGAGCTTCTCTCGGGTTTCCAAAAGGGTAAGGGCGATCGTGGACATCGACGTTTCGGCTCCTACCTCAGGAGCCATCTTCAGGATGGTTCCTGAACCAACCCGAACGCGAGGGAAGTTTCTACGTACAGAGACTTTTTTCTCATACGTTTTGAGATGAAATGTAATTCATAGTAAAGAACAAAAAATCTCATTTAAGAAAATTCAACTCTTGATGTTATTATGATCTTTCTTCAAGGTATTTAAGAATTTATAATTTGATATACTGGTTAAATAGATTAAAATACGCGGTAAATTAGAATAGGTGTTTACACCCCCTGCCACACGCCGAAAGGCAGCTTGCAGGGTACTTATGTAGATGTAGATGTAGATGTTTAGAAGATACATGAAGAAACTATAATGATTAATTATTCTTTATCACTCATCCGTTCATGACTTAGTATGTATATAAGATCGAAAAAGAACTGGTTTAAATACAATTTCTAAAAAAACCTTAGTCTAGAAGGTATAGCTGATTATATTTTCGTGTTCATTGTTTTAATCACTATATCACTTTTGCGTAATTAGAGTTTAGTTACACAATCATTACCAAAGATTCAAATAGAGACAAGTTTAAGGAAGAGTGAATATATTTTCCGAAGAGAAAAATGCATAGTTTACAATAACCTAAATATTAATTCTCATTAACTCATTCTTTTCTTATTTGATCATCAGCCATTGACAAAGTACAAAATTAAAGAGATAATTTCCGTAAGTGCCAATCATACTCAATTATTTCAATTTCTCCTTTCGTCGAGCGTATGCATTGATTCCTTACCATCACAAGGTGACTGGGCGTGAGATTGAGTACAGGGTGACGATGCAGAGGCCTAATTAGAGTTTCATTTGCATACACGGAGTAAAATGACCTTAAAGATTGAACAGAAAACGTAAACAAATTGTGCGTAATTTATTTCTGCTCAATTACTGTAACGAATAGAATTTCCTCCTCGAAATTGAAGACAAGAGACGAAACCGCTTGGTCCGAAGAGACGTATCCCGCCAACCTCGTAGAAGTTGTAATAAATGAAAATATTATACATTTCAGATGATGAAATGTTTGCATTTTTAGGTAAAAACTCTTGAAAGTATCACCTAATTCATAATGATGATTCAATTCCTCAGATTTACTCATATTTCATATATTTTTTTCTTTGATTTAATTTAATCTAGTCGTTTCATTGTTTTCATAGTTAAATAAAAAGATTGATTAATTAAAGTAAAAAAATATCTGCCAATGTCCCAATATTAAGTTATTTCACGGTACGTATACCCCATTCAAGTTCATTTTCCATAAAATGAAGAAGTTGTAAAGAATCATGCTAACATCCACAGTTAATGTATTTCCTTATTCGAGCGACTCATTCCAGAAGGATATTCCAGAGAATACGATGCAGGAAAATCAAGCGTTATATTAATTTCACGAGAAGATAACGTAATAGATAGAATATGATTATTTCCTCCCCATAAAATAAAATTCAATACGGAGTGATACACATTCAGAGAATAATCTAGAGGAATCGGAAAAATCCTCATTGCAGAGAGTCCGAGTGATTGGTGAGACAAACAAAACCGCGGCAAACATCTCCGACGTATCCTCGCAACTGCCCCCCTCCGCCGGCTATGACGCCGCCCTAATGAACGGGCGCTAAACACTCCTAGGCGCTCTAACCAACGCGTTAACTCAAACTGAGGACAACAGGGCGGCGATAATGAGGTGCGATGCTTCCACTGCTACTCCCCCGCAGCACCCCCCCTCCCCGATGAGTTGCACGCCGCCTTGGTGACATCAACGAACGGATGTGCGCCAAAGGAATTAATCCTAACTCGGACGTTCATAACTTCAAGGGCGTCTCCGGCTACAGAAATATCTTAAGGAAAGGTCTTCTAGAGTCGGCGGTTACTGGTTATGCCAAGTTCCTCATTCTAAGAGGATGCGATGGTGGTTCGTTAATACTGAAGCCAGTCATGAGTTAGAATACATGATAAGGAATATTTTTGACAATATTTGTAGACAAAATATATGAATATGAGCAGGACTTATGAATATCGATCCTTATATCATAATTATGAATTAATCTAGTCTCCAATGGTGAAATCTCAACTGAACGTCTGGTAATTAAGAATGTTTCATTTGGTTGTAACTGGAATTGGAAATTTTTAATTTGATAACTATAATAGCAAAGTAATAAAACAGACTTCTTTAATGAAATTAACAGTAAAAGATCTTTCACGAATTATCTGCCAGGAATATGAGAAAAGAATAATAAAAGATGTATGGAAACATGAGTCCCGTTGAAAAATTATTATCCATTTCTACTAGTATGAGTTGCCTTTAGAAAATTTATTTATTTCCGAACAATTCTTCAAGTCAAATTTTCGATTTAACATTACCTAGAAAATGAATGATTAAAAAATCCTTCAAGAGAATAATTTTCCATTCTTTAAATTTATCTGTAGAAAATATAAATGAAAAACACTTTTTAACACAATTAAATAATCTCCTGAATAAGAAGAGAAACGAAATATATAGAACAAAATAATCGAATAAAAAAAGAATTAACATTTTTATATTTATTAATATTTTTATTTAAATATCAGCTACCCAAAACATAAATTCTAATAGAAACTTAATTTAACTATAACCTTAAGCGTAAGGGTGTGCTTACTTAAATAATCAATAAAAGAATTTGATTCGCTCCAGGTGATTGGAAAAAACGAGGAAATTTAGGTAAAACCGAAATCACGGAGAAATGAAATTGAAGATAATTACCCTAAACAGAATTATCGACACCATATAAAATACAGGAGAATAATTAAAATAAAATATGTAAGTTCAGGGCTGCTTTATATATGTTACGAAAGGAAAACATTATCCTATCTCAGGAAGCCACTTTAAGAAAAACACAGTCTTCAGAATTGAGCACGAGATCCATTCGCTTAAGTTACCTTTTCCATTAACATTCTCTCTCTTTAAATCCATGCAGAAAGAAATTAAACTCCATTTAGACGGCTATATACCGCATAAACTTTGCATATTCAAAACAAAGGTAATTAGTTTTAAGTAGTAGCTAATGAGGCAAAATAACCGAAATTTGAACATGACGAAAAATGCATAGAATTATGGATAATTCGAAGATTGTAAAAAGTAAACTTTCTCTCATTTAGTCGCAAGGAAAAGGGTACGAGAAAGCGTTCATATTTCAGCAAACAAGATGAATGGTGAAAGCATAGATGTGATCATCGATATTTCAAAATTATGTTAAGATATTGCTGTAAATAATGCATGAAATTTATAGGGTTTAAAATTCATATGCAATCCAATTTAATTCAATTGAACTGAATATGATCCTTTTCTACATCCTGAATTATTCAAATCGCTCTAAGGCTTTCTCATTCTGCTCCAAACCAATGGAAAATTTGCAAACTGTATCAGCTGTACCATCTCAACTTTCAGGGTTTTTCAGGTTGAACAGTCTTTAACTACCATAGCCGAGTTTCAGTATGTCTGAATGGAACAGAAATATTATTACATTCAGTTTTGGAATTACTAATTTAGTCCTATTCTTATCACGATATATATATTTAGTATAAAATAGAGGGATATCATAGTAATATTTTATTAAAGTTCATACTGTCAACATGTATTCAAGAATATGAATTAAAATCGTACAGAATGGGCTATCATTCATGATATAACTTTACCTCAAACGTAAACTATATAACGTTATTTTTTTGTTTTTTTTGGCAAACCTTTTCATACGCTTTGAACGGGAAAACTTGATTTTGATAGCAAAAAAATATAAAGTAAGAATGAATGAATGAAATAGATTCAACGGTGCCATCTAATACATGGAATGATTATCGCGTAATACAGTTGAGAGTATTTATGAATACAAAGTAAATAAATCTACGGAGAGATTTTGGCCTATGAGGCCTTGGAAGAATGAATAATCTCTCAGAGTACAATGGGAAGAGTAAGTTGAGACTGAAACATGAAAGAACCAGCAAACGACTTCCCAATTTATTAGACCCGACACCGAAATAAAATCCCTAACGCCTAATTTCTAAAACGAACCGATAAATCGATCAAGTAGCAATTCTGTCTCATCGGATAAGAGCATATATTATTCTCGGAACCAAAAAATAAAAAGAAGCGGGAACTCTTCCCATTATCAGTGAGACCGGTTTCAAGGATATCTAGTCATGATTCTTTGAGCGCCTCTTAAAAATAAAAACTCTCCTTCGGTCAACACTAGTAGGACTCCAAGGGGGAGATTTCAACGCCCGAGAGGCCCATCTGAAGAGAGGCGTAAAAGTGGAGAGATCGTAAGATAGCGGAACTGGGTTCAATTTGGTCGAAGGAAATTAGTGCTCAACATTAAAGATCGGAAACTATTGCCGGTGATAGAAATCGCCGCCATTCGATACACATTCACGTTTTAAACCTCTTCTTTATTCTTTGAATACTTTCCAGGCTAATGAGACCGAATGAAGCAAAGGGAAATTTATCTTTCATCCCTGTTTACTTGATACTGTCAATGTAAGTGAACTAAAAAGGATTGACTGAGGCACTTACATGAACAGATGTGGTGGATAATTATGGCCAAGGAATTAACGCAATTTCAGATTTATAAAAATATAATTTTCTTATAAATACGATTTTATTACATACTTATTCTGTATAACAGAGCCGCGTTGTGGCAAATGCACCACCGATCAGTTAGAGGAATAATAATTTATGCTTAGAGGGGCAATCTTTAAAGATATTAAAATCAAGGGACGAGGATATGCTTATCATTAATAATAAAATTTGATTATTCTAAAGAATTCATTACATAATTCATGATTTATAAAAAAATTGATCTCAACTGATTGACTTATAATATTCATAAAAGATAATAAGCTTCGTTTCTTAGCATGATATTCGTCTATCGTTCTCGATTTTTCGATATTTTACCATTTGTTAAATGAAATTAGAAGTTGAACTACTAAACTATTGATTAAAATTCTTCGAAATTAAGCAGTACGTTATAATCGCTACGAAATAATATTCTAACAAAACGATTACGCTTGAGAATGAAAACGTAAGGAGCTTTACGCGCAAGAAATATATTTTGGAGTTTAGCAAACAGGAAAATTTATTTGAGACAAAGAAATTATCTCACTTCCACGCCTAAGTTAAAATTTCGTCACATGATGCCTAATAACTCCGTAAATATCACATATGCATAGCGATAATTTCCGTAAAATTAGAGAGAACGGCTAAATGTGCGGAATAAATTCGAGTGGCAACCAAACATTCGACGATAAATGGTGAATCGTACACAGAATTCCGTCTTAAATTTAATTGGCACTAATTTGAAATTTGTTCATACTGTAACAAGCGATTGCTGTACCACTACGGGTGCCGAGGCGCGAAGCAAGAGATATCGTGATAGTAGGAAGTTCTTGTGAATGTTATTGTGGACCTTTTCGATTAAAAGATCGCATCTAATGTAATTATAAAATTCGCGAAAAGTAAAAGTTAAGTGAATGATAACCTACCTCCACCCATTCACGTATGTTATGAATGAGTATGAACCCAAATATTTTGGTTTCGTCGTGGTCCTTAAAGATTCGGCAATTTATATTTCTTAATACACCGAAATTAAATACGATGACAAATATTACGTAAGATAAAGAAGTCATAATATATGTATTTGATCATTTTCCGATCATTTACTGAAACAAATGAGAACTATTCCATCTGAAAAAGTTTTAGTAGGGTAATAAAAAAGGAAAGATAGACGTTAGTAGTTCGATAGAAAACATGATCCGAAATATTTAATTGAAGACCATCATACAATATCACAAACATTACAAACGCATCACAGCATTTTTCTTCTCAAAAATAGTTTATATTCTTATTCGTTTATCGTAATGTTCCTCGTTTAAGCCAGAATAAATCTTTGATTGTTTTTATTAGTCCCTTGTTTTAACTCATTCTCTTTGCATTTATTCATCGACTATGAAACCTTGGGCATATTTTTAAAACGCCTCACAAATTTCAGAGGAGGAAACCAACCAGCAATATCCGTGAATCGATACCCAACTCCTTACGCAAACACACCACTGTCAGAATCCGTTTTACAGCCTTGTTTATCGAAGCGAAGTCACTTATTCAAGTGACTGCATGCATAAGTATATGTGCAACACTTCCTTCTACCTTCCAATCAATTCCTTCAAACCTTTTTATCCCTGAAGTTGGATTGGAAAAGGAAGAGTTTATTTTTTCCTCCACTTGGCTGTAACTACGACCAGAAACGACTTAATTTTTATTGCCTCTTCTCATCCCGTCCTCAACGGCACCTTAAAGATTTTCAATCGTCCCCAGTATACTACGAAAACAAAGGTTAATGACGTCCCGCCTTTACGGTAACATCTTGACCAGTAGAATCGTTGAACGTAGCCAAGGACGAAAAAAGCTATTGATAACAGTACGATAAAAAAGATAATGAATTGAGACTTCCTAAAAAACGTAAATATTTAAAAATCTTAAACATTCCGGTGGGAATATGATCTGCAAGTTCTAAATTAGCAAACTAACCGCTTTACGAACAATAAATCATCCCTAGGAAATGCCAAATAAGACGTTAATCTTCGAGAAAATTTCGCGCCTAAGAAAAGTTGAAAAGGGGGTTTTTATCTCAGAATCTCCTCCAATTTGGGAATATAAACCGGAATAACGGTGCAATTATAAATCAACTTCAAACCCCAAAGATTTATGAGATAATTAGTGAACATCTGAATTGGTTCAAGCATAAATAAAGGTTGCTCATTTCCAGTTTTTGAATGATAATCCTTCGATCTGATTTGTTCATTATGATTTTACACAAGACGGAGTTCATAATTCATTCGACGAATAATTTCCTCGCAAAGTTTGTTTTCTCGTGTAACCTGAGCAACGATCGAACGATAAGAAGGTGTGAATGGAATACGAAGGCGATTAACTGATACGAATGATAAGAAAAACCGTGTTCACGGGTTATAATCTTCAAGTTATGAAAATTTCCATGCATTGTATACTGGGTGGGTTCCTATTTTTGGTCAGAAGAGGAACTGAAATTATATGTCCTATTTAACGCAGGTATTATATCTGTAGAATTTTTCCGCTCATACACAAAATTAAATATTATTAATAAGTAATGATAACTTTAAATACGCATGATGTAACCGAGATGTAACGCTATAATTGCTCAATTAATTACCTTCAATATCATAAAAGTTATAAGCGAGTACATAAAGATATAAAATATAATGATGCCAAGTAAAAAACTTCGCAAACATTATTTTTTCGGTCGGCTCGTGAACTTCCACGCGGGAAATTCACTAAGGGATAGTTATTGAGTTCAATTATAAATAATGATACGAATATTAAGTGTGCAATCACTCGTTTGGAGAAAATTCAACCAAATGCAGACATGCAATCTCTATGACAGATGACATCAACGTAGAGTTGAATGAGCAATGTAAGGACTTCCATCGGCGTACCTCCCTTCAGTTCTTGAAGGGATGGCCCAAAATACGGCTACACTTAGACATTTGGCGGGAACTACCTCAGAAAAATGATTCATCACAATTCTCTTACAGTCGTCGTTATTGTCAACGGGAAGATGCCAAAGCTCACGAGTGAGTCACCGTCGCTCGCAACTGGTGTTGGGGAGCACAAAGAAGAAAGATCGCACCTCCGTAAAACGAATTCCTCGGAAGCGAAAGGACGTCTTGAGGAATGTCCTTTGACCTCAACCCACTCTTCCCTCAAATATTCCACACTTTTTTTCCAGAAACAAAAGAGACGCGCGACCCTCATTCTGCGGTCGAATGAGTTGTCGCGGGGAATTCCTTCGATCCGTTCCCGTGTTAGCGTTCACGTGAAAAGGTAGCGAACACGCATTTCGGGGAGCAAATGGACACGTGTCCCCATTAGAAGCAGGAATTTTTTTGGGAAAGGTACACGCGAATGTGGGAAGCTAACAAACAGGACGTGGGAGACGGATGGCCGAAGGGTGGACTTTTTAAATGACCCCAAGAAAGAGTGAGTCCTATTTCGTAACGACCGGAACTTCCAAAACGTGAGAAAGGACATACGGTGCGAAATTTACCTTGGAGTATGTAAGTCAGCGAGAGGAATATGAGCGCAATATTTGCCTTTCCCAAGGCATTCAAATGTTCGATAGTAATGCATTTAAATTTCTTGCTCGGCAATCAATCTGAAAAATCACACTATTGGAAGAGCCAGAAGACACTTTCGAAGGAAGTACGTCAACAAATAAAAATACATATTCATGAAAAATTCATCAGTATCTTAATTGAAAAATCAATCTTATAGACACCACTTAATGATTTCCGTATAAGTTGAAAACGAAAATCTAGACCAGCTTAGGATCAACAAGACTCTAAAAAACAAATCGTTCAACTACATAAATAGATAAACATATAAATTATATTCATACAGAATTTAATGAATATACATGAATACTCTCATGTATTCAAAATATATTTTATGATGTTCATTTAGCAAACTTTAAGTCGTTTGAGAAGTTTGAAACTCGTATCAATAAGTGTTTCAAGAAAATCATATTGTAAAGTACCTCTTACGCTTTTGATTCGATAGCAAACATCATAACATAGCATTGTGCTATAGTCTCGAATCAGTCTTGTTTTGAGAAATTTCAACAATTCGTTTGTCGTAATTATCTTCCATATATATTCATTCATAGTTGAAAAATTAAGATTGGCATTGTAACGTAACTTCTAACAAAAATTCTACCTACCAAGTTGCATTCGACGTCTACTATACCTCATTGGATGCATTTCAAGATTGGAGCTTTCTATTTAATTTCACCTTCAATTTTAACAGATAAGGCGCTGTTGAAGTCTCGGAAGAGTATTTAACGATCTTGGACAAGGAAAAGAGTAGTAAATGGGTGAGTGGAGGTTCACATGACGAAATTGTTCGACTACGTCACGAATTATGACCCTCAGGAGGCTTCATTGCGTGTCTTCAGAGCAAATAACCACACCCATTGGAACATGCGCGTTACCTGACATTCCCAGCGGCGCAAGATCGTACGCTCTCATGAGAACGCACAGCCAATGGACTGAGTGATACATGAAGAGATGATTTACGTCACACTTTCATGACTTTGATTGTCGCACATGATTTGGGGCGGTGGTAATAACAGAGATCAACCGGATCAAGTCAGAATCATACGGTGATAGCTGATTAACAACCTCACGTATTCAGTTCTATTGTAGTAACGAATTTCATAGAAATATCATAGATGATCGATAATTTACTCAATCGGTTGAAATGAAATATCAAAAAAGATCGATTCATTACTGTGAAACGAATCTAATCTCGAATTTATTACAGAATTGGATGATTAGTAATTATCTAAAATGAACGATTTTTCATGAGAAATACTATAGTTAACTAAGCGAGACAATACTATCGTATGAGATCCATACATTTCCTGGTCATTTGACGCTTCCGCCATTTTCCCGCTTAAGCACGCGTCTGGACAGCGATTTATGGGAAATGTGACAACCGCGCGTGCAACAAGGAAGATGAAGTGGAGGGCGAGGGATGCTGAGTTTGAAGAGGCATATCTTCCAATAGGTTAAACGCATTCCTTCGAGAGATGAAGAGTCTCCGACCACGGATAGGGCTAAAAATGTAGAGAGTAGATTCGGGCGGGGGCTGGAAAGAATACATGTATGGTTCCATAGTCAAAATGTTGTTACAGATGCTATACTACGGTCATCAAAGAAAGGAATGATTGACAATCATATCGTCCATATTGGATGGTCACCTAACTCATTCCGCCATTTTAACTCGATTTCGTCATGAAATGCGAATCATCAACGTAAGATAAATGACTCGATGTTCCACCTATGAAAGCTGATATTTAAGTGAACCGATGGTATTCATATGCTTATGCTTAAACCAAATGATATAAAGGGCTGAATCGAGATAGGGGAATGTTGAAGAATAAATCGAATGATGTTCAGATAACCACGGTTAATTTAAATAAGTAAATCTTGAGCTGTTCATTATAAAAATCAGCAATATACCTCCATTTATTACATTTTAGATCGACTTATTAACAGAACGTTAACCTTACGTGTTCATGCATGTTTTCCCTTCCAACGATATAGTATTTCCCCAACACATAGAATCATTATTTGAATGACCTATTTTATACGGAACGCGGAAAGAATGCGTTCATGTACACATGAATGTATTTCATATCGATATTTTTTATCACGAAATTCGTTTCTCATTCAAATCACGCTCCCTGAGTATTCGATCAAAATCCTTTAGTACATTTATCATCTTCCAATGGTCTTTTTTTGCGCTTATTGGCTCATGAATCACTTCTAAAACAGTTACTTTTCAATGCTCATGTATAGCTTTTCTCGCTTCCTTATTACACCATCTAGATTCCATCACCCATCTCTATCCGATGATTCAATAGAGCTTCTGGTTGGTCGGGTAGATCGGGAAGATATCGCGATAAACGGATGTATTTTCCTTCCTCATCGCAGATACTTGGATATTAATGCGGAACTTATTTTATGCTAGTGAAATCACCCTTTGTTGCAATCAGAAATTAACATTATCGGTTTTGTTATATTCGAGGATAATGTTAGAACAGGCATACGGAAGGAGAAATAAATATGCTGGATATGGTTCTAAGAATACGTTGGAAATCTTCAATCATAAGGCTAATAATGAACTTGCTTGTGTAGCGTATTGTAATCATAAGTCGATTGAAACACTCGGGATTGATAAGTTATTATAATAAAGAAACATTTAAGAAAGGTGCCAACAATTTCTATTTTTATTTTACGCAATAGAATCTCGATGGATAACGTACGGCCATGACGATGAAATAATTATAAGGGAATCTTAAGATCTGCTTTGATGGAACCGTTTTTAGCATTCAGCTCAAGTTTATCTTCATATGCTGAGCATAAAATAGATTAGTACCGAAATTACGTAGAAGGGAAACTCGGGAACAGCGAAGGCTCTCCAAGGATTTGGTAATCACGCTCCCGATCGTGCTACATATACTTTCGCATTGCAGTCGTTCAAATCACCAGGGATTGAAATGACCGCGACTTTGGCGGCAAAGATAGTCGCAGCCTTATTTAGGGAAATTCTCGGAGGAGGTCGACGACCGTTCAAGAGTTACTTCCCTGATTCATCCGTCTCACACCTGCGACACCATTTCGTGCGTGGAGAGAAAACGGCCACCATTTTATGTCTTGGTGCACGCACCAGCACGAATATTCAAAGGGCGGAGCGGACGAGATAATGAAGAATAAACAAGAGCGCATCTGACCCGAAAATCCCAAGAGACGTTTCCATAAAAATTTGGATGTTTTGGATCGCTGATAAAGGAGAATTCATCTGCATAATGACATTCTGCCTTTGAGGAGTGCGCGTTCAGTTTCGATGTCATTCCGAGAGATACTTTTTAACACGTCGTTTATAATGAGAAGGGCAGCGTAATAAAACATTTTAAGCCTTTTGGACCTGCGGTAAGGTCCAGCTGCGGTTGGGCGCTTTGGAGAGCATATGGAGGGTGTCTCAATACACTTTCAATGGGAAGAAATACTTAAAGGTGCGGAGGGCTTAATTTGAATTTTTAAGTGGAAAATTAGCGTTTCGTTATACATTGAGCTTCCGTGTAATTTGTAGGGCAACTGTAGAAAGCAATGAAGATTGTACCACGAGAATATTATACTTGGAGATTTTAGAGGAAATTGGGTTCATTGGATGTGAACTTTAAGAAATAATTTATACTGTCATATTTATTCAACTTTAGATAATTATTTTTGATTCTTCGAAGTCATACTTATCATTGAAAATGTTATAATAAAATAATAAGTTCTAACAGTTCAATGGTAATTATTACGCAAATAATGTTAATATTCAGAGGTGAAAATATAACAGGTAATATGAAGAAAAAGCAGGTCCCAAATCAAAGATAAGTAATGATTTTCGTTAGAATCTCAAAATAAATAATCATATTCCGTTACGAGTGAGAAAAATTCAGAAAATTTGAAACCAATGCCATATTTTCTTTCATCATTAAGTCTTGTTGTTATCTAAACAAATTGGTGGTAATAATGATCTCTTAGGCTAGTGAAAGTAACTTAATACAGAGAATTGTTTTTCGTTTTGAAATAATTCATCGATTCATTTAACGGCATATCACGAGTGGCATAGTTTGCATAAATTTTTACACCACAGAACTATATTCGCTTGTGATCTTAAGGAAAATAATTAACCCGTATGTATGATGGATATGTGTCGATTACTGCTGTACAGCTTCCTCCTTCCTGACTGCAATATTTACCCTCTGACATCGCCCCAGTTTTTAGACCAAGATGGTCGACTTACCTCGGAGAATTCCATTAAGACATTGCGAAAAGTTCTTTAGAACATGTCGCAATCACCCGCATCAGGGAACTTCATTTACCGCTGAATCATTCCCTTAAGCGATTATGGAACGGGATTTCCACAAGAAATATTGTAAGCGCTTAATTATTTATCTCTGTCACCCATGGGGTTGAAGTGGAAGGCACGGAATACGGTCCTGAATGATGGTGTACCATAAATAGTCTTGCGGCGACTGAAGAAAACAAGAGAATCGATTTCTGCGATCATTTCTCCTTCCATTTTTACTTCATGAGGAAATCGAGATAAAAGACGAAATAGAAGCCAAATGCAAGATTAAGATTTTAGTGCCTTTCCCATTACATATCGAATTTAATGCTAGATCCTCTCAGATTATCCAGGAAAAATAATAAACAAGTTAAAATAACAAGTACAATAACAAGTCTAAAATATGCTCGCATTTATATTTGGCATGTTTATCTTTTATTAAATGAATCAATTAAAACCTTGAGCCCTATTTATTCAAAGCAACTTCCTATTACATTTCATAGAATTGATTTTCCTTTAATCATAAAAATGACGAAGAAACTGATTAATTAATCATTCTTATGCTTTAATCAAATTTATTTGAATCGATTTGGTTGAGCCAAAATTTAGTTCAAACGAAGGAGTAATGAACCGAGTTTGTTTTATTGATTAAACGAGGAATAGAAACTCTTTATATTATCGATTGAAATATGCAGTTACTTTGACCTTCACATAGGTATTCATCGCTTGTCTGGAAGAAGATACTTCTACGTATCAATCAGCTGTCCATTATCCGAGAAGGGAATTTCACAATTCCCAAGAGGAAAAAGGACCACCTCTAACACAGGTGAATAATATAACCGGAAAATCGGAGAAATTTCACTGAGAACTTTCCAATTTATTCGAACAAACACAACGGGAATCCTTCATCTTTCACTGGGAAATGCGTCAAACTGGAATCCTGCCAGGTAAAAAAAGCGGGTATCGGAGCAAAAAATTCTCTCCTTGGGACTAATAAACTTTTGAGAAGCCTAGCGTGGGCAATAAAGCAAATTGGAGAAGCCAATAAAACACTATCAAAGCAGATTCTCCGGCGAAAAAAACGCAGAAACCAAAATAAGGTCTACGGGAATTCTTTTCGAGAGCATTACTAAACAGGAATCGGCGTGATTTATAGGGCTTTTTTGTTCACGCGTGAGTGGAATTGACTCGGATGTCGCGATGCATCGCTCAAAGCAAGCACAACGCCGAAATGGACACGTAAATCCATTTTATAACTTTCACGTGGAATGTTCTAGAATTCGGGCAGAGCACTCTTTGCTCACTGAACCTGCAATTCACGATAAGAATAGTCTAATTAAGACGATTATAGCGAATAGAAAAGTTGACCGATAGGAATTCAGCGAATTGAAAAATATCTCCGCGGATACCGAATTGGGGTGGATCGATTTTAGGTATTCCAATTGCGAAGATAAGGGAAAGACTGCTACGATCTGAATGCTTAAAATACAATTTTAATATTCAATTCTGATAATCATTCTGAAAAATAGCAATTAACTTTAGGTATTTGAGTTATTAATATGCACAATTTTGAAACGTACCATAATATTTTTTTAAATTTTAAGACGGCCGCTTTTGTAATCAAGTATAAAGTCTCTCAGTGAAAAGGAAAAACAAATGTCACAGTTAATAACTCCGAGAAATTAAAATCTGAACGTTAACCGTAATACATACCGAGTGATGAAAATTTTATTTCTCATGTTCAAGTGTTGAAGGTAGATAACAATAGATTTCTTTTTCCATAAAGTTCATTCACCGTTGATAGTGTTATTAAGGCAGTTGCTGTCAACATTTCATTATAAATCAGTATTTACTCATCCTCAAGCACACGATAATGAATTTATTTAGCACTTAATGCTTATTATGGAAATGGAAAGACGTTGTATACCTCAGCTTCTGCCGTCGGAGGAAATTCTTCGGAATTGTATTCTTCACAACGCGTTTAACATCAAAAATCATGGTCTTCGGCAATAACGTAGTGGAAATATAAATACATTGGCTACGAATGACGGCATTAACTAGGAATTGGCATTCAAAACTGAAATCGCACAAAAACTCTAATTCTGAAGGAATCGAATCCATATTCATTGGATACGCAAGTAATATTTCTAAGCTATTTCTGTGAGCAGAGGTAAGAATGTTTTTGGCAAACAAGCTGCAGTTCGTTGCAGCTACTCTAGCGAAAGATATTAGCAGCAGATATTTTAAGTAGTTGATGATTTATGGAATGTGTGCTTCTTTTGTGGATGGGTAATTAACGAGACTGAGGATTCCAACAAACGAGGAAAAAAGTATGAAAAATCCCAATCTCCTTAACGCATGATTACTCACTACGTCTTCCTCGACCTGGTAAAGTATCTGTATCTGAAAGCTAGAGAAGGGTTGAATTTATCTATTTCAAAGGACTTAATGGTGAAAATAGATGCTTACAAAAATGGATAGATTCAAAAAAAAGAAATTATCGATGCTGAAGAGAATTATATTTTTAACGCAATATTTAAATATCGAACTTTTAAATAATTTTCTTGACATCAAAGTGCAAAATTTTATTTTTTTTTCATTTTTCGTAATGATAAAGTTAAGATTGAGTTTTATTAAACTGTAAACAGTTAAGTTTGAGGTAGATGCTGGGTATCTTTAACGAGCCGGATTTATTTCTTCCAGAAATGGGAATACGAGACCAAGTGTTTCTTAATTAAAACAGTTTGAATTTCGATCATAATGGGAAACGAATAGGAAAATCCTAAATGAGTCATAAGGGAAACCCGGAGTAATTAACGAGTTTCGGAGAAAAGCACTTTCACATTATTCAAACATTAAGTAATGAAGAATCCACGAATTTTAACCTGACATTACAACCTATTGCATGATCCTAGGTAACAACCTATGAGTAGATAAGTTCAATAAACATGCCAGTTAAGAATTACGTGATTCTAAAACGTGGAATTTAGAAAATATTTTCTTTGAATTGTTTATTTTATTATTCCAATTGTTAAATGAGAACAGTGGCAATCAAAAATCTGTGAACCGAATCTCTTAAGTTTAGAATTGTTACATTTCCTGTTTTAACATATTTTATGCCCTCTATTGTAATAATTACTTAAATGAAAAAAACGAGCAACTATTAGATTGAATAATATTCACGCAGTAAATTTTAAATTATTCAAAAGCCAAGAAGAAACTTTAAGGACATTAATATCTGTGGACAGAATTTTCTAAGACTTAAATGTTTCCCTAGCACATTATAGTTAAAAGTTTTATAAAAGATATTATATTATGAACTTAAATTATTTTACAGACTTTTTAAAAGATTTTAACGTAATAGAGCGCAATTTACATCTGTACGATTATGATCTGAAATGATTTAATAAATAATGTCATTACACATTAGTGTGAATTCTAGAAGATTGAATAATTGCAGCTTTAAGGAGATAGAGTGTGTTTTATTGCTTCATCCCTTGTTGGTCCCAGAAGAAATTCTAAGTAACTTGTAATAATTGCTTTAAAGACCCTCGCCTACTTAGAAGATCCACCAACAATGTCATTCCAACCTCCGGGAGCGTTTACAAAAATCGGCAATTTATATCCCTCTCCAATTACTGTGTAACACGGCAGAGTAGTCGGAGAACACTACCCAATTACATTTCAACGTCTGTATCGATGGTGAGATGGCTTTTATGGCGCTGTTCTCCATCGCACGCACCGAAGATGCGTCCAGAGATGATTGCGGCGTTGACGGCAATCAGTTCGCATGTTCGGAGATCCAAGGCTTAGATTAAGAATTTTGAAACTTTCTGCCCACGGGTCGCTATCCAGAGTTGTAAAGGAATAAAACACAACGTCATTGGAGAGGAAAGGAATGATGAAGAGGTATTCGAATTCGCCTGTGAACGAACTATTGTCTAAAGTAAACAGGAATTTATGTAAGATTCGTTGGAATAGTCGAAGATCCGGTCGTGTGGCTCATGTCTTTACACCCACTCGTTTATAATAGGAGACATTATGGCAGTAGAATTGGGGCAATTAAAAGAATCAAATGAAATTGGGAAAATTAAATTTTGGAATTGGAAGATAGACAATAGAAATTTGAGTTTGGTAGATAGATAGGGTGATAATAATACGTATAATTAATCATTCTAGAGATTTAGATAGAATATAATGTAATATTAAAAGACTTCAAAAATACAGTTTGAAGAAAATGAAGCTGGAATATCATCTCATCACAGGGTCGTGAATAGAACTCAAGTAATACTTTCCTTAGAGAGAAATAAAATTTCGGATTCTTGTAAATTATATCTCATATTTATAATACATTACTTGAGAAAATACAGATGGATCACGTATGTTGTTACTTAAATCTGGATAACGAAGGAGTCTATTCTTACTTCTTTTAACGTCCGGAAACAAATATTTGGTGCTATCCCCTTAAAAACTTGTCAAGTCTAGAGTCAACAGACCAAAATATTGCAAACACAGAGCTGATAATAAAATGTCAAGTAGCATGTGATTCCAAAGCAAAGAGCTACAATGAAAATATAAAGAACTTAAATGTAAGGCTGAGTCAATAAAAGGATTTCGTAGAAAAAAGTCTTCATCTGTCACAATATTTTTTGGCACGAGCTTACACATTTCAAGAGAATAATTAAAAAATAACAGTCTGTATTAAATATTGAGATAAAATGTGAGATTGAATTGTAACAACATATCAGTCTCAAATACGATACATTATATACAATATTCCCTCATTAACAATATAAAGTTATTATTTTTATTAAAAATCATCCCACCCTTTCAATTATAAGCGTAACGACAACATTTTGAGAGCGACAGAGCTGAAATATGGCTTGGGTTAAGAAGAGGGAGTGACGAGGGAGGAATTTCAATACAACGGTAACCATAAACGTAGAACTCGCTACCGACACATTCCAGTCTCACGCATACGGAGATCGCACGACGCTCTTAATTCTTTTATCTTTGCCCAAGTATATGGTATTTTAAAAATTCCTTATTGAATCAGACAAATTAGTATTGCATTAAATATGGTTTGAATGATTTAGAGTTGAAATATTCACGTGTGTATATTTGATGTCAATTCTTGGAATAAAAAAAATTCAAAAGTTGATTTTCCTTGGTCATTGTACTGTTGAAATTCCTTAGTCGTATGAGGACATTCAAAATCTTAACCTCAACTTCTGACAGCAAAACATAACGCCATTGAGGGATGTATAGAGGTAAACTTAAGACATCGCCTTATTTTTGCGCCTATGGCATAGGTACAACTGCTTCGTTTTACGAGTCTAATTTTCCTTTCAAAATATTAGAAAATTTAATATATTTCCAGAACAGCAACATTTGGGAAGTACTTCATTAAATAAAGAAATTAAATTTTACGTATATCGATAAAGTTACGACATACGGTAGATAAATATTTACCGGTAGCGGTAAATATTTTCAGCGATTATATTCCGCTAAGCATAATTAAAAACACGGCAGGTTTAGAACTCGGCAGATGTCTTAGTAAACCGATCTACAAAAATAGTTAAATTAACAATTCAACGTATGCTTTCAAAACCGTCTGGTTTTGCCATTTTAATTACTCATTCCTTGCTTCCTATACTAAAACAAAAGTTAAGCGATGAAATTCGAACCTTTTATGACACATTTTAAATCACCCTTATGTCTCCGAATAACTCTCAATATAAGAGACATTTTAAGAAGAGCTCTGATACGGAAGTTTATTAGTTTTGGTTCCGAATATTATGCCTCAGATCTGCTGGATACGGACCGGTTCCGTTGCCTCTCCCACGCGTAAATAGAGACATCCACAAAAGCTCCTAAAATTTTTACGGCGAAACAAAATGACCAATAAAAAATTACAGTCGAAGGCATAAAAGAGCGCCTCTTTAAAGGAAACGAATAGATCCAGAACTTAGATGCGCGTTTTAGGAGAAGCTATGAAAGATGTGTCGCTTTGTAACCGTCTTCAGCTGACAGTTTAAAACTTTGTCATAAAACATATTTGTTTTCTTTGCATTGACTCGTAGGTAATAGGAATGACGGAAGCTACTGGAACTTTCTCCTAAGATAGAGTGATGTTAGGAACGATCCGATTACTTGAATGTCTCCCACGATGATTCTAGCAAGAATGCGATGTCCTCTTATGTATCAGATTGCAGTAAAGCTGATACCGTTTGTATATAGTCTCTTAATAATGTCTTTGTGTATTTATTCGATTATAAACAGCGCGTCAGAGGTATATCATTGATAAACTTAAATTGCGAGTCAATACTAAAATTAACGAAGCATAATTATGTATTTTAAGGATTTACAGTTTATAAAATACGGGATATAGAACAATATCTATGCTATATATGAGAGAAATTTCATCAAATGCATGACGGTAGTTCATGAATTAACATTTCTAACCTATCTCTTGTTAACTGATAGCTCAACGTTATACGCTGACGATTTTAACCGAATTATACTAACATAATTGGATGATATTTCCCATTATATAGAATTGGTTTTTATCATGGGGATATGCGAAGGAAATTTTAATATTTTAGACATATAGTTAAGAAAGGTTATTCATGCGTAACAGAGTTAAGATGCGAATCTTCTGCAAATAATGACAATTTTTTAGCATTTCATTACTCGTAAAATCGAACTTAACAATTAATGAAGTAAATATACCATTAACGTTAAAATATCCATTATCAACACGCCCCCTAAAAGCCGTAAAAATTGGAATATTAAAGTTAAATCGAGCTAACTTTTGCATTTATGCATTTATAAATCATCTGAAGCAGGAGAATTTTTAATTCATTTAATAAATTTCAATTTTCGAGCAAGAAAATTTCGCATTTCAAAAAATAACTTCAAAGTGCAGAAATGGATGATGAAGTTGAGTGATTCTCCGCAAAGCGTGAAATTTTATTCCTGTTATGGTACTAAAACAACTAATTGAAACATAAAACTAAATTTATAATTGGACTTGATGTGTATTCATGTGAAGAGATATAATTCGGCAATTATCTAGGCGTGTATATTGTTCCGCAACATGATTAGGAGAGCGTGCCCGTGGTCGGAAGCGCTGGACCGGAGGAACAGTGTACGGCGATGTATAAGGGAATTGTAATTAATAAAGTGAAATCGAATAAAAAGCATTTATATAAGATTTATTCTCAGATACACTACCGACGTAACCTAATGGAATTACTCGGAGTTAGATCTAACGTTAAATTCTTAACGTAATTCAGTTGCGTCGGCAGGAAATTATCTAGCCATTAGAATGATCCATTCTTCCGTAAGAATCACTTTAAAAAGCACAAAAGAAAAACCGAACGATGAGAAAAACTGATATTTAACTATAGCATTGATACAGAGGTGCAGTGTAGATGCTAATCGCTGAAAAATACTTATCATTTTCCAACGAGAACTCTAATACTTATAAGAAGGAATATTTTTCTCTGAAAGCGAAATGGTATGAGTGTCAGATCTTAATGCATTTTACCCGAATTATTTTCCAAATAAATCGCTTAAACTACTTTGATTCTAAAAAAAGAAAGGATATACTAATCCTATGAACAGAAATTATCTAATATGCAAAGAGAATGAAACTTTTGATATTCGACTCTAGTACTCCTAATTCAATGAAATTAAGAGATTTACTGAATTCTTCTATTCTCTTCGCCACCAGCAGATTTTCTCCTAACTATTGCTATCAATTCTAAATCAAACTGAATCGACTTGAAAAGCTTAGTTTGGATCGTGGAAACTACATCATTGAAGACGGAGATCGGCGTAATATCCGATATCAGTGACTGCATTTCCCAAATTTTTCTCTAAGACTCACCTTCCGTTCTTCGTCACGATCATTTCATTGGTGAGCGTCTGAAACTTGGTCCACAGCTCCCTGTCGTCCAGAGTCACCTGCAGATCTCTCTCGGCGATGTCATCGGAGGTCCCGGCGCCGCAGCCCCCGCTTCCGTTGCTCCCTCCGCCGCCGCTACCTTTGGGTCCGCCGCCGCGCAGACCTCCAGCACCGACGCCCAGCTCGGTCTCCACCGCCGATAGAATGTGGGACTGAGCCATTATGGCGTCTGCCGACTTTCTCCACGTTCGCACAATTATGGCTGCAGAATATTGCCCTTTGAGAACCAAGAACTCCTCTTCAGCGGCGACCGGTGGGAATCCTACGGCGACTCCCGGTCCTCTTGCATAAACCACACTCGGTAACACAAGCAGAGCGTAACTACGCAACGGCACAGTTCATCATCTGCCTTGAAGCATGGCCGAGCCGGAGACAACAAAGTCAATGCTTGAGGATGTCCTGGGTTTCGAACTTACACGTATCAGTGCGATACTTCGGTGGTTGAAACTTAACACGGTCAACGTGTTGTCCGTAGACTGTCGAGTGGAATCACGTCAACAGCACTCGCCTACTGATGGCTTGCTAATGGCTATTTCGTTGTCTTCTCTGGATTTTCCCGCTCCACCCACTCCCTACTCGTATTTCCTCTCCCAGACCCGAGAAGTCCAACCCGAGTTCCCATTGGTGCGTGGGAGGTAAACGCGCGGACATTTCCAGTCGCACCATTGGCCGAGAGGGAAGAGATGCGAGTGTACGCCCCCCGCTGTGCCCTCCCACCACCATTTTTTCCTTCTCTTCCCATGTGGGCGGGCCCTTCAAAAAGATAGCCCCGAAAAGATTTCTGTGTTCCTCCCCCGAGAGAAAAGGCGGCGGTTATTCCGTTTCTATTCACAATAGGCACACGATTAGGGACGGATATGTTTTCGGTATTAATGACAGGTTCTTTTTTCGGATTTCGAGGGATAGTTAACTGTCTGAATGTTAGGGAATAAACGGAGGTCCAAAATTATTCAGAGCATTTAATGAAAATCTGGTCGAATGAGAAAGGCTGAAAGTTCATTTCATGAACATTTAACATTAGTGATAATGAATATCTATATAGAATTCTGGGAAGTTACACTAGGAATTCCTATATGGAAGAAATAACGGACAAAGATATAACAACTAGTGATAATTAATTTTACTAAGCTATCTTCTAAAAAAAGAATATAAAATCTTATTAGATCAAGTGTGTGTTACAGTAATTCATGCAAGTATTTTGTCGTGACTAATGCGCATGAAAGTGTAAACCATGAATCCGTGAATGTTAATAGATGAGGGATGAGCAAGTAAAATTATGTAACTGTATTACTATAATTTCAATTATAATACATGTAACATGAACTTAATATGTTCATAATATCATCATGTTTGTATTGATCTGGTTATGGTATCAATAATTTTGCATTGCAGAGAAGAGGTAGCTACTAGAGAAGAATTTTCGTGAAAGAAAATAACTTTATGTGGCGATCATACTCTTTTTGGACCATTCCCTTTTTAAAACAAAACGCATCCTTTCGTAGATGTCACGAAATACCAAATTAGATTAATTTAACTAGATTTGTTGATACGAAAGATCTATTTTTCTCTCTGGAAGAGAGCACATTTCTTATAATCATAAAAAATCATTAAATTCTTAAACATTTAGAGAAACCGAAAAGTAATAAGACATCAACATGCAAAGCTACTACTGTATGTTTACTGTTAGTATCCTTTTTGAATGCAGAATATTTCATCTAGCAAGCGAAATAGTGAAAAGTAAAATAAGACTCAAATAAACCGACTAAATGGACTCAATCCTCTTCCCCCGATTCAAAGAAAAAGGTTATTGGGTACATTCCTTAATTAGATTAAATCGGTTCATACATTTTCATACTCTCATTTCCTGCGTAAGACCTTAATAATGAGATCTTGGATATAAATCAAAGCGCGCGTTAAGTTTAAGAAGTATACTGGGTCAAAAAATTGTGTAAATAAGACCGAAAGATTAACGAACCATTAATTTGGGTGAAGATGTAACGTAAATGCGCAAGAATAAGCCGCTCTGTGACCTGAATATCATACAATGGCAGTAGTTTTATAATTAGGCCAAAAAGCAAGAGATTAAATAAAATTTCCTTATGAAGAGCAAAATACGGGGAATTTGGATACCCTAGTTCGACCTCTTAAGGATTGTATTACAATGGAACGCTCAGATAAATGATGAGACCTGTATTAAAATGAGCATTGAGATAGTTAAAATTGTAACACTTTTTGTCTACTCAGACCCAGTTTTCAGAAAAATGGAGAATAAAAAAATCTGATCCATTCATGGTGTTTCGCGAAATCAATTCTTTCCCAGCATAAGCCAGCGTTGTAATGGTTCATCTGTTGTAATAAGGCCTGACAGGTCGGCGAATCGAATTCAATATGTATTTCAAATTAATGTCTTGGGATTAATAAAATCTACGTGATCGCTTTCTTATGTAACCGAATGTAAATTTATAATTGTTTAAGTAGCCTTTTTTATCTTCAAGTAAAAAATGAAACTAATGAAAATATTTCAAAAGTTTTATTAACAACCAAAATAAATTGAAATATCTCTAAAAGTTCTCTACTTCAAGAGAACTACTACTTCATTTAGGGACAAAAATTTCTAGCGTAACATCTTCAAAACTAAAATCTTGCATATAGGATGTATTGACATCTCCATTCTTACCCGTATTTTAAGTTATACTCAAGTAAGTGCCGCATGCAACGAAATATCTCAAACAAATTATTTCAAAATTCTTTAATAGATATTAAGATCCTTTTTCCGTTTATGCTCTAGGCGTATGCATTAGGTATGTATTAATAACTTTTAATAATGCGATTAACTTGGTCATGTATGATTAAGTGGCAACTCAAACATTATGGTTATCGCGAGTACCGTAAAAATAATGGAAACCCACCGATAAACTATTGATTGATTAAAACTTCGAGAGCAAACGAGAAGTAGACGCTGTTATTCATGACTTGAGAAAGCTTTTGAGCGATTCACACTCTCAAATCAATGTATCAAGCAGAGTGAATTTTCGAGAAAGTTATCTTTATTCATTTCATTTTTTCATAGAATTTGATATCAGAGGATTAATACAGTTCGTCTTAATAATCAAACTAATTCCCGCAACTCTCAAACTGCTTCACTACTTCGCAGGAAATACGGAAGATTAGGCTCATTCATAAAACTGGAAATTTTTGAAGCGTAATTATTCTTCGATCATACTGAAAATTTAAAAAACTACAAAACCAAACAATCACGCTCCATTTTCATATCAAGCAAAACATGAACTTATAAAATATCACAATATTCATTCGTAGAATAATACGCAAACAATAAACGTATTACTATTGGGAATCCTGATAGCTTACTCCTTTCTCTTAATGTAGCTACATCTCATCTATAGAATTTAAAGAGTCTATCTAAAAGAGTCTTAGTTTCCATTATATGGCGGATTGCGTGACAAATAAAGTAAATTATTCGATTTAAGGATATAAATTTTAAGAACCCATCCGATCTATGACCGAAATTTTCAACAAATATTTTATTTCCGGCATTCTAGAATATAGTGTAGTTAAGCGTAGTTTTATCACTTAAACGAAGAATAGTTATAATTTCTTCCAAATTTGATGCAAGTAAGTGAAAATTTAGTTGGATTATATTTTATGTAGAGTGCCGTTTTCCCTTTACACGCTGTATTGTTTGAGGAATAATCATTTATGAGCAAGTATTCAGCAGGAAAAAATGTATAGGTTCGATTTCACAACTAAATGTGAATTTGAAATCGAAATAGATTGGCCCAATAATATGCTATGCATTACTTATATGTTTAAGAACAGTATCGTATGCACCGCGCGAAAATATCTTGATAAAGATATTAACAGAAGTTTAACATATTCCAGGAGGATGGTAGTGTAGTCTTTTAGCTTCGTCAATGAGATAAAGGAGCCGTAACTTAATACACAACAAGAGGCGTTAAAAGCTCCAGTAAAGAATTTAGTAATATCAAAACTAAAAATTATTACAATTAGCGCATTATAATTCACTATTGAATGTATTTAACCACGAACTGGTTTATAATTCCATGATTACATTTTTTATAGATATACAAGAACATTATTTACCATTACCAATCGTACTCGCCAATACGATTATCAATCGCATTGCACAATGTATTGAACAAAAACTTATAAAATGCTTTAGATCGATAATGAATTGTCGTAGAGCACAATTATGCCGAGCAATGCAATCTGTATCTCTAGACAAGGACAAAGTCCTAGGTATGATCAAAAACTTACGATGCATCTCATTTTGGATTAGATGCAATACATCGGCTTCTTACTATGCCATGTATGAAAGTTGTTTCTATTTTAGATTCAGTAATACTCAAAACATTCGTTAGTTTCATTTCAAAATAAATATTCATCTTAGCTCCCCGAAATTTACTTTGATAGTATGTAATGTAGATAAATAGTAAAAAGGAGAAATTATCGTCACATTTCCTAACGAAATTCGAATACACGTTCGCCATTTCGTGGGCGTCGAATTCTTTCGGAAGAAATTTCTCGACCGAAAAAAAATGTTCCGCCGCTAGCAAAGTGAGAAAATATGTAAGAGAGATGTGAAAGTTGAAATATTGAATGCTAATCGATGTGTCCGATATATTGGGAATGAGGAAGTCCTCTGAAGGTTTCAGAATGAAAGGATGTCGTTCATGAGGATGTATTGAAGGAAAGGGAAACTTCCTTCAAAGTGTCGTGCGGTGTAATTAAGGCGTTTGACATACTCTCTGCAGTACTAAGGCAATTCGACCCAAGAGCACGCCAAGTGTATGTCTTTAGTTGAATGACATCTAGTCCTCAGTACCTATGAGTGCGCAAAATTCGACGGTGAGCTCTCAAAACAGCCGAAAGAAATCTTTCTCAACGAAACTAATGTTGGGTGATCCGTTCAGTCATATCCGTTCACAGCGATCATCCGTATAAACTCGACATGAGCCCGCGTGGAATTGAATCAGACCAAGTACTCAAAAAGGTAAAATAGGCGTTTATTACGTAGATATAATGCAAGCTTCGATTTTCAGCCGAAGAATATCTGTTAAGTCATAACATTTTAACAAATATCACCGTATTCCTTAACAGTCGTATAACAGTCACACTGTTATATAATTAAAATGTTAATCGTCATCCTTTTACTAATTCATAATAGATATAGCGTGTACTACTCTGTAAAATACTCGCTTCGTTACTCGGTAATTTTTCCCCAAATATCAAAATTAAACAAAATTGTTTCATCGCAGAAGGAAAACAGGAGTGCTCAAAAACACCAGTTGTTGATTTCGCAGTTTTGGAAACCACGAGTCACAAGACCGCCTTCCTCTCGTTTAGTACAGTGAGACGGGTAAATATTCCATAATTGGATTCTTTGCGATTCCGAATGCCGAAGGATTCCACGTCAATTACGGTGGTCTCTCAAGATCTCCCTTTGAGCATTCAAAGAAAGCCTCAGTTACGCATTCCCGCTACTCCATTGTTTACGGTACCCGCGCTTCTTCGTGCCGATGAGAACGTCTTTTGTTTCGGTCAGCAACGAGGGAAACAAAAATCGCGTTTGCCCTTCCTCGCCGGCAGACAATGGGGCGTCAGTTTGTACAAAGAATGCACGGAGGGTACTATCGGTGGTTTTTCTAAAGACCTCCCGAAGTCTACGAGTAATGACCTTGCTTATGATTTCTTAGGCATTCAATGACCTCCCTTTTCTGTCCTGCCCGGTGACCTTCCATCCCCAGAACACCAAAAGTAGAACCCAATCTCGATTTTCTATGTTCAGAGCTGATGAAGAAGTCCTTGAAAACATTCAGTTCAGGATTTCGGAAACTTTGAGGTTTACAAAAACAGCATTATGTGTAGAAATTTCAACTCTGAAAATAATATCAGCATCTAAAAGATTGCGCTCGAATTTTGAACTGAAACGGGGTTATTATATCTAGTATTATATATCTCGAATATATCCAATCTCTGTAATTCAATATCCAGTTTGGCAGTTATTTTTTCACATATATAGACACTCAAGTGTTAATGAATACAGAAGGGTAATTAAAGCCGTGCCTATTCCACCACAAAAAGATGGATCCTTTTACAAGCCATACATTAATTTTGCATGCGACTCTTATGAAAATAACTTTCCCAAAGCAAAAAATCAATTGCTGATAACCGTAATGATATCAGATATCCCATTTAAGAGTAAACTATTGTTTACGACTCTTTAATGCATCTCATAGAATGTATATGAACTGTGAGGAATTAAAGACTAAAATTCCATTATAAATATAAATAAAAACTCAGGAATCTATTTAGTTTTTTCGTTTCTCACTCATTCGTAAAAAAATACGCATTGGCATGAAAAATGCGTAATTCATTATGATTCTGTAGCATTGCAGTGTCTCAAACTGAATCAATTCTCTATAAGAGTTAAAAAGATTCCATTACATCGCATTTCCTGGTTCTACGGAGTTGATCGGTTCTACGGAGTATTACTATGCGTGAACCACGAAATATTCATCACTTATCATTTTATTTCAAATTATTAAAGAGAGTTATTAATAAAGACGGTTTCATAAATATAATCGACCGTTGAATTTTATAAACATCTGAATGGTACAGTTACTTTTATGGAGAAAACGTATGAATCTATTTTATCGTGTAAGAAATAAATTTGATATACTAAAACTCAACGTCATGGAAAGAAGCTATTATAAATTAATGAAGCACACTTGGTAACAGTTCCACAGAAAAACGTCATTCTGCGGGAGTTACCGAGTATCATAAAAGAAGACTGGATTATGGGGATAATCGTATGAATAATTGAATTTAAACCGTCTTTCTACTTCTCGTTTCCACTGTAAAGTGTCTCTAAACCCTATAAGGCACTATTGCTTGTTTGATTCGTAACAATCTCTAAAGTACACTGTTATTTTCTTATATTTAATGGTAGTTTTGTGCTTGAAATCGCATTAATTATCAACCTACGGTAAAATAAAAATGTTACCGAGAAGAAAAATGTTGTACCAATACTCAACTTCATTAAAAAGTATTCTTTAAGCAGCTTTATAATTTAAGATGAGAATTTGAGTTTTGATTCCACATTGAGGTTTGAATTCCTAGATATTTAGTGGCTCCTGTTTCCATGGCAATGTAGTGGGCTGTAAATAAATCGCTATGCATAGGCACGGGTCGGTGACACACACGAAGTGGCAGCTGCATGGCGCAAGACAGACTCATTAGCGTTTGAAAAAGGTTGACGCACCGGTTTGCTCTCTATTCCTCTGTGTCTCGTAACCAATTCCAAATGAAACACATTCAATAGGCCAAGGGTAAGATGATGTCCATCAACTATCACTATTCCATCAAAACTAATTTTATTATTTGAATCATCAAAAGGAGGAAAAATATTTATTAGAATTGAAGGGTAGAGCTGAATGAATATTTACCTTATTTTTTTGAAATTTTACTTCAGCTACTCTCCACTTTTTTGTGATTGATTACGTCACGAATTTTTCCTCGGAATAAAATAATATGAATTCCAGAAATAAATACTTAAGTTTATCAATATATTTTACCTATATTTAATATATGATTTTAGAAGTAGAAAATTCTAGGAGAACCGGAATAATCAATCTAAATCGGCTCCAAGCACAGTAAATAGTGTGTGTGTATACATTTGTACGCTCTAAAAATCAAAATAATGCGCACCAGACTATAACAAGGTGTTAGTGATAATTGATATTAGATTCAGAGATAAAAAATTTAAAAAATCTTTCATATTAAAAATTGAAAAATCAATTACTAAATATTTTGTTCTTTGATTACAAACCGCGCGTGTAATATGCAAATGTTTATTCTGGAATCACATTTATGACTCAATTCGAAAATTGATGAATATTTGATTATGATCTGATTAAGATTCTATCTTTGAGGAGATTATTCGTTAAAAATGTGAGAATGAATACATTTACAATTAATAATTATTGGATTTAATTTTCTCACATGATTATGTTTGTCGAAATGAGCTTACTTGCGAATGTTAAGTCAAAAGAGAAATTTTTCTTTTTTCCCTCCGAATAGCGCACTGATCACACTTCCGACTAATCACGCATTTGTATGCCATTTAAGCTTCGCCTTAATTTAATTAACAAAGTCGTGCTCGAGCATTTAACACGCGTCAAATACGCGGATTACGAGCATTTGCTCTTTTATCCACAAATGAGCCGATGACTTTTTTCTGGTATTCCGTTCCTCTTCTTGCAATTAGTTTTCGGTAAACATTTTGAAAGGGCAATATCCCTTTAATACAGCACACGTTATGCACAAGGAAACCTTTGATGAAAATGTACATTATTACCATAAAAATTAAAGTCCAATTAGGTAAGTTACCTTAAAAAATTAAAAATTCTCCCATACCTATATTAAAATATGCTTTCAAAGCTATGCGTGTTTAGAGCTGGTGCTTGACATTGAAGTCAGTAGATCCTGATTCAAGTCTATAAATAATAGAAATTGAATTGAGCTTAAAATTACGATTTAAAGGATCCGTATAATGAAAGATAAAACGGTGGTAGTTAAAATCTTAAATGAATCCTCGCCTTTGTTCTTAGACTTAATACGACTTGGAAATTCGTATCTATTTTAGATATCGGACGGTAATTACAGAGTAGAAAATGATCTTCAAGGCGTTCTATGCTTCGTACGTTCTTCGTTCATTTATTATCAGACGATTGTCTGGTTAGAGATTTATATTCATAATCGAAAGAGCTACTATATATACTCGCTCCAGAAGAACAATGAAATACTCAATAGAAGTAAATTCGATACTGCACATTTACTTTTATTGAAGTTTGATTGTGAATAGTTAAATTGAATATCCGATCCCAATTCACGGTGTTATAACTGAATATCTCCGCTATTAGGGTTTATAAGCGATTTACTTGAGAAATTAATTAATTACAACAAAGTATGGAGTATCTATCTTACCATAAAAACACACACGTCATTTGGAGAATCCTGCTCTCCAACTCCAACGAAAATCCACATAGCCAAATTACCTCAGCTCAATTTACTTAGTGAATTATTCATGATATATTTATGTCCTTTTCCACGAATCATAACTGGTTCTTTAATATCACTCAAGAATCATTCCCTAATCGCCTTTTTTCTTGACATACTTTCTCTCATTACTTCCTTTAGCACCTCGTCCTCCTATTCGTTCAACTTACTTGAGTTCCTTTTTCCTTTTTCATACTATATTTTCACCTCCAGTTGTACTAAATGTGCTATTATCATGATCTCTCATCTGTCACCCTGATTTCAGATACAGAACACGTTAATCCTATTGCAAATAAGATGATCGAATATCATCTTGTAGAGAGATTCTAATAGTGGACTCATTTTCATGTCACAAAAAATATATTTAATATTTATCAGTTGAGCAATTAGTGAACATATTCGTATCTCAGGGAATTTGAGTCTCCACACTTAAAATGCATTTGTATACGTATGAAAATTCGCTTATTCGCTTCATCCATAACAGTTTAATACATTTACATAATAATGAAGAATGATGCAACTTAATTTTTTTCTTACGTACGCACAATTAAAGCCATCTAGTCGAATTTAAAAAGTATATTACGGATATGGCAATAAGATTAGATAGTTTTATCGCCTGGTTTCATAAACAAGTTCTCCCTTTTGAAATATGTACGCAAATTGAGCTTAATTAGTAGAGCTTCTTTCTTCAATTAATTCTTAAAATCTATAATTCGAAGAAAAACCTTACTCATAGAAAGATCATAAATTTAAGTCTTACAAGAAGTGAGGAATATCTATCTTCTGTGAAACAAGCGGTCTTCTTAACATTTGAGTGCGAGCTGTCAGCACTGAAAATAGCAAAAAAGTAACTAAATAGGAATATTGAAGGGATCTGGTGAAGAAGACCTAGAATTAAGTTTTAATTTTTAATTGTTTGTAATAAGAAACATTAAAATTTGTATCTTAATTAAGATGGTTAAGGATGGGTGAGAACAAATATTTTGTCTTCAGGCTAATATCAACACATATGACAGAGACTTTATTACTTCTAGCAGTGGAATAAGAACGAAATTGTTGATAAATTTTGGAATAGTTCTACATAAAATTTTCAACCAAATATACACATGCAGAGTAGAACTTGCGTACGAATGAAATAGTGTTATGAAGGAAAGCGAAAATAATTTGATGTCCGATGAGACTCCACTGCAATGAGTGTCCCATCCGCAGCGTATTATGGATACAGAAGACGGTGAGTCGGGTAAATGTTTAAGCAAAGGCTGGCGCCGGATAGACCACGACTTCCCTCACTTTTATTGAAGGCCCCTACGGCGCCGTCGAACTTGGAGGGTCCGAACTAATTCCTTTAAAGGCCTTCAACGCCTCCGTTTGGTGGCACAATGGCCCTCCGAGGGTGTTCGGGAGGGAAAGTGGTCTACGACACTCTGTACGTGGCCAATCTACGATCAATGGAGGCGAAAATATAGCGCATTTCCTGCCACACCTTCAACCGTAAGGTTTTTATTTGAGGTGGAAGTTGAATGGAGAGTATCCGGGTGGAAACATAAGAAGGCCCGAAGTTCGGTACCTCGAGGGACTTAGTCGTCTGCCTCGTTACATTCGAAGTAACTGGATCAAAAGTATAAGAATCATTGTGGTTTTATTCGAACTCCAGAAAGGAGTGCAACTACACCTGGAGGCCATTGTTTGCCCTCGCTGTAAAAATAGATATATTGCTTTATTGTGTGGTTTGATGTCCTTTTGAACTTACGGTAATTGGCCGAAATGAAAAATATTTTTTCTTAATTTAAAAGATATTAGGCCTTGATGGCTGGAGAGTAAGAGCACTCCTCGTTTAGAATTGTAAGGGTAAAAATTCCACAAAAAAGTACAATAGTGCACTTTTACGGCTGGGAAAAAATTTTAAATCTATTTCTAAAAATTTCTTAAAAAGCGTAATAATTCTATTCAATTTGTAGGAAGATGATCCTGACCTTGTGAATCCACTACAACTATCTTGCTCTATTGTATTGGATGTATATAACGTAGAATATGAAATTTTTCATGTAGTACGTAGATCAGATTTTAAAAACATTTGTATCTTTGAAAAGAATTATGTAGTTTTGGCTCCTGATCTCTTTGGCTTCACTTTTTCCTCTCATTCCCTATTGGAGAATTTTTTTGAAAAACTTCGATGAAATTTATTCTTTTATCCCCGTAAGTAGAAATTGCATGAATCCTCGAAAGATATATACGATAAGATATGTGCACATAATACACTTAAATGAGGAATAAGGAGAATACAAAAATTATTTTGGAAAACATTAAAAATTGAATCAGAGCTATCATCTATGCTTAGAGAATCATTTCCTCTAATTTAATTGGAAAACGTTCCTTAACCAAAATTACATCTATCTCAATCAATGAATAATGCATGCATTTAGTGTTAAAATACATCTTTCATATTCGGCACACTTTATTATTCAATATTTTGTAATTTAGAGAGATTACAACATTCAGTCAAACCCATAAAAATATTGAAAATAGAATGATGTAGGAGTGTAAATCTAATATGGAGTTGTTCTAAAAAATAAATTTTTTATTGAAGAAAACTTTGTTTAATAGAGATTTTAGGTTTATACCCTATGAATTAAGGAATAATGAGTAGCTAAGAAAACCTGTTTCTCTTATAAGATTGGAGTGCCATTTCTTGTGGGAAATCTCGTCTCCCTCGCACGTTTTTGGAAAATCGTTAAGACTTTTGAGAGACAAACGTTCAGTCTCAAATGGATAATCGTCGCACAAGTCTTAAGGCATTTAAGCAGAATTATTCATAACTCGTAAAATTTCAAACGTCCCGGATTTCGGCACGACCAAAGGCAATTCAAATACATTCGCCAAATAAATCATTTCCTTCGAGAAAGTAAACGAAATCTCCATCAAAAAAGATCGCACACAGGCCCTTTCCCTTAATCGCCTTGAGGATTTTTGCCTGCGAAGGTATCTTGTTACGTCCACGCGAAGTGAAAATTACCACCTTCTGCAAAAGCGGCCTTTCGAACACAATTCCGTAAAACGTTTTCTTCGCTTGCTTTTCGAGGATTTGAAATATCGTAACTGTAGTTCTTAAATTAAAAAGAGACTAAGTTTTCATTTCACGCATTTTCGCCACGAGCGACTTATTTCCTTCATGAGATAAATAGATCGCTCGTGGTTTTTTGCTTTACAGTTTCGCTAAGATATGAATCATTCCGTGCCATTTTTCTTTAATTGCTTGCCCTCAAGCAACTCTCTACTTTAAGAAGCGAAACATACTTCCTTTATTGCAACGCCTCAAATATCTCCGAAAAAGTTTCCACCGAATAATCCAGCGTTTTTATGAATTATTCAGTGTTTCTTCTAATGTTGGAGCGCATGAATCAAGTAACGGTATCAAATAATGAAGAAATACGAATACATATTCATAAAACAATGAAGGGATTCTAAAGGTTCGAGAATTATGATGTAATGTCTCCTCACGTCTTATTTTTCAAATACCAGGGTTAACTAGCCGAGTAGTTTTGCTCCTTGACTATCAAAAGGGTTATTTACAACATACACATAACAATCCTTAATATTGAATAGCGCTAAACCATTCCTTATTCAATAAAAGTATCCCGATATATCAGGATTAAATAAAACTTTTACTGACCTTTTTTCCCAATTCAGCGAAAATATAGAGACGTTTTTTGTTATAATATACAAAGAAATTGAGTGAGTTACAATGTTAAACATATCCATTCCTCAAAAAATGTTCTTAAATACTGTATAATATATCATTTGAATTATCAACTTGTTAATATTGATAATATCTATTGTGCCAAAACACGAAGTAATACGTTCCAATTTTTCGTAAAAATGATTTCCGATGAAGGAAAATATATCTTGCATGTTTCACGAATTTAATCAAAGCGAACACGTCCTGGTAGCTTAATCAGGCAATATTATATTCCCAAAAGAAAAAGCGGAGGTATCATTCGTTTGGTTGTGAGAGGACAGATGCGTTTAAAAATAAGGAAAACGTGTTCATTATAAAGTCGGTGTCTTTTAAGAACACGTGCTTTATAAATCTGTTCTAGGAAGTGCAAGTATTTAGATAGGAGGGATTTCCATGGCCTCCTAAGGTGCACACCCCCTCCGGAGTCCCCATTGTTCGCTTCTCTTAACCGTATTTTCCTTTCAGTTTCCCCAATACACTTATTTGTCAAGAGTTCATAGACCCTCTTAAATTCCAAATGCCCTTTTCCCAACGCTTTCTTTGCTCAATGGCGGATAGTACTCGGATGTTATTGCTCTGGTTTGATAAAATATTAGAAAATGTAGGAGATACTTATTTTTCAGTTCACGAAGTAGTGTTTTTTAGTTTAGTGTAGTTTAGTTAATGTTTTACATCTAAAGTCTATGTCTATCTACATAGACATAATTATAAAATAATATAAATTATTACATATGTAATCGAACATTTCTGGTGATAAGAATTGGCATTGTGATAGGTCGTACATAAGATTTTATCGTATATTATATCGTAGATAAGATGGCATTAATTCTGAAATAAATCTGCCTACATAAACTGCGTGAGGTATTCAGAATGGAAAATATTCATCAATGGCCAAATCCGTCTCATATCCAATGAGTTGTTATGGAGACATGTATTGGGTCTTAGGGCAATGCTTGGAGGGTTGAAAGAATAGACCGAGTTTCTAAGCCTTGAATGATTCTTCCAAAAGACTTCTTAGTCTTACCGCCACTTAATGCCCAGCATTAGCTTTATCAATAGACGAAGTGTTTCTTTTGAGAAATGCTTTGGGCGGAAGAGTACATCCTGAGAGCCACCCCTTTCCGAAACCCTTTAAAAGAAGGAAAAGTGTGGGAATCCTTCGCCCATTTTACAATGGGACCGCGTTTATTGGTCCGTGGGAAAGAGTACCTGAGGAAGTGCAAAAGAAGGCCGGTGGTTGACGTAGTTGCAGACAATGGCCACGTGCCCTAAACGCTTGTTGCAACTTAATGGCGGGAAATTGACACGGATGTGAGAGATGTAATATGCACGGACTAGAAAAATCCAAAAACAAATTGGCGTTAGAGTTGCATATTTAATCTATGGTTCAATCTTCTGTATACGGTTTTAAGTTTTACTCTCCTTTGGTACGTTTAATGATTGGCAAGTAAATAAGAACGGAGTAAGCACGTACTTTGAGGTATTTTGGGTAACCAAATGAAATATAATTTTACCTAATGAATATAAAACATTCGTTCACTTAGTATGTTAAAATTCAGAATGGTTTACTTTCTTAAGGCTCAGCTTCATAATATTACTATATTAAATGAAAAAATTTCTTAAAACATATTTTTTTGTCATATTAACATTATTTCAACTATCTATAAGTGCTAGTAAATTCATATTATACCATCTTCCAGTAGAGTGTACTTTATCCGCAAAGAAGAAGAGAGCAAATAATAAAAAAAATACTTAATACCAATGAAATACCTTTTTCATGAATCATAAGTGGAGAGAAATTGAAGATTAATAAAGTATTAGAAGTTTTCGTGGGTGATCATATAACGTGACAAAGATCAAGGAATTTCTCGTCAGCTTTGAACTCTAATGGAATTATCAGATCCTTTACAATTCTTTTCCTACCAATTACAATTTCCGTTATCAAAGAAATTTTGATGATTTTGACACGTTCTGAAGATGTTAATTATATATTTTTTGTCTTTAATTAAGTTAATCATTTAATCCTATAAGGATAAGAATCATCTCCAGTCATAAAATCAAGGCCATAACATTAGGGAATGTAATTACATCGTATCTCAACATCTAATGTTGTAACATTGTTCTAAAACGTCGGAAATATGTACTGGACTTTTGACAGTCGCTATAATGGGTATTATAAGATAGCAATTTACAGTATATCCATTATCACACTAGAAATAAACCAATTATTATGAGAAAAAATACTCTTTGTTGACAACATTCAATTTTTGCGCATAAACTTTAAAATCTTTTTTGTCTTAATTTGAATTTAATTTTGTAAAATTTTTCGAATAAAACGATGTACATTAAAAGTATTAATGCTATTTTCGTTGAGGAAATGGAATTCAATTTGTTAATAACTATCTCTATTTCAATCATATGAAAATAGAAATTCATAAAAATTTAATAAATTTACAAATAGGCCCAAATGAAAATATCAGAGTTAACGTTGACGGGAAAGATATCTAAGAATAATACCAAAATACATTTCTATTAAGAATAATTAGCGAGCAATACATGGCAAGATTCCAGGTCATTATCCGCATTTAAATAGCAATCACAGGAGTGTTTCTAAAGCGCATCTGGTGACGATTCTTTAATATAATATTTATATTATTATTCTTGTTAAGCTTCAGTCGAATACGGTACGATTCGGCAGACAAACGGGTAAAGAAGGAAGAAAATGGCAAACTGTGAAAATGGCCGCTTTATTTACCACGGAGGCCGTAATACTATCACGTATATGTAACCGAAATTTCACGCTCTACAAATGGAAGCCAAACGTCACCAGCGATACCTTTCGTGAGAGCCACGCACCAATCCCACGTGTTCCCAAAAGGGGTGTACTTTACCCCTTTCGGACGGCAACCCTTAAACTCCTCCTCCGCATACCACCGCCCCACCCCCGCACCGAGTCCAATCTGACCGCTTGCCGCCACTCGTGGGAGGGGAAAGATCAAAGAGGAGGCCGCTCTGCAGGTAGAGAAAGGGTTGTCGGAAATCCAAGATAGGGCGGCGGTAATTTGGAAGAGATTTCCAAAGGTGATAACAGGGCGAGGAAGTTGGATCAAGAGGATATCCAAGAGAATGGCTCTTCCTTTTATTTTCGTGGGGAATTACTTTATTCAGTTGTTCGCGCGTAAGAAGGGGGTAAATGGCTGTCTGAAACAAACACCTAGAAGCTTCAACCGTCTGTGCGCGCCGTAAAGATTGGTCATGAGCAGCCATTACTAATGGTCTCACAAGTGTTGAGCAATTATGTATCTATTACAACGCGGTGCAGAAAGAACGAGACAAACACCTCTGGGTGCAGCAATCGATCAAGTCTTCACCATTTAACGAACTTCTCTAATAATAATGTCTTTGGAATTTCCTCAAACCATCTTAGTAAGGAATTGCTATACAGAAATATGGTAGATAACATCAACCATCCAAATAAATAAATTATCTAATATCTACCAAATGATTAATGCTTACATAATTTTAAATGATATGTATTATATAAAGGTTTCTTGAAGTTTTTTTTGTACCCTGATGCGATAGAATATGGTTACTAATATATAAATTTATTATAATTTTCTGGAACAAGTTTGAAAAAAAGTGGCTGTGATTCACTTCAGTAATTTATGGTTTAAATGTTATTTCGGCCCCTTTAAATATAAAACTATATTCAGGAAATGAAGAGAATAATTTTCGAATAAATTTTGTTGATATATATTTTGTATTATTCCCATCGCATGGCTAGCAAATGGTATTTCCAAACGAATATTAAATAAAACCATTATACTGAGAATTTGATCCTGTATATCAAGTACATTGTCCCATTTGGCTATTATAAAGTATTAATAGCGTAATACTAATCATTGCTCGGTAAATGATCACGTTAAAATGACATTCTCGGTGAAAATATTGGTAGTACATCAAAACATAGTATAATTAATTACTTTGGCGCACCGGTAGGAGTTATTTGATAAGTATCTGGTAATTTTAGTGTATAATTCGTAGAAATATTTAGTGATTCTCATCAGATTAAGAATAATTGTTTGAAAACTATCTATAATTGTACTTCAGTATGAAATAGGTTCGAATTTGAAGTAGTTAAAAATGTAATGTATAATAAGACCCAATAAGATTATTGTTATAAAATTCCAATACAAGAATTAGTGGACAATAATAAAATACATTCTTATGCATTAAAATGTGAAAACTGATGAAATGAAAGATGCATTATTTATCATTTAATATTTTAAGATCTGATCGTACGAAAATCAATTGCAATAAAAATAAAGTAACTTAACCAGGGCGTGATAGTGTCTAGAAGTCATAGTATCATTACATTTAATCCGTTTGACATTTCAACTTCGAAAAGAAAAGATTGAGTAAAAAAATAATTTATCGAAGATAATAACTCCGCGAATTTAAAATAATAAGTTTGGCACGTTAAAATTAGCCCTAATCGTCTAATTTATATTATTTATGTATTTTGTAAATTTTGATGAAAACTAACCATGATTCCATCTATATAAATAATGCAAGCATTCCGTAGGCAGGTTCCGGCTCCAATGCATCAAGTTCAACGCCATAGCAACTGGAAACCAATTCCAAATAAGGATGAGTCAGTCATCAATAATCTGCCGTAAATCAAAAGAGCCAAAGGAAGGATGCTGAAGTTTCGCACCAATACATTCGATAGTGAAAACAGTCGACATTCGGTCGGTCGGACATCGGTTCCCTACTCTTCACAGCGCGAAATCCATCAGATATAAATAGCGATCCAAACGTCTGAATTGGTTACAAAATACCACAACAACGCGAGGCGCACGGCCTCAGTGAAAAAAACGCCGACAAAAAAAAATAGGTGGACTACGGTCGGACACGGAACTGAGCCAGTATTGAATAGAATACGGTAAGCAACGCGGAACATTTATATGGCGGGAATTAAACTGCGTTCGGGAAAAAACAGCCCCTACGGTTTGAATAAAAGGCCGCTGTAAATGGCCGAGAACAAGAGAGGATGAAAAAGTTGTAGGGGAATAAACTTCGATTTAAAATCCAGAGGAGAAAGGGCCTGAAAGAAAAATAGAAAGGAATGGGAGACAAAAAAGAAGTATCGTAATGTATGTGAGGAGGAGAAATAGTGAATAAAGAAAGATCCAAAGAGGCATTCGAAGGTTGAGATTAGATTAGCATATCTTGTGCCGGCGTATAAGTGATATAAAAGTGATCACACAGGTGATGAGGATTGGTGTAGGTTCGGTAGAATAATAGAGCTTCGGAGGGGGGCGTCCTCAAGTACAGCGCAGTATCGGTGTATTCGAACTAATTTAATTTCAGCGAAGGATTGAATATCCGTCCAATAAAATGTTTACTCGTCCTGAGTTTTGAGCTGAAAGTGGGCAAAGAATGATGCGGAATATAAAACGGAGGAATATGACGAGAGACGGGCGTAAACCACTCCACACGCAGAGTGGTTCTCATTTCCAGAGGAGGAAAGGAAGACACGGTAATTGCTCGACGAGAGCTCTTACGCTATTTTATTGGCAGCTTTTTCAGTGAGATGCAGTACGCTGAAGTGGATGTTATTAATGTCCCTCAGAAGAGCAGCTCAATATGAATCGATAGAAACGGCAAAGAGGTCGTTAAGATAATGAATGCAGATGCTATTTACGAAGAGAAATATTCCGATTCTGTAATGAAGGATTTGAAAATTTCATTACAGTCCGGTACGGAATGGAAACTACCCTCTCATTATATGTGCATATCTTTCCTACATAATATTTTCACTAATATGTAAAAAAATCTTAAAAGGTAAAGGTAACTATTAAGAATCAATTTATCATAAAATGCGTGGAAACCTTGAATTCCGGCGTCGTTAGTTATCGATACCATCTGCAATGTCCTTTCTGTTATAGGAAATATCACTTACACTCAAATAAAAATTTTTTAAATCTGCTAAAATTTAACTACCTTTCTATTTTGGGAAAATTCACCAAAAGGATCATTATATTCAATTTTTAGTGTTAAAATTTTATTTGATTTAAGCATAAATTTACAAGTTGTGCATATCCTATAATAGGAAAGAATAAGTTTTTAATTGGATTATAAAGAAAAAAAGATTAATTACTAGTCTACAACTTTAACTTGCAACATAACGTTTGAAAATTGAAGCATGAGAATATATATACTATTAGACTTTAATATATTTTGAACGAATCCGCAGATGAATCGGTCAAGAACTTTACTCGAGGAAAGGAAATCGTGATGAAAGAAAGAACGCCGCAGACAATAATAAAATATGCGAAGAAAAAGTGGATCCTCAATAATAAATTAATAGAATGAGTAAAAGAAAGGGAGTTTATTGCCACTCTCTCCAACCCACATTCCACAACCTCTCCTCCATCAAAGAGTTACCAGAAAATTGATGCAAGGCACAGACTCAAAATGTCATAAAATGACTAACAGAGCTAACAAAGGTGTGGTGAAGCCATAGCAATTAAAGCGGAGGAAGGATTCTTCGAATTCAATCTTCAATTGAAATGTTTCTACGAGATTTTTGACGCAAGCCACGCGATAAAAACCTATAAAGAGCATTGCGTGATTTAATCGAGTGTTAGGCAACGAATCATTGGACTTCTAAGGAAACCCAAAATTTAAAACTTTTAAAATTGATATAAAATAATCGTGCAAATTCAACGGAAGATTGAATACTAGATGTATAAACAATAGTTTATTGAAGTAGAAATAAATAAAAAGAGGAATAAAAGAGAATTATATCGTAAATTGAAGATTTTATTAAAATTTTTTCGGTACAAAATTAATTATAATAAAGGTTACAAAACTTTTTATTTGTCAGTAACTAAGCAACGGTGAATTATCGGAGAAACAGCAGGATATTCCGATAGTGAGGTACGCGCAATACAATCATAAATTTCAGTTTATAAACTCAGTCCTTTGAAAATGCATTTTCAAGAGGCTGAATTCTAAAAGTTGATTTTACTGAAATTATTCATTGAAAATGTAGGTAGAACAAACTTGAATGTTATTCACTCTAAATGACATGCTTCTTACTGCCAAATTAAATTTGCGTACTTTTTTATGATGCAGAATTCGATGGAAATGGAAACCTAATAGAAACCTTCTCCGAATCTAAATAACTATTTAAGAATCTCGTAACCATGCTAAAAATCATGAATTTAAAGAGATAATTTAAATTTCAAAATTGTTAAAATCTAAATATCTTTCAATAGAATTTTTTAAAGTTCACTTTTGAGAGCTGACATCTCGAAGAGAAAATACGTATCCAAGAGGATATTAAAGTGTTGATTAATTACTTCTGTTGATATAACAGTGAATTATAGTTTAGTTAGTAGTTACTTTATAGCGGTTTGGGAATTATTTAATGAGAGAGTTTATCAATTTCCAGCTAAGAAATACGAAATTCAGATGGAATACGTTAACAACTGATCAAAGAAAACAGAAAAAAAGAAATATTTGCGAAAATCGATATTACGATATGAAATGGGATTTAAGAGCATTACTCTTTACCAAAATAAAATATCCTAAGTGTCGACCTAGTAACTGCTCCAAATCGCATTATTATCTCACGATAGAGATGTATTTCACATTTTAGTCGAATATTAAATTTAATGGGCATTCTACATTGTATTCACGTTCACCGCATCCTGTTGATATAAATATAATACACGCCTACCTTGGCTTCTCTTCCGCAATGCTATGTAAATGACTTTCTAAAAAGATGGGTGGAGAAATAGATAGCCAGCAATGAAAACATAAAGCAAAAAATGAGGAACGCCGGCCGTCACGTTATAGCATCGCGGTGTAGAGAATATTAAGATATTACCCTACAGCCACCGCGAGGAGAGCAATACGCCGAAAAACGTCCCCCACCACTCCTTGGAATAATAACAATAAAAAACCATCCCGAAAGGGCCATAACAGCTCGGGTCGGTGGGAATCAAAAGGAAAGTCTTATCTCAAGGTCCGCTCATTTCAAACTGACCTATGACCTCTTATTGTGAGAGAAGCTGTGGATGTGGTAAGAGTAAATTTTTTCCTCTCGCTTTGTATATACTCCCTTATATTTTTCATTTTCATACGGCATATTATACTCCCATAATCCGCATACTTTTTCTATCGTTTCTTATGTTCTAATTTGGCTTTCCTATAACCTTTTTGATGTGCGTAGAATTCCCAAAATCTTTCATCTCTTTGATGATATTCTCAATTATGTTAGAGGAATCTTTGTCTTCAAAATCCTTATTCAAACACAAACTGGGGCAGTTTGCGTTTGGGCCAAAGTGTTAAATTCCTTGATATTTTCTACCTGTGTAACATTACTTTTGTGGATGCGTGCGATTATTTTATACTTGGGGATTGTAAAATTTATCGTTATCATGTCTTTGTCCCTTAGTGTTAGAATAATCACTATAGCAATGAATGATATAGACCAAAAATTATCAACATAAATTATATAATTAATATTATCATTTATAGTCACAAATTAGGATTATATTTATTTATGAAATGAGTGTGGAAGAATCAAGATGTAACTGTACCTACATTATTATGTATCTCACAAGTTTTTAGTAATTACCTCGCTCAACAAATAGAATACTACAATGATTTGATCGAATAATTTTTAGTATGTCATATATTGTCATGTTTGTCATATATATATCATGATTCACTTCCTAGATTCGGAAATAGCTTTTTCAAGTGTAAAATCGATCATAATAATCATTCAACTCACGACGATTTGTTTTCAAATTATTAAAATAACCGAATCGGTTCGCCAATAAACTTAGAATGAAAACATGAAATTTATAAACGAATTATTTAAACTGAAATATTCTGAAAACGAGAAAATATGATACCAAAGTAAGTATTTGTGATTTACACTCATGACTCTTGATTCTATGCAGAATTGATGTATTTTATTCTAGGAGTTCTTTCTTTGAAGACTCATCCAATGCTGCTATTTAGATCATTTTCTATTATGTTGATTGCCACAAGTCTATTTATTTTCGCTACAGTCTATTTATTTTCATGCATCTCCTTCCGTTCACTTCGGGTACTTTAAATAACGTCCCTGGCCTAGGGTACGATTGAAAAACGTAGATCCGTTAGTTTCCAAGTCGTTGATGAAAGTATCATAACATTTTGAACGGGAAACTACAATGGAAAAAGTGGTCAGCGTGATTTACAATTGTGAATTGAATTTATAATGTTATATACTATATGCTGCAAATGCAATATTGCCTTGGATATAATATAATATACAATTTTGACTTGGCAAAACTTAAATAATATGATCTATATCTCATTTTCAAGAAAAAATTTATAAGAAAAGACCTTAAAATATGCTCATCTATTCGGAAAATCACATTAATTTCCGACATTGAAACATTTCAATATATTAAGGAATATTTCATTGCAACCAATAATTCGACCAGCATTCAATTCTCAACAAATCTACTAATTTTTAATAAGTAGATTGGTCTGAAGCTGGTCTGGAGCTAAAAGTCTGCCAAATGCATGGCGGTATTTCGGGGCGCCATTGTTACCGGCGGGAATCTAAAATTGCAATTAGATTTATCAAAATTAGCTTGCGGTCCATCGTAACCGATGAAAATTTCATGAATACTAGTATTTATTATGATTTTTTGCCTACTACGTGAGTCTTACCGCACAAAGAGACCATTTTCATAACTACCCGCCAACTTAATATACCGAATTCGACAAAACTGCCATTACCCACCGCCCTCGTAAAAGAAGAGAGAAATTTTAAAGATATTCGATCGGGAATTGGATAATTGATTGTCATGGCATGAAATTCATTAATACAGCGTCTGCACTGACAGCGGTGGTATTTATTTCAGCCAATCAGAATCGAGATAAATGTTGTAGCGGGAGGTTGAATTCTGAAAAACTTAAATATTCTATATAAATCGGATAAAAGGTTAACATTCTCTCATTTCGAGCTGCACATAGTTAATTTCTACGGAGAATCGCTCCCGATATGATTAACTTTTGTATCGATTACGATTTTAAGCTTTGCTTAATGTATACAAGGGAAAAAATATGCTTCTCATTTTGCTTGTTAACTTTATCATTTAATCATTTGTAACAGGCCGGGACAAGATTCATGAACTGTTTATAGCTGTAAATCAATGTAGTGCCTTTTATAGTGAAGTGGATTAGAAATAAATTCTGATCTTTGGATATTTGCTTGCTCTTAATAAAATATTTCCCATTCAATTACAGGATGCTTTATCGTCGACAAGTTAAACTTCCCTTTGGCCGAGAAGAGCTCACACAATGGATTGCAACGTTCAACATCCTTGTCTCTGGCAGTGGAGGATTTTAATTACACATTTGGCACAGCTAGAACACTACCTTTTCAAGGTAAGTAGTGTTTGGAGGATGGACTTATAAGCTAGCAATTCCTTTGATGAAATGTGAACCAGACATTGCTTTTCATTCTCCTAGACGGAAAGGAAAAGATTGTGAGAATAGGAAGAGGGTGATAATAGGTTCAAAAAGAATGGTTAAGTATCTACGATAGGTTCAGTTAATCATCAATTCAGCTTACAAATGGTTCGGTCAATTAAAAGAAAGGCAGCTATCCTCATGCCTCCATACCATCTAATGGTTATTGCTCCCTTGACTATATTTCTATTACTCTCAATAATTTCATGTATAAGCATGCTTCAACCTTCACCGAATATTCATGTAACATTTTTATTATTTATACACTTGGAAAGAATGAGACAGGATTCATTTATTACTAAAGATTTTAAATCAATTAGGTAGCTTTTTTGAGGGATGAGAGTTGGAAGTAATCAATGAATCCCTGATATTGCTTGCTTTTGATGAAATCAATCTATTTCAATTTCAGTACCTCTTTGCATCGATTGCTGACCTTAAGCCGAGGAGAGATCACACTATGGTTTGTGGGAAACCATTGTGTGATGTGTTCACCATCCTCACATTTGGAAGGAGAGGATATTCATTACACTTTTGGATATGTTAGGCCACTGATTTTACAAGGTAAGCAATATTGGTGCAAGATGTGTGGAGCTAACATTTTCTTTGATCAATGGAGAAACTGTTACAGTTTTCCTAGATGGAAATGAAACTAATCCATCAATAGGTCATCGATCACAAAGGGGATTGCAATGAATGTTCGAATATTAGCGGGAGATGCATTAAATAATCTTTGGCAGATTCAAGCAATTATGGGAACCTGTTTACGTTCAAGAAATTGTTTTTATTATGAACTCTATAGAGCTGAAAGTCGGTGCTGACTTTTACCAAGTCTTTACTCCTATACGAAACATCCTTATCATTTTATTGCAGCTTCTATGAACGAGGTTGCCGGCCGGAACAAGGATTGAGGAGAGAACGCAGCGAATCTTCCAGAACCGATGCAACTGAGAGAAATACCAACGCTGGGGAAATGTGCAGAATGCGATAAACAAGGACGTGAACTGACTGTATTACTTGCTATGTAGTTTTTGGTGCTCTTGCAATAAAATTTACCTTTTTAAATGTAGAAAACTGTGTTTCAATCCAGTCCATACAAGTAAAATAATTAAGAAAAAGAGCGTGTAATCATAAATGAATTCATATGAGAGGTCTATCGTATTTTCCCGAGAAGAGACATAACATTCGTGATAAAGTAATTTACGCGAGAGAATGCGTGAGAATTATAGACATTTTTATCGACATCATTCTTTCGATCTCCCTTCCCTCAGTAGATGTACAAAATTTTTCTCAACATTTGCGATTCTCCGAAAGGGTGATGAAGAAATTGCATCCCCTTTCAATACTTGTCGTGGGTTACGAAGGTGGTGAACATTTTTGCAATAAGTCTTGTGCCTATGAAAGAACCGTGTTCCTTCCTTTGGTTTAAAATCGGTTCCGTTGCGCGAAAGTAAAAGGGATAAGAACGGGAGGACTGCATGAATTCGTCACCTTCAACTCGAAATGTGAAACGAGGATGAGTGAAAAAAATGGACACACATCGCGTCTGTGTGGCTGGAATCCGACAGAGGGCCAATTATTCATTCGCTTTCCCGGCAGTCGTCGGCGGGCCTTCTCACGAGGAAACTATGTCTTCGGATCTTGAGAATCGAGTAGCTTATTTCGTTGGGGTCCCCCAATCTCAAGCGTGGGCTCTGGAATATTGACGATTCATGCTGGATAAGGTGATTGTGAACGTAATGCTGTGTTTACCGGTTGACGGAGAACATAAAGGATTTTATGGATATGACAGAGGATAACGTTGTCGCGTGAGTGAAGCACAGCGGACATAGGAGGATGAGAGAGAATTTCAAGGTAAGTCCCATTGGAAAAATTTCTTATTCCTGCCCTTACAAGAATCTGCCTCGCGAATTCAACGTCCCGATTGCTTGCGAGTGAGGTAACCGACGCCTCTAATCGATCGAGACCTTTATCAGCGCGAATAATACTAGATCTAAGCAACAGCGAGCGAAGTCTTCTTTCTCTCAGCTGCGTACTGCATATGGACTCGTATATTATCGCCTTATCGCGAGCTTAACAAAGATTCCGAAGCCGTTTCTTTGAACACGGTACTCCGTCGTAGCATCATAGTTTTAATGAGGACGATTGCATCTTCAACCGCGTTCATTATAATTAAAAAAAAGGGAAAATAAGTGACTGGGTACAGGGAGGATGTGAACGCGGCGAGGTCGCCAAGGAAAGTGCCAAATGCATGGCGGTATTTCGGGGCGCCATTGTTACCGGCGGGAATCTAAAATTGCAATTAGATTTATCAAAATTAGCTTGCGGTCAATCGTAACCGATGAAAATTTCATGAATACTAGTATTTATTATGATTTTTTGCCTACTACGTGAGTCTTACCGCACAAAGAGACCATTTTCATAACTACCCGCCAACTTAATATACCGAATTCGACAAAACTGCCATTACCCACCGCCCTCGTAAAAGAAGAGAGAAATTTTAAAGATATTCGATCGGGAATTGGATAATTCATTGTCATGGCATGAAATTCATTAATACAGCGTCTGCACTGACAGCGGTGGTATTTATTTCAGCCAATCAGAATCGAGATAAATGTTGTAGCGGGAGGTTGAATTCTGAAAAACTTAAATATTCTATATTAATCGGATAAAAGGTTAACATTCTCTCATTTCGAGCTGCACATAGTTAATTTCTACGGAGAATCGCTCCCGATATGATTAACTTTTGTATCGATTACGATTTTAAGCTTTGCTTAATGTATACAAGGGAAAAAATATGCTTCTCATTTTGCTTGTTAACTTCAACATTTAATCTTTTTTAACAGACCGGGACAAGATTCATGAACAGTTTATAGCTGTAAATCAATGTAGTGCCTTTTATAGTGAAGTGGATTAGAAATAAATTCTGATCTTTGGATATTTGCTTGCTCTTAATAAAATATTTCCCATTCAATTACAGGATGCTTTATCGTCGACAAGTTAAACTTCCCTTTGGCCGAGAAGAGCTCACACAATGGATTGCAACGTTCAACATCCTTGTCTCTGGCAGTGGAGGATTTTAATTACACATTTGGCACAGCTAGAACACTACCTTTTCAAGGTAAGTAGTGTTTGGAGGATGGACTTATAAGCTAGCAATTCCTTTGATGGAATGTGAACCAGACATTGCTTTTCATTCTCCTAGACGGACGGGAAAAGATTGTGTGAATTGGAAGAGGGTGATAATAGGTTCAAAAAGGATGGTTTAGTATCTACGATAGGTTCAGTTAATCATCAATTCAGCTTACAAATGGTTCGGTCAATTAAAATAAAGGCAGCTATCCTCATGCCTCCATACCATCTAATGGTTATTGCTCCCTTGACTATATTTCTATTACTCTCAATAATTTCATGTATAAGCATGCTTCAACCTTCACCGAATATTCATGTAACTTTTTTATTATTTATACACTTGGAAAGAATGAGACAGGATTCATTTATTACAAAAGATTTTAAATCAATTAGGTAGCTTTTTTGAGGGATGAGAGTTGGAAGTAATCAATGAATCCCTGATATTGCTTGCTTTTGATGAAATCAATCTATTTCAATTTCAGTACCTCTTTGCATCGATTGCTGACCTTAAGCCGAGGAGAGATCACACTATGGTTTGTGGGAAACCATTGTGTGATGTGTTCACCATCCTCACATTTGGAAGGAGAGGATATTCATTACACTTTTGGATATGTTAGGCCACTGATTTTACAAGGTAAGCAATATTGGTGCAAGATGTGTGGAGCTCACATTTTCTTTGATCAACGGAGAAACTGTTACAGTTTTCCTAGATGGAAATGAAACTAATCCATCAATAGGTCATCGATCACAAAGGGGATTGCAATGAATGTTCGAATATTAGCGGGAGATGCATTAAATAATCTTTGGCAGATTCAAGCAATTATGGGAACCTGTTTACGTTAAAGCAATTGTTTTTATTATGAACTCTATAGAGCTGAAAGTCGGTGGTGACTTTTACCAAGTCTTTACTCCTATACGAAACATCCTTATCATTTTATTGCAGCTTCTATGAACGAGGTTGCCGGCCGGAACAAGGATTGAGGAGAGAACGCAGAGAATCTTCCAGAACCGATGCAACTGAGAGAAATACCAACGCTGGGGAAATGTGCAGAATGCGATAAACAAGGACGTGAACCGACTGTGTTACTTGCTATGTATTTTATGTTGCTGTTGCAATAAAATTTACCTTTTTAAATGTAGAAAACTGTGTTTCAATCCATTCCATACAAGTAAAATAATTAAGAAAAAGAGCGTGTAATCATAAATGAATTCATATGAGAGGTCTATCGTATTTTCCCAAGAAGAGACTTAACATTCGTGATAAAGTAATTTACGCGAGAGAATGCGTGAGAATTATAGACATTTTTATCGACTTCATTCTTTCGATCTCCCTTCCCTCAGCAGATGTACAAAATTCTTCTCAACATCTGCGATTCTCCGAAAGGGTGATGAAGAAATTGCATCCCCTTTCAATTCTTGTCGTGGGTTACGAAGGTGGTGAACATTTTTGCAATAAGTCTTGTGCCTATGAAAGAACCGTGTTCCTTCCTTTGGTTTAAAATCGGTTCCGTTGCGCGAAAGTAAAAGGGATAAGAACGGGAGGACTGCATGAATTCGTCACCTTCAACTCGAAATGTGAAACGAGGATGAGTGAAAAAAATGGACACACATCGCGTCTGTGTGGCTGGAATCCGACAGAGGGCCAATTATTCATTCGCTTTCCCGGCAGTCGTCGGCGGGCCTTCTCACGAGGAAACTATGTCTTCGGATCTTGAGAATCGAGTAGCTTATTTCGTTGGGGTCCCCCAATCTCAAGCGTGGGCTCTGGAATCTTGACGATTCATGCTGGATAAGGTGATTGTGAACGTAATGCTGTGTTTACCGGTTGACGGAGAACATAAAGGATTTTATGGATATGACAGAGGATAACGTTGTCGCGTGAGTGAGGCAGTGGCGAGCATACTGGGATCATAGAGACTTTCAAGGTAAGTCCCATTGGAAAAATTTCTTATTCCTGCCCTTACAAGAATCTGCCTCGCGAATTCAACGTCCCGATTGCTTGCGAGTGAGGTAACCGACGCCTCTAATCGATCGAGACCTTTATCAGCGCGAATAATACTAGATCTAAGCAACAGCGAGCGAAGTCTTCATTCTCTCAGCTGCGCACTGCATATGGACTCGTATATTATCGCCTTATCGCGAGCTTAACAAAGATTCCGAAGCCGTTTCTTTGAACACGGTACTCCGTCGTAGCATCATAGTTTTAATGAGGACGATTGCATCTTCAACCGCGTTCATTATAATTAAAAAAAAGGGAAAATAAGTGACTGGGTACAGGGAGGATGTGAACGCGGCGAGGTCGCCAAGGAAAGTGCCAAATGCATGGCGGTATTTCGGGGCGCCATTGTTACCGGCGGGAATCTAAAATTGCAATTAGATTTATCAAAATTAGCTTGCGGTCCATCGTAACCGATGAAAATTTCATGAATACTAGTATTTATTATGATTTTTTGCCTACTACGTGAGTCTTACCGCACAAAGAGACCATTTTCATAACTACCCGCCAACTTAATATACCGAATTCGACAAAACTGCCATTACCCACCGCCCTCGTAAAAGAAGAGAGAAATTTTAAAGATATTCGATCGGGAATTGGATAATTCATTGTCATGGCATGAAATTCATTAATACAGCGTCTGCACTGACAGCGGTGGTATTTATTTCAGCCAATCAGAATCGAGATAAATGTTGTAGCGGGAGGTTGAATTCTGAAAAACTTAAATATTCTATATAAATCGGATAAAAGGTTAACATTCTCTCATTTCGAGCTGCACATAGTTAATTTCTACGGAAAATCGCTCCCGATATGATTAACTTTTGTATCGATTACGATTTTAAGCTTTGCTTAATGTATACAAGGGAAAAAATATGCTTCTCATTTTGCTTGTTAACTTCAACATTTAATCTTTTTTAACAGACCGGGACAAGATTCATGAACAGTTTATAGCTGTAAATCAATGTAGTGCCTTTTATAGTGAAGTGGATTAGAAATAAATTCTGATCTTTGGATATTTGCTTGCTCTTAATAAAATATTTCCCATTCAATTACAGGATGCTTTATCGTCGACAAGTTAAACTTCCCTTTGGCCGAGAAGAGCTCACACAATGGATTGCAACGTTCAACATCCTTGTCTCTGGCAGTGGAGGATTTTAATTACACATTTGGCACAGCTAGAACACTACCTTTTCAAGGTAAGTAGTGTTTGGAGGATGGACTTATAAGCTAGCAATTCCTTTGATGAAATGTGAACCAGACATTGCTTTTCATTCTCCTAGACGGACGGGAAAAGATTGTGTGAATTGGAAGAGGGTGATAATAGGTTCAAAAAGAATGGTTAAGTATCTACGATAGGTTCAGTTAATCATCAATTCAGCTTACAAATGGTTCGGTCAATTAAAACAAAGGCAGCTATCCTCATGCCTCCATACCATCTAATGGTTATTGCTCCCTTGACTATATTTCTATTACTCTCAATAATTTCATGTATAAGCATGCTTCAACCTTCACCGAATATTCATGTAACTTTTTTATTATTTATACACTTGGAAAGAATGAGACAGGATTCATTTATTACAAAAGATTTTAAATCAATTAGGTAGCTTTTTTGAGGGATGAGAGTTGGAAGTAATCAATGAATCCCTGATATTGCTTGCTTTTGATGAAATCAATCTATTTCAATTTCAGTACCTCTTTGCATCGATTGCTGACCTTAAGCCGAGGAGAGATCACACTATGGTTTGTGGGAAACCATTGTGTGATGTGTTCACCATCCTCACATTTGGAAGGAGAGGATATTCATTACACTTTTGGATATGTTAGGCCACTGATTTTACAAGGTAAGCAATATTGGTGCAAGATGTGTGGAGCTAACATTTTCTTTGATCAATGGAGAAACTGTTACAGTTTTCCTAGATGGAAATGAAACTAATCCATCAATAGGTCATCTATCACAAAGGGGATTGCAATGAATGTTCGAATATTAGCGGGAGATGCATTAAATAATCTTTGGCAGATTCAAGCAATTATGGGAACCTGTTTACGTTCAAGAAATTGTTTTTATTATGAACTCTATAGAGCTGAAAGTCGGTGCTGACTTTTACCAAGTCTTTACTCCTATACGAAACATCCTTATCATTTTATTGCAGCTTCTATGAACGAGGTTGCCGGCCGGAACAAGGATTGAGGAGAGAACGCAGAGAATCTTCCAGAACCGATGCAACTGAGAGAAATACCAACGCTGGGGAAATGTGCAGAATGCGATAAGCAAGGACGTGAACCGACTGTGTTACTTGCTATGTATTTTATGTTGCTGTTGCAATAAAATTTACCTTTTTAAATGTAGAAAACTGTGTTTCAATCCAGTCCATACAAGTAAAATAATTAAGAAAAAGAGCGTGTAATCATAAATGAATTCATATGAGAGGTCTATCGTATTTTCCCGAGAAGAGACTTAACATTCGTGATAAAGTAATTTACGCGAGAGAATGCGTGAGAATTATAGACATTTTTATCGACTTCATTCTTTCGATCTCCCTTCCCTCAGCATATGTACAAAATTTTTCTCAACATCTGCGATTCTCCGAAAGGGTGATGAAGAAATTGCATCCCCTTTCAATTCTTGTCGTGGGTTACGAAGGTGGTGAACATTTTTGCAATAAGTCTTGTGCCTATGAAAGAACCGTGTTCCTTCCTTTGGTTTAAAATCGGTTCCGTTGCGCGAAAGTAAAAGGGATAAGAACGGGAGGACTGCATGAATTCGTCACCTTCAACTCGAAATGTGAAACGAGGATGAGTGAAAAAAATGGACACACATCGCGTCTGTGTGGCTGGAATCCGACAGAGGGCCAATTATTCATTCGCTTTCCCGGCAGTCGTCGGCGGGCCTTCTCACGAGGAAACTATGTCTTCGGATCTTGAGAATCGAGTAGCTTATTTCGTTGGGGTCCCCCAATCTCAAGCGTGGGCTCTGGAATCTTGACGATTCATGCTGGATAAGGTGATTGTGAACGTAATGCTGTGTTTACCGGTTGACGGAGAACATAAAGGATTTTATGGATATGACAGAGGATAACGTTGTCGCGTGAGTGAAGCACAGCGGACATAGGAGGATGAGAGAGAATTTCAAGGTAAGTCCCATTGGAAAAATTTCTTATTCCTGCCCTTACAAGAATCTGCCTCGCGAATTCAACGTCCCGATTGCTTGCGAGTGAGGTAACCGACGCCTCTAATCGATCGAGACCTTTATCAGCGCGAATAATACTAGATCTAAGCAGCAGCGAGCGAAGTCTTCATTCTCTCAGCTGCGTCCTGCATATGGACTCGTATATTATCGCCTTATCGCGAGCTTAACAAAGATTCCGAAGCCGTTTCTTTGAACACGGTACTCCGTCGTAGCATCATAGTTTTAATGAGGACGATTGCATCTTCAACCGCGTTCATTATAATTAAAAAAAAGGGAAAATAAGTGACTGGGTACAGGGAGGATGTGAACGCGGCGAGGTCGCCAAGGAAAGTGCCAAATGCATGGCGGTATTTCGGGGCGCCATTGTTACCGGCGGGAATCTAAAATTGCAATTAGATTTATCAAAATTAGCTTGCGGTCCATCGTAACCGATGAAAATTTCATGAATACTAGTATTTATTATGATTTTTTGCCTACTACGTGAGTCTTACCGCACAAAGAGACCATTTTCATAACTACCCGCCAACTTAATATACCGAATTCGACAAAACTGCCATTACCCACCGCCCTCGTAAAAGAAGAGAGAAATTTTAAAGATATTCGATCGGGAATTGGATAATTGATTGTCATGGCATGAAATTCATTAATACAGCGTCTGCACTGACAGCGGTGGTATTTATTTCAGCCAATCAGAATCGAGATAAATGTTGTAGCGGGAGGTTGAATTCTGAAAAACTTAAATATTCTATATAAATCGGATAAAAGGTTAACATTCTCTCATTTCGAGCTGCACATAGTTAATTTCTACGGAGAATCGCTCCCGATATGATTAACTTTTGTATCGATTACGATTTTAAGCTTTGCTTAATGTATACAAGGGAAAAAATATGCTTCTCATTTTGCTTGTTAACTTCAACATTTAATCTTTTTTAACAGACCGGGACAAGATTCATGAACAGTTTATAGCTGTAAATCAATGTAGTGCCTTTTATAGTGAAGTGGATTAGAAATAAATTCTGATCTTTGGATATTTGCTTGCTCTTAATAAAATATTTCCCATTCAATTACAGGATGCTTTATCGTCGACAAGTTAAACTTCCCTTTGGCCGAGAAGAGCTCACACAATGGATTGCAACGTTCAACATCCTTGTCTCTGGCAGTGGAGGATTTTAATTACACATTTGGCACAGCTAGAACACTACCTTTTCAAGGTAAGTAGTGTTTGGAGGATGGACTTATAAGCTAGCAATTCCTTTGATGAAATGTGAACCAGACATTGCTTTTCATTCTCCTAGACGGACGGGAAAAGATTGTGTGAATTGGAAGAGGGTGATAATAGGTTCAAAAAGAATGGTTAAGTATCTACGATAGGTTCAGTTAATCATCAATTCAGCTTACAAATGGTTCGGTCAATTAAAACAAAGGCAGCTATCCTCATGCCTCCATACCATCTAATGGTTATTGCTCCCTTGACTATATTTCTATTACTCTCAATAATTTCATGTATAAGCATGCTTCAACCTTCACCGAATATTCATGTAACTTTTTTATTATTTATACACTTGGAAAGAATGAGACAGGATTCATTTATTACAAAAGATTTTAAATCAATTAGGTAGCTTTTTTGAGGGATGAGAGTTGGAAGTAATCAATGAATCCCTGATATTGCTTGCTTTTGATGAAATCAATCTATTTCAATTTCAGTACCTCTTTGCATCGATTGCTGACCTTAAGCCGAGGAGAGATCACACTATGGTTTGTGGGAAACCATTGTGTGATGTGTTCACCATCCTCACATTTGGAAGGAGAGGATATTCATTACACTTTTGGATATGTTAGGCCACTGATTTTACAAGGTAAGCAATATTGGTGCAAGATGTGTGGAGCTAACATTTTCTTTGATCAATGGAGAAACTGTTACAGTTTTCCTAGATGGAAATGAAACTAATCCATCAATAGGTCATCGATCACAAAGGGGATTGCAATGAATGTTCGAATATTAGCGGGAGATGCATTAAATAATCTTTGGCAGATTCAAGCAATTATGGGAACCTGTTTACGTTCAAGAAATTGTTTTTATTATGAACTCTATAGAGCTGAAAGTCGGTGCTGACTTTTACCAAGTCTTTACTCCTATACGAAACATCCTTATCATTTTATTGCAGCTTCTATGAACGAGGTTGCCGGCCGGAACAAGGATTGAGGAGAGAACGCAGAGAATCTTCCAGAACCGATGCAACTGAGAGAAATACCAACGCTGGGGAAATGTGCAGAATGCGATAAACAAGGACGTGAACCGACTGTGTTACTTGCTATGTATTTTATGTTGCTGTTGCAATAAAATTTACCTTTTTAAATGTAGAAAACTGTGTTTCAATCCAGTCCATACAAGTAAAATAATTAAGAAAAAGAGCGTGTAATCATAAATGAATTCATATGAGAGGTCTATCGTATTTTCCCAAGAAGAGACTTAACATTCGTGATAAAGTAATTTACGCGAGAGAATGCGTGAGAATTATAGACATTTTTATCGACTTCATTCTTTCGATCTCCCTTCCCTCAGCAGATGTACAAAATTTTTCTCAACATTTGCGATTCTCCGAAAGGGTGATGAAGAAATTGCATCCCCTTTCAATTCTTGTCGTGGGTTACGAAGGTGGTGAACATTTTTGCAATAAGTCTTGTGCCTATGAAAGAACCGTGTTCCTTCCTTTGGTTTAAAATCGGTTCCGTTGCGCGAAAGTAAAAGGGATAAGAACGGGAGGACTGCATGAATTCGTCACCTTCAACTCGAAATGTGAAACGAGGATGAGTGAAAAAAATGGACACACATCGCGTCTGTGTGGCTGGAATCCGACAGAGGGCCAATTATTCATTCGCTTTCCCGGCAGTCGTCGGCGGGCCTTCTCACGAGGAAACTATGTCTTCGGATCTTGAGAATCGAGTAGCTTATTTCGTTGGGGTCCCCCAATCTCAAGCGTGGGCTCTGGAATCTTGACGATTCATGCTGGATAAGGTGATTGTGAACGTAATGCTGTGTTTACCGGTTGACGGAGAACATAAAGGATTTTATGGATATGACAGAGGATAACGTTGTCGCGTGAGTGAAGCACAGCGGACATAGGAGGATGAGAGAGAATTTCAAGGTAAGTCCCATTGGAAAAATTTCTTATTCCTGCCCTTACAAGAATCTGCCTCGCGAATTCAACGTCCCGATTGCTTGCGAGTGAGGTAACCGACGCCTCTAATCGATCGAGACCTTTATCAGCGCGAATAATACTAGATCTAAGCAACAGCGAGCGAAGTCTTCATTCTCTCAGCTGCGTACTGCATATGGACTCGTATATTATCGCCTTATCGCGAGCTTAACAAAGATTCCGAAGCCGTTTCTTTGAACACGGTACTCCGTCGTAGCATCATAGTTTTAATGAGGACGATTGCATCTTCAACCGCGTTCATTATAATTAAAAAAAAGGGAAAATAAGTGACTGGGTACAGGGAGGATGTGAACGCGGCGAGGTCGCCAAGGAAAGTGCCAAATGCATGGCGGTATTTCGGGGCGCCATTGTTACCGGCGGGAATCTAAAATTGCAATTAGATTTATCAAAATTAGCTTGCGGTCCATCGTAACCGATGAAAATTTCATGAATACTAGTATTTATTATGATTTTTTGCCTACTACGTGAGTCTTACCGCACAAAGAGACCATTTTCATAACTACCCGCCAACTTAATATACCGAATTCGACAAAACTGCCATTACCCACCGCCCTCGTAAAAGAAGAGAGAAATTTTAAAGATATTCGATCGGGAATTGGATAATTGATTGTCATGGCATGAAATTCATTAATACAGCGTCTGCACTGACAGCGGTGGTATTTATTTCAGCCAATCAGAATCGAGATAAATGTTGTAGCGGGAGGTTGAATTCTGAAAAACTTAAATATTCTATATAAATCGGATAAAAGGTTAACATTCTCTCATTTCGAGCTGCACATAGTTAATTTCTACGGAGAATCGCTCCCGATATGATTAACTTTTGTATCGATTACGATTTTAAGCTTTGCTTAATGTATACAAGGGAAAAAATATGCTTCTCATTTTGCTTGTTAACTTCAACATTTAATCTTTTTTAACAGACCGGGACAAGATTCATGAACAGTTTATAGCTGTAAATCAATGTAGTGCCTTTTATAGTGAAGTGGATTAGAAATAAATTCTGATCTTTGGATATTTGCTTGCTCTTAATAAAATATTTCCCATTCAATTACAGGATGCTTTATCGTCGACAAGTTAAACTTCCCTTTGGCCGAGAAGAGCTCACACAATGGATTGCAACGTTCAACATCCTTGTCTCTGGCAGTGGAGGATTTTAATTACACATTTGGCACAGCTAGAACACTACCTTTTCAAGGTAAGTAGTGTTTGGAGGATGGACTTATAAGCTAGCAATTCCTTTGATGAAATGTGAACCAGACATTGCTTTTCATTCTCCTAGACGGACGGGAAAAGATTGTGTGAATTGGAAGAGGGTGATAATAGGTTCAAAAAGAATGGTTAAGTATCTACGATAGGTTCAGTTAATCATCAATTCAGCTTACAAATGGTTCGGTCAATTAAAACAAAGGCAGCTATCCTCATGCCTCCATACCATCTAATGGTTATTGCTCCCTTGACTATATTTCTATTACTCTCAATAATTTCATGTATAAGCATGCTTCAACCTTCACCGAATATTCATGTAACTTTTTTATTATTTATACACTTGGAAAGAATGAGACAGGATTCATTTATTACAAAAGATTTTAAATCAATTAGGTAGCTTTTTTGAGGGATGAGAGTTGGAAGTAATCAATGAATCCCTGATATTGCTTGCTTTTGATGAAATCAATCTATTTCAATTTCAGTACCTCTTTGCATCGATTGCTGACCTTAAGCCGAGGAGAGATCACACTATGGTTTGTGGGAAACCATTGTGTGATGTGTTCACCATCCTCACATTTGGAAGGAGAGGATATTCATTACACTTTTGGATATGTTAGGCCACTGATTTTACAAGGTAAGCAATATTGGTGCAAGATGTGTGGAGCTAACATTTTCTTTGATCAATGGAGAAACTGTTACAGTTTTCCTAGATGGAAATGAAACTAATCCATCAATAGGTCATCGATCACAAAGGGGATTGCAATGAATGTTCGAATATTAGCGGGAGATGCATTAAATAATCTTTGGCAGATTCAAGCAATTATGGGAACCTGTTTACGTTCAAGAAATTGTTTTTATTATGAACTCTATAGAGCTGAAAGTCGGTGCTGACTTTTACCAAGTCTTTACTCCTATACGAAACATCCTTATCATTTTATTGCAGCTTCTATGAACGAGGTTGCCGGCCGGAACAAGGATTGAGGAGAGAACGCAGAGAATCTTCCAGAACCGATGCAACTGAGAGAAATACCAACGCTGGGGAAATGTGCAGAATGCGATAAACAAGGACGTGAACCGACTGTGTTACTTGCTATGTATTTTATGTTGCTGTTGCAATAAAATTTACCTTTTTAAATGTAGAAAACTGTGTTTCAATCCAGTCCATACAAGTAAAATAATTAAGAAAAAGAGCGTGTAATCATAAATGAATTCATATGAGAGGTCTATCGTATTTTCCCAAGAAGAGACTTAACATTCGTGATAAAGTAATTTACGCGAGAGAATGCGTGAGAATTATAGACATTTTTATCGACTTCATTCTTTCGATCTCCCTTCCCTCAGCAGATGTACAAAATTTTTCTCAACATTTGCGATTCTCCGAAAGGGTGATGAAGAAATTGCATCCCCTTTCAATTCTTGTCGTGGGTTACGAAGGTGGTGAACATTTTTGCAATAAGTCTTGTGCCTATGAAAGAACCGTGTTCCTTCCTTTGGTTTAAAATCGGTTCCGTTGCGCGAAAGTAAAAGGGATAAGAACGGGAGGACTGCATGAATTCGTCACCTTCAACTCGAAATGTGAAACGAGGATGAGTGAAAAAAATGGACACACATCGCGTCTGTGTGGCTGGAATCCGACAGAGGGCCAATTATTCATTCGCTTTCCCGGCAGTCGTCGGCGGGCCTTCTCACGAGGAAACTATGTCTTCGGATCTTGAGAATCGAGTAGCTTATTTCGTTGGGGTCCCCCAATCTCAAGCGTGGGCTCTGGAATCTTGACGATTCATGCTGGATAAGGTGATTGTGAACGTAATGCATTGTTTACCGGTTGACGGAGAACATAAAGGATTTTATGGATATGACAGAGGATAACGTTGTCGCGTGAGTGAAGCACAGCGGACATAGGAGGATGAGAGAGAATTTCAAGGTAAGTCCCATTGGAAAAATTTCTTATTCCTGCCCTTACAAGAATCTGCCTCGCGAATTCAACGTCCCGATTGCTTGCGAGTGAGGTAACCGACGCCTCTAATCGATCGAGACCTTTATCAGCGCGAATAATACTAGATCTAAGCAACAGCGAGCGAAGTCTTCATTCTCTCAGCTGCGTACTGCATATGGACTCGTATATTATCGCCTTATCGCGAGCTTAACAAAGATTCCGAAGCCGTTTCTTTGAACACGGTACTCCGTCGTAGCATCATAGTTTTAATGAGGACGATTGCATCTTCAACCGCGTTCATTATAATTAAAAAAAAGGGAAAATAAGTGACTGGGTACAGGGAGGATGTGAACGCGGCGAGGTCGCCAAGGAAAGTGCCAAATGCATGGCGGTATTTCGGGGCGCCATTGTTACCGGCGGGAATCTAAAATTGCAATTAGATTTATCAAAATTAGCTTGCGGTCCATCGTAACCGATGAAAATTTCATGAATACTAGTATTTATTATGATTTTTTGCCTACTACGTGAGTCTTACCGCACAAAGAGACCATTTTCATAACTACCCGCCAACTTAATATACCGAATTCGACAAAACTGCCATTACCCACCGCCCTCGTAAAAGAAGAGAGAAATTTTAAAGATATTCGATCGGGAATTGGATAATTGATTGTCATGGCATGAAATTCATTAATACAGCGTCTGCACTGACAGCGGTGGTATTTATTTCAGCCAATCAGAATCGAGATAAATGTTGTAGCGGGAGGTTGAATTCTGAAAAACTTAAATATTCTATATAAATCGGATAAAAGGTTAACATTCTCTCATTTCGAGCTGCACATAGTTAATTTCTACGGAGAATCGCTCCCGATATGATTAACTTTTGTATCGATTACGATTTTAAGCTTTGCTTAATGTATACAAGGGAAAAAATATGCTTCTCATTTTGCTTGTTAACTTCAACATTTAATCTTTTTTAACAGACCGGGACAAGATTCATGAACAGTTTATAGCTGTAAATCAATGTAGTGCCTTTTATAGTGAAGTGGATTAGAAATAAATTCTGATCTTTGGATATTTGCTTGCTCTTAATAAAATATTTCCCATTCAATTACAGGATGCTTTATCGTCGACAAGTTAAACTTCCCTTTGGCCGAGAAGAGCTCACACAATGGATTGCAACGTTCAACATCCTTGTCTCTGGCAGTGGAGGATTTTAATTACACATTTGGCACAGCTAGAACACTACCTTTTCAAGGTAAGTAGTGTTTGGAGGATGGACTTATAAGCTAGCAATTCCTTTGATGAAATGTGAACCAGACATTGCTTTTCATTCTCCTAGACGGACGGGAAAAGATTGTGTGAATTGGAAGAGGGTGATAATAGGTTCAAAAAGAATGGTTAAGTATCTACGATAGGTTCAGTTAATCATCAATTCAGCTTACAAATGGTTCGGTCAATTAAAACAAAGGCAGCTATCCTCATGCCTCCATACCATCTAATGGTTATTGCTCCCTTGACTATATTTCTATTACTCTCAATAATTTCATGTATAAGCATGCTTCAACCTTCACCGAATATTCATGTAACTTTTTTATTATTTATACACTTGGAAAGAATGAGACAGGATTCATTTATTACAAAAGATTTTAAATCAATTAGGTAGCTTTTTTGAGGGATGAGAGTTGGAAGTAATCAATGAATCCCTGATATTGCTTGCTTTTGATGAAATCAATCTATTTCAATTTCAGTACCTCTTTGCATCGATTGCTGACCTTAAGCCGAGGAGAGATCACACTATGGTTTGTGGGAAACCATTGTGTGATGTGTTCACCATCCTCACATTTGGAAGGAGAGGATATTCATTACACTTTTGGATATGTTAGGCCACTGATTTTACAAGGTAAGCAATATTGGTGCAAGATGTGTGGAGCTCACATTTTCTTTGATCAACGGAGAAACTGTTACAGTTTTCCTAGATGGAAATGAAACTAATCCATCAATAGGTCATCGATCACAAAGGGGATTGCAATGAATGTTCGAATATTAGCGGGAGATGCATTAAATAATCTTTGGCAGATTCAAGCAATTATGGGAACCTGTTTACGTTCAAGAAATTGTTTTTATTATGAACTCTATAGAGCTGAAAGTCGGTGGTGACTTTTACCAAGTCTTTACTCCTATACGAAACATCCTTATCATTTTATTGCAGCTTCTATGAACGAGGTTGCCGGCCGGAACAAGGATTGAGGAGAGAACGCAGAGAATCTTCCAGAACCGATGCAACTGAGAGAAATACCAACGCTGGGGAAATGTGCAGAATGCGATAAACAAGGACGTGAACTGACTGTATTACTTGCTATGTAGTTTTTGGTGCTCTTGCAATAAAATTTACCTTTTTAAATGTAGAAAACTGTGTTTCAATCCAGTCCATACAAGTTAAATAATTAAGAAAAAGAGCGTGTAATCATAAATGAATTCATATGAGAGGTCTATCGTATTTTCCCAAGAAGAGACTTAACATTCGTGATAAAGTAATTTACGCGAGAGAATGCGTGAGAATTATAGACATTTTTATCGACTTCATTCTTTCGATCTCCCTTCCCTCAGCAGATGTACAAAATTTTTCTCAACATTTGCGATTCTCCGAAAGGGTGATGAAGAAATTGCATCCCCTTTCAATTCTTGTCGTGGGTTACGAAGGTGGTGAACATTTTTGCAATAAGTCTTGTGCCTATGAAAGAACCGTGTTCCTTCCTTTGGTTTAAAATCGGTTCCGTTGCGCGAAAGTAAAAGGGATAAGAACGGGAGGACTGCATGAATTCGTCACCTTCAACTCGAAATGTGAAACGAGGATGAGTGAAAAAAATGGACACACATCGCGTCTGTGTGGCTGGAATCCGACAGAGGGCCAATTATTCATTCGCTTTCCCGGCAGTCGTCGGCGGGCCTTCTCACGAGGAAACTATGTCTTCGGATCTTGAGAATCGAGTAGCTTATTTCGTTGGGGTCCCCCAATCTCAAGCGTGGGCTCTGGAATCTTGACGATTCATGCTGGATAAGGTGATTGTGAACGTAATGCTGTGTTTACCGGTTGACGGAGAACATAAAGGATTTTATGGATATGACAGAGGATAACGTTGTCGCGTGAGTGAAGCACAGCGGACATAGGAGGATGAGAGAGAATTTCAAGGTAAGTCCCATTGGAAAAATTTCTTATTCCTGCCCTTACAAGAATCTGCCTCGCGAATTCAACGTCCCGATTGCTTGCGAGTGAGGTAACCGACGCCTCTAATCGATCGAGACCTTTATCAGCGCGAATAATACTAGATCTAAGCAGCAGCGAGCGAAGTCTTCATTCTCTCAGCTGCGTACTGCATATGGACTCGTATATTATCGCCTTATCGCGAGCTTAACAAAGATTCCGAAGCCGTTTCTTTGAACACGGTACTCCGTCGTAGCATCATAGTTTTAATGAGGACGATTGCATCTTCAACCGCGTTCATTATAATTAAAAAAAAGGGAAAATAAGTGACTGGGTACAGGGAGGATGTGAACGCGGCGAGGTCGCCAAGGAAAGTGCCAAATGCATGGCGGTATTTCGGGGCGCCATTGTTACCGGCGGGAATCTAAAATTGCAATTAGGTTTATCAAAATTAGCTTGCGGTCCATCGTAACCGATGAAAATTTCATGAATACTAGTATTTATTATGATTTTTTGCCTACTACGTGAGTCTTACCGCACAAAGAGACCATTTTCATAACTACCCGCCAACTTAATATACCGAATTCGACAAAACTGCCATTACCCACCGCCCTCGTAAAAGAAGAGAGAAATTTTAAAGATATTCGATCGGGAATTGGATAATTCATTGTCATGGCATGAAATTCATTAATACAGCGTTTGCACTGACAGCGGTGGTATTTATTTCAGCCAATCAGAATCGAGATAAATGTTGTAGCGGGAGGTTGAATTCTGAAAAACTCAAATATTCTATATAAATCGGATAAAAGGTTAACATTCTCTCATTTCGAGCTGCACATAGTTAATTTCTACGGAGAATCGCTCCCGATATGATTAACTTTTGTATCGATTACGATTTTAAGCTTTGCTTAATGTATACAAGGGAAAAAATATGCTTCTCATTTTGCTTGTTAACTTCAACATTTAATCTTTTTTAACAGACCGGGACAAGATTCATGAACAGTTTATAGCTGTAAATCAATGTAGTGCCTTTTATAGTGAAGTGGATTAGAAATAAATTCTGATCTTTGGATATTTGCTTGCTCTTAATAAAATATTTCCCATTCAATTACAGGATGCTTTATCGTCGACAAGTTAAACTTCCCTTTGGCCGAGAAGAGCTCACACAATGGATTGCAACGTTCAACATCCTTGTCTCTGGCAGTGGAGGATTTTAATTACACATTTGGCACAGCTAGAACACTACCTTTTCAAGGTAAGTAGTGTTTGGAGGATGGACTTATAAGCTAGCAATTCCTTTGATGGAATGTGAACCAGACATTGCTTTTCATTCTCCTAGACGGACGGGAAAAGATTGTGTGAATTGGAAGAGGGTGATAATAGGTTCAAAAAGGATGGTTTAGTATCTACGATAGGTTCAGTTAATCATCAATTCAGCTTACAAATGGTTCGGTCAATTAAAACAAAGGCAGCTATCCTCATGCCTCCATACCATCTAATGGTTATTGCTCCCTTGACTATATTTCTATTACTCTCAATAATTTCATGTATAAGCATGCTTCAACCTTCACCGAATATTCATGTAACTTTTTTATTATTTATACACTTGGAAAGAATGAGACAGGATTCATTTATTACAAAAGATTTTAAATCAATTAGGTAGCTTTTTTGAGGGATGAGAGTTGGAAGTAATCAATGAATCCCTGATATTGCTTGCTTTTGATGAAATCAATCTATTTCAATTTCAGTACCTCTTTGCATCGATTGCTGACCTTAAGCCGAGGAGAGATCACACTATGGTTTGTGGGAAACCATTGTGTGATGTGTTCACCATCCTCACATTTGGAAGGAGAGGATATTCATTACACTTTTGGATATGTTAGGCCACTGATTTTACAAGGTAAGCAATATTGGTGCAAGATGTGTGGAGCTCACATTTTCTTTGATCAACGGAGAAACTGTTACAGTTTTCCTAGATGGAAATGAAACTAATCCATCAATAGGTCATCGATCACAAAGGGGATTGCAATGAATGTTCGAATATTAGCGGGAGATGCATTAAATAATCTTTGGCAGATTCAAGCAATTATGGGAACCTGTTTACGTTCAAGAAATTGTTTTTATTATGAACTCTATAGAGCTGAAAGTCGGTGGTGACTTTTACCAAGTCTTTACTCCTATACGAAACATCCTTATCATTTTATTGCAGCTTCTATGAACGAGGTTGCCGGCCGGAACAAGGATTGAGGAGAGAACGCAGAGAATCTTCCAGAACCGATGCAACTGAGAGAAATACCAACGCTGGGGAAATGTGCAGAATGCGATAAACAAGGACGTGAACCGACTGTGTTACTTGCTATGTATTTTATGTTGCTGTTGCAATAAAATTTACCTTTTTAAATGTAGAAAACTGTGTTTCAATCCAGTCCATACAAGTAAAATAATTAAGAAAAAGAGCGTGTAATCATAAATGAATTCATATGAGAGGTCTATCGTATTTTCCCAAGAAGAGACTTAACATTCGTGATAAAGTAATTTACGCGAGAGAATGCGTGAGAATTATAGACATTTTTATCGACTTCATTCTTTCGATCTCCCTTCCCTCAGCAGATGTACAAAATTTTTCTCAACATCTGCGATTCTCCGAAAGGGTGATGAAGAAATTGCATCCCCTTTCAATTCTTGTCGTGGGTTACGAAGGTGGTGAACATTTTTGCAATAAGTCTTGTGCCTATGAAAGAACCGTGTTCCTTCCTTTGGTTTAAAATCGGTTCCGTTGCGCGAAAGTAAAAGGGATAAGAACGGGAGGACTGCATGAATTCGTCACCTTCAACTCGAAATGTGAAACGAGGATGAGTGAAAAAAATGGACACACATCGCGTCTGTGTGGCTGGAATCCGACAGAGGGCCAATTATTCATTCGCTTTCCCGGCAGTCGTCGGCGGGCCTTCTCACGAGGAAACTATGTCTTCGGATCTTGAGAATCGAGTAGCTTATTTCGTTGGGGTCCCCCAATCTCAAGCGTGGGCTCTGGAATCTTGACGATTCATGCTGGATAAGGTGATTGTGAACGTAATGCTGTGTTTACCGGTTGACGGAGAACATAAAGGATTTTATGGATATGACAGAGGATAACGTTGTCGCGTGAGTGAAGCACAGCGGACATAGGAGGATGAGAGAGAATTTCAAGGTAAGTCCCATTGGAAAAATTTCTTATTCCTGCCCTTACAAGAATCTGCCTCGCGAATTCAACGTCCCGATTGCTTGCGAGTGAGGTAACCGAAGCCTTTAATCGATCGAGACCTTTATCAGCGCGAATAATACTAGATCTAAGCAACAGCGAGCGAAGTCTTCATTCTCTCAGCTGCGTACTGCATATGGACTCGTATATTATCGCCTTATCGCGAGCTTAACAAAGATTCCGAAGCCGTTTCTTTGAACTCGGTACTCCGTCGTAGCATCATAGTTTTAATGAGGACGATTGCATCTTCAACCGCGTTCATTATAATTAAAAAAAAGGGAAAATAAGTGACTGGGTACAGGGAGGATGTGAACGCGGCGAGGTCGCCAAGGAAAGTGCCAAATGCATGGCGGTATTTCGGGGCGCCATTGTTACCGGCGGGAATCTAAAATTGCAATTAGGTTTATCAAAATTAGCTTGCGGTCCATCGTAACCGATGAAAATTTCATGAATACTAGTATTTATTATGATTTTTTGCCTACTACGTGAGTCTTACCGCACAAAGAGACCATTTTCATAACTACCCGCCAACTTAATATACCGAATTCGACAAAACTGCCATTACCCACCGCCCTCGTAAAAGAAGAGAGAAATTTTAAAGATATTCGATCGGGAATTGGATAATTGATTGTCATGGCAAGAAATTCATTAATACAGCGTTTGCACTGACAGCGGTGGTATTTATTTCAGCCAATCAGAATCGAGATAAATGTTGTAGTGGGAGGTTGAATTCTGAAAAACTCAAATATTCTATATAAATCGGATAAAAGGTTAACATTCTCTCATTTCGAGCTGCACATAGTTAATTTCTACGGAGAATCGCTCCCGATATGATTAACTTTTGTATCGATTACGATTTTAAGCTTTGCTTAATGTATACAAGGGAAAAAATATGCTTCTCATTTTGCTTGTTAACTTCAACATTTAATCTTTTTTAACAGACCGGGACAAGATTCATGAACAGTTTATAGCTGTAAATCAATGTAGTGCCTTTTATAGTGAAGTGGATTAGAAATAAATTCTGATCTTTGGATATTTGCTTGTTCTTAATAAAATATTTCCCATTCAATTACAGGATGCTTTATCGTCGACAAGTTAAACTTCCCTTTGGCCGAGAAGAGCTCACACAATGGATTGCAACGTTCAACATCCTTGTCTCTGGCAGTGGAGGATTTTAATTACACATTTGGCACAGCTAGAACACTACCTTTTCAAGGTAAGTAGTGTTTGGAGGATGGACTTATAAGCTAGCAATTCCTTTGATGGAATGTGAACCAGACATTGCTTTTCATTCTCCTAGACGGACGGGAAAAGATTGTGTGAATTGGAAGAGGGTGATAATAGGTTCAAAAAGGATGGTTTAGTATCTACGATAGGTTCAGTTAATCATCAATTCAGCTTACAAATGGTTCGGTCAATTAAAATAAAGGCAGCTATCCTCATGCCTCCATACCATCTAATGGTTATTGCTCCCTTGACTATATTTCTATTACTCTCAATAATTTCATGTATAAGCATGCTTCAACCTTCACCGAATATTCATGTAACTTTTTTATTATTTATACACTTGGAAAGAATGAGACAGGATTCATTTATTACAAAAGATTTTAAATCAATTAGGTAGCTTTTTTGAGGGATGAGAGTTGGAAGTAATCAATGAATCCCTGATATTGCTTGCTTTTGATGAAATCAATCTATTTCAATTTCAGTACCTCTTTGCATCGATTGCTGACCTTAAGCCGAGGAGAGATCACACTATGGTTTGTGGGAAACCATTGTGTGATGTGTTCACCATCCTCACATTTGGAAGGAGAGGATATTCATTACACTTTTGGATATGTTAGGCCACTGATTTTACAAGGTAAGCAATATTGGTGCAAGATGTGTGGAGCTAACATTTTCTTTGATCAACGGAGAAACTGTTACAGTTTTCCTAGATGGAAATGAAACTAATCCATCAATAGGTCATCGATCACAAAGGGGATTGCAATGAATGTTCGAATATTAGCGGGAGATGCATTAAATAATCTTTGGCAGATTCAAGCAATTATGGGAACCTGTTTACGTTCAAGAAATTGTTTTTATTATAAACTCTATAGAGCTGAAAGTCGGTGCTGACTTCTACCAAGTCTTTACTCCTATACGAAACATCCTTATCAGTTTATTGCAGCTTCTATGAACGAGGTTGCCGGCCGGAAAAAGGATTGAGGAGAGAACGCAGAGAATCTTCCAGAACCGATGCAACTGAGAGAAATACCAACGCTGGGGAAATGTGCAGAATGCGATAAACAAGGACGTGAACCGACTGTGTTACTTGCTATGTATATTATGTTGCTGTTGCAATAAAATTTACCTTTTTAAATGTAGAAAACTGTGTTTCAATCCATTCCATACAAGTAAAATAATTAAGAAAAAGAGCGTGTAATCATAAATGAATTCATATGAGAGGTCTATCGTATTTTCCCAAGAAGAGACTTAACATTCGTGATAAAGTAATTTACGCGAGAGAATGCGTGAGAATTATAGACATTTTTATCGACTTCATTCTTTCGATCTCCCTTCCCTCAGCAGATGTACAAAATTTTTCTCAACATTTGCGATTCTCCGAAAGGGTGATGAAGAAATTGCATCCCCTTTCAATTCTTGTCGTGGGTTACGAAGGTGGTGAACATTTTTGCAATAAGTCTTGTGCCTATGAAAGAACCGTGTTCCTTCCTTTGGTTTAAAATCGGTTCCGTTGCGCGAAAGTAAAAGGGATAAGAACGGGAGGACTGCATGAATTCGTCACCTTCAACTCGAAATGTGAAACGAGGATGAGTGAAAAAAATGGACACACATCGCGTCTGTGTGGCTGGAATCCGACAGAGGGCCAATTATTCATTCGCTTTCCCGGCAGTCGTCGGCGGGCCTTCTCACGAGGAAACTATGTCTTCGGATCTTGAGAATCGAGTAGCTTATTTCGTTGGGGTCCCCCAATCTCAAGCGTGGGCTCTGGAATCTTGACGATTCATGCTGGATAAGGTGATTGTGAACGTAATGCTGTGTTTACCGGTTGACGGAGAACATAAAGGATTTTATGGATATGACAGAGGATAACGTTGTCGCGTGAGTGAAGCACAGCGGACATAGGAGGATGAGAGAGAATTTCAAGGTAAGTCCCATTGGAAAAATTTCTTATTCCTGCCCTTACAAGAATCTGCCTCGCGAATTCAACGTCCCGATTGCTTGCGAGTGAGGTAACCGAAGCCTTTAATCGATCGAGACCTTTATCAGCGCGAATAATACTAGATCTAAGCAACAGCGAGCGAAGTCTTCATTCTCTCAGCTGCGTACTGCATATGGACTCGTATATTATCGCCTTATCGCGAGCTTAACAAAGATTCCGAAGCCGTTTCTTTGAACTCGGTACTCCGTCGTAGCATCATAGTTTTAATGAGGACGATTGCATCTTCAACCGCGTTCATTATAATTAAAAAAAAGGGAAAATAAGTGACTGGGTACAGGGAGGATGTGAACGCGGCGAGGTCGCCAAGGAAAGTGCCAAATGCATGGCGGTATTTCGGGGCGCCATTGTTACCGGCGGGAATCTAAAATTGCAATTAGGTTTATCAAAATTAGCTTGCGGTCCATCGTAACCGATGAAAATTTCATGAATACTAGTATTTATTATGATTTTTTGCCTACTACGTGAGTCTTACCGCACAAAGAGACCATTTTCATAACTACCCGCCAACTTAATATACCGAATTCGACAAAACTGCCATTACCCACCGCCCTCGTAAAAGAAGAGAGAAATTTTAAAGATATTCGATCGGGAATTGGATAATTGATTGTCATGGCAAGAAATTCATTAATACAGCGTTTGCACTGACAGCGGTGGTATTTATTTCAGCCAATCAGAATCGAGATAAATGTTGTAGTGGGAGGTTGAATTCTGAAAAACTCAAATATTCTATATAAATCGGATAAAAGGTTAACATTCTCTCATTTCGAGCTGCACATAGTTAATTTCTACGGAGAATCGCTCCCGATATGATTAACTTTTGTATCGATTACGATTTTAAGCTTTGCTTAATGTATACAAGGGAAAAAATATGCTTCTCATTTTGCTTGTTAACTTCAACATTTAATCTTTTTTAACAGACCGGGACAAGATTCATGAACAGTTTATAGCTGTAAATCAATGTAGTGCCTTTTATAGTGAAGTGGATTAGAAATAAATTCTGATCTTTGGATATTTGCTTGTTCTTAATAAAATATTTCCCATTCAATTACAGGATGCTTTATCGTCGACAAGTTAAACTTCCCTTTGGCCGAGAAGAGCTCACACAATGGATTGCAACGTTCAACATCCTTGTCTCTGGCAGTGGAGGATTTTAATTACACATTTGGCACAGCTAGAACACTACCTTTTCAAGGTAAGTAGTGTTTGGAGGATGGACTTATAAGCTAGCAATTCCTTTGATGGAATGTGAACCAGACATTGCTTTTCATTCTCCTAGACGGACGGGAAAAGATTGTGTGAATTGGAAGAGGGTGATAATAGGTTCAAAAAGGATGGTTTAGTATCTACGATAGGTTCAGTTAATCATCAATTCAGCTTACAAATGGTTCGGTCAATTAAAATAAAGGCAGCTATCCTCATGCCTCCATACCATCTAATGGTTATTGCTCCCTTGACTATATTTCTATTACTCTCAATAATTTCATGTATAAGCATGCTTCAACCTTCACCGAATATTCATGTAACTTTTTTATTATTTATACACTTGGAAAGAATGAGACAGGATTCATTTATTACAAAAGATTTTAAATCAATTAGGTAGCTTTTTTGAGGGATGAGAGTTGGAAGTAATCAATGAATCCCTGATATTGCTTGCTTTTGATGAAATCAATCTATTTCAATTTCAGTACCTCTTTGCATCGATTGCTGACCTTAAGCCGAGGAGAGATCACACTATGGTTTGTGGGAAACCATTGTGTGATGTGTTCACCATCCTCACATTTGGAAGGAGAGGATATTCATTACACTTTTGGATATGTTAGGCCACTGATTTTACAAGGTAAGCAATATTGGTGCAAGATGTGTGGAGCTAACATTTTCTTTGATCAACGGAGAAACTGTTACAGTTTTCCTAGATGGAAATGAAACTAATCCATCAATAGGTCATCGATCACAAAGGGGATTGCAATGAATGTTCGAATATTAGCGGGAGATGCATTAAATAATCTTTGGCAGATTCAAGCAATTATGGGAACCTGTTTACGTTCAAGAAATTGTTTTTATTATAAACTCTATAGAGCTGAAAGTCGGTGCTGACTTCTACCAAGTCTTTACTCCTATACGAAACATCCTTATCAGTTTATTGCAGCTTCTATGAACGAGGTTGCCGGCCGGAAAAAGGATTGAGGAGAGAACGCAGAGAATCTTCCAGAACCGATGCAACTGAGAGAAATACCAACGCTGGGGAAATGTGCAGAATGCGATAAACAAGGACGTGAACCGACTGTGTTACTTGCTATGTATATTATGTTGCTGTTGCAATAAAATTTACCTTTTTAAATGTAGAAAACTGTGTTTCAATCCATTCCATACAAGTAAAATAATTAAGAAAAAGAGCGTGTAATCATAAATGAATTCATATGAGAGGTCTATCGTATTTTCCCAAGAAGAGACTTAACATTCGTGATAAAGTAATTTACGCGAGAGAATGCGTGAGAATTATAGACATTTTTATCGACTTCATTCTTTCGATCTCCCTTCCCTCAGCAGATGTACAAAATTTTTCTCAACATTTGCGATTCTCCGAAAGGGTGATGAAGAAATTGCATCCCCTTTCAATTCTTGTCGTGGGTTACGAAGGTGGTGAACATTTTTGCAATAAGTCTTGTGCCTATGAAAGAACCGTGTTCCTTCCTTTGGTTTAAAATCGGTTCCGTTGCGCGAAAGTAAAAGGGATAAGAACGGGAGGACTGCATGAATTCGTCACCTTCAACTCGAAATGTGAAACGAGGATGAGTGAAAAAAATGGACACACATCGCGTCTGTGTGGCTGGAATCCGACAGAGGGCCAATTATTCATTCGCTTTCCCGGCAGTCGTCGGCGGGCCTTCTCACGAGGAAACTATGTCTTCGGATCTTGAGAATCGAGTAGCTTATTTCGTTGGGGTCCCCCAATCTCAAGCGTGGGCTCTGGAATCTTGACGATTCATGCTGGATAAGGTGATTGTGAACGTAATGCTGTGTTTACCGGTTGACGGAGAACATAAAGGATTTTATGGATATGACAGAGGATAACGTTGTCGCGTGAGTGAAGCACAGCGGACATAGGAGGATGAGAGAGAATTTCAAGGTAAGTCCCATTGGAAAAATTTCTTATTCCTGCCCTTACAAGAATCTGCCTCGCGAATTCAACGTCCCGATTGCTTGCGAGTGAGGTAACCGACGCCTCTAATCGATCGAGACCTTTATCAGCGCGAATAATACTAGATCTAAGCAGCAGCGAGCGAAGTCTTCATTCTCTCAGCTGCGTCCTGCATATGGACTCGTATATTATCGCCTTATCGCGAGCTTAACAAAGATTCCGAAGCCGTTTCTTTGAACACGGTACTCCGTCGTAGCATCATAGTTTTAATGAGGACGATTGCATCTTCAACCGCGTTCATTATAATTAAAAAAAAGGGAAAATAAGTGACTGGGTACAGGGAGGATGTGAACGCGGCGAGGTCGCCAAGGAAAGTGCCAAATGCATGGCGGTATTTCGGGGCGCCATTGTTACCGGCGGGAATCTAAAATTGCAATTAGATTTATCAAAATTAGCTTGCGGTCCATCGTAACCGATGAAAATTTCATGAATACTAGTATTTATTATGATTTTTTGCCTACTACGTGAGTCTTACCGCACAAAGAGACCATTTTCATAACTACCCGCCAACTTAATATACCGAATTCGACAAAACTGCCATTACCCACCGCCCTCGTAAAAGAAGAGAGAAATTTTAAAGATATTCGATCGGGAATTGGATAATTCATTGTCATGGCATGAAATTCATTAATACAGCGTTTGCACTGACAGCGGTGGTATTTATTTCAGCCAATCAGAATCGAGATAAATGTTGTAGCGGGAGGTTGAATTCTGAAAAACTCAAATATTCTATATAAATCGGATAAAAGGTTAACATTCTCTCATTTCGAGCTGCACATAGTTAATTTCTACGGAGAATCGCTCCCGATATGATTAACTTTTGTATCGATTACGATTTTAAGCTTTGCTTAATGTATACAAGGGAAAAAATATGCTTCTCATTTTGCTTGTTAACTTCAACATTTAATCTTTTTTAACAGACCGGGACAAGATTCATGAACAGTTTATAGCTGTAAATCAATGTAGTGCCTTTTATAGTGAAGTGGATTAGAAATAAATTCTGATCTTTGGATATTTGCTTGCTCTTAATAAAATATTTCCCATTCAATTACAGGATGCTTTATCGTCGACAAGTTAAACTTCCCTTTGGCCGAGAAGAGCTCACACAATGGATTGCAACGTTCAACATCCTTGTCTCTGGCAGTGGAGGATTTTAATTACACATTTGGCACAGCTAGAACACTACCTTTTCAAGGTAAGTAGTGTTTGGAGGATGGACTTATAAGCTAGCAATTCCTTTGATGGAATGTGAACCAGACATTGCTTTTCATTCTCCTAGACGGACGGGAAAAGATTGTGTGAATTGGAAGAGGGTGATAATAGGTTCAAAAAGGATGGTTTAGTATCTACGATAGGTTCAGTTAATCATCAATTCAGCTTACAAATGGTTCGGTCAATTAAAATAAAGGCAGCTATCCTCATGCCTCCATACCATCTAATGGTTATTGCTCCCTTGACTATATTTCTATTACTCTCAATAATTTCATGTATAAGCATGCTTCAACCTTCACAGAATATTCATGTAACTTTTTTATTATTTATACACTTGGAAAGAATGAGACAGGATTCATTTATTACAAAAGATTTTAAATCAATTAGGTAGCTTTTTTGAGGGATGAGAGTTGGAAGTAATCAATGAATCCCTGATATTGCTTGCTTTTGATGAAATCAATCTATTTCAATTTCAGTACCTCTTTGCATCGATTGCTGACCTTAAGCCGAGGAGAGATCACACTATGGTTTGTGGGAAACCATTGTGTGATGTGTTCACCATCCTCACATTTGGAAGGAGAGGATATTCATTACACTTTTGGATATGTTAGGCCACTGATTTTACAAGGTAAGCAATATTGGTGCAAGATGTGTGGAGCTCACATTTTCTTTGATCAACGGAGAAACTGTTACAGTTTTCCTAGATGGAAATGAAACTAATCCATCAATAGGTCATCGATCACAAAGGGGATTGCAATGAATGTTCGAATATTAGCGGGAGATGCATTAAATAATCTTTGGCAGATTCAAGCAATTATGGGAACCTGTTTACGTTCAAGAAATTGTTTTTATTATAAACTCTATAGAGCTGAAAGTCGGTGCTGACTTCTACCAAGTCTTTACTCCTATACGAAACATCCTTATCATTTTATTGCAGCTTCTATGAACGAGGTTGCCGGCCGGAACAAGGATTGAGGAGAGAACGCAGAGAATCTTCCAGAACCGATGCAACTGAGAGAAATACCAACGCTGGGGAAATGTGCAGAATGCGATAAACAAGGACGTGAACCGACTGTGTTACTTGCTATGTATTTTATGTTGCTGTTGCAATAAAATTTACCTTTTTAAATGTAGAAAACTGTGTTTCAATCCAGTCCATACAAGTAAAATAATTAAGAAAAAGAGCGTGTAATCATAAATGAATTCATATGAGAGGTCTATCGTATTTTCCCAAGAAGAGACTTAACATTCGTGATAAAGTAATTTACGCGAGAGAATGCGTGAGAATTATAGACATTTTTATCGACTTCATTCTTTCGATCTCCCTTCCCTCAGCAGATGTACAAAATTTTTCTCAACATCTGCGATTCTCCGAAAGGGTGATGAAGAAATTGCATCCCCTTTCAATTCTTGTCGTGGGTTACGAAGGTGGTGAACATTTTTGCAATAAGTCTTGTGCCTATGAAAGAACCGTGTTCCTTCCTTTGGTTTAAAATCGGTTCCGTTGCGCGAAAGTAAAAGGGATAAGAACGGGAGGACTGCATGAATTCGTCACCTTCAACTCGAAATGTGAAACGAGGATGAGTGAAAAAAATGGACACACATCGCGTCTGTGTGGCTGGAATCCGACAGAGGGCCAATTATTCATTCGCTTTCCCGGCAGTCGTCGGCGGGCCTTCTCACGAGGAAACTATGTCTTCGGATCTTGAGAATCGAGTAGCTTATTTCGTTGGGGTCCCCCAATCTCAAGCGTGGGCTCTGGAATCTTGACGATTCATGCTGGATAAGGTGATTGTGAACGTAATGCTGTGTTTACCGGTTGACGGAGAACATAAAGGATTTTATGGATATGACAGAGGATAACGTTGTCGCGTGAGTGAAGCACAGCGGACATAGGAGGATGAGAGAGAATTTCAAGGTAAGTCCCATTGGAAAAATTTCTTATTCCTGCCCTTACAAGAATCTGCCTCGCGAATTCAACGTCCCGATTGCTTGCGAGTGAGGTAACCGAAGCCTTTAATCGATCGAGACCTTTATCAGCGCGAATAATACTAGATCTAAGCAACAGCGAGCGAAGTCTTCATTCTCTCAGCTGCGTACTGCATATGGACTCGTATATTATCGCCTTATCGCGAGCTTAACAAAGATTCCGAAGCCGTTTCTTTGAACTCGGTACTCCGTCGTAGCATCATAGTTTTAATGAGGACGATTGCATCTTCAACCGCGTTCATTATAATTAAAAAAAAGGGAAAATAAGTGACTGGGTACAGGGAGGATGTGAACGCGGCGAGGTCGCCAAGGAAAGTGCCAAATGCATGGCGGTATTTCGGGGCGCCATTGTTACCGGCGGGAATCTAAAATTGCAATTAGGTTTATCAAAATTAGCTTGCGGTCCATCGTAACCGATGAAAATTTCATGAATACTAGTATTTATTATGATTTTTTGCCTACTACGTGAGTCTTACCGCACAAAGAGACCATTTTCATAACTACCCGCCAACTTAATATACCGAATTCGACAAAACTGCCATTACCCACCGCCCTCGTAAAAGAAGAGAGAAATTTTAAAGATATTCGATCGGGAATTGGATAATTCATTGTCATGGCATGAAATTCATTAATACAGCGTTTGCACTGACAGCGGTGGTATTTATTTCAGCCAATCAGAATCGAGATAAATGTTGTAGCGGGAGGTTGAATTCTGAAAAACTCAAATATTCTATATAAATCGGATAAAAGGTTAACATTCTCTCATTTCGAGCTGCACATAGTTAATTTCTACGGAGAATCGCTCCCGATATGATTAACTTTTGTATCGATTACGATTTTAAGCTTTGCTTAATGTATACAAGGGAAAAAATATGCTTCTCATTTTGCTTGTTAACTTCAACATTTAATCTTTTTTAACAGACCGGGACAAGATTCATGAACAGTTTATAGCTGTAAATCAATGTAGTGCCTTTTATAGTGAAGTGGATTAGAAATAAATTCTGATCTTTGGATATTTGCTTGCTCTTAATAAAATATTTCCCATTCAATTACAGGATGCTTTATCGTCGACAAGTTAAACTTCCCTTTGGCCGAGAAGAGCTCACACAATGGATTGCAACGTTCAACATCCTTGTCTCTGGCAGTGGAGGATTTTAATTACACATTTGGCACAGCTAGAACACTACCTTTTCAAGGTAAGTAGTGTTTGGAGGATGGACTTATAAGCTAGCAATTCCTTTGATGAAATGTGAACCAGACATTGCTTTTCATTCTCCTAGACGGACGGGAAAAGATTGTGTGAATTGGAAGAGGGTGATAATAGGTTCAAAAAGGATGGTTTAGTATCTACGATAGGTTCAGTTAATCATCAATTCAGCTTACAAATGGTTCGGTCAATTAAAATAAAGGCAGCTATCCTCATGCCTCCATACCATCTAATGGTTATTGCTCCCTTGACTATATTTCTATTACTCTCAATAATTTCATGTATAAGCATGCTTCAACCTTCACCGAATATTCATGTAACTTTTTTATTATTTATACACTTGGAAAGAATGAGACAGGATTCATTTATTACAAAAGATTTTAAATCAATTAGGTAGCTTTTTTGAGGGATGAGAGTTGGAAGTAATCAATGAATCCCTGATATTGCTTGCTTTTGATGAAATCAATCTATTTCAATTTCAGTACCTCTTTGCATCGATTGCTGACCTTAAGCCGAGGAGAGATCACACTATGGTTTGTGGGAAACCATTGTGTGATGTGTTCACCATCCTCACATTTGGAAGGAGAGGATATTCATTACACTTTTGGATATGTTAGGCCACTGATTTTACAAGGTAAGCAATATTGGTGCAAGATGTGTGGAGCTAACATTTTCTTTGATCAACGGAGAAACTGTTACAGTTTTCCTAGATGGAAATGAAACTAATCCATCAATAGGTCATCGATCACAAAGGGGATTGCAATGAATGTTCGAATATTAGCGGGAGATGCATTAAATAATCTTTGGCAGATTCAAGCAATTATGGGAACCTGTTTACGTTCAAGAAATTGTTTTTATTATAAACTCTATAGAGCTGAAAGTCGGTGCTGACTTCTACCAAGTCTTTACTCCTATACGAAACATCCTTATCAGTTTATTGCAGCTTCTATGAACGAGGTTGCCGGCCGGAAAAAGGATTGAGGAGAGAACGCAGAGAATCTTCCAGAACCGATGCAACTGAGAGAAATACCAACGCTGGGGAAATGTGCAGAATGCGATAAACAAGGACGTGAACCGACTGTGTTACTTGCTATGTATATTATGTTGCTGTTGCAATAAAATTTACCTTTTTAAATGTAGAAAACTGTGTTTCAATCCATTCCATACAAGTAAAATAATTAAGAAAAAGAGCGTGTAATCATAAATGAATTCATATGAGAGGTCTATCGTATTTTCCCGAGAAGAGACTTAACATTCGTGATAAAGTAATTTACGCGAGAGAATGCGTGAGAATTATAGACATTTTTATCGACTTCATTCTTTCGATCTCCCTTCCCTCAGCAGATGTACAAAATTTTTCTCAACATCTGCGATTCTCCGAAAGGGTGATGAAGAAATTGCATCCCCTTTCAATTCTTGTCGTGGGTTACGAAGGTGGTGAACATTTTTGCAATAAGTCTTGTGCCTATGAAAGAACCGTGTTCCTTCCTTTGGTTTAAAATCGGTTCCGTTGCGCGAAAGTAAAAGGGATAAGAACGGGAGGACTGCATGAATTCGTCACCTTCAACTCGAAATGTGAAACGAGGATGAGTGAAAAAAATGGACACACATCGCGTCTGTGTGGCTGGAATCCGACAGAGGGCCAATTATTCATTCGCTTTCCCGGCAGTCGTCGGCGGGCCTTCTCACGAGGAAACTATGTCTTCGGATCTTGAGAATCGAGTAGCTTATTTCGTTGGGGTCCCCCAATCTCAAGCGTGGGCTCTGGAATCTTGACGATTCATGCTGGATAAGGTGATTGTGAACGTAATGCTGTGTTTACCGGTTGACGGAGAACATAAAGGATTTTATGGATATGACAGAGGATAACGTTGTCGCGTGAGTGAAGCACAGCGGACATAGGAGGATGAGAGAGAATTTCAAGGTAAGTCCCATTGGAAAAATTTCTTATTCCTGCCCTTACAAGAATCTGCCTCGCGAATTCAACGTCCCGATTGCTTGCGAGTGAGGTAACCGAAGCCTTTAATCGATCGAGACCTTTATCAGCGCGAATAATACTAGATCTAAGCAACAGCGAGCGAAGTCTTCATTCTCTCAGCTGCGTACTGCATATGGACTCGTATATTATCGCCTTATCGCGAGCTTAACAAAGATTCCGAAGCCGTTTCTTTGAACTCGGTACTCCGTCGTAGCATCATAGTTTTAATGAGGACGATTGCATCTTCAACCGCGTTCATTATAATTAAAAAAAAGGGAAAATAAGTGACTGGGTACAGGGAGGATGTGAACGCGGCGAGGTCGCCAAGGAAAGTGCCAAATGCATGGCGGTATTTCGGGGCGCCATTGTTACCGGCGGGAATCTAAAATTGCAATTAGGTTTATCAAAATTAGCTTGCGGTCCATCGTAACCGATGAAAATTTCATGAATACTAGTATTTATTATGATTTTTTGCCTACTACGTGAGTCTTACCGCACAAAGAGACCATTTTCATAACTACCCGCCAACTTAATATACCGAATTCGACAAAACTGCCATTACCCACCGCCCTCGTAAAAGAAGAGAGAAATTTTAAAGATATTCGATCGGGAATTGGATAATTGATTGTCATGGCAAGAAATTCATTAATACAGCGTTTGCACTGACAGCGGTGGTATTTATTTCAGCCAATCAGAATCGAGATAAATGTTGTAGCGGGAGGTTGAATTCTGAAAAACTTAAATATTCTATATAAATCGGATAAAAGGTTAACATTCTCTCATTTCGAGCTGCACATAGTTAATTTCTACGGAGAATCGCTCCCGATATGATTAACTTTTGTATCGATTACGATTTTAAGCTTTGCTTAATGTATACAAGGGAAAAAATATGCTTCTCATTTTGCTTGTTAACTTCAACATTTAATCTTTTTTAACAGACCGGGAAAAGATTCATGAACAGTTTATAGCTGTAAATCAATGTAGTGCCTTTTATAGTGAAGTGGATTAGAAATAAATTCTGATCTTTGGATATTTGCTTGCTCTTAATAAAATATTTCCCATTCAATTACAGGATGCTTTATCGTCGACAAGTTAAACTTCCCTTTGGCCGAGAAGAGCTCACACAATGGATTGCAACGTTCAACATCCTTGTCTCTGGCAGTGGAGGATTTTAATTACACATTTGGCACAGCTAGAACACTACCTTTTCAAGGTAAGTAGTGTTTGGAGGATGGACTTATAAGCTAGCAATTCCTTTGATGAAATGTGAACCAGACATTGCTTTTCATTCTCCTAGACGGACGGGAAAAGATTGTGTGAATTGGAAGAGGGTGATAATAGGTTCAAAAAGGATGGTTTAGTATCTACGATAGGTTCAGTTAATCATCAATTCAGCTTACAAATGGTTCGGTCAATTAAAATAAAGGCAGCTATCCTCATGCCTCCATACCATCTAATGGTTATTGCTCCCTTGACTATATTTCTATTACTCTCAATAATTTCATGTATAAGCATGCTTCAACCTTCACCGAATATTCATGTAACTTTTTTATTATTTATACACTTGGAAAGAATGAGACAGGATTCATTTATTACAAAAGATTTTAAATCAATTAGGTAGCTTTTTTGAGGGATGAGAGTTGGAAGTAATCAATGAATCCCTGATATTGCTTGCTTTTGATGAAATCAATCTATTTCAATTTCAGTACCTCTTTGCATCGATTGCTGACCTTAAGCCGAGGAGAGATCACACTATGGTTTGTGGGAAACCATTGTGTGATGTGTTCACCATCCTCACATTTGGAAGGAGAGGATATTCATTACACTTTTGGATATGTTAGGCCACTGATTTTACAAGGTAAGCAATATTGGTGCAAGATGTGTGGAGCTAACATTTTCTTTGATCAATGGAGAAACTGTTACAGTTTTCCTAGATGGAAATGAAACTAATCCATCAATAGGTCATCGATCACAAAGGGGATTGCAATGAATGTTCGAATATTAGCGGGAGATGCATTAAATAATCTTTGGCAGATTCAAGCAATTATGGGAACCTGTTTACGTTCAAGAAATTGTTTTTTATTATGAACTCTATAGAGCTGAAAGTCGGTGCTTGACTTTTACCAAGTCTTTACTCCTATACGAAACATCCTTATCATTTTATTGCAGCTTCTATGACGAGGTTGCCGGCCGAACAAGGATTGAGGAGAGAACGCAGAGAATCTTCCAGAACCGATGCAACTGAGAGAAATACCAACGCTGGGGAAATGTGCAGAATGCGATAAACAAGACGTGAACCGACTGTGTTACTTGCTATGTATATTATGTTGCTGTTGCAATAAAATTTACCTTTTTAAATGTAGAAAACTGTGTTTCAATCCATTCCATACAAGTAAAATAATTAAGAAAAAGAGCGTGTAATCATAAATGAATTCATATGAGAGGTCTATAGTATTTTCCCAAGAAGAGACTTAACATTCGTGATAAAGTAATTTACGCGAGAGAATGCGTGAGAATTATAGACATTTTTATCGACATTCATTCTTTCGATCTCCCTTCCCTCAGCAGATGTACAAAATTTTCTCAACATTTGCGATTCTCCGAAAGGGTGATGAAGAAATTGCATCCCCTTTCAATTCTTGTCGTGGGTTACGAAGGTGGTGAACATTTTTGCAATAAGTCTTGTGCCTATGAAAGAACCGTGTTCCTTCCTTTGTTTAAAATCGGTTCCGTTGCGCGAAAGTAAAAGGGATAAGAACGGGAGGACTGCATGAATTCGTCACCTTCAACTCGAAATGTGAAACGAGGATGAGTGAAAAAAATGGACACACATCGCGTCTGTGTGGCTGGAATCCGACAGAGGGCCAATTATTCATTCGCTTTCCCGGCAGTCGTCGGCGGGCCTTCTCACGAGGAAACTATGTCTTCGGATCTTGAGAATCGAGTAGCTTATTTCGTTGGGGTCCCCCAATCTCAAGCGTGGGCTCTGGAATCTTGACGATTCATGCTGGATAAGGTGATTGTGAACGTAATGCTGTGTTTACCGGTTGACGGAGAACATAAAGGATTTTATGGATATGACAGAGGATAACGTTGTCGCGTGAGTGAAGCACAGCGGACATAGGAGGATGAGAGAGAATTTCAAGGTAAGTCCCATTGGAAAAATTTCTTATTCCTGCCCTTACAAGAATCTGCCTCGCGAATTCAACGTCCCGATTGCTTGCGAGTGAGGTAACCGACGCCTCTAATCGATCGAGACCTTTATCAGCGCGAATAATACTAGATCTAAGCAACAGCGAGCGAAGTCTTCATTCTCTCAGCTGCGTACTGCATATGGACTCGTATATTATCGCCTTATCGCGAGCTTAACAAAGATTCCGAAGCCGTTTCTTTGAACACGGTACTCCGTCGTAGCATCATAGTTTTAATGAGGACGATTGCATCTTCAACCGCGTTCATTATAATTAAAAAAAAGGGAAAATAAGTGACTGGGTACAGGGAGGATGTGAACGCGGCGAGGTCGCCAAGGAAAGTGCCAAATGCATGGCGGTATTTCGGGGCGCCATTGTTACCGGCGGGAATCTAAAATTGCAATTAGATTTATCAAAATTAGCTTGCGGTCCATCGTAACCGATGAAAATTTCATGAATACTAGTATTTATTATGATTTTTTGCCTACTACGTGAGTCTTACCGCACAAAGAGACCATTTTCATAACTACCCGCCAACTTAATATACCGAATTCGACAAAACTGCCATTACCCACCGCCCTCGTAAAAGAAGAGAGAAATTTTAAAGATATTCGATCGGGAATTGGATAATTGATTGTCATGGCATGAAATTCATTAATACAGCGTCTGCACTGACAGCGGTGGTATTTATTTCAGCCAATCAGAATCGAGATAAATGTTGTAGCGGGAGGTTGAATTCTGAAAAACTTAAATATTCTATATAAATCGGATAAAAGGTTAACATTCTCTCATTTCGAGCTGCACATAGTTAATTTCTACGGAGAATCGCTCCCGATATGATTAACTTTTGTATCGATTACGATTTTAAGCTTTGCTTAATGTATACAAGGGAAAAAATATGCTTCTCATTTTGCTTGTTAACTTCAACATTTAATCTTTTTTAACAGACCGGGACAAGATTCATGAACAGTTTATAGCTGTAAATCAATGTAGTGCCTTTTATAGTGAAGTGGATTAGAAATAAATTCTGATCTTTGGATATTTGCTTGCTCTTAATAAAATATTTCCCATTCAATTACAGGATGCTTTATCGTCGACAAGTTAAACTTCCCTTTGGCCGAGAAGAGCTCACACAATGGATTGCAACGTTCAACATCCTTGTCTCTGGCAGTGGAGGATTTTAATTACACATTTGGCACAGCTAGAACACTACCTTTTCAAGGTAAGTAGTGTTTGGAGGATGGACTTATAAGCTAGCAATTCCTTTGATGAAATGTGAACCAGACATTGCTTTTCATTCTCCTAGACGGACGGGAAAAGATTGTGTGAATTGGAAGAGGGTGATAATAGGTTCAAAAAGAATGGTTAAGTATCTACGATAGGTTCAGTTAATCATCAATTCAGCTTACAAATGGTTCGGTCAATTAAAACAAAGGCAGCTATCCTCATGCCTCCATACCATCTAATGGTTATTGCTCCCTTGACTATATTTCTATTACTCTCAATAATTTCATGTATAAGCATGCTTCAACCTTCACCGAATATTCATGTAACTTTTTTATTATTTATACACTTGGAAAGAATGAGACAGGATTCATTTATTACAAAAGATTTTAAATCAATTAGGTAGCTTTTTTGAGGGATGAGAGTTGGAAGTAATCAATGAATCCCTGATATTGCTTGCTTTTGATGAAATCAATCTATTTCAATTTCAGTACCTCTTTGCATCGATTGCTGACCTTAAGCCGAGGAGAGATCACACTATGGTTTGTGGGAAACCATTGTGTGATGTGTTCACCATCCTCACATTTGGAAGGAGAGGATATTCATTACACTTTTGGATATGTTAGGCCACTGATTTTACAAGGTAAGCAATATTGGTGCAAGATGTGTGGAGCTCACATTTTCTTTGATCAACGGAGAAACTGTTACAGTTTTCCTAGATGGAAATGAAACTAATCCATCAATAGGTCATCGATCACAAAGGGGATTGCAATGAATGTTCGAATATTAGCGGGAGATGCATTAAATAATCTTTGGCAGATTCAAGCAATTATGGGAACCTGTTTACGTTCAAGAAATTGTTTTTATTATGAACTCTATAGAGCTGAAAGTCGGTGGTGACTTTTACCAAGTCTTTACTCCTATACGAAACATCCTTATCATTTTATTGCAGCTTCTATGAACGAGGTTGCCGGCCGGAACAAGGATTGAGGAGAGAACGCAGAGAATCTTCCAGAACCGATGCAACTGAGAGAAATACCAACGCTGGGGAAATGTGCAGAATGCGATAAACAAGGACGTGAACCGACTGTGTTACTTGCTATGTATTTTATGTTGCTGTTGCAATAAAATTTACCTTTTTAAATGTAGAAAACTGTGTTTCAATCCAGTCCATACAAGTAAAATAATTAAGAAAAAGAGCGTGTAATCATAAATGAATTCATATGAGAGGTCTATCGTATTTTCCCAAGAAGAGACTTAACATTCGTGATAAAGTAATTTACGCGAGAGAATGCGTGAGAATTATAGACATTTTTATCGACTTCATTCTTTCGATCTCCCTTCCCTCAGCAGATGTACAAAATTTTTCTCAACATTTGCGATTCTCCGAAAGGGTGATGAAGAAATTGCATCCCCTTTCAATTCTTGTCGTGGGTTACGAAGGTGGTGAACATTTTTGCAATAAGTCTTGTGCCTATGAAAGAACCGTGTTCCTTCCTTTGGTTTAAAATCGGTTCCGTTGCGCGAAAGTAAAAGGGATAAGAACGGGAGGACTGCATGAATTCGTCACCTTCAACTCGAAATGTGAAACGAGGATGAGTGAAAAAAATGGACACACATCGCGTCTGTGTGGCTGGAATCCGACAGAGGGCCAATTATTCATTCGCTTTCCCGGCAGTCGTCGGCGGGCCTTCTCACGAGGAAACTATGTCTTCGGATCTTGAGAATCGAGTAGCTTATTTCGTTGGGGTCCCCCAATCTCAAGCGTGGGCTCTGGAATCTTGACGATTCATGCTGGATAAGGTGATTGTGAACGTAATGCTGTGTTTACCGGTTGACGGAGAACATAAAGGATTTTATGGATATGACAGAGGATAACGTTGTCGCGTGAGTGAAGCACAGCGGACATAGGAGGATGAGAGAGAATTTCAAGGTAAGTCCCATTGGAAAAATTTCTTATTCCTGCCCTTACAAGAATCTGCCTCGCGAATTCAACGTCCCGATTGCTTGCGAGTGAGGTAACCGACGCCTCTAATCGATCGAGACCTTTATCAGCGCGAATAATACTAGATCTAAGCAGCAGCGAGCGAAGTCTTCATTCTCTCAGCTGCGTACTGCATATGGACTCGTATATTATCGCCTTATCGCGAGCTTAACAAAGATTCCGAAGCCGTTTCTTTGAACACGGTACTCCGTCGTAGCATCATAGTTTTAATGAGGACGATTGCATCTTCAACCGCGTTCATTATAATTAAAAAAAAGGGAAAATAAGTGACTGGGTACAGGGAGGATGTGAACGCGGCGAGGTCGCCAAGGAAAGTGCCAAATGCATGGCGGTATTTCGGGGCGCCATTGTTACCGGCGGGAATCTAAAATTGCAATTAGGTTTATCAAAATTAGCTTGCGGTCCATCGTAACCGATGAAAATTTCATGAATACTAGTATTTATTATGATTTTTTGCCTACTACGTGAGTCTTACCGCACAAAGAGACCATTTTCATAACTACCCGCCAACTTAATATACCGAATTCGACAAAACTGCCATTACCCACCGCCCTCGTAAAAGAAGAGAGAAATTTTAAAGATATTCGATCGGGAATTGGATAATTCATTGTCATGGCATGAAATTCATTAATACAGCGTTTGCACTGACAGCGGTGGTATTTATTTCAGCCAATCAGAATCGAGATAAATGTTGTAGCGGGAGGTTGAATTCTGAAAAACTCAAATATTCTATATAAATCGGATAAAAGGTTAACATTCTCTCATTTCGAGCTGCACATAGTTAATTTCTACGGAGAATCGCTCCCGATATGATTAACTTTTGTATCGATTACGATTTTAAGCTTTGCTTAATGTATACAAGGGAAAAAATATGCTTCTCATTTTGCTTGTTAACTTCAACATTTAATCTTTTTTAACAGACCGGGACAAGATTCATGAACAGTTTATAGCTGTAAATCAATGTAGTGCCTTTTATAGTGAAGTGGATTAGAAATAAATTCTGATCTTTGGATATTTGCTTGCTCTTAATAAAATATTTCCCATTCAATTACAGGATGCTTTATCGTCGACAAGTTAAACTTCCCTTTGGCCGAGAAGAGCTCACACAATGGATTGCAACGTTCAACATCCTTGTCTCTGGCAGTGGAGGATTTTAATTACACATTTGGCACAGCTAGAACACTACCTTTTCAAGGTAAGTAGTGTTTGGAGGATGGACTTATAAGCTAGCAATTCCTTTGATGGAATGTGAACCAGACATTGCTTTTCATTCTCCTAGACGGACGGGAAAAGATTGTGTGAATTGGAAGAGGGTGATAATAGGTTCAAAAAGGATGGTTTAGTATCTACGATAGGTTCAGTTAATCATCAATTCAGCTTACAAATGGTTCGGTCAATTAAAATAAAGGCAGCTATCCTCATGCCTCCATACCATCTAATGGTTATTGCTCCCTTGACTATATTTCTATTACTCTCAATAATTTCATGTATAAGCATGCTTCAACCTTCACCGAATATTCATGTAACTTTTTTATTATTTATACACTTGGAAAGAATGAGACAGGATTCATTTATTACAAAAGATTTTAAATCAATTAGGTAGCTTTTTTGAGGGATGAGAGTTGGAAGTAATCAATGAATCCCTGATATTGCTTGCTTTTGATGAAATCAATCTATTTCAATTTCAGTACCTCTTTGCATCGATTGCTGACCTTAAGCCGAGGAGAGATCACACTATGGTTTGTGGGAAACCATTGTGTGATGTGTTCACCATCCTCACATTTGGAAGGAGAGGATATTCATTACACTTTTGGATATGTTAGGCCACTGATTTTACAAGGTAAGCAATATTGGTGCAAGATGTGTGGAGCTCACATTTTCTTTGATCAACGGAGAAACTGTTACAGTTTTCCTAGATGGAAATGAAACTAATCCATCAATAGGTCATCGATCACAAAGGGGATTGCAATGAATGTTCGAATATTAGCGGGAGATGCATTAAATAATCTTTGGCAGATTCAAGCAATTATGGGAACCTGTTTACGTTCAAGAAATTGTTTTTATTATGAACTCTATAGAGCTGAAAGTCGGTGGTGACTTTTACCAAGTCTTTACTCCTATACGAAACATCCTTATCATTTTATTGCAGCTTCTATGAACGAGGTTGCCGGCCGGAACAAGGATTGAGGAGAGAACGCAGAGAATCTTCCAGAACCGATGCAACTGAGAGAAATACCAACGCTGGGGAAATGTGCAGAATGCGATAAACAAGGACGTGAACCGACTGTGTTACTTGCTATGTATTTTATGTTGCTGTTGCAATAAAATTTACCTTTTTAAATGTAGAAAACTGTGTTTCAATCCAGTCCATACAAGTAAAATAATTAAGAAAAAGAGCGTGTAATCATAAATGAATTCATATGAGAGGTCTATCGTATTTTCCCAAGAAGAGACTTAACATTCGTGATAAAGTAATTTACGCGAGAGAATGCGTGAGAATTATAGACATTTTTATCGACTTCATTCTTTCGATCTCCCTTCCCTCAGCAGATGTACAAAATTTTTCTCAACATCTGCGATTCTCCGAAAGGGTGATGAAGAAATTGCATCCCCTTTCAATTCTTGTCGTGGGTTACGAAGGTGGTGAACATTTTTGCAATAAGTCTTGTGCCTATGAAAGAACCGTGTTCCTTCCTTTGGTTTAAAATCGGTTCCGTTGCGCGAAAGTAAAAGGGATAAGAACGGGAGGACTGCATGAATTCGTCACCTTCAACTCGAAATGTGAAACGAGGATGAGTGAAAAAAATGGACACACATCGCGTCTGTGTGGCTGGAATCCGACAGAGGGCCAATTATTCATTCGCTTTCCCGGCAGTCGTCGGCGGGCCTTCTCACGAGGAAACTATGTCTTCGGATCTTGAGAATCGAGTAGCTTATTTCGTTGGGGTCCCCCAATCTCAAGCGTGGGCTCTGGAATCTTGACGATTCATGCTGGATAAGGTGATTGTGAACGTAATGCTGTGTTTACCGGTTGACGGAGAACATAAAGGATTTTATGGATATGACAGAGGATAACGTTGTCGCGTGAGTGAAGCACAGCGGACATAGGAGGATGAGAGAGAATTTCAAGGTAAGTCCCATTGGAAAAATTTCTTATTCCTGCCCTTACAAGAATCTGCCTCGCGAATTCAACGTCCCGATTGCTTGCGAGTGAGGTAACCGAAGCCTTTAATCGATCGAGACCTTTATCAGCGCGAATAATACTAGATCTAAGCAACAGCGAGCGAAGTCTTCATTCTCTCAGCTGCGTACTGCATATGGACTCGTATATTATCGCCTTATCGCGAGCTTAACAAAGATTCCGAAGCCGTTTCTTTGAACTCGGTACTCCGTCGTAGCATCATAGTTTTAATGAGGACGATTGCATCTTCAACCGCGTTCATTATAATTAAAAAAAAGGGAAAATAAGTGACTGGGTACAGGGAGGATGTGAACGCGGCGAGGTCGCCAAGGAAAGTGCCAAATGCATGGCGGTATTTCGGGGCGCCATTGTTACCGGCGGGAATCTAAAATTGCAATTAGGTTTATCAAAATTAGCTTGCGGTCCATCGTAACCGATGAAAATTTCATGAATACTAGTATTTATTATGATTTTTTGCCTACTACGTGAGTCTTACCGCACAAAGAGACCATTTTCATAACTACCCGCCAACTTAATATACCGAATTCGACAAAACTGCCATTACCCACCGCCCTCGTAAAAGAAGAGAGAAATTTTAAAGATATTCGATCGGGAATTGGATAATTGATTGTCATGGCAAGAAATTCATTAATACAGCGTTTGCACTGACAGCGGTGGTATTTATTTCAGCCAATCAGAATCGAGATAAATGTTGTAGTGGGAGGTTGAATTCTGAAAAACTCAAATATTCTATATAAATCGGATAAAAGGTTAACATTCTCTCATTTCGAGCTGCACATAGTTAATTTCTACGGAGAATCGCTCCCGATATGATTAACTTTTGTATCGATTACGATTTTAAGCTTTGCTTAATGTATACAAGGGAAAAAATATGCTTCTCATTTTGCTTGTTAACTTCAACATTTAATCTTTTTTAACAGACCGGGACAAGATTCATGAACAGTTTATAGCTGTAAATCAATGTAGTGCCTTTTATAGTGAAGTGGATTAGAAATAAATTCTGATCTTTGGATATTTGCTTGCTCTTAATAAAATATTTCCCATTCAATTACAGGATGCTTTATCGTCGACAAGTTAAACTTCCCTTTGGCCGAGAAGAGCTCACACAATGGATTGCAACGTTCAACATCCTTGTCTCTGGCAGTGGAGGATTTTAATTACACATTTGGCACAGCTAGAACACTACCTTTTCAAGGTAAGTAGTGTTTGGAGGATGGACTTATAAGCTAGCAATTCCTTTGATGGAATGTGAACCAGACATTGCTTTTCATTCTCCTAGACGGACGGGAAAAGATTGTGTGAATTGGAAGAGGGTGATAATAGGTTCAAAAAGGATGGTTTAGTATCTACGATAGGTTCAGTTAATCATCAATTCAGCTTACAAATGGTTCGGTCAATTAAAATAAAGGCAGCTATCCTCATGCCTCCATACCATCTAATGGTTATTGCTCCCTTGACTATATTTCTATTACTCTCAATAATTTCATGTATAAGCATGCTTCAACCTTCACCGAATATTCATGTAACTTTTTTATTATTTATACACTTGGAAAGAATGAGACAGGATTCATTTATTACAAAAGATTTTAAATCAATTAGGTAGCTTTTTTGAGGGATGAGAGTTGGAAGTAATCAATGAATCCCTGATATTGCTTGCTTTTGATGAAATCAATCTATTTCAATTTCAGTACCTCTTTGCATCGATTGCTGACCTTAAGCCGAGGAGAGATCACACTATGGTTTGTGGGAAACCATTGTGTGATGTGTTCACCATCCTCACATTTGGAAGGAGAGGATATTCATTACACTTTTGGATATGTTAGGCCACTGATTTTACAAGGTAAGCAATATTGGTGCAAGATGTGTGGAGCTAACATTTTCTTTGATCAACGGAGAAACTGTTACAGTTTTCCTAGATGGAAATGAAACTAATCCATCAATAGGTCATCGATCACAAAGGGGATTGCAATGAATGTTCGAATATTAGCGGGAGATGCATTAAATAATCTTTGGCAGATTCAAGCAATTATGGGAACCTGTTTACGTTCAAGAAATTGTTTTTATTATAAACTCTATAGAGCTGAAAGTCGGTGCTGACTTCTACCAAGTCTTTACTCCTATACGAAACATCCTTATCAGTTTATTGCAGCTTCTATGAACGAGGTTGCCGGCCGGAAAAAGGATTGAGGAGAGAACGCAGAGAATCTTCCAGAACCGATGCAACTGAGAGAAATACCAACGCTGGGGAAATGTGCAGAATGCGATAAACAAGGACGTGAACCGACTGTGTTACTTGCTATGTATATTATGTTGCTGTTGCAATAAAATTTACCTTTTTAAATGTAGAAAACTGTGTTTCAATCCATTCCATACAAGTAAAATAATTAAGAAAAAGAGCGTGTAATCATAAATGAATTCATATGAGAGGTCTATCGTATTTTCCCAAGAAGAGACTTAACATTCGTGATAAAGTAATTTACGCGAGAGAATGCGTGAGAATTATAGACATTTTTATCGACTTCATTCTTTCGATCTCCCTTCCCTCAGCAGATGTACAAAATTTTTCTCAACATTTGCGATTCTCCGAAAGGGTGATGAAGAAATTGCATCCCCTTTCAATTCTTGTCGTGGGTTACGAAGGTGGTGAACATTTTTGCAATAAGTCTTGTGCCTATGAAAGAACCGTGTTCCTTCCTTTGGTTTAAAATCGGTTCCGTTGCGCGAAAGTAAAAGGGATAAGAACGGGAGGACTGCATGAATTCGTCACCTTCAACTCGAAATGTGAAACGAGGATGAGTGAAAAAAATGGACACACATCGCGTCTGTGTGGCTGGAATCCGACAGAGGGCCAATTATTCATTCGCTTTCCCGGCAGTCGTCGGCGGGCCTTCTCACGAGGAAACTATGTCTTCGGATCTTGAGAATCGAGTAGCTTATTTCGTTGGGGTCCCCCAATCTCAAGCGTGGGCTCTGGAATCTTGACGATTCATGCTGGATAAGGTGATTGTGAACGTAATGCTGTGTTTACCGGTTGACGGAGAACATAAAGGATTTTATGGATATGACAGAGGATAACGTTGTCGCGTGAGTGAAGCACAGCGGACATAGGAGGATGAGAGAGAATTTCAAGGTAAGTCCCATTGGAAAAATTTCTTATTCCTGCCCTTACAAGAATCTGCCTCGCGAATTCAACGTCCCGATTGCTTGCGAGTGAGGTAACCGAAGCCTTTAATCGATCGAGACCTTTATCAGCGCGAATAATACTAGATCTAAGCAACAGCGAGCGAAGTCTTCATTCTCTCAGCTGCGTACTGCATATGGACTCGTATATTATCGCCTTATCGCGAGCTTAACAAAGATTCCGAAGCCGTTTCTTTGAACTCGGTACTCCGTCGTAGCATCATAGTTTTAATGAGGACGATTGCATCTTCAACCGCGTTCATTATAATTAAAAAAAAGGGAAAATAAGTGACTGGGTACAGGGAGGATGTGAACGCGGCGAGGTCGCCAAGGAAAGTGCCAAATGCATGGCGGTATTTCGGGGCGCCATTGTTACCGGCGGGAATCTAAAATTGCAATTAGGTTTATCAAAATTAGCTTGCGGTCCATCGTAACCGATGAAAATTTCATGAATACTAGTATTTATTATGATTTTTTGCCTACTACGTGAGTCTTACCGCACAAAGAGACCATTTTCATAACTACCCGCCAACTTAATATACCGAATTCGACAAAACTGCCATTACCCACCGCCCTCGTAAAAGAAGAGAGAAATTTTAAAGATATTCGATCGGGAATTGGATAATTGATTGTCATGGCAAGAAATTCATTAATACAGCGTTTGCACTGACAGCGGTGGTATTTATTTCAGCCAATCAGAATCGAGATAAATGTTGTAGTGGGAGGTTGAATTCTGAAAAACTCAAATATTCTATATAAATCGGATAAAAGGTTAACATTCTCTCATTTCGAGCTGCACATAGTTAATTTCTACGGAGAATCGCTCCCGATATGATTAACTTTTGTATCGATTACGATTTTAAGCTTTGCTTAATGTATACAAGGGAAAAAATATGCTTCTCATTTTGCTTGTTAACTTCAACATTTAATCTTTTTTAACAGACCGGGACAAGATTCATGAACAGTTTATAGCTGTAAATCAATGTAGTGCCTTTTATAGTGAAGTGGATTAGAAATAAATTCTGATCTTTGGATATTTGCTTGCTCTTAATAAAATATTTCCCATTCAATTACAGGATGCTTTATCGTCGACAAGTTAAACTTCCCTTTGGCCGAGAAGAGCTCACACAATGGATTGCAACGTTCAACATCCTTGTCTCTGGCAGTGGAGGATTTTAATTACACATTTGGCACAGCTAGAACACTACCTTTTCAAGGTAAGTAGTGTTTGGAGGATGGACTTATAAGCTAGCAATTCCTTTGATGGAATGTGAACCAGACATTGCTTTTCATTCTCCTAGACGGACGGGAAAAGATTGTGTGAATTGGAAGAGGGTGATAATAGGTTCAAAAAGGATGGTTTAGTATCTACGATAGGTTCAGTTAATCATCAATTCAGCTTACAAATGGTTCGGTCAATTAAAATAAAGGCAGCTATCCTCATGCCTCCATACCATCTAATGGTTATTGCTCCCTTGACTATATTTCTATTACTCTCAATAATTTCATGTATAAGCATGCTTCAACCTTCACCGAATATTCATGTAACTTTTTTATTATTTATACACTTGGAAAGAATGAGACAGGATTCATTTATTACAAAAGATTTTAAATCAATTAGGTAGCTTTTTTGAGGGATGAGAGTTGGAAGTAATCAATGAATCCCTGATATTGCTTGCTTTTGATGAAATCAATCTATTTCAATTTCAGTACCTCTTTGCATCGATTGCTGACCTTAAGCCGAGGAGAGATCACACTATGGTTTGTGGGAAACCATTGTGTGATGTGTTCACCATCCTCACATTTGGAAGGAGAGGATATTCATTACACTTTTGGATATGTTAGGCCACTGATTTTACAAGGTAAGCAATATTGGTGCAAGATGTGTGGAGCTAACATTTTCTTTGATCAACGGAGAAACTGTTACAGTTTTCCTAGATGGAAATGAAACTAATCCATCAATAGGTCATCGATCACAAAGGGGATTGCAATGAATGTTCGAATATTAGCGGGAGATGCATTAAATAATCTTTGGCAGATTCAAGCAATTATGGGAACCTGTTTACGTTCAAGAAATTGTTTTTATTATAAACTCTATAGAGCTGAAAGTCGGTGCTGACTTCTACCAAGTCTTTACTCCTATACGAAACATCCTTATCAGTTTATTGCAGCTTCTATGAACGAGGTTGCCGGCCGGAAAAAGGATTGAGGAGAGAACGCAGAGAATCTTCCAGAACCGATGCAACTGAGAGAAATACCAACGCTGGGGAAATGTGCAGAATGCGATAAACAAGGACGTGAACCGACTGTGTTACTTGCTATGTATATTATGTTGCTGTTGCAATAAAATTTACCTTTTTAAATGTAGAAAACTGTGTTTCAATCCATTCCATACAAGTAAAATAATTAAGAAAAAGAGCGTGTAATCATAAATGAATTCATATGAGAGGTCTATCGTATTTTCCCAAGAAGAGACTTAACATTCGTGATAAAGTAATTTACGCGAGAGAATGCGTGAGAATTATAGACATTTTTATCGACTTCATTCTTTCGATCTCCCTTCCCTCAGCAGATGTACAAAATTTTTCTCAACATTTGCGATTCTCCGAAAGGGTGATGAAGAAATTGCATCCCCTTTCAATTCTTGTCGTGGGTTACGAAGGTGGTGAACATTTTTGCAATAAGTCTTGTGCCTATGAAAGAACCGTGTTCCTTCCTTTGGTTTAAAATCGGTTCCGTTGCGCGAAAGTAAAAGGGATAAGAACGGGAGGACTGCATGAATTCGTCACCTTCAACTCGAAATGTGAAACGAGGATGAGTGAAAAAAATGGACACACATCGCGTCTGTGTGGCTGGAATCCGACAGAGGGCCAATTATTCATTCGCTTTCCCGGCAGTCGTCGGCGGGCCTTCTCACGAGGAAACTATGTCTTCGGATCTTGAGAATCGAGTAGCTTATTTCGTTGGGGTCCCCCAATCTCAAGCGTGGGCTCTGGAATCTTGACGATTCATGCTGGATAAGGTGATTGTGAACGTAATGCTGTGTTTACCGGTTGACGGAGAACATAAAGGATTTTATGGATATGACAGAGGATAACGTTGTCGCGTGAGTGAAGCACAGCGGACATAGGAGGATGAGAGAGAATTTCAAGGTAAGTCCCATTGGAAAAATTTCTTATTCCTGCCCTTACAAGAATCTGCCTCGCGAATTCAACGTCCCGATTGCTTGCGAGTGAGGTAACCGACGCCTCTAATCGATCGAGACCTTTATCAGCGCGAATAATACTAGATCTAAGCAGCAGCGAGCGAAGTCTTCATTCTCTCAGCTGCGTCCTGCATATGGACTCGTATATTATCGCCTTATCGCGAGCTTAACAAAGATTCCGAAGCCGTTTCTTTGAACACGGTACTCCGTCGTAGCATCATAGTTTTAATGAGGACGATTGCATCTTCAACCGCGTTCATTATAATTAAAAAAAAGGGAAAATAAGTGACTGGGTACAGGGAGGATGTGAACGCGGCGAGGTCGCCAAGGAAAGTGCCAAATGCATGGCGGTATTTCGGGGCGCCATTGTTACCGGCGGGAATCTAAAATTGCAATTAGATTTATCAAAATTAGCTTGCGGTCCATCGTAACCGATGAAAATTTCATGAATACTAGTATTTATTATGATTTTTTGCCTACTACGTGAGTCTTACCGCACAAAGAGACCATTTTCATAACTACCCGCCAACTTAATATACCGAATTCGACAAAACTGCCATTACCCACCGCCCTCGTAAAAGAAGAGAGAAATTTTAAAGATATTCGATCGGGAATTGGATAATTCATTGTCATGGCATGAAATTCATTAATACAGCGTTTGCACTGACAGCGGTGGTATTTATTTCAGCCAATCAGAATCGAGATAAATGTTGTAGCGGGAGGTTGAATTCTGAAAAACTCAAATATTCTATATAAATCGGATAAAAGGTTAACATTCTCTCATTTCGAGCTGCACATAGTTAATTTCTACGGAGAATCGCTCCCGATATGATTAACTTTTGTATCGATTACGATTTTAAGCTTTGCTTAATGTATACAAGGGAAAAAATATGCTTCTCATTTTGCTTGTTAACTTCAACATTTAATCTTTTTTAACAGACCGGGACAAGATTCATGAACAGTTTATAGCTGTAAATCAATGTAGTGCCTTTTATAGTGAAGTGGATTAGAAATAAATTCTGATCTTTGGATATTTGCTTGCTCTTAATAAAATATTTCCCATTCAATTACAGGATGCTTTATCGTCGACAAGTTAAACTTCCCTTTGGCCGAGAAGAGCTCACACAATGGATTGCAACGTTCAACATCCTTGTCTCTGGCAGTGGAGGATTTTAATTACACATTTGGCACAGCTAGAACACTACCTTTTCAAGGTAAGTAGTGTTTGGAGGATGGACTTATAAGCTAGCAATTCCTTTGATGGAATGTGAACCAGACATTGCTTTTCATTCTCCTAGACGGACGGGAAAAGATTGTGTGAATTGGAAGAGGGTGATAATAGGTTCAAAAAGGATGGTTTAGTATCTACGATAGGTTCAGTTAATCATCAATTCAGCTTACAAATGGTTCGGTCAATTAAAATAAAGGCAGCTATCCTCATGCCTCCATACCATCTAATGGTTATTGCTCCCTTGACTATATTTCTATTACTCTCAATAATTTCATGTATAAGCATGCTTCAACCTTCACAGAATATTCATGTAACTTTTTTATTATTTATACACTTGGAAAGAATGAGACAGGATTCATTTATTACAAAAGATTTTAAATCAATTAGGTAGCTTTTTTGAGGGATGAGAGTTGGAAGTAATCAATGAATCCCTGATATTGCTTGCTTTTGATGAAATCAATCTATTTCAATTTCAGTACCTCTTTGCATCGATTGCTGACCTTAAGCCGAGGAGAGATCACACTATGGTTTGTGGGAAACCATTGTGTGATGTGTTCACCATCCTCACATTTGGAAGGAGAGGATATTCATTACACTTTTGGATATGTTAGGCCACTGATTTTACAAGGTAAGCAATATTGGTGCAAGATGTGTGGAGCTCACATTTTCTTTGATCAACGGAGAAACTGTTACAGTTTTCCTAGATGGAAATGAAACTAATCCATCAATAGGTCATCGATCACAAAGGGGATTGCAATGAATGTTCGAATATTAGCGGGAGATGCATTAAATAATCTTTGGCAGATTCAAGCAATTATGGGAACCTGTTTACGTTCAAGAAATTGTTTTTATTATAAACTCTATAGAGCTGAAAGTCGGTGCTGACTTCTACCAAGTCTTTACTCCTATACGAAACATCCTTATCATTTTATTGCAGCTTCTATGAACGAGGTTGCCGGCCGGAACAAGGATTGAGGAGAGAACGCAGAGAATCTTCCAGAACCGATGCAACTGAGAGAAATACCAACGCTGGGGAAATGTGCAGAATGCGATAAACAAGGACGTGAACCGACTGTGTTACTTGCTATGTATTTTATGTTGCTGTTGCAATAAAATTTACCTTTTTAAATGTAGAAAACTGTGTTTCAATCCAGTCCATACAAGTAAAATAATTAAGAAAAAGAGCGTGTAATCATAAATGAATTCATATGAGAGGTCTATCGTATTTTCCCAAGAAGAGACTTAACATTCGTGATAAAGTAATTTACGCGAGAGAATGCGTGAGAATTATAGACATTTTTATCGACTTCATTCTTTCGATCTCCCTTCCCTCAGCAGATGTACAAAATTTTTCTCAACATCTGCGATTCTCCGAAAGGGTGATGAAGAAATTGCATCCCCTTTCAATTCTTGTCGTGGGTTACGAAGGTGGTGAACATTTTTGCAATAAGTCTTGTGCCTATGAAAGAACCGTGTTCCTTCCTTTGGTTTAAAATCGGTTCCGTTGCGCGAAAGTAAAAGGGATAAGAACGGGAGGACTGCATGAATTCGTCACCTTCAACTCGAAATGTGAAACGAGGATGAGTGAAAAAAATGGACACACATCGCGTCTGTGTGGCTGGAATCCGACAGAGGGCCAATTATTCATTCGCTTTCCCGGCAGTCGTCGGCGGGCCTTCTCACGAGGAAACTATGTCTTCGGATCTTGAGAATCGAGTAGCTTATTTCGTTGGGGTCCCCCAATCTCAAGCGTGGGCTCTGGAATCTTGACGATTCATGCTGGATAAGGTGATTGTGAACGTAATGCTGTGTTTACCGGTTGACGGAGAACATAAAGGATTTTATGGATATGACAGAGGATAACGTTGTCGCGTGAGTGAAGCACAGCGGACATAGGAGGATGAGAGAGAATTTCAAGGTAAGTCCCATTGGAAAAATTTCTTATTCCTGCCCTTACAAGAATCTGCCTCGCGAATTCAACGTCCCGATTGCTTGCGAGTGAGGTAACCGAAGCCTTTAATCGATCGAGACCTTTATCAGCGCGAATAATACTAGATCTAAGCAACAGCGAGCGAAGTCTTCATTCTCTCAGCTGCGCACTGCATATGGACTCGTATATTATCGCCTTATCGCGAGCTTAACAAAGATTCCGAAGCCGTTTCTTTGAACTCGGTACTCCGTCGTAGCATCATAGTTTTAATGAGGACGATTGCATCTTCAACCGCGTTCATTATAATTAAAAAAAAGGGAAAATAAGTGACTGGGTACAGGGAGGATGTGAACGCGGCGAGGTCGCCAAGGAAAGTGCCAAATGCATGGCGGTATTTCGGGGCGCCATTGTTACCGGCGGGAATCTAAAATTGCAATTAGGTTTATCAAAATTAGCTTGCGGTCCATCGTAACCGATGAAAATTTCATGAATACTAGTATTTATTATGATTTTTTGCCTACTACGTGAGTCTTACCGCACAAAGAGACCATTTTCATAACTACCCGCCAACTTAATATACCGAATTCGACAAAACTGCCATTACCCACCGCCCTCGTAAAAGAAGAGAGAAATTTTAAAGATATTCGATCGGGAATTGGATAATTCATTGTCATGGCATGAAATTCATTAATACAGCGTTTGCACTGACAGCGGTGGTATTTATTTCAGCCAATCAGAATCGAGATAAATGTTGTAGCGGGAGGTTGAATTCTGAAAAACTCAAATATTCTATATAAATCGGATAAAAGGTTAACATTCTCTCATTTCGAGCTGCACATAGTTAATTTCTACGGAGAATCGCTCCCGATATGATTAACTTTTGTATCGATTACGATTTTAAGCTTTGCTTAATGTATACAAGGGAAAAAATATGCTTCTCATTTTGCTTGTTAACTTCAACATTTAATCTTTTTTAACAGACCGGGACAAGATTCATGAACAGTTTATAGCTGTAAATCAATGTAGTGCCTTTTATAGTGAAGTGGATTAGAAATAAATTCTGATCTTTGGATATTTGCTTGCTCTTAATAAAATATTTCCCATTCAATTACAGGATGCTTTATCGTCGACAAGTTAAACTTCCCTTTGGCCGAGAAGAGCTCACACAATGGATTGCAACGTTCAACATCCTTGTCTCTGGCAGTGGAGGATTTTAATTACACATTTGGCACAGCTAGAACACTACCTTTTCAAGGTAAGTAGTGTTTGGAGGATGGACTTATAAGCTAGCAATTCCTTTGATGAAATGTGAACCAGACATTGCTTTTCATTCTCCTAGACGGACGGGAAAAGATTGTGTGAATTGGAAGAGGGTGATAATAGGTTCAAAAAGGATGGTTTAGTATCTACGATAGGTTCAGTTAATCATCAATTCAGCTTACAAATGGTTCGGTCAATTAAAATAAAGGCAGCTATCCTCATGCCTCCATACCATCTAATGGTTATTGCTCCCTTGACTATATTTCTATTACTCTCAATAATTTCATGTATAAGCATGCTTCAACCTTCACCGAATATTCATGTAACTTTTTTATTATTTATACACTTGGAAAGAATGAGACAGGATTCATTTATTACAAAAGATTTTAAATCAATTAGGTAGCTTTTTTGAGGGATGAGAGTTGGAAGTAATCAATGAATCCCTGATATTGCTTGCTTTTGATGAAATCAATCTATTTCAATTTCAGTACCTCTTTGCATCGATTGCTGACCTTAAGCCGAGGAGAGATCACACTATGGTTTGTGGGAAACCATTGTGTGATGTGTTCACCATCCTCACATTTGGAAGGAGAGGATATTCATTACACTTTTGGATATGTTAGGCCACTGATTTTACAAGGTAAGCTATATTGGTGCAAGATGTGTGGAGCTAACATTTTCTTTGATCAACGGAGAAACTGTTACAGTTTTCCTAGATGGAAATGAAACTAATCCATCAATAGGTCATCGATCACAAAGGGGATTGCAATGAATGTTCGAATATTAGCGGGAGATGCATTAAATAATCTTTGGCAGATTCAAGCAATTATGGGAACCTGTTTACGTTCAAGAAATTGTTTTTATTATAAACTCTATAGAGCTGAAAGTCGGTGCTGACTTCTACCAAGTCTTTACTCCTATACGAAACATCCTTATCAGTTTATTGCAGCTTCTATGAACGAGGTTGCCGGCCGGAAAAAGGATTGAGGAGAGAACGCAGAGAATCTTCCAGAACCGATGCAACTGAGAGAAATACCAACGCTGGGGAAATGTGCAGAATGCGATAAACAAGGACGTGAACCGACTGTGTTACTTGCTATGTATATTATGTTGCTGTTGCAATAAAATTTACCTTTTTAAATGTAGAAAACTGTGTTTCAATCCATTCCATACAAGTAAAATAATTAAGAAAAAGAGCGTGTAATCATAAATGAATTCATATGAGAGGTCTATCGTATTTTCCCGAGAAGAGACTTAACATTCGTGATAAAGTAATTTACGCGAGAGAATGCGTGAGAATTATAGACATTTTTATCGACTTCATTCTTTCGATCTCCCTTCCCTCAGCAGATGTACAAAATTTTTCTCAACATCTGCGATTCTCCGAAAGGGTGATGAAGAAATTGCATCCCCTTTCAATTCTTGTCGTGGGTTACGAAGGTGGTGAACATTTTTGCAATAAGTCTTGTGCCTATGAAAGAACCGTGTTCCTTCCTTTGGTTTAAAATCGGTTCCGTTGCGCGAAAGTAAAAGGGATAAGAACGGGAGGACTGCATGAATTCGTCACCTTCAACTCGAAATGTGAAACGAGGATGAGTGAAAAAAATGGACACACATCGCGTCTGTGTGGCTGGAATCCGACAGAGGGCCAATTATTCATTCGCTTTCCCGGCAGTCGTCGGCGGGCCTTCTCACGAGGAAACTATGTCTTCGGATCTTGAGAATCGAGTAGCTTATTTCGTTGGGGTCCCCCAATCTCAAGCGTGGGCTCTGGAATCTTGACGATTCATGCTGGATAAGGTGATTGTGAACGTAATGCTGTGTTTACCGGTTGACGGAGAACATAAAGGATTTTATGGATATGACAGAGGATAACGTTGTCGCGTGAGTGAAGCACAGCGGACATAGGAGGATGAGAGAGAATTTCAAGGTAAGTCCCATTGGAAAAATTTCTTATTCCTGCCCTTACAAGAATCTGCCTCGCGAATTCAACGTCCCGATTGCTTGCGAGTGAGGTAACCGAAGCCTTTAATCGATCGAGACCTTTATCAGCGCGAATAATACTAGATCTAAGCAACAGCGAGCGAAGTCTTCATTCTCTCAGCTGCGTACTGCATATGGACTCGTATATTATCGCCTTATCGCGAGCTTAACAAAGATTCCGAAGCCGTTTCTTTGAACTCGGTACTCCGTCGTAGCATCATAGTTTTAATGAGGACGATTGCATCTTCAACCGCGTTCATTATAATTAAAAAAAAGGGAAAATAAGTGACTGGGTACAGGGAGGATGTGAACGCGGCGAGGTCGCCAAGGAAAGTGCCAAATGCATGGCGGTATTTCGGGGCGCCATTGTTACCGGCGGGAATCTAAAATTGCAATTAGGTTTATCAAAATTAGCTTGCGGTCCATCGTAACCGATGAAAATTTCATGAATACTAGTATTTATTATGATTTTTTGCCTACTACGTGAGTCTTACCGCACAAAGAGACCATTTTCATAACTACCCGCCAACTTAATATACCGAATTCGACAAAACTGCCATTACCCACCGCCCTCGTAAAAGAAGAGAGAAATTTTAAAGATATTCGATCGGGAATTGGATAATTCATTGTCATGGCATGAAATTCATTAATACAGCGTTTGCACTGACAGCGGTGGTATTTATTTCAGCCAATCAGAATCGAGATAAATGTTGTAGCGGGAGGTTGAATTCTGAAAAACTTAAATATTCTATATAAATCGGATAAAAGGTTAACATTCTCTCATTTCGAGCTGCACATAGTTAATTTCTACGGAGAATCGCTCCCGATATGATAAACTTTTGTATCGATTACGATTTTAAGCTTTGCTTAATGTATACAAGGGAAAAAATATGCTTCTCATTTTGCTTGTTAACTTCAACATTTAATCTTTTTTAACAGACCGGGAAAAGATTCATGAACAGTTTATAGCTGTAAATCAATGTAGTGCCTTTTATAGTGAAGTGGATTAGAAATAAATTCTGATCTTTGGATATTTGCTTGCTCTTAATAAAATATTTCCCATTCAATTACAGGATGCTTTATCGTCGACAAGTTAAACTTCCCTTTGGCCGAGAAGAGCTCACACAATGGATTGCAACGTTCAACATCCTTGTCTCTGGCAGTGGAGGATTTTAATTACACATTTGGCACAGCTAGAACACTACCTTTTCAAGGTAAGTAGTGTTTGGAGGATGGACTTATAAGCTAGCAATTCCTTTGATGAAATGTGAACCAGACATTGCTTTTCATTCTCCTAGACGGACGGGAAAAGATTGTGTGAATTGGAAGAGGGTGATAATAGGTTCAAAAAGGATGGTTTAGTATCTACGATAGGTTCAGTTAATCATCAATTCAGCTTACAAATGGTTCGGTCAATTAAAATAAAGGCAGCTATCCTCATGCCTCCATACCATCTAATGGTTATTGCTCCCTTGACTATATTTCTATTACTCTCAATAATTTCATGTATAAGCATGCTTCAACCTTCACCGAATATTCATGTAACTTTTTTATTATTTATACACTTGGAAAGAATGAGACAGGATTCATTTATTACAAAAGATTTTAAATCAATTAGGTAGCTTTTTTGAGGGATGAGAGTTGGAAGTAATCAATGAATCCCTGATATTGCTTGCTTTTGATGAAATCAATCTATTTCAATTTCAGTACCTCTTTGCATCGATTGCTGACCTTAAGCCGAGGAGAGATCACACTATGGTTTGTGGGAAACCATTGTGTGATGTGTTCACCATCCTCACATTTGGAAGGAGAGGATATTCATTACACTTTTGGATATGTTAGGCCACTGATTTTACAAGGTAAGCAATATTGGTGCAAGATGTGTGGAGCTAACATTTTCTTTGATCAACGGAGAAACTGTTACAGTTTTCCTAGATGGAAATGAAACTAATCCATCAATAGGTCATCGATCACAAAGGGGATTGCAATGAATGTTCGAATATTAGCGGGAGATGCATTAAATAATCTTTGGCAGATTCAAGCAATTATGGGAACCTGTTTACGTTCAAGAAATTGTTTTTATTATGAACTCTATAGAGCTGAAAGTCGGTGGTGACTTTTACCAAGTCTTTACTCCTATACGAAACATCCTTATCATTTTATTGCAGCTTCTATGAACGAGGTTGCCGGCCGGAACAAGGATTGAGGAGAGAACGCAGAGAATCTTCCAGAACCGATGCAACTGAGAGAAATACCAACGCTGGGGAAATGTGCAGAATGCGATAAACAAGGACGTGAACCGACTGTGTTACTTGCTATGTATTTTATGTTGCTGTTGCAATAAAATTTACCTTTTTAAATGTAGAAAACTGTGTTTCAATCCATTCCATACAAGTAAAATAATTAAGAAAAAGAGCGTGTAATCATAAATGAATTCATATGAGAGGTCTATCGTATTTTCCCAAGAAGAGACTTAACATTCGTGATAAAGTAATTTACGCGAGAGAATGCGTGAGAATTATAGACATTTTTATCGACTTCATTCTTTCGATCTCCCTTCCCTCAGCAGATGTACAAAATTTTTCTCAACATTTGCGATTCTCCGAAAGGGTGATGAAGAAATTGCATCCCCTTTCAATTCTTGTCGTGGGTTACGAAGGTGGTGAACATTTTTGCAATAAGTCTTGTGCCTATGAAAGAACCGTGTTCCTTCCTTTGGTTTAAAATCGGTTCCGTTGCGCGAAAGTAAAAGGGATAAGAACGGGAGGACTGCATGAATTCGTCACCTTCAACTCGAAATGTGAAACGAGGATGAGTGAAAAAAATGGACACACATCGCGTCTGTGTGGCTGGAATCCGACAGAGGGCCAATTATTCATTCGCTTTCCCGGCAGTCGTCGGCGGGCCTTCTCACGAGGAAACTATGTCTTCGGATCTTGAGAATCGAGTAGCTTATTTCGTTGGGGTCCCCCAATCTCAAGCGTGGGCTCTGGAATCTTGACGATTCATGCTGGATAAGGTGATTGTGAACGTAATGCTGTGTTTACCGGTTGACGGAGAACATAAAGGATTTTATGGATATGACAGAGGATAACGTTGTCGCGTGAGTGAGGCAGTGGCGAGCATACTGGGATCATAGAGACTTTCAAGGTAAGTCCCATTGGAAAAATTTCTTATTCCTGCCCTTACAAGAATCTGCCTCGCGAATTCAACGTCCCGATTGCTTGCGAGTGAGGTAACCGACGCCTCTAATCGATCGAGACCTTTATCAGCGCGAATAATACTAGATCTAAGCAACAGCGAGCGAAGTCTTCATTCTCTCAGCTGCGTACTGCATATGGACTCGTATATTATCGCCTTATCGCGAGCTTAACAAAGATTCCGAAGCCGTTTCTTTGAACACGGTACTCCGTCGTAGCATCATAGTTTTAATGAGGACGATTGCATCTTCAACCGCGTTCATTATAATTAAAAAAAAGGGAAAATAAGTGACTGGGTACAGGGAGGATGTGAACGCGGCGAGGTCGCCAAGGAAAGTGCCAAATGCATGGCGGTATTTCGGGGCGCCATTGTTACCGGCGGGAATCTAAAATTGCAATTAGGTTTATCAAAATTAGCTTGCGGTCCATCTAAACCGGTGAAAATTTCATGAATACTAGTATTTATTATGATTTTTTGCCTACTACGTGAGTCTTACCGCACAAAGAGACCATTTTCATAACTACCCGCCAACTTAATATACCGAATTCGACAAAACTGCCATTACCCACCGCCCTCGTAAAAGAAGAGAGAAATTTTAAAGATATTCGATCGGGAATTGGATAATTGATTGTCATGGCAAGAAATTCATTAATACAGCGTCTGCACTGACAGCGGTGGTATTTATTTCAGCCAATCAGAATCGAGATAAATGTTGTAGCGGGAGGTTGAATTCTGAAAAACTCAAATATTCTATATAAATCGGATAAAAGGTTAACATTCTCTCATTTCGAGCTGCACATAGTTAATTTCTACGGAGAATCGCTCCCGATATGATTAACTTTTGTATCGATTACGATTTTAAGCTTTGCTTAATGTATACAAGGGAAAAAATATGCTTCTCATTTTGCTTGTTAACTTCAACATTTAATCTTTTTTAACAGACCGGGACAAGATTCATGAACAGTTTATAGCTGTAAATCAATGTAGTGCCTTTTATAGTGAAGTGGATTAGAAATAAATTCTGATCTTTGGATATTTGCTTGCTCTTAATAAAATATTTCCCATTCAATTACAGGATGCTTTATCGTCGACAAGTTAAACTTCCCTTTGGCCGAGAAGAGCTCACACAATGGATTGCAACGTTCAACATCCTTGTCTCTGGCAGTGGAGGATTTTAATTACACATTTGGCACAGCTAGAACACTACCTTTTCAAGGTAAGTAGTGTTTGGAGGATGGACTTATAAGCTAGCAATTCCTTTGATGGAATGTGAACCAGACATTGCTTTTCATTCTCCTAGACGGACGGGAAAAGATTGTGTGAATTGGAAGAGGGTGATAATAGGTTCAAAAAGGATGGTTTAGTATCTACGATAGGTTCAGTTAATCATCAATTCAGCTTACAAATGGTTCGGTCAATTAAAATAAAGGCAGCTATCCTCATGCCTCCATACCATCTAATGGTTATTGCTCCCTTGACTATATTTCTATTACTCTCAATAATTTCATGTATAAGCATGCTTCAACCTTCACCGAATATTCATGTAACTTTTTTATTATTTATACACTTGGAAAGAATGAGACAGGATTCATTTATTACAAAAGATTTTAAATCAATTAGGTAGCTTTTTTGAGGGATGAGAGTTGGAAGTAATCAATGAATCCCTGATATTGCTTGCTTTTGATGAAATCAATCTATTTCAATTTCAGTACCTCTTTGCATCGATTGCTGACCTTAAGCCGAGGAGAGATCACACTATGGTTTGTGGGAAACCATTGTGTGATGTGTTCACCATCCTCACATTTGGAAGGAGAGGATATTCATTACACTTTTGGATATGTTAGGCCACTGATTTTACAAGGTAAGCAATATTGGTGCAAGATGTGTGGAGCTCACATTTTCTTTGATCAACGGAGAAACTGTTACAGTTTTCCTAGATGGAAATGAAACTAATCCATCAATAGGTCATCGATCACAAAGGGGATTGCAATGAATGTTCGAATATTAGCGGGAGATGCATTAAATAATCTTTGGCAGATTCAAGCAATTATGGGAACCTGTTTACGTTAAAGCAATTGTTTTTATTATGAACTCTATAGAGCTGAAAGTCGGTGCTGACTTTTACCAAGTCTTTACTCCTATACGAAACATCCTTATCATTTTATTGCAGCTTCTATGAACGAGGTTGCCGGCCGGAACAAGGATTGAGGAGAGAACGCAGAGAATCTTCCAGAACCGATGCAACTGAGAGAAATACCAACGCTGGGGAAATGTGCAGAATGCGATAAACAAGGACGTGAACCGACTGTGTTACTTGCTATGTATTTTACGTTGCTGTTGCAATAAAATTTACCTTTTTAAATGTAGAAAACTGTGTTTCAATCCATTCCATACAAGTAAAATAATTAAGAAAAAGAGCGTGTAATCATAAATGAATTCATATGAGAGGTCTATCGTATTTTCCCAAGAAGAGACTTAACATTCGTGATAAAGTAATTTACGCGAGAGAATGCGTGAGAATTATAGACATTTTTATCGACTTCATTCTTTCGATCTCCCTTCCCTCAGCAGATGTACAAAATTCTTCTCAACATCTGCGATTCTCCGAAAGGGTGATGAAGAAATTGCATCCCCTTTCAATTCTTGTCGTGGGTTACGAAGGTGGTGAACATTTTTGCAATAAGTCTTGTGCCTATGAAAGAACCGTGTTCCTTCCTTTGGTTTAAAATCGGTTCCGTTGCGCGAAAGTAAAAGGGATAAGAACGGGAGGACTGCATGAATTCGTCACCTTCAACTCGAAATGTGAAACGAGGATGAGTGAAAAAAATGGACACACATCGCGTCTGTGTGGCTGGAATCCGACAGAGGGCCAATTATTCATTCGCTTTCCCGGCAGTCGTCGGCGGGCCTTCTCACGAGGAAACTATGTCTTCGGATCTTGAGAATCGAGTAGCTTATTTCGTTGGGGTCCCCCAATCTCAAGCGTGGGCTCTGGAATCTTGACGATTCATGCTGGATAAGGTGATTGTGAACGTAATGCTGTGTTTACCGGTTGACGGAGAACATAAAGGATTTTATGGATATGACAGAGGATAACGTTGTCGCGTGAGTGAGGCAGTGGCGAGCATACTGGGATCATAGAGACTTTCAAGGTAAGTCCCATTGGAAAAATTTCTTATTCCTGCCCTTACAAGAATCTGCCTCGCGAATTCAACGTCCCGATTGCTTGCGAGTGAGGTAACCGACGCCTCTAATCGATCGAGACCTTTATCAGCGCGAATAATACTAGATCTAAGCAACAGCGAGCGAAGTCTTCATTCTCTCAGCTGCGCACTGCATATGGACTCGTATATTATCGCCTTATCGCGAGCTTAACAAAGATTCCGAAGCCGTTTCTTTGAACACGGTACTCCGTCGTAGCATCATAGTTTTAATGAGGACGATTGCATCTTCAACCGCGTTCATTATAATTAAAAAAAAGGGAAAATAAGTGACTGGGTACAGGGAGGATGTGAACGCAGCGAGGTCGCCAAGGAAAGTGCCAAATGCATGGCGGTATTTCGGGGCGCCATTGTTACCGGCGGGAATCTAAAATTGCAATTAGGTTTATCAAAATTAGCTTGCGGTCCATCTAAACCGGTGAAAATTTCATGAATACTAGTATTTATTATGATTTTTTGCCTACTACGTGAGTCTTACCGCACAAAGAGACCATTTTCATAACTACCCGCCAACTTAATATACCGAATTCGACAAAACTGCCATTACCCACCGCCCTCGTAAAAGAAGAGAGAAATTTTAAAGATATTCGATCGGGAATTGGATAATTCATTGTCATGGCATGAAATTCATTAATACAGCGTCTGCACTGACAGCGGTGGTATTTATTTCAGCCAATCAGAATCGAGATAAATGTTGTAGCGGGAGGTTGAATTCTGAAAAACTCAAATATTCTATATAAATCGGATAAAAGGTTAACATTCTCTCATTTCGAGCTGCACATAGTTAATTTCTACGGAGAATCGCTCCCGATATGATTAACTTTTGTATCGATTACGATTTTAAGCTTTGCTTAATGTATACAAGGGAAAAAATATGCTTCTCATTTTGCTTGTTAACTTCAACATTTAATCTTTTTTAACAGACCGGGACAAGATTCATGAACAGTTTATAGCTGTAAATCAATGTAGTGCCTTTTATAGTGAAGTGGATTAGAAATAAATTCTGATCTTTGGATATTTGCTTGCTCTTAATAAAATATTTCCCATTCAATTACAGGATGCTTTATCGTCGACAAGTTAAACTTCCCTTTGGCCGAGAAGAGCTCACACAATGGATTGCAACGTTCAACATCCTTGTCTCTGGCAGTGGAGGATTTTAATTACACATTTGGCACAGCTAGAACACTACCTTTTCAAGGTAAGTAGTGTTTGGAGGATGGACTTATAAGCTAGCAATTCCTTTGATGAAATGTGAACCAGACATTGCTTTTCATTCTCCTAGACGGACGGGAAAAGATTGTGTGAATTAGAAGAGGGTGATAATAGGTTCAAAAAGGATGGTTTAGTATCTACGATAGGTTCAGTTAATCATCAATTCAGCTTACAAATGGTTCGGTCAATTAAAATAAAGGCAGCTATCCTCATGCCTCCATAACATCTAATGGTTATTGCTCCCTTGACTATATTTCTATTACTCTCAATAATTTCATGTATAAGCATGCTTCAACCTTCACCGAATATTCATGTAACTTTTTTATTATTTATACACTTGGAAAGAATGAGACAGGATTCATTTATTACAAAAGATTTTAAATCAATTAGGTAGCTTTTTTGAGGGATGAGAGTTGGAAGTAATCAATGAATCCCTGATATTGCTTGCTTTTGATGAAATCAATCTATTTCAATTTCAGTACCTCTTTGCATCGATTGCTGACCTTAAGCCGAGGAGAGATCACACTATGGTTTGTGGGAAACCATTGTGTGATGTGTTCACCATCCTCACATTTGGAAGGAGAGGATATTCATTACACTTTTGGATATGTTAGGCCACTGATTTTACAAGGTAAGCAATATTGGTGCAAGATGTGTGGAGCTAACATTTTCTTTGATCAACGGAGAAACTGTTACAGTTTTCCTAGATGGAAATGAAACTAATCCATCAATAGGTCATCGATCACAAAGGGGATTGCAATGAATGTTCGAATATTAGCGGGAGATGCATTAAATAATCTTTGGCAGATTCAAGCAATTATGGGAACCTGTTTACGTTCAAGAAATTGTTTTTATTATGAACTCTATAGAGCTGAAAGTCGGTGGTGACTTTTACCAAGTCTTTACTCCTATACGAAACATCCTTATCATTTTATTGCAGCTTCTATGAACGAGGTTGCCGGCCGGAACAAGGATTGAGGAGAGAACGCAGAGAATCTTCCAGAACCGATGCAACTGAGAGAAATACCAACGCTGGGGAAATGTGCAGAATGCGATAAACAAGGACGTGAACCGACTGTGTTACTTGCTATGTATTTTATGTTGCTGTTGCAATAAAATTTACCTTTTTAAATGTAGAAAACTGTGTTTCAATCCATTCCATACAAGTAAAATAATTAAGAAAAAGAGCGTGTAATCATAAATGAATTCATATGAGAGGTCTATCGTATTTTCCCAAGAAGAGACTTAACATTCGTGATAAAGTAATTTACGCGAGAGAATGCGTGAGAATTATAGACATTTTTATCGACTTCATTCTTTCGATCTCCCTTCCCTCAGCAGATGTACAAAATTTTTCTCAACATCTGCGATTCTCCGAAAGGGTGATGAAGAAATTGCATCCCCTTTCAATTCTTGTCGTGGGTTACGAAGGTGGTGAACATTTTTGCAATAAGTCTTGTGCCTATGAAAGAACCGTGTTCCTTCCTTTGGTTTAAAATCGGTTCCGTTGCGCGAAAGTAAAAGGGATAAGAACGGGAGGACTGCATGAATTCGTCACCTTCAACTCGAAATGTGAAACGAGGATGAGTGAAAAAAATGGACACACATCGCGTCTGTGTGGCTGGAATCCGACAGAGGGCCAATTATTCATTCGCTTTCCCGGCAGTCGTCGGCGGGCCTTCTCACGAGGAAACTATGTCTTCGGATCTTGAGAATCGAGTAGCTTATTTCGTTGGGGTCCCCCAATCTCAAGCGTGGGCTCTGGAATCTTGACGATTCATGCTGGATAAGGTGATTGTGAACGTAATGCTGTGTTTACCGGTTGACGGAGAACATAAAGGATTTTATGGATATGACAGAGGATAACGTTGTCGCGTGAGTGAAGCACAGCGGACATAGGAGGATGAGAGAGAATTTCAAGGTAAGTCCCATTGGAAAAATTTCTTATTCCTGCCCTTACAAGAATCTGCCTCGCGAATTCAACGTCCCGATTGCTTGCGAGTGAGGTAACCGACGCCTCTAATCGATCGAGACCTTTATCAGCGCGAATAATACTAGATCTAAGCAACAGCGAGCGAAGTCTTCATTCTCTCAGCTGCGTACTGCATATGGACTCGTATATTATCGCCTTATCGCGAGCTTAACAAAGATTCCGAAGCCGTTTCTTTGAACACGGTACTCCGTCGTAGCATCATAGTTTTAATGAGGACGATTGCATCTTCAACCGCGTTCATTATAATTAAAAAAAAGGGAAAATAAGTGACTGGGTACAGGGAGGATGTGAACGCGGCGAGGTCGCCAAGGAAAGTGCCAAATGCATGGCGGTATTTCGGGGCGCCATTGTTACCGGCGGGAATCTAAAATTGCAAGTAGGTTTATCAAAATTAGCTTGCGGTCCATCTAAACCGGTGAAAATTTCATGAATACTAGTATTTATTATGATTTTTTGCCTACTACGTGAGTCTTACCGCACAAAGAGACCATTTTCATAACTACCCGCCAACTTAATATACCGAATTCGACAAAACTGCCATTACCCACCGCCCTCGTAAAAGAAGAGAGAAATTTTAAAGATATTCGATCGGGAATTGGATAATTCATTGTCATGGCATGAAATTCATTAATACAGCGTCTGCACTGACAGCGGTGGTATTTATTTCAGCCAATCAGAATCGAGATAAATGTTGTAGCGGGAGGTTGAATTCTGAAAAACTTAAATATTCTATATAAATCGGATAAAAGGTTAACATTCTCTCATTTCGAGCTGCACATAGTTAATTTCTACGGAGAATCGCTCCCGATATGATTAACTTTTGTATCGATTACGATTTTAAGCTTTGCTTAATGTATACAAGGGAAAAAATATGCTTCTCATTTTGCTTGTTAACTTCAACATTTAATCTTTTTTAACAGACCGGGACAAGATTCATGAACAGTTTATAGCTGTAAATCAATGTAGTGCCTTTTATAGTGAAGTGGATTAGAAATAAATTCTGATCTTTGGATATTTGCTTGCTCTTAATAAAATATTTCCCATTCAATTACAGGATGCTTTATCGTCGACAAGTTAAACTTCCCTTTGGCCGAGAAGAGCTCACACAATGGATTGCAACGTTCAACATCCTTGTCTCTGGCAGTGGAGGATTTTAATTACACATTTGGCACAGCTAGAACACTACCTTTTCAAGGTAAGTAGTGTTTGGAGGATGGACTTATAAGCTAGCAATTCCTTTGATGAAATGTGAACCAGACATTGCTTTTCATTCTCCTAGACGGACGGGAAAAGATTGTGTGAATTGGAAGAGGGTGATAATAGGTTCAAAAAGGATGGTTTAGTATCTACGATAGGTTCAGTTAATCATCAATTCAGCTTACAAATGGTTCGGTCAATTAAAATAAAGGCAGCTATCCTCATGCCTCCATACCATCTAATGGTTATTGCTCCCTTGACTATATTTCTATTACTCTCAATAATTTCATGTATAAGCATGCTTCAACCTTCACCGAATATTCATGTAACTTTTTTATTATTTATACACTTGGAAAGAATGAGACAGGATTCATTTATTACAAAAGATTTTAAATCAATTAGGTAGCTTTTTTGAGGGATGAGAGTTGGAAGTAATCAATGAATCCCTGATATTGCTTGCTTTTGATGAAATCAATCTATTTCAATTTCAGTACCTCTTTGCATCGATTGCTGACCTTAAGCCGAGGAGAGATCACACTATGGTTTGTGGGAAACCATTGTGTGATGTGTTCACCATCCTCACATTTGGAAGGAGAGGATATTCATTACACTTTTGGATATGTTAGGCCACTGATTTTACAAGGTAAGCAATATTGGTGCAAGATGTGTGGAGCTCACATTTTCTTTGATCAACGGAGAAACTGTTACAGTTTTCCTAGATGGAAATGAAACTAATCCATCAATAGGTCATCGATCACAAAGGGGATTGCAATGAATGTTCGAATATTAGCGGGAGATGCATTAAATAATCTTTGGCAGATTCAAGCAATTATGGGAACCTGTTTACGTTAAAGCAATTGTTTTTATTATGAACTCTATAGAGCTGAAAGTCGGTGCTGACTTTTACCAAGTCTTTACTCCTATACGAAACATCCTTATCATTTTATTGCAGCTTCTATGAACGAGGTTGCCGGCCGGAACAAGGATTGAGGAGAGAACGCAGAGAATCTTCCAGAACCGATGCAACTGAGAGAAATACCAACGCTGGGGAAATGTGCAGAATTCGATAAACAAGGACGTGAACCGACTGTGTTACTTGCTATGTATTTTACGTTGCTGTTGCAATAAAATTTACCTTTTTAAATGTAGAAAACTGTGTTTCAATCCATTCCATACAAGTAAAATAATTAAGAAAAAGAGCGTGTAATCATAAATGAATTCATATGAGAGGTCTATCGTATTTTCCCAAGAAGAGACTTAACATTCGTGATAAAGTAATTTACGCGAGAGAATGCGTGAGAATTATAGACATTTTTATCGACTTCATTCTTTCGATCTCCCTTCCCTCAGCAGATGTACAAAATTCTTCTCAACATCTGCGATTCTCCGAAAGGGTGATGAAGAAATTGCATCCCCTTTCAATTCTTGTCGTGGGTTACGAAGGTGGTGAACATTTTTGCAATAAGTCTTGTGCCTATGAAAGAACCGTGTTCCTTCCTTTGGTTTAAAATCGGTTCCGTTGCGCGAAAGTAAAAGGGATAAGAACGGGAGGACTGCATGAATTCGTCACCTTCAACTCGAAATGTGAAACGAGGATGAGTGAAAAAAATGGACACACATCGCGTCTGTGTGGCTGGAATCCGACAGAGGGCCAATTATTCATTCGCTTTCCCGGCAGTCGTCGGCGGGCCTTCTCACGAGGAAACTATGTCTTCGGATCTTGAGAATCGAGTAGCTTATTTCGTTGGGGTCCCCCAATCTCAAGCGTGGGCTCTGGAATCTTGACGATTCATGCTGGATAAGGTGATTGTGAACGTAATGCTGTGTTTACCGGTTGACGGAGAACATAAAGGATTTTATGGATATGACAGAGGATAACGTTGTCGCGTGAGTGAGGCAGTGGCGAGCATACTGGGATCATAGAGACTTTCAAGGTAAGTCCCATTGGAAAAATTTCTTATTCCTGCCCTTACAAGAATCTGCCTCGCGAATTCAACGTCCCGATTGCTTGCGAGTGAGGTAACCGACGCCTCTAATCGATCGAGACCTTTATCAGCGCGAATAATACTAGATCTAAGCAACAGCGAGCGAAGTCTTCATTCTCTCAGCTGCGCACTGCATATGGACTCTTATATTATCGCCTTATCGCGAGCTTAACAAAGATTCCGAAGCCGTTTCTTTGAACACGGTACTCCGTCGTAGCATCATAGTTTTAATGAGGACGATTGCATCTTCAACCGCGTTCATTATAATTAAAAAAAAGGGAAAATAAGTGACTGGGTACAGGGAGGATGTGAACGCAGCGAGGTCGCCAAGGAAAGTGCCAAATGCATGGCGGTATTTCGGGGCGCCATTGTTACCGGCGGGAATCTAAAATTACAATTAGATTTATCAAAATTAGCTTGCGGTCCATCTAAACCGGTGAAAATTTCATGAATACTAGTATTTATTATGATTTTTTGCCTACTACGTGAGTCTTACCGCACAAAGAGACCATTTTCATAACTACCCGCCAACTTAATATACCGAATTCGACAAAACTGCCATTACCCACCGCCCTCGTAAAAGAAGAGAGAAATTTTAAAGATATTCGATCGGGAATTGGATAATTCATTGTCATGGCATGAAATTCATTAATACAGCGTCTGCACTGACAGCGGTGGTATTTATTTCAGCCAATCAGAATCGAGATAAATGTTGTAGCGGGAGGTTGAATTCTGAAAAACTCAAATATTCTATATAAATCGGATAAAAGGTTAACATTCTCTCATTTCGAGCTGCACATAGTTAATTTCTACGGAGAATCGCTCCCGATATGATTAACTTTTGTATCGATTACGATTTTAAGCTTTGCTTAATGTATACAAGGGAAAAAATATGCTTCTCATTTTGCTTGTTAACTTCAACATTTAATCTTTTTTAACAGACCGGGACAAGATTCATGAACAGTTTATAGCTGTAAATCAATGTAGTGCCTTTTATAGTGAAGTGGATTAGAAATAAATTCTGATCTTTGGATATTTGCTTGCTCTTAATAAAATATTTCCCATTCAATTACAGGATGCTTTATCGTCGACAAGTTAAACTTCCCTTTGGCCGAGAAGAGCTCACACAATGGATTGCAACGTTCAACATCCTTGTCTCTGGCAGTGGAGGATTTTAATTACACATTTGGCACAGCTAGAACACTACCTTTTCAAGGTAAGTAGTGTTTGGAGGATGGACTTATAAGCTAGCAATTCCTTTGATGAAATGTGAACCAGACATTGCTTTTCATTCTCCTAGACGGACGGGAAAAGATTGTGTGAATTAGAAGAGGGTGATAATAGGTTCAAAAAGGATGGTTTAGTATCTACGATAGGTTCAGTTAATCATCAATTCAGCTTACAAATGGTTCGGTCAATTAAAATAAAGGCAGCTATCCTCATGCCTCCATACCATCTAATGGTTATTGCTCCCTTGACTATATTTCTATTACTCTCAATAATTTCATGTATAAGCATGCTTCAACCTTCACCGAATATTCATGTAACTTTTTTATTATTTATACACTTGGAAAGAATGAGACAGGATTCATTTATTACAAAAGATTTTAAATCAATTAGGTAGCTTTTTTGAGGGATGAGAGTTGGAAGTAATCAATGAATCCCTGATATTGCTTGCTTTTGATGAAATCAATCTATTTCAATTTCAGTACCTCTTTGCATCGATTGCTGACCTTAAGCCGAGGAGAGATCACACTATGGTTTGTGGGAAACCATTGTGTGATGTGTTCACCATCCTCACATTTGGAAGGAGAGGATATTCATTACACTTTTGGATATGTTAGGCCACTGATTTTACAAGGTAAGCAATATTGGTGCAAGATGTGTGGAGCTAACATTTTCTTTGATCAACGGAGAAACTGTTACAGTTTTCCTAGATGGAAATGAAACTAATCCATCAATAGGTCATCGATCACAAAGGGGATTGCAATGAATGTTCGAATATTAGCGGGAGATGCATTAAATAATCTTTGGCAGATTCAAGCAATTATGGGAACCTGTTTACGTTCAAGAAATTGTTTTTATTATGAACTCTATAGAGCTGAAAGTCGGTGCTGACTTTTACCAAGTCTTTACTCCTATACGAAACATCCTTATCATTTTATTGCAGCTTCTATGAACGAGGTTGCCGGCCGGAACAAGGATTGAGGAGAGAACGCAGAGAATCTTCCAGAACCGATGCAACTGAGAGAAATACCAACGCTGGGGAAATGTGCAGAATGCGATAAACAAGGACGTGAACCGACTGTGTTACTTGCTATGTATTTTACGTTGCTGTTGCAATAAAATTTACCTTTTTAAATGTAGAAAACTGTGTTTCAATCCATTCCATACAAGTAAAATAATTAAGAAAAAGAGCGTGTAATCATAAATGAATTCATATGAGAGGTCTATCGTATTTTCCCAAGAAGAGACTTAACATTCGTGATAAAGTAATTTACGCGAGAGAATGCGTGAGAATTATAGACATTTTTATCGACTTCATTCTTTCGATCTCCCTTCCCTCAGCAGATGTACAAAATTCTTCTCAACATCTGCGATTCTCCGAAAGGGTGATGAAGAAATTGCATCCCCTTTCAATTCTTGTCGTGGGTTACGAAGGTGGTGAACATTTTTGCAATAAGTCTTGTGCCTATGAAAGAACCGTGTTCCTTCCTTTGGTTTAAAATCGGTTCCGTTGCGCGAAAGTAAAAGGGATAAGAACGGGAGGACTGCATGAATTCGTCACCTTCAACTCGAAATGTGAAACGAGGATGAGTGAAAAAAATGGACACACATCGCGTCTGTGTGGCTGGAATCCGACAGAGGGCCAATTATTCATTCGCTTTCCCGGCAGTCGTCGGCGGGCCTTCTCACGAGGAAACTATGTCTTCGGATCTTGAGAATCGAGTAGCTTATTTCGTTGGGGTCCCCCAATCTCAAGCGTGGGCTCTGGAATCTTGACGATTCATGCTGGATAAGGTGATTGTGAACGTAATGCTGTGTTTACCGGTTGACGGAGAACATAAAGGATTTTATGGATATGACAGAGGATAACGTTGTCGCGTGAGTGAGGCAGTGGCGAGCATACTGGGATCATAGAGACTTTCAAGGTAAGTCCCATTGGAAAAATTTCTTATTCCTGCCCTTACAAGAATCTGCCTCGCGAATTCAACGTCCCGATTGCTTGCGAGTGAGGTAACCGACGCCTCTAATCGATCGAGACCTTTATCAGCGCGAATAATACTAGATCTAAGCAACAGCGAGCGAAGTCTTCATTCTCTCAGCTGCGCACTGCATATGGACTCGTATATTATCGCCTTATCGCGAGCTTAACAAAGATTCCGAAGCCGTTTCTTTGAACACGGTACTCCGTCGTAGCATCATAGTTTTAATGAGGACGATTGCATCTTCAACCGCGTTCATTATAATTAAAAAAAAGGGAAAATAAGTGACTGGGTACAGGGAGGATGTGAACGCAGCGAGGTCGCCAAGGAAAGTGCCAAATGCATGGCGGTATTTCGGGGCGCCATTGTTACCGGCGGGAATCTAAAATTGCAATTAGGTTTATCAAAATTAGCTTGCGGTCCATCTAAACCGGTGAAAATTTCATGAATACTAGTATTTATTATGATTTTTTGCCTACTACGTGAGTCTTACCGCACAAAGAGACCATTTTCATAACTACCCGCCAACTTAATATACCGAATTCGACAAAACTGCCATTACCCACCGCCCTCGTAAAAGAAGAGAGAAATTTTAAAGATATTCGATCGGGAATTGGATAATTCATTGTCATGGCATGAAATTCATTAATACAGCGTCTGCACTGACAGCGGTGGTATTTATTTCAGCCAATCAGAATCGAGATAAATGTTGTAGCGGGAGGTTGAATTCTGAAAAACTCAAATATTCTATATAAATCGGATAAAAGGTTAACATTCTCTCATTTCGAGCTGCACATAGTTAATTTCTACGGAGAATCGCTCCCGATATGATTAACTTTTGTATCGATTACGATTTTAAGCTTTGCTTAATGTATACAAGGGAAAAAATATGCTTCTCATTTTGCTTGTTAACTTCAACATTTAATCTTTTTTAACAGACCGGGACAAGATTCATGAACAGTTTATAGCTGTAAATCAATGTAGTGCCTTTTATAGTGAAGTGGATTAGAAATAAATTCTGATCTTTGGATATTTGCTTGCTCTTAATAAAATATTTCCCATTCAATTACAGGATGCTTTATCGTCGACAAGTTAAACTTCCCTTTGGCCGAGAAGAGCTCACACAATGGATTGCAACGTTCAACATCCTTGTCTCTGGCAGTGGAGGATTTTAATTACACATTTGGCACAGCTAGAACACTACCTTTTCAAGGTAAGTAGTGTTTGGAGGATGGACTTATAAGCTAGCAATTCCTTTGATGGAATGTGAACCAGACATTGCTTTTCATTCTCCTAGACGGACGGGAAAAGATTGTGTGAATTGGAAGAGGGTGATAATAGGTTCAAAAAGGATGGTTTAGTATCTACGATAGGTTCAGTTAATCATCAATTCAGCTTACAAATGGTTCGGTCAATTAAAATAAAGGCAGCTATCCTCATGCCTCCATACCATCTAATGGTTATTGCTCCCTTGACTATATTTCTATTACTCTCAATAATTTCATGTATAAGCATGCTTCAACCTTCACCGAATATTCATGTAACTTTTTTATTATTTATACACTTGGAAAGAATGAGACAGGATTCATTTATTACAAAAGATTTTAAATCAATTAGGTAGCTTTTTTGAGGGATGAGAGTTGGAAGTAATCAATGAATCCCTGATATTGCTTGCTTTTGATGAAATCAATCTATTTCAATTTCAGTACCTCTTTGCATCGATTGCTGACCTTAAGCCGAGGAGAGATCACACTATGGTTTGTGGGAAACCATTGTGTGATGTGTTCACCATCCTCACATTTGGAAGGAGAGGATATTCATTACACTTTTGGATATGTTAGGCCACTGATTTTACAAGGTAAGCAATATTGGTGCAAGATGTGTGGAGCTCACATTTTCTTTGATCAACGGAGAAACTGTTACAGTTTTCCTAGATGGAAATGAAACTAATCCATCAATAGGTCATCGATCACAAAGGGGATTGCAATGAATGTTCGAATATTAGCGGGAGATGCATTAAATAATCTTTGGCAGATTCAAGCAATTATGGGAACCTGTTTACGTTAAAGCAATTGTTTTTATTATGAACTCTATAGAGCTGAAAGTCGGTGCTGACTTTTACCAAGTCTTTACTCCTATACGAAACATCCTTATCATTTTATTGCAGCTTCTATGAACGAGGTTGCCGGCCGGAACAAGGATTGAGGAGAGAACGCAGAGAATCTTCCAGAACCGATGCAACTGAGAGAAATACCAACGCTGGGGAAATGTGCAGAATGCGATAAACAAGGACGTGAACCGACTGTGTTACTTGCTATGTATTTTATGTTGCTGTTGCAATAAAATTTACCTTTTTAAATGTAGAAAACTGTGTTTCAATCCAGTCCATACAAGTAAAATAATTAAGAAAAAGAGCGTGTAATCATAAATGAATTCATATGAGAGGTCTATCGTATTTTCCCAAGAAGAGACTTAACATTCGTGATAAAGTAATTTACGCGAGAGAATGCGTGAGAATTATAGACATTTTTATCGACTTCATTCTTTCGATCTCCCTTCCCTCAGCAGATGTACAAAATTTTTCTCAACATTTGCGATTCTCCGAAAGGGTGATGAAGAAATTGCATCCCCTTTCAATTCTTGTCGTGGGTTACGAAGGTGGTGAACATTTTTGCAATAAGTCTTGTGCCTATGAAAGAACCGTGTTCCTTCCTTTGGTTTAAAATCGGTTCCGTTGCGCGAAAGTAAAAGGGATAAGAACGGGAGGACTGCATGAATTCGTCACCTTCAACTCGAAATGTGAAACGAGGATGAGTGAAAAAAATGGACACACATCGCGTCTGTGTGGCTGGAATCCGACAGAGGGCCAATTATTCATTCGCTTTCCCGGCAGTCGTCGGCGGGCCTTCTCACGAGGAAACTATGTCTTCGGATCTTGAGAATCGAGTAGCTTATTTCGTTGGGGTCCCCCAATCTCAAGCGTGGGCTCTGGAATCTTGACGATTCATGCTGGATAAGGTGATTGTGAACGTAATGCTGTGTTTACCGGTTGACGGAGAACATAAAGGATTTTATGGATATGACAGAGGATAACGTTGTCGCGTGAGTGAGGCAGTGGCGAGCATACTGGGATCATAGAGACTTTCAAGGTAAGTCCCATTGGAAAAATTTCTTATTCCTGCCCTTACAAGAATCTGCCTCGCGAATTCAACGTCCCGATTGCTTGCGAGTGAGGTAACCGACGCCTCTAATCGATCGAGACCTTTATCAGCGCGAATAATACTAGATCTAAGCAACAGCGAGCGAAGTCTTCATTCTCTCAGCTGCGCACTGCATATGGACTCGTATATTATCGCCTTATCGCGAGCTTAACAAAGATTCCGAAGCCGTTTCTTTGAACACGGTACTCCGTCGTAGCATCATAGTTTTAATGAGGACGATTGCATCTTCAACCGCGTTCATTATAATTAAAAAAAAGGGAAAATAAGTGACTGGGTACAGGGAGGATGTGAACGCGGCGAGGTCGCCAAGGAAAGTGCCAAATGCATGGCGGTATTTCGGGGCGCCATTGTTACCGGCGGGAATCTAAAATTGCAATTAGATTTATCAAAATTAGCTTGCGGTCCATCGTAACCGATGAAAATTTCATGAATACTAGTATTTATTATGATTTTTTGCCTACTACGTGAGTCTTACCGCACAAAGAGACCATTTTCATAACTACCCGCCAACTTAATATACCGAATTCGACAAAACTGCCATTACCCACCGCCCTCGTAAAAGAAGAGAGAAATTTTAAAGATATTCGATCGGGAATTGGATAATTCATTGTCATGGCATGAAATTCATTAATACAGCGTCTGCACTGACAGCGGTGGTATTTATTTCAGCCAATCAGAATCGAGATAAATGTTGTAGCGGGAGGTTGAATTCTGAAAAACTTAAATATTCTATATAAATCGGATAAAAGGTTAACATTCTCTCATTTCGAGCTGCACATAGTTAATTTCTACGGAGAATCGCTCCCGATATGATTAACTTTTGTATCGATTACGATTTTAAGCTTTGCTTAATGTATACAAGGGAAAAAATATGCTTCTCATTTTGCTTGTTAACTTCAACATTTAATCTTTTTTAACAGACCGGGACAAGATTCATGAACAGTTTATAGCTGTAAATCAATGTAGTGCCTTTTATAGTGAAGTGGATTAGAAATAAATTCTGATCTTTGGATATTTGCTTGCTCTTAATAAAATATTTCCCATTCAATTACAGGATGCTTTATCGTCGACAAGTTAAACTTCCCTTTGGCCGAGAAGAGCTCACACAATGGATTGCAACGTTCAACATCCTTGTCTCTGGCAGTGGAGGATTTTAATTACACATTTGGCACAGCTAGAACACTACCTTTTCAAGGTAAGTAGTGTTTGGAGGATGGACTTATAAGCTAGCAATTCCTTTGATGAAATGTGAACCAGACATTGCTTTTCATTCTCCTAGACGGACGGGAAAAGATTGTGTGAATTAGAAGAGGGTGATAATAGGTTCAAAAAGGATGGTTTAGTATCTACGATAGGTTCAGTTAATCATCAATTCAGCTTACAAATGGTTCGGTCAATTAAAATAAAGGCAGCTATCCTCATGCCTCCATACCATCTAATGGTTATTGCTCCCTTGACTATATTTCTATTACTCTCAATAATTTCATGTATAAGCATGCTTCAACCTTCACCGAATATTCATGTAACTTTTTTATTATTTATACACTTGGAAAGAATGAGACAGGATTCATTTATTACAAAAGATTTTAAATCAATTAGGTAGCTTTTTTGAGGGATGAGAGTTGGAAGTAATCAATGAATCCCTGATATTGCTTGCTTTTGATGAAATCAATCTATTTCAATTTCAGTACCTCTTTGCATCGATTGCTGACCTTAAGCCGAGGAGAGATCACACTATGGTTTGTGGGAAACCATTGTGTGATGTGTTCACCATCCTCACATTTGGAAGGAGAGGATATTCATTACACTTTTGGATATGTTAGGCCACTGATTTTACAAGGTAAGCAATATTGGTGCAAGATGTGTGGAGCTAACATTTTCTTTGATCAACGGAGAAACTGTTACAGTTTTCCTAGATGGAAATGAAACTAATCCATCAATAGGTCATCGATCACAAAGGGGATTGCAATGAATGTTCGAATATTAGCGGGAGATGCATTAAATAATCTTTGGCAGATTCAAGCAATTATGGGAACCTGTTTACGTTCAAGAAATTGTTTTTATTATGAACTCTATAGAGCTGAAAGTCGGTGCTGACTTTTACCAAGTCTTTACTCCTATACGAAACATCCTTATCATTTTATTGCAGCTTCTATGAACGAGGTTGCCGGCCGGAACAAGGATTGAGGAGAGAACGCAGAGAATCTTCCAGAACCGATGCAACTGAGAGAAATACCAACGCTGGGGAAATGTGCAGAATGCGATAAACAAGGACGTGAACCGACTGTGTTACTTGCTATGTATTTTATGTTGCTGTTGCAATAAAATTTACCTTTTTAAATGTAGAAAACTGTGTTTCAATCCATTCCATACAAGTAAAATAATTAAGAAAAAGAGCGTGTAATCATAAATGAATTCATATGAGAGGTCTATCGTATTTTCCCAAGAAGAGACTTAACATTCGTGATAAAGTAATTTACGCGAGAGAATGCGTGAGAATTATAGACATTTTTATCGACTTCATTCTTTCGATCTCCCTTCCCTCAGCAGATGTACAAAATTCTTCTCAACATCTGCGATTCTCCGAAAGGGTGATGAAGAAATTGCATCCCCTTTCAATTCTTGTCGTGGGTTACGAAGGTGGTGAACATTTTTGCAATAAGTCTTGTGCCTATGAAAGAACCGTGTTCCTTCCTTTGGTTTAAAATCGGTTCCGTTGCGCGAAAGTAAAAGGGATAAGAACGGGAGGACTGCATGAATTCGTCACCTTCAACTCGAAATGTGAAACGAGGATGAGTGAAAAAAATGGACACACATCGCGTCTGTGTGGCTGGAATCCGACAGAGGGCCAATTATTCATTCGCTTTCCCGGCAGTCGTCGGCGGGCCTTCTCACGAGGAAACTATGTCTTCGGATCTTGAGAATCGAGTAGCTTATTTCGTTGGGGTCCCCCAATCTCAAGCGTGGGCTCTGGAATCTTGACGATTCATGCTGGATAAGGTGATTGTGAACGTAATGCTGTGTTTACCGGTTGACGGAGAACATAAAGGATTTTATGGATATGACAGAGGATAACGTTGTCGCGTGAGTGAGGCAGTGGCGAGCATACTGGGATCATAGAGACTTTCAAGGTAAGTCCCATTGGAAAAATTTCTTATTCCTGCCCTTACAAGAATCTGCCTCGCGAATTCAACGTCCCGATTGCTTGCGAGTGAGGTAACCGACGCCTCTAATCGATCGAGACCTTTATCAGCGCGAATAATACTAGATCTAAGCAACAGCGAGCGAAGTCTTCTTTCTCTCAGCTGCGTACTGCATATGGACTCGTATATTATCGCCTTATCGCGAGCTTAACAAAGATTCCGAAGCCGTTTCTTTGAACACGGTACTCCGTCGTAGCATCATAGTTTTAATGAGGACGATTGCATCTTCAACCGCGTTCATTATAATTAAAAAAAAGGGAAAATAAGTGACTGGGTACAGGGAGGATGTGAACGCGGCGAGGTCGCCAAGGAAAGTGCCAAATGCATGGCGGTATTTCGGGGCGCCATTGTTACCGGCGGGAATCTAAAATTGCAATTAGATTTATCAAAATTAGCTTGCGGTCAATCGTAACCGATGAAAATTTCATGAATACTAGTATTTATTATGATTTTTTGCCTACTACGTGAGTCTTACCGCACAAAGAGACCATTTTCATAACTACCCGCCAACTTAATATACCGAATTCGACAAAACTGCCATTACCCACCGCCCTCGTAAAAGAAGAGAGAAATTTTAAAGATATTCGATCGGGAATTGGATAATTCATTGTCATGGCATGAAATTCATTAATACAGCGTCTGCACTGACAGCGGTGGTATTTATTTCAGCCAATCAGAATCGAGATAAATGTTGTAGCGGGAGGTTGAATTCTGAAAAACTTAAATATTCTATATTAATCGGATAAAAGGTTAACATTCTCTCATTTCGAGCTGCACATAGTTAATTTCTACGGAGAATCGCTCCCGATATGATTAACTTTTGTATCGATTACGATTTTAAGCTTTGCTTAATGTATACAAGGGAAAAAATATGCTTCTCATTTTGCTTGTTAACTTCAACATTTAATCTTTTTTAACAGACCGGGACAAGATTCATGAACAGTTTATAGCTGTAAATCAATGTAGTGCCTTTTATAGTGAAGTGGATTAGAAATAAATTCTGATCTTTGGATATTTGCTTGCTCTTAATAAAATATTTCCCATTCAATTACAGGATGCTTTATCGTCGACAAGTTAAACTTCCCTTTGGCCGAGAAGAGCTCACACAATGGATTGCAACGTTCAACATCCTTGTCTCTGGCAGTGGAGGATTTTAATTACACATTTGGCACAGCTAGAACACTACCTTTTCAAGGTAAGTAGTGTTTGGAGGATGGACTTATAAGCTAGCAATTCCTTTGATGGAATGTGAACCAGACATTGCTTTTCATTCTCCTAGACGGACGGGAAAAGATTGTGTGAATTGGAAGAGGGTGATAATAGGTTCAAAAAGGATGGTTTAGTATCTACGATAGGTTCAGTTAATCATCAATTCAGCTTACAAATGGTTCGGTCAATTAAAATAAAGGCAGCTATCCTCATGCCTCCATACCATCTAATGGTTATTGCTCCCTTGACTATATTTCTATTACTCTCAATAATTTCATGTATAAGCATGCTTCAACCTTCACCGAATATTCATGTAACTTTTTTATTATTTATACACTTGGAAAGAATGAGACAGGATTCATTTATTACAAAAGATTTTAAATCAATTAGGTAGCTTTTTTGAGGGATGAGAGTTGGAAGTAATCAATGAATCCCTGATATTGCTTGCTTTTGATGAAATCAATCTATTTCAATTTCAGTACCTCTTTGCATCGATTGCTGACCTTAAGCCGAGGAGAGATCACACTATGGTTTGTGGGAAACCATTGTGTGATGTGTTCACCATCCTCACATTTGGAAGGAGAGGATATTCATTACACTTTTGGATATGTTAGGCCACTGATTTTACAAGGTAAGCAATATTGGTGCAAGATGTGTGGAGCTCACATTTTCTTTGATCAACGGAGAAACTGTTACAGTTTTCCTAGATGGAAATGAAACTAATCCATCAATAGGTCATCGATCACAAAGGGGATTGCAATGAATGTTCGAATATTAGCGGGAGATGCATTAAATAATCTTTGGCAGATTCAAGCAATTATGGGAACCTGTTTACGTTAAAGCAATTGTTTTTATTATGAACTCTATAGAGCTGAAAGTCGGTGGTGACTTTTACCAAGTCTTTACTCCTATACGAAACATCCTTATCATTTTATTGCAGCTTCTATGAACGAGGTTGCCGGCCGGAACAAGGATTGAGGAGAGAACGCAGAGAATCTTCCAGAACCGATGCAACTGAGAGAAATACCAACGCTGGGGAAATGTGCAGAATGCGATAAACAAGGACGTGAACCGACTGTGTTACTTGCTATGTATTTTATGTTGCTGTTGCAATAAAATTTACCTTTTTAAATGTAGAAAACTGTGTTTCAATCCATTCCATACAAGTAAAATAATTAAGAAAAAGAGCGTGTAATCATAAATGAATTCATATGAGAGGTCTATCGTATTTTCCCAAGAAGAGACTTAACATTCGTGATAAAGTAATTTACGCGAGAGAATGCGTGAGAATTATAGACATTTTTATCGACTTCATTCTTTCGATCTCCCTTCCCTCAGCAGATGTACAAAATTCTTCTCAACATCTGCGATTCTCCGAAAGGGTGATGAAGAAATTGCATCCCCTTTCAATTCTTGTCGTGGGTTACGAAGGTGGTGAACATTTTTGCAATAAGTCTTGTGCCTATGAAAGAACCGTGTTCCTTCCTTTGGTTTAAAATCGGTTCCGTTGCGCGAAAGTAAAAGGGATAAGAACGGGAGGACTGCATGAATTCGTCACCTTCAACTCGAAATGTGAAACGAGGATGAGTGAAAAAAATGGACACACATCGCGTCTGTGTGGCTGGAATCCGACAGAGGGCCAATTATTCATTCGCTTTCCCGGCAGTCGTCGGCGGGCCTTCTCACGAGGAAACTATGTCTTCGGATCTTGAGAATCGAGTAGCTTATTTCGTTGGGGTCCCCCAATCTCAAGCGTGGGCTCTGGAATCTTGACGATTCATGCTGGATAAGGTGATTGTGAACGTAATGCTGTGTTTACCGGTTGACGGAGAACATAAAGGATTTTATGGATATGACAGAGGATAACGTTGTCGCGTGAGTGAGGCAGTGGCGAGCATACTGGGATCATAGAGACTTTCAAGGTAAGTCCCATTGGAAAAATTTCTTATTCCTGCCCTTACAAGAATCTGCCTCGCGAATTCAACGTCCCGATTGCTTGCGAGTGAGGTAACCGACGCCTCTAATCGATCGAGACCTTTATCAGCGCGAATAATACTAGATCTAAGCAACAGCGAGCGAAGTCTTCATTCTCTCAGCTGCGTACTGCATATGGACTCGTATATTATCGCCTTATCGCGAGCTTAACAAAGATTCCGAAGCCGTTTCTTTGAACACGGTACTCCGTCGTAGCATCATAGTTTTAATGAGGACGATTGCATCTTCAACCGCGTTCATTATAATTAAAAAAAAGGGAAAATAAGTGACTGGGTACAGGGAGGATGTGAACGCGGCGAGGTCGCCAAGGAAAGTGCCAAATGCATGGCGGTATTTCGGGGCGCCATTGTTACCGGCGGGAATCTAAAATTGCAATTAGGTTTATCAAAATTAGCTTGCGGTCCATCTAAACCGGTGAAAATTTCATGAATACTAGTATTTATTATGATTTTTTGCCTACTACGTGAGTCTTACCGCACAAAGAGACCATTTTCATAACTACCCGCCAACTTAATATACCGAATTCGACAAAACTGCCATTACCCACCGCCCTCGTAAAAGAAGAGAGAAATTTTAAAGATATTCGATCGGGAATTGCATAATTCATTGTCATGGCATGAAATTCATTAATACAGCGTCTGCACTGACAGCGGTGGTATTTATTTCAGCCAATCAGAATCGAGATAAATGTTGTAGCGGGAGGTTGAATTCTGAAAAACTTAAATATTCTATATAAATCGGATAAAAGGTTAACATTCTCTCATTTCGAGCTGCACATAGTTAATTTCTACGGAAAATCGCTCCCGATATGATTAACTTTTGTATCGATTACGATTTTAAGCTTTGCTTAATGTATACAAGGGAAAAAATATGCTTCTCATTTTGCTTGTTAACTTCAACATTTAATCTTTTTTAACAGACCGGGACAAGATTCATGAACAGTTTATAGCTGTAAATCAATGTAGTGCCTTTTATAGTGAAGTGGATTAGAAATAAATTCTGATCTTTGGATATTTGCTTGCTCTTAATAAAATATTTCCCATTCAATTACAGGATGCTTTATCGTCGACAAGTTAAACTTCCCTTTGGCCGAGAAGAGCTCACACAATGGATTGCAACGTTCAACATCCTTGTCTCTGGCAGTGGAGGATTTTAATTACACATTTGGCACAGCTAGAACACTACCTTTTCAAGGTAAGTAGTGTTTGGAGGATGGACTTATAAGCTAGCAATTCCTTTGATGGAATGTGAACCAGACATTGCTTTTCATTCTCCTAGACGGACGGGAAAAGATTGTGTGAATTGGAAGAGGGTGATAATAGGTTCAAAAAGGATGGTTTAGTATCTACGATAGGTTCAGTTAATCATCAATTCAGCTTACAAATGGTTCGGTCAATTAAAATAAAGGCAGCTATCCTCATGCCTCCATACCATCTAATGGTTATTGCTCCCTTGACTATATTTCTATTACTCTCAATAATTTCATGTATAAGCATGCTTCAACCTTCACCGAATATTCATGTAACTTTTTTATTATTTATACACTTGGAAAGAATGAGACAGGATTCATTTATTACAAAAGATTTTAAATCAATTAGGTAGCTTTTTTGAGGGATGAGAGTTGGAAGTAATCAATGAATCCCTGATATTGCTTGCTTTTGATGAAATCAATCTATTTCAATTTCAGTACCTCTTTGCATCGATTGCTGACCTTAAGCCGAGGAGAGATCACACTATGGTTTGTGGGAAACCATTGTGTGATGTGTTCACCATCCTCACATTTGGAAGGAGAGGATATTCATTACACTTTTGGATATGTTAGGCCACTGATTTTACAAGGTAAGCAATATTGGTGCAAGATGTGTGGAGCTCACATTTTCTTTGATCAACGGAGAAACTGTTACAGTTTTCCTAGATGGAAATGAAACTAATCCATCAATAGGTCATCGATCACAAAGGGGATTGCAATGAATGTTCGAATATTAGCGGGAGATGCATTAAATAATCTTTGGCAGATTCAAGCAATTATGGGAACCTGTTTACGTTCAAGAAATTGTTTTTATTATGAACTCTATAGAGCTGAAAGTCGGTGCTGACTTTTACCAAGTCTTTACTCCTATACGAAACATCCTTATCATTTTATTGCAGCTTCTATGAACGAGGTTGCCGGCCGGAACAAGGATTGAGGAGAGAACGCAGAGAATCTTCCAGAACCGATGCAACTGAGAGAAATACCAACGCTGGGGAAATGTGCAGAATGCGATAAACAAGGACGTGAACCGACTGTGTTACTTGCTATGTATTTTATGTTGCTGTTGCAATAAAATTTACCTTTTTAAATGTAGAAAACTGTGTTTCAATCCATTCCATACAAGTAAAATAATTAAGAAAAAGAGCGTGTAATCATAAATGAATTCATATGAGAGGTCTATCGTATTTTCCCAAGAAGAGACTTAACATTCGTGATAAAGTAATTTACGCGAGAGAATGCGTGAGAATTATAGACATTTTCATCGACTTCATTCTTTCGATCCCCTTCCCTCAGCAGATGTACAAAATTCTTCTCAACATCTGCGATTCTCCGAAAGGGTGATGAAGAAATTGCATCCCCTTTCAATTCTTGTCGTGGGTTACGAAGGTGGTGAACATTTTTGCAATAAGTCTTGTGCCTATGAAAGAACCGTGTTCCTTCCTTTGGTTTAAAATCGGTTCCGTTGCGCGAAAGTAAAAGGGATAAGAACGGGAGGACTGCATGAATTCGTCACCTTCAACTCGAAATGTGAAACGAGGATGAGTGAAAAAAATGGACACACATCGCGTCTGTGTGGCTGGAATCCGACAGAGGGCCAATTATTCATTCGCTTTCCCGGCAGTCGTCGGCGGGCCTTCTCACGAGGAAACTATGTCTTCGGATCTTGAGAATCGAGTAGCTTATTTCGTTGGGGTCCCCCAATCTCAAGCGTGGGCTCTGGAATCTTGACGATTCATGCTGGATAAGGTGATTGTGAACGTAATGCTGTGTTTACCGGTTGACGGAGAACATAAAGGATTTTATGGATATGACAGAGGATAACGTTGTCGCGTGAGTGAGGCAGTGGCGAGCATACTGGGATCATAGAGACTTTCAAGGTAAGTCCCATTGGAAAAATTTCTTATTCCTGCCCTTACAAGAATCTGCCTCGCGAATTCAACGTCCCGATTGCTTGCGAGTGAGGTAACCGATGCCTCTAATCGATCGAGACCTTTATCAGCGCGAATAATACTAGATCTAAGCAACAGCGAGCGAAGTCTTCTTTCTCTCAGCTGCGTACTGCATATGGACTCGTATATTATCGCCTTATCGCGAGCTTAACAATGATTCCGAAGCCGTTTCTTTGAACACGGTACTCCGTCGTAGCATCATAGTTTTAATGAGGACGATTGCATCTTCAACCGCGTTCATTATAATTAAAAAAAAGGGAAAATAAGTGACTGGGTACAGGGAGGATGTGAACGCGGCGAGGTCGCCAAGGAAAGTGCCAAATGCATGGCGGTATTTCGGGGCGCCATTGTTACCGGCGGGAATCTAAAATTGCAATTAGATTTATCAAAATTAGCTTGCGGTCAATCGTAACCGATGAAAATTTCATGAATACTAGTATTTATTATGATTTTTTGCCTACTACGTGAGTCTTACCGCACAAAGAGACCATTTTCATAACTACCCGCCAACTTAATATACCGAATTCGACAAAACTGCCATTACCCACCGCCCTCGTAAAAGAAGAGAGAAATTTTAAAGATATTCGATCGGGAATTGGATAATTCATTGTCATGGCATGAAATTCATTAATACAGCGTCTGCACTGACAGCGGTGGTATTTATTTCAGCCAATCAGAATCGAGATAAATGTTGTAGCGGGAGGTTGAATTCTGAAAAACTTAAATATTCTATATTAATCGGATAAAAGGTTAACATTCTCTCATTTCGAGCTGCACATAGTTAATTTCTACGGAGAATCGCTCCCGATATGATTAACTTTTGTATCGATTACGATTTTAAGCTTTGCTTAATGTATACAAGGGAAAAAATATGCTTCTCATTTTGCTTGTTAACTTCAACATTTAATCTTTTTTAACAGACCGGGAAAAGATTCATGAACAGTTTATAGCTGTAAATCAATGTAGTGCCTTTTATAGTGAAGTGGATTAGAAATAAATTCTGATCTTTGGATATTTGCTTGCTCTTAATAAAATATTTCCCATTCAATTACAGGATGCTTTATCGTCGACAAGTTAAACTTCCCTTTGGCCGAGAAGAGCTCACACAATGGATTGCAACGTTCAACATCCTTGTCTCTGGCAGTGGAGGATTTTAATTACACATTTGGCACAGCTAGAACACTACCTTTTCAAGGTAAGTAGTGTTTGGAGGATGGACTTATAAGCTAGCAATTCCTTTGATGGAATGTGAACCAGACATTGCTTTTCATTCTCCTAGACGGACGGGAAAAGATTGTGTGAATTGGAAGAGGGTGATAATAGGTTCAAAAAGGATGGTTTAGTATCTACGATAGGTTCAGTTAATCATCAATTCAGCTTACAAATGGTTCGGTCAATTAAAATAAAGGCAGCTATCCTCATGCCTCCATACCATCTAATGGTTATTGCTCCCTTGACTATATTTCTATTACTCTCAATAATTTCATGTATAAGCATGCTTCACCGAATATTCATGTAACTTTTTCATTATTTATACACTTGGAAAGAATGAGACAGGATTCATTTATTACAAAAGATTTTAAATCAATTAGGTAGCTTTTTTGAGGGATGAGAGTTGGAAGTAATCAATGAATCTCTGATATTGCTTGCTTTTGATGAAATCAATCTATTTCAATTTCAGTACCTCTTTGCATCGATTGCTGACCTTAAGCCGAGGAGAGATCACACTATGGTTTGTGGGAAACCATTGTGTGATGTGTTCACCATCCTCACATTTGGAAGGAGAGGATATTCATTACACTTTTGGATATGTTAGGCCACTGATTTTACAAGGTAAGCAATATTGGTGCAAGATGTGTGGAGCTAACATTTTCTTTGATCAACGGAGAAACTGTTACAGTTTTCCTAGATGGAAATGAAACTAATCCATCAATAGGTCATCGATCACAAAGGGGATTGCAATGAATGTTCGAATATTAGCGGGAGATGCATTAAATAATCTTTGGCAGATTCAAGCAATTATGGGAACCTGTTTACGTTCAAGAAATTGTTTTTATTATGAACTCTATAGAGCTGAAAGTCGGTGCTGACTTTTACCAAGTCTTTACTCCTATACGAAACATCCTTATCATTTTATTGCAGCTTCTATGAACGAGGGTGCCGGCCGGAACAAGGATTGAGGAGAGAACGCAGAGAATCTTCCAGAACCGATGCAACTGAGAGAAATACCAACGCTGGGGAAATGTGCAGAATGCGATAAACAAGGACGTGAACCGACTGTGTTACTTGCTATGTATTTTATGTTGCTGTTGCAATAAAATTTACCTTTTTAAATGTAGAAAACTGTGTTTCAATCCATTCCATACAAGTAAAATAATTAAGAAAAAGAGCGTGTAATCATAAATGAATTCATATGAGAGGTCTATCGTATTTTCCCAAGAAGAGACTTAACATTCGTGATAAAGTAATTTACGCGAGAGAATGCGTGAGAATTATAGACATTTTTATCGACTTCATTCTTTCGATCTCCCTTCCCTCAGCAGATGTACAAAATTCTTCTCAACATCTGCGATTCTCCGAAAGGGTGATGAAGAAATTGCATCCCCTTTCAATTCTTGTCGTGGGTTACGAAGGTGGTGAACATTTTTGCAATAAGTCTTGTGCCTATGAAAGAACCGTGTTCCTTCCTTTGGTTTAAAATCGGTTCCGTTGCGCGAAAGTAAAAGGGATAAGAACGGGAGGACTGCATGAATTCGTCACCTTCAACTCGAAATGTGAAACGAGGATGAGTGAAAAAAATGGACACACATCGCGTCTGTGTGGCTGGAATCCGACAGAGGGCCAATTATTCATTCGCTTTCCCGGCAGTCGTCGGCGGGCCTTCTCACGAGGAAACTATGTCTTCGGATCTTGAGAATCGAGTAGCTTATTTCGTTGGGGTCCCCCAATCTCAAGCGTGGGCTCTGGAATCTTGACGATTCATGCTGGATAAGGTGATTGTGAACGTAATGCTGTGTTTACCGGTTGACGGAGAACATAAAGGATTTTATGGATATGACAGAGGATAACGTTGTCGCGTGAGTGAGGCAGTGGCGAGCATACTGGGATCATAGAGACTTTCAAGGTAAGTCCCATTGGAAAAATTTCTTATTCCTGCCCTTACAAGAATCTGCCTCGCGAATTCAACGTCCCGATTGCTTGCGAGTGAGGTAACCGACGCCTCTAATCGATCGAGACCTTTATCAGCGCGAATAATACTAGATCTAAGCAACAGCGAGCGAAGTCTTCATTCTCTCAGCTGCGCACTGCATATGGACTCGTATATTATCGCCTTATCGCGAGATTAACAAAGATTCCGAAGCCGTTTCTTTGAACACGGTACTCCGTCGTAGCATCATAGTTTTAATGAGGACGATTGCATCTTCAACCGCGTTCATTATAATTAAAAAAAAGGGAAAATAAGTGACTGGGTACAGGGAGGATGTGAACGCGGCGAGGTCGCCAAGGAAAGTGCCAAATGCATGGCGGTATTTCGGGGCGCCATTGTTACCGGCGGGAATCTAAAATTGCAATTAGATTTATCAAAATTAGCTTGCGGTCCATCGTAACCGATGAAAATTTCATGAATACTAGTATTTATTATGATTTTTTGCCTACTACGTGAGTCTTACCGCACAAAGAGACCATTTTCATAACTACCCGCCAACTTAATATACCGAATTCGACAAAACTGCCATTACCCACCGCCCTCGTAAAAGAAGAGAGAAATTTTAAAGATATTCGATCGGGAATTGGATAATTCATTGTCATGGCATGAAATTCATTAATACAGCGTCTGCACTGACAGCGGTGGTATTTATTTCAGCCAATCAGAATCGAGATAAATGTTGTAGCGGGAGGTTGAATTCTGAAAAACTTAAATATTCTATATTAATCGGATAAAAGGTTAACATTCTCTCATTTCGAGCTGCACATAGTTAATTTCTACGGAGAATCGCTCCCGATATGATTAACTTTTGTATCGATTACGATTTTAAGCTTTGCTTAATGTATACAAGGGAAAAAATATGCTTCTCATTTTGCTTGTTAACTTCAACATTTAATCTTTTTTAACAGACCGGGAAAAGATTCATGAACAGTTTATAGCTGTAAATCAATGTAGTGCCTTTTATAGTGAAGTGGATTAGAAATAAATTCTGATCTTTGGATATTTGCTTGCTCTTAATAAAATATTTCCCATTCAATTACAGGATGCTTTATCGTCGACAAGTTAAACTTCCCTTTGGCCGAGAAGAGCTCACACAATGGATTGCAACGTTCAACATCCTTGTCTCTGGCAGTGGAGGATTTTAATTACACATTTGGCACAGCTAGAACACTACCTTTTCAAGGTAAGTAGTGTTTGGAGGATGGACTTATAAGCTAGCAATTCCTTTGATGGAATGTGAACCAGACATTGCTTTTCATTCTCCTAGACGGACGGGAAAAGATTGTGTGAATTGGAAGAGGGTGATAATAGGTTCAAAAAGGATGGTTTAGTATCTACGATAGGTTCAGTTAATCATCAATTCAGCTTACAAATGGTTCGGTCAATTAAAATAAAGGCAGCTATCCTCATGCCTCCATACCATCTAATGGTTATTGCTCCCTTGACTATATTTCTATTACTCTCAATAATTTCATGTATAAGCATGCTTCAACCTTCACCGAATATTCATGTAACTTTTTTATTATTTATACACTTGGAAAGAATGAGACAGGATTCATTTATTACAAAAGATTTTAAATCAATTAGGTAGCTTTTTTGAGGGATGAGAGTTGGAAGTAATCAATGAATCCCTGATATTGCTTGCTTTTGATGAAATCAATCTATTTCAATTTCAGTACCTCTTTGCATCGATTGCTGACCTTAAGCCGAGGAGAGATCACACTATGGTTTGTGGGAAACCATTGTGTGATGTGTTCACCATCCTCACATTTGGAAGGAGAGGATATTCATTACACTTTTGGATATGTTAGGCCACTGATTTTACAAGGTAAGCAATATTGGTGCAAGATGTGTGGAGCTAACATTTTCTTTGATCAACGGAGAAACTGTTACAGTTTTCCTAGATGGAAATGAAACTAATCCATCAATAGGTCATCGATCACAAAGGGGATTGCAATGAATGTTCGAATATTAGCGGGAGATGCATTAAATAATCTTTGGCAGATTCAAGCAATTATGGGAACCTGTTTACGTTCAAGAAATTGTTTTTATTATGAACTCTATAGAGCTGAAAGTCGGTGCTGACTTTTACCAAGTCTTTACTCCTATACGAAACATCCTTATCATTTTATTGCAGCTTCTATGAACGAGGTTGCCGGCCGGAACAAGGATTGAGGAGAGAACGCAGAGAATCTTCCAGAACCGATGCAACTGAGAGAAATACCAACGCTGGGGAAATGTGCAGAATGCGATAAACAAGGACGTGAACCGACTGTGTTACTTGCTATGTATTTTATGTTGCTGTTGCAATAAAATTTACCTTTTTAAATGTAGAAAACTGTGTTTCAATCCATTCCATACAAGTAAAATAATTAAGAAAAAGAGCGTGTAATCATAAATGAATTCATATGAGAGGTCTATCGTATTTTCCCAAGAAGAGACTTAACATTCGTGATAAAGTAATTTACGCGAGAGAATGCGTGAGAATTATAGACATTTTTATCGACTTCATTCTTTCGATCCCCTTCCCTCAGCAGATGTACAAAATTCTTCTCAACATCTGCGATTCTCCGAAAGGGTGATGAAGAAATTGCATCCCCTTTCAATTCTTGTCGTGGGTTACGAAGGTGGTGAACATTTTTGCAATAAGTCTTGTGCCTATGAAAGAACCGTGTTCCTTCCTTTGGTTTAAAATCGGTTCCGTTGCGCGAAAGTAAAAGGGATAAGAACGGGAGGACTGCATGAATTCGTCACCTTCAACTCGAAATGTGAAACGAGGATGAGTGAAAAAAATGGACACACATCGCGTCTGTGTGGCTGGAATCCGACAGAGGGCCAATTATTCATTCGCTTTCCCGGCAGTCGTCGGCGGGCCTTCTCACGAGGAAACTATGTCTTCGGATCTTGAGAATCGAGTAGCTTATTTCGTTGGGGTCCCCCAATCTCAAGCGTGGGCTCTGGAATCTTGACGATTCATGCTGGATAAGGTGATTGTGAACGTAATGCTGTGTTTACCGGTTGACGGAGAACATAAAGGATTTTATGGATATGACAGAGGATAACGTTGTCGCGTGAGTGAGGCAGTGGCGAGCATACTGGGATCATAGAGACTTTCAAGGTAAGTCCCATTGGAAAAATTTCTTATTCCTGCCCTTACAAGAATCTGCCTCGCGAATTCAACGTCCCGATTGCTTGCGAGTGAGGTAACCGATGCCTCTAATCGATCGAGACCTTTATCAGCGCGAATAATACTAGATCTAAGCAACAGCGAGCGAAGTCTTCTTTCTCTCAGCTGCGTACTGCATATGGACTCGTATATTATCGCCTTATCGCGAGCTTAACAAAGATTCCGAAGCCGTTTCTTTGAACACGGTACTCCGTCGTAGCATCATAGTTTTAATGAGGACGATTGCATCTTCAACCGCGTTCATTATAATTAAAAAAAAGGGAAAATAAGTGACTGGGTACAGGGAGTATGTGAACGCGGCGAGGTCGCCAAGGAAAGTGCCAAATGCATGGCGGTATTTCGGGGCGCCATTGTTACCGGCGGGAATCTAAAATTGCAATTAGATTTATCAAAATTAGCTTGCGGTCCATCGTAACCGATGAAAATTTCATGAATACTAGTATTTATTATGATTTTTTGCCTACTACGTGAGTCTTACCGCACAAAGAGACCATTTTCATAACTACCCGCCAACTTAATATACCGAATTCGACAAAACTGCCATTACCCACCGCCCTCGTAAAAGAAGAGAGAAATTTTAAAGATATTCGATCGGGAATTGGATAATTCATTGTCATGGCATGAAATTCATTAATACAGCGTCTGCACTGACAGCGGTGGTATTTATTTCAGCCAATCAGAATCGAGATAAATGTTGTAGCGGGAGGTTGAATTCTGAAAAACTTAAATATTCTATATTAATCGGATAAAAGGTTAACATTCTCTCATTTCGAGCTGCACATAGTTAATTTCTACGGAGAATCGCTCCCGATATGATTAACTTTTGTATCGATTACGATTTTAAGCTTTGCTTAATGTATACAAGGGAAAAAATATGCTTCTCATTTTGCTTGTTAACTTCAACATTTAATCTTTTTTAACAGACCGGGACAAGATTCATGAACAGTTTATAGCTGTAAATCAATGTAGTGCCTTTTATAGTGAAGTGGATTAGAAATAAATTCTGATCTTTGGATATTTGCTTGCTCTTAATAAAATATTTCCCATTCAATTACAGGATGCTTTATCGTCGACAAGTTAAACTTCCCTTTGGCCGAGAAGAGCTCACACAATGGATTGCAACGTTCAACATCCTTGTCTCTGGCAGTGGAGGATTTTAATTACACATTTGGCACAGCTAGAACACTACCTTTTCAAGGTAAGTAGTGTTTGGAGGATGGACTTATAAGCTAGCAATTCCTTTGATGGAATGTGAACCAGACATTGCTTTTCATTCTCCTAGACGGACGGGAAAAGATTGTGTGAATTGGAAGAGGGTGATAATAGGTTCAAAAAGGATGGTTTAGTATCTACGATAGGTTCAGTTAATCATCAATTCAGCTTACAAATGGTTCGGTCAATTAAAATAAAGGCAGCTATCCTCATGCCTCCATACCATCTAATGGTTATTGCTCCCTTGACTATATTTCTATTACTCTCAATAATTTCATGTATAAGCATGCTTCAACCTTCACCGAATATTCATGTAACTTTTTTATTATTTATACACTTGGAAAGAATGAGACAGGATTCATTTATTACAAAAGATTTTAAATCAATTAGGTAGCTTTTTTGAGGGATGAGAGTTGGAAGTAATCAATGAATCCCTGATATTGCTTGCTTTTGATGAAATCAATCTATTTCAATTTCAGTACCTCTTTGCATCGATTGCTGACCTTAAGCCGAGGAGAGATCACACTATGGTTTGTGGGAAACCATTGTGTGATGTGTTCACCATCCTCACATTTGGAAGGAGAGGATATTCATTACACTTTTGGATATGTTAGGCCACTGATTTTACAAGGTAAGCAATATTGGTGCAAGATGTGTGGAGCTAACATTTTCTTTGATCAACGGAGAAACTGTTGCAGTTTTCCTAGATGGAAATGAAACTAATCCATCAATAGGTCATCGATCACAAAGGGGATTGCAATGAATGTTCGAATATTAGCGGGAGATGCATTAAATAATCTTTGGCAGATTCAAGCAATTATGGGAACCTGTTTACGTTCAAGAAATTGTTTTTATTATGAACTCTATAGAGCTGAAAGTCGGTGGTGACTTTTACCAAGTCTTTACTCCTATACGAAACATCCTTATCATTTTATTGCAGCTTCTATGAACGAGGTTGCCGGCCGGAACAAGGATTGAGGAGAGAACGCAGAGAATCTTCCAGAACCGATGCAACTGAGAGAAATACCAACGCTGGGGAAATGTGCAGAATGCGATAAACAAGGACGTGAACCGACTGTGTTACTTGCTATGTATTTTATGTTGCTGTTGCAATAAAATTTACCTTTTTAAATGTAGAAAACTGTGTTTCAATCCATTCCATACAAGTAAAATAATTAAGAAAAAGAGCGTGTAATCATAAATGAATTCATATGAGAGGTCTATCGTATTTTCCCAAGAAGAGACTTAACATTCGTGATAAAGTAATTTACGCGAGAGAATGCGTGAGAATTATAGACATTTTTATCGACTTCATTCTTTCGATCTCCCTTCCCTCAGCAGATGTACAAAATTCTTCTCAACATCTGCGATTCTCCGAAAGGGTGATGAAGAAATTGCATCCCCTTTCAATTCTTGTCGTGGGTTACGAAGGTGGTGAACATTTTTGCAATAAGTCTTGTGCCTATGAAAGAACCGTGTTCCTTCCTTTGGTTTAAAATCGGTTCCGTTGCGCGAAAGTAAAAGGGATAAGAACGGGAGGACTGCATGAATTCGTCACCTTCAACTCGAAATGTGAAACGAGGATGAGTGAAAAAAATGGACACACATCGCGTCTGTGTGGCTGGAATCCGACAGAGGGCCAATTATTCATTCGCTTTCCCGGCAGTCGTCGGCGGGCCTTCTCACGAGGAAACTATGTCTTCGGATCTTGAGAATCGAGTAGCTTATTTCGTTGGGGTCCCCCAATCTCAAGCGTGGGCTCTGGAATCTTGACGATTCATGCTGGATAAGGTGATTGTGAACGTAATGCTGTGTTTACCGGTTGACGGAGAACATAAAGGATTTTATGGATATGACAGAGGATAACGTTGTCGCGTGAGTGAGGCAGTGGCGAGCATACTGGGATCATAGAGACTTTCAAGGTAAGTCCCATTGGAAAAATTTCTTATTCCTGCCCTTACAAGAATCTGCCTCGCGAATTCAACGTCCCGATTGCTTGCGAGTGAGGTAACCGACGCCTCTAATCGATCGAGACCTTTATCAGCGCGAATAATACTAGATCTAAGCAACAGCGAGCGAAGTCTTCATTCTCTCAGCTGCGTACTGCATATGGACTCGTATATTATCGCCTTATCGCGAGCTTAACAAAGATTCCGAAGCCGTTTCTTTGAACACGGTACTCCGTCGTAGCATCATAGTTTTAATGAGGACGATTGCATCTTCAACCGCGTTCATTATAATTAAAAAAAAGGGAAAATAAGTGACTGGGTACAGGGAGTATGTGAACGCGGCGAGGTCGCCAAGGAAAGTGCCAAATGCATGGCGGTATTTCGGGGCGCCATTGTTACCGGCGGGAATCTAAAATTGCAATTAGATTTATCAAAATTAGCTTGCGGTCCATCGTAACCGATGAAAATTTCATGAATACTAGTATTTATTATGATTTTTTGCCTACTACGTGAGTCTTACCGCACAAAGAGACCATTTTCATAACTACCCGCCAACTTAATATACCGAATTCGACAAAACTGCCATTACCCACCGCCCTCGTAAAAGAAGAGAGAAATTTTAAAGATATTCGATCGGGAATTGGATAATTCATTGTCATGGCATGAAATTCATTAATACAGCGTCTGCACTGACAGCGGTGGTATTTATTTCAGCCAATCAGAATCGAGATAAATGTTGTAGCGGGAGGTTGAATTCTGAAAAACTTAAATATTCTATATAAATCGGATAAAAGGTTAACATTCTCTCATTTCGAGCTGCACATAGTTAATTTCTACGGAGAATCGCTCCCGATATGATTAACTTTTGTATCGATTACGATTTTAAGCTTTGCTTAATGTATACAAGGGAAAAAATATGCTTCTCATTTTGCTTGTTAACTTCAACATTTAATCTTTTTTAACAGACCGGGACAAGATTCATGAACAGTTTATAGCTGTAAATCAATGTAGTGCCTTTTATAGTGAAGTGGATTAGAAATAAATTCTGATCTTTGGATATTTGCTTGCTCTTAATAAAATATTTCCCATTCAATTACAGGATGCTTTATCGTCGACAAGTTAAACTTCCCTTTGGCCGAGAAGAGCTCACACAATGGATTGCAACGTTCAACATCCTTGTCTCTGGCAGTGGAGGATTTTAATTACACATTTGGCACAGCTAGAACACTACCTTTTCAAGGTAAGTAGTGTTTGGAGGATGGACTTATAAGCTAGCAATTCCTTTGATGGAATGTGAACCAGACATTGCTTTTCATTCTCCTAGACGGACGGGAAAAGATTGTGTGAATTGGAAGAGGGTGATAATAGGTTCAAAAAGGATGGTTTAGTATCTACGATAGGTTCAGTTAATCATCAATTCAGCTTACAAATGGTTCGGTCAATTAAAATAAAGGCAGCTATCCTCATGCCTCCATACCATCTAATGGTTATTGCTCCCTTGACTATATTTCTATTACTCTCAATAATTTCATGTATAAGCATGCTTCAACCTTCACCGAATATTCATGTAACTTTTTTATTATTTATACACTTGGAAAGAATGAGACAGGATTCATTTATTACAAAAGATTTTAAATCAATTAGGTAGCTTTTTTGAGGGATGAGAGTTGGAAGTAATCAATGAATCCCTGATATTGCTTGCTTTTGATGAAATCAATCTATTTCAATTTCAGTACCTCTTTGCATCGATTGCTGACCTTAAGCCGAGGAGAGATCACACTATGGTTTGTGGGAAACCATTGTGTGATGTGTTCACCATCCTCACATTTGGAAGGAGAGGATATTCATTACACTTTTGGATATGTTAGGCCACTGATTTTACAAGGTAAGCAATATTGGTGCAAGATGTGTGGAGCTAACATTTTCTTTGATCAACGGAGAAACTGTTACAGTTTTCCTAGATGGAAATGAAACTAATCCATCAATAGGTCATCGATCACAAAGGGGATTGCAATGAATGTTCGAATATTAGCGGGAGATGCATTAAATAATCTTTGGCAGATTCAAGCAATTATGGGAACCTGTTTACGTTCAAGAAATTGTTTTTATTATGAACTCTATAGAGCTGAAAGTCGGTGGTGACTTTTACCAAGTCTTTACTCCTATACGAAACATCCTTATCATTTTATTGCAGCTTCTATGAACGAGGTTGCCGGCCGGAACAAGGATTGAGGAGAGAACGCAGAGAATCTTCCAGAACCGATGCAACTGAGAGAAATACCAACGCTGGGGAAATGTGCAGAATGCGATAAACAAGGACGTGAACCGACTGTGTTACTTGCTATGTATTTTATGTTGCTGTTGCAATAAAATTTACCTTTTTAAATGTAGAAAACTGTGTTTCAATCCATTCCATACAAGTAAAATAATTAAGAAAAAGAGCGTGTAATCATAAATGAATTCATATGAGAGGTCTATCGTATTTTCCCAAGAAGAGACTTAACATTCGTGATAAAGTAATTTACGCGAGAGAATGCGTGAGAATTATAGACATTTTTATCGACTTCATTCTTTCGATCTCCCTTCCCTCAGCAGATGTACAAAATTCTTCTCAACATCTGCGATTCTCCGAAAGGGTGATGAAGAAATTGCATCCCCTTTCAATTCTTGTCGTGGGTTACGAAGGTGGTGAACATTTTTGCAATAAGTCTTGTGCCTATGAAAGAACCGTGTTCCTTCCTTTGGTTTAAAATCGGTTCCGTTGCGCGAAAGTAAAAGGGATAAGAACGGGAGGACTGCATGAATTCGTCACCTTCAACTCGAAATGTGAAACGAGGATGAGTGAAAAAAATGGACACACATCGCGTCTGTGTGGCTGGAATCCGACAGAGGGCCAATTATTCATTCGCTTTCCCGGCAGTCGTCGGCGGGCCTTCTCACGAGGAAACTATGTCTTCGGATCTTGAGAATCGAGTAGCTTATTTCGTTGGGGTCCCCCAATCTCAAGCGTGGGCTCTGGAATCTTGACGATTCATGCTGGATAAGGTGATTGTGAACGTAATGCTGTGTTTACCGGATGACGGAGAACATAAAGGATTTTATGGATATGACAGAGGATAACGTTGTCGCGTGAGTGAAGCGGCAGCCAACATAGGAGGATGAGAGAGAATTTCAAGGTAAGTCCCATTGGAAAAATTTCTTATTCCTGCCCTTACAAGAATCTGCCTCGCGAATTCAACGTCCCGATTGCTTGCGAGTGAGGTAACCGACGCCTCTAATCGATCGAGACCTTTATCAGCGCGAATAATACTAGATCTAAGCAACAGCGAGCGAAGTCTTCATTCTCTCAGCTGCGCACTGCATATGGACTCGTATATTATCGCCTTATCGCGAGCTTAACAAAGATTCCGAAGCCGTTTCTTTGAACACGGTACTCCGTCGTAGCATCATAGTTTTAATGAGGACGATTGCATCTTCAACCGCGTTCATTATAATTAAAAAAAAGGGAAAATAAGTGACTGGGTACAGGGAGGATGTGAACGCGGCGAGGTCGCCAAGGAAAGTGCCAAATGCATGGCGGTATTTCGGGGCGCCATTGTTACCGGCGGGAATCTAAAATTGCAATTAGATTTATCAAAATTAGCTTGCGGTCCATCGTAACCGATGAAAATTTCATGAATACTAGTATTTATTATGATTTTTTGCCTACTACGTGAGTCTTACCGCACAAAGAGACCATTTTCATAACTACCCGCCAACTTAATATACCGAATTCGACAAAACTGCCATTACCCACCGCCCTCGTAAAAGAAGAGAGAAATTTTAAAGATATTCGATCGGGAATTGGATAATTGATTGTCATGGCATGAAATTCATTAATACAGCGTCTGCACTGACAGCGGTGGTATTTATTTCAGCCAATCAGAATCGAGATAAATGTTGTAGCGGGAGGTTGAATTCTGAAAAACTTAAATATTCTATATAAATCGGATAAAAGGTTAACATTCTCTCATTTCGAGCTGCACATAGTTAATTTCTACGGAGAATCGCTCCCGATATGATTAACTTTTGTATCGATTACGATTTTAAGCTTTGCTTAATGTATACAAGGGAAAAAATATGCTTCTCATTTTGCTTGTTAACTTCAACATTTAATCTTTTTTAACAGACCGGGACAAGATTCATGAACAGTTTATAGCTGTAAATCAATGTAGTGCCTTTTATAGTGAAGTGGATTAGAAATAAATTCTGATCTTTGGATATTTGCTTGCTCTTAATAAAATATTTCCCATTCAATTACAGGATGCTTTATCGTCGACAAGTTAAACTTCCCTTTGGCCGAGAAGAGCTCACACAATGGATTGCAACGTTCAACATCCTTGTCTCTGGCAGTGGAGGATTTTAATTACACATTTGGCACAGCTAGAACACTACCTTTTCAAGGTAAGTAGTGTTTGGAGGATGGACTTATAAGCTAGCAATTCCTTTGATGGAATGTGAACCAGACATTGCTTTTCATTCTCCTAGACGGACGGGAAAAGATTGTGTGAATTGGAAGAGGGTGATAATAGGTTCAAAAAGGATGGTTTAGTATCTACGATAGGTTCAGTTAATCATCAATTCAGCTTACAAATGGTTCGGTCAATTAAAATAAAGGCAGCTATCCTCATGCCTCCATACCATCTAATGGTTATTGCTCCCTTGACTATATTTCTATTACTCTCAATAATTTCATGTATAAGCATGCTTCAACCTTCACCGAATATTCATGTAACTTTTTTATTATTTATACACTTGGAAAGAATGAGACAGGATTCATTTATTACAAAAGATTTTAAATCAATTAGGTAGCTTTTTTGAGGGATGAGAGTTGGAAGTAATCAATGAATCCCTGATATTGCTTGCTTTTGATGAAATCAATCTATTTCAATTTCAGTACCTCTTTGCATCGATTGCTGACCTTAAGCCGAGGAGAGATCACACTATGGTTTGTGGGAAACCATTGTGTGATGTGTTCACCATCCTCACATTTGGAAGGAGAGGATATTCATTACACTTTTGGATATGTTAGGCCACTGATTTTACAAGGTAAGATATTGGTGCAAGATGTGTGGAGCTAACATTTTCTTTGATCAACGGAGAAACTGTTGCAGTTTTCCTAGATGGAAATGAAACTAATCCATCAATAGGTCATCGATCACAAAGGGGATTGCAATGAATGTTCGAATATTAGCAGGAGATGCATTAAATAATCTTTGGCAGATTCAAGCAATTATGGGAACCTGTTTACGTTCAAGAAATTGTTTTTATTATGAACTCTATAGAGCTGAAAGTCGGTGCTGACTTTTACCAAGTCTTCACTCCAATACGAAACATCCTTATCATTTTATTGCAGCTTCTATGAACGAGGGTGCCGGCCGGAACAAGGATTGAGGAGAGAACGCAGAGAATCTTCCAGAACCGATGCAACTGAGAGAAATACCAACGCTGGGGAAATGTGCAGAATGCGATAAACAAGGACGTGAACCGACTGTGTTACTTGCTATGTATTTTATGTTGCTGTTGCAATAAAATTTACCTTTTTAAATGTAGAAAACTGTGTTTCAATCCATTCCATACAAGTAAAATAATTAAGAAAAAGAGCGTGTAATCATAAATGAATTCATATGAGAGGTCTATCGTATTTTCCCAAGAAGAGACTTAACATTCGTGATAAAGTAATTTACGCGAGAGAATGCGTGAGAATTATAGACATTTTTATCGACTTCATTCTTTCGATCTCCCTTCCCTCAGCAGATGTACAAAATTCTTCTCAACATCTGCGATTCTCCGAAAGGGTGATGAAGAAATTGCATCCCCTTTCAATTCTTGTCGTGGGTTACGAAGGTGGTGAACATTTTTGCAATAAGTCTTGTGCCTATGAAAGAACCGTGTTCCTTCCTTTGGTTTAAAATCGGTTCCGTTGCGCGAAAGTAAAAGGGATAAGAACGGGAGGACTGCATGAATTCGTCACCTTCAACTCGAAATGTGAAACGAGGATGAGTGAAAAAAATGGACACACATCGCGTCTGTGTGGCTGGAATCCGACAGAGGGCCAATTATTCATTCGCTTTCCCGGCAGTCGTCGGCGGGCCTTCTCACGAGGAAACTATGTCTTCGGATCTTGAGAATCGAGTAGCTTATTTCGTTGGGGTCCCCCAATCTCAAGCGTGGGCTCTGGAATCTTGACGATTCATGCTGGATAAGGTGATTGTGAACGTAATGCTGTGTTTACCGGATGACGGAGAACATAAAGGATTTTATGGATATGACAGAGGATAACGTTGTCGCGTGAGTGAAGCACAGCGGACATAGGAGGATGAGAGAGAATTTCAAGGTAAGTCCCATTGGAAAAATTTCTTATTCCTGCCCTTACAAGAATCTGCCTCGCGAATTCAACGTCCCGATTGCTTGCGAGTGAGGTAACCGACGCCTCTAATCGATCGAGACCTTTATCAGCGCGAATAATACTAGATCTAAGCAACAGCGAGCGAAGTCTTCATTCTCTCAGCTGCGCACTGCATATGGACTCGTATATTATCGCCTTATCGCGAGCTTAACAAAGATTCCGAAGCCGTTTCTTTGAACACGGTACTCCGTCGTAGCATCATAGTTTTAATGAGGACGATTGCATCTTCAACCGCGTTCATTATAATTAAAAAAAAGGGAAAATAAGTGACTGGGTACAGGGAGGATGTGAACGCGGCGAGGTCGCCAAGGAAAGTGCCAAATGCATGGCGGTATTTCGGGGCGCCATTGTTACCGGCGGGAATCTAAAATTGCAATTAGATTTATCAAAATTAGCTTGCGGTCCATCGTAACCGATGAAAATTTCATGAATACTAGTATTTATTATGATTTTTTGCCTACTACGTGAGTCTTACCGCACAAAGAGACCATTTTCATAACTACCCGCCAACTTAATATACCGAATTCGACAAAACTGCCATTACCCACCGCCCTCGTAAAAGAAGAGAGAAATTTTAAAGATATTCGATCGGGAATTGGATAATTGATTGTCATGGCATGAAATTCATTAATACAGCGTCTGCACTGACAGCGGTGGTATTTATTTCAGCCAATCAGAATCGAGATAAATGTTGTAGCGGGAGGTTGAATTCTGAAAAACTTAAATATTCTATATAAATCGGATAAAAGGTTAACATTCTCTCATTTCGAGCTGCACATAGTTAATTTCTACGGAGAATCGCTCCCGATATGATTAACTTTTGTATCGATTACGATTTTAAGCTTTGCTTAATGTATACAAGGGAAAAAATATGCTTCTCATTTTGCTTGTTAACTTCAACATTTAATCTTTTTTAACAGACCGGGACAAGATTCATGAACAGTTTATAGCTGTAAATCAATGTAGTGCCTTTTATAGTGAAGTGGATTAGAAATAAATTCTGATCTTTGGATATTTGCTTGCTCTTAATAAAATATTTCCCATTCAATTACAGGATGCTTTATCGTCGACAAGTTAAACTTCCCTTTGGCCGAGAAGAGCTCACACAATGGATTGCAACGTTCAACATCCTTGTCTCTGGCAGTGGAGGATTTTAATTACACATTTGGCACAGCTAGAACACTACCTTTTCAAGGTAAGTAGTGTTTGGAGGATGGACTTATAAGCTAGCAATTCCTTTGATGGAATGTGAACCAGACATTGCTTTTCATTCTCCTAGACGGACGGGAAAAGATTGTGTGAATTGGAAGAGGGTGATAATAGGTTCAAAAAGGATGGTTTAGTATCTACGATAGGTTCAGTTAATCATCAATTCAGCTTACAAATGGTTCGGTCAATTAAAATAAAGGCAGCTATCCTCATGCCTCCATACCATCTAATGGTTATTGCTCCCTTGACTATATTTCTATTACTCTCAATAATTTCATGTATAAGCATGCTTCAACCTTCACCGAATATTCATGTAACTTTTTTATTATTTATACACTTGGAAAGAATGAGACAGGATTCATTTATTACAAAAGATTTTAAATCAATTAGGTAGCTTTTTTGAGGGATGAGAGTTGGAAGTAATCAATGAATCCCTGATATTGCTTGCTTTTGATGAAATCAATCTATTTCAATTTCAGTACCTCTTTGCATCGATTGCTGACCTTAAGCCGAGGAGAGATCACACTATGGTTTGTGGGAAACCATTGTGTGATGTGTTCACCATCCTCACATTTGGAAGGAGAGGATATTCATTACACTTTTGGATATGTTAGGCCACTGATTTTACAAGGTAAGCAATATTGGTGCAAGATGTGTGGAGCTAACATTTTCTTTGATCAACGGAGAAACTGTTACAGTTTTCCTAGATGGAAATGAAACTAATCCATCAATAGGTCATCGATCACAAAGGGGATTGCAATGAATGTTCGAATATTAGCGGGAGATGCATTAAATAATCTTTGGCAGATTCAAGCAATTATGGGAACCTGTTTACGTTCAAGAAATTGTTTTTATTATGAACTCTATAGAGCTGAAAGTCGGTGCTGACTTTTACCAAGTCTTTACTCCTATACGAAACATCCTTATCATTTTATTGCAGCTTCTATGAACGAGGTTGCCGGCCGGAACAAGGATTGAGGAGAGAACGCAGAGAATCTTCCAGAACCGATGCAACTGAGAGAAATACCAACGCTGGGGAAATGTGCAGAATGCGATAAACAAGGACGTGAACCGACTGTGTTACTTGCTATGTATTTTATGTTGCTGTTGCAATAAAATTTACCTTTTTAAATGTAGAAAACTGTGTTTCAATCCATTCCATACAAGTAAAATAATTAAGAAAAAGAGCGTGTAATCATAAATGAATTCATATGAGAGGTCTATCGTATTTTCCCAAGAAGAGACTTAACATTCGTGATAAAGTAATTTACGCGAGAGAATGCGTGAGAATTATAGACATTTTTATCGACTTCATTCTTTCGATCTCCCTTCCCTCAGCAGATGTACAAAATTCTTCTCAACATCTGCGATTCTCCGAAAGGGTGATGAAGAAATTGCATCCCCTTTCAATTCTTGTCGTGGGTTACGAAGGTGGTGAACATTTTTGCAATAAGTCTTGTGCCTATGAAAGAACCGTGTTCCTTCCTTTGGTTTAAAATCGGTTCCGTTGCGCGAAAGTAAAAGGGATAAGAACGGGAGGACTGCATGAATTCGTCACCTTCAACTCGAAATGTGAAACGAGGATGAGTGAAAAAAATGGACACACATCGCGTCTGTGTGGCTGGAATCCGACAGAGGGCCAATTATTCATTCGCTTTCCCGGCAGTCGTCGGCGGGCCTTCTCACGAGGAAACTATGTCTTCGGATCTTGAGAATCGAGTAGCTTATTTCGTTGGGGTCCCCAAATCTCAAGCGTGGGCTCTGGAATCTTGACGATTCATGCTGGATAAGGTGATTGTGAACGTAATGCTGTGTTTACCGGTTGACGGAGAACATAAAGGATTTTATGGATATGACAGAGGATAACGTTGTCGCGTGAGTGAAGCACAGCGGACATAGGAGGATGAGAGAGAATTTCAAGGTAAGTCCCATTGGAAAAATTTCTTATTCCTGCCCTTACAAGAATCTGCCTCGCGAATTCAACGTCCCGATTGCTTGCGAGTGAGGTAACCGACGCCTCTAATCGATCGAGACCTTTATCAGCGCGAATAATACTAGATCTAAGCAACAGCGAGCGAAGTCTTCATTCTCTCAGCTGCGTGCTGCATATGGACTCGTACATTATCGCCTTATCGCGAGCTTAACAAAGATTCCGAAGCCGTTTCTTTGAACACGGTACTCCGTCGTAGCATCATAGTTTTAATGAGGACGATTGCATCTTCAACCGCGTTCATTATAATTAAAAAAAAGGGAAAATAAGTGACTGGGTACAGGGAGGATGTGAACGCGGCGAGGTCGCCAAGGAAAGTGCCAAATGCATGGCGGTATTTCGGGGCGCCATTGTTACCGGCGGGAATCTAAAATTGCAATTAGATTTATCAAAATTAGCTTGCGGTCCATCGTAACCGATGAAAATTTCATGAATACTAGTATTTATTATGATTTTTTGCCTACTACGTGAGTCTTACCGCACAAAGAGACCATTTTCATAACTACCCGCCAACTTAATATACCGAATTCGACAAAACTGCCATTACCCACCGCCCTCGTAAAAGAAGAGAGAAATTTTAAAGATATTCGATCGGGAATTGGATAATTGATTGTCATGGCATGAAATTCATTAATACAGCGTCTGCACTGACAGCGGTGGTATTTATTTCAGCCAATCAGAATCGAGATAAATGTTGTAGCGGGAGGTTGAATTCTGAAAAACTTAAATATTCTATATAAATCGGATAAAAGGTTAACATTCTCTCATTTCGAGCTGCACATAGTTAATTTCTACGGAGAATCGCTCCCGATATGATTAACTTTTGTATCGATTACGATTTTAAGCTTTGCTTAATGTATACAAGGGAAAAAATATGCTTCTCATTTTGCTTGTTAACTTCAACATTTAATCTTTTTTAACAGACCGGGACAAGATTCATGAACAGTTTATAGCTGTAAATCAATGTAGTGCCTTTTATAGTGAAGTGGATTAGAAATAAATTCTGATCTTTGGATATTTGCTTGCTCTTAATAAAATATTTCCCATTCAATTACAGGATGCTTTATCGTCGACAAGTTAAACTTCCCTTTGGCCGAGAAGAGCTCACACAATGGATTGCAACGTTCAACATCCTTGTCTCTGGCAGTGGAGGATTTTAATTACACATTTGGCACAGCTAGAACACTACCTTTTCAAGGTAAGTAGTGTTTGGAGGATGGACTTATAAGCTAGCAATTCCTTTGATGGAATGTGAACCAGACATTGCTTTTCATTCTCCTAGACGGACGGGAAAAGATTGTGTGAATTGGAAGAGGGTGATAATAGGTTCAAAAAGGATGGTTTAGTATCTACGATAGGTTCAGTTAATCATCAATTCAGCTTACAAATGGTTCGGTCAATTAAAATAAAGGCAGCTATCCTCATGCCTCCATACCATCTAATGGTTATTGCTCCCTTGACTATATTTCTATTACTCTCAATAATTTCATGTATAAGCATGCTTCAACCTTCACCGAATATTCATGTAACTTTTTTATTATTTATACACTTGGAAAGAATGAGACAGGATTCATTTATTACAAAAGATTTTAAATCAATTAGGTAGCTTTTTTGAGGGATGAGAGTTGGAAGTAATCAATGAATCCCTGATATTGCTTGCTTTTGATGAAATCAATCTATTTCAATTTCAGTACCTCTTTGCATCGATTGCTGACCTTAAGCCGAGGAGAGATCACACTATGGTTTGTGGGAAACCATTGTGTGATGTGTTCACCATCCTCACATTTGGAAGGAGAGGATATTCATTACACTTTTGGATATGTTAGGCCACTGATTTTACAAGGTAAGCAATATTGGTGCAAGATGTGTGGAGCTAACATTTTCTTTGATCAACGGAGAAACTGTTACAGTTTTCCTAGATGGAAATGAAACTAATCCATCAATAGGTCATCGATCACAAAGGGGATTGCAATGAATGTTCGAATATTAGCGGGAGATGCATTAAATAATCTTTGGCAGATTCAAGCAATTATGGGAACCTGTTTACGTTCAAGAAATTGTTTTTATTATGAACTCTATAGAGCTGAAAGTCGGTGCTGACTTTTACCAAGTCTTTACTCCTATACGAAACATCCTTATCATTTTATTGCAGCTTCTATGAACGAGGGTGCCGGCCGGAACAAGGATTGAGGAGAGAACGCAGAGAATCTTCCAGAACCGATGCAACTGAGAGAAATACCAACGCTGGGGAAATGTGCAGAATGCGATAAACAAGGACGTGAACCGACTGTGTTACTTGCTATGTATTTTATGTTGCTGTTGCAATAAAATTTACCTTTTTAAATGTAGAAAACTGTGTTTCAATCCATTCCATACAAGTAAAATAATTAAGAAAAAGAGCGTGTAATCATAAATGAATTCATATGAGAGGTCTATCGTATTTTCCCGAGAAGAGACTTAACATTCGTGATAAAGTAATTTACGCGAGAGAATGCGTGAGAATTATAGACATTTTTATCGACTTCATTCTTTCGATCTCCCTTCCCTCAGCAGATGTACAAAATTCTTCTCAACATCTGCGATTCTCCGAAAGGGTGATGAAGAAATTGCATCCCCTTTCAATTCTTGTCGTGGGTTACGAAGGTGGTGAACATTTTTGCAATAAGTCTTGTGCCTATGAAAGAACCGTGTCCTTCCTTTGGTTTAAAATCGGTTCCGTTGCGCGAAAGTAAAAGGGATAAGAACGGGAGGACTGCATGAATTCGTCACCTTCAACTCGAAATGTGAAACGAGGATGAGTGAAAAAAATGGACACACATCGCGTCTGTGTGGCTGGAATCCGACAGAGGGCCAATTATTCATTCGCTTTCCCGGCAGTCGTCGGCGGGCCTTCTCACGAGGAAACTATGTCTTCGGATCTTGAGAATCGAGTAGCTTATTTCGTTGGGGTCCCCCAATCTCAAGCGTGGGCTCTGGAATCTTGACGATTCATGCTGGATAAGGTGATTGTGAACGTAATGCTGTGTTTACCGGTTGACGGAGAACATAAAGGATTTTATGGATATGACAGAGGATAACGTTGTCGCGTGAGTGAAGCACAGCGGACATAGGAGGATGAGAGAGAATTTCAAGGTAAGTCCCATTGGAAAAATTTCTTATTCCTGCCCTTACAAGAATCTGCCTCGCGAATTCAACGTCCCGATTGCTTGCGAGTGAGGTAACCGACGCCTCTAATCGATCGAGACCTTTATCAGCGCGAATAATACTAGATCTAAGCAACAGCGAGCGAAGTCTTCATTCTCTCAGCTGCGCACTGCATATGGACTCGTATATTATCGCCTTATCGCGAGCTTAACAAAGATTCCGAAGCCGTTTCTTTGAACACGGTACTCCGTCGTAGCATCATAGTTTTAATGAGGACGATTGCATCTTCAACCGCGTTCATTATAATTAAAAAAAAGGGAAAATAAGTGACTGGGTACAGGGAGTATGTGAACGCGGCGAGGTCGCCAAGGAAAGTGCCAAATGCATGGCGGTATTTCGGGGCGCCATTGTTACCGGCGGGAATCTAAAATTGCAATTAGATTTATCAAAATTAGCTTGCGGTCCATCGTAACCGATGAAAATTTCATGAATACTAGTATTTATTATGATTTTTTGCCTACTACGTGAGTCTTACCGCACAAAGAGACCATTTTCATAACTACCCGCCAACTTAATATACCGAATTCGACAAAACTGCCATTACCCACCGCCCTCGTAAAAGAAGAGAGAAATTTTAAAGATATTCGATCGGGAATTGGATAATTGATTGTCATGGCATGAAATTCATTAATACAGCGTCTGCACTGACAGCGGTGGTATTTATTTCAGCCAATCAGAATCGAGATAAATGTTGTAGCGGGAGGTTGAATTCTGAAAAACTTAAATATTCTATATAAATCGGATAAAAGGTTAACATTCTCTCATTTCGAGCTGCACATAGTTAATTTCTACGGAAAATCGCTCCCGATATGATTAACTTTTGTATCGATTACGATTTTAAGCTTTGCTTAATGTATACAAGGGAAAAAATATGCTTCTCATTTTGCTTGTTAACTTCAACATTTAATCTTTTTTAACAGACCGGGACAAGATTCATGAACAGTTTATAGCTGTAAATCAATGTAGTGCCTTTTATAGTGAAGTGGATTAGAAATAAATTCTGATCTTTGGATATTTGCTTGCTCTTAATAAAATATTTCCCATTCAATTACAGGATGCTTTATCGTCGACAAGTTAAACTTCCCTTTGGCCGAGAAGAGCTCACACAATGGATTGCAACGTTCAACATCCTTGTCTCTGGCAGTGGAGGATTTTAATTACACATTTGGCACAGCTAGAACACTACCTTTTCAAGGTAAGTAGTGTTTGGAGGATGGACTTATAAGCTAGCAATTCCTTTGATGGAATGTGAACCAGACATTGCTTTTCATTCTCCTAGACGGACGGGAAAAGATTGTGTGAATTGGAAGAGGGTGATAATAGGTTCAAAAAGGATGGTTTAGTATCTACGATAGGTTCAGTTAATCATCAATTCAGCTTACAAATGGTTCGGTCAATTAAAATAAAGGCAGCTATCCTCATGTCTCCATACCATCTAATGGTTATTGCTCCCTTGACTATATTTCTATTACTCTCAATAATTTCATGTATAAGCATGCTTCAACCTTCACCGAATATTCATGTAACTTTTTTATTATTTATACACTTGGAAAGAATGAGACAGGATTCATTTATTACAAAAGATTTTAAATCAATTAGGTAGCTTTTTTGAGGGATGAGAGTTGGAAGTAATCAATGAATCCCTGATATTGCTTGCTTTTGATGAAATCAATCTATTTCAATTTCAGTACCTCTTTGCATCGATTGCTGACCTTAAGCCGAGGAGAGATCACACTATGGTTTGTGGGAAACCATTGTGTGATGTGTTCACCATCCTCACATTTGGAAGGAGAGGATATTCATTACACTTTTGGATATGTTAGGCCACTGATTTTACAAGGTAAGCAATATTGGTGCAAGATGTGTGGAGCTAACATTTTCTTTGATCAACGGAGAAACTGTTACAGTTTTCCTAGATGGAAATGAAACTAATCCATCAATAGGTCATCGATCACAAAGGGGATTGCAATGAATGTTCGAATATTAGCGGGAGATGCATTAAATAATCTTTGGCAGATTCAAGCAATTATGGGAACCTGTTTACGTTCAAGAAATTGTTTTTATTATGAACTCTATAGAGCTGAAAGTCGGTGCTGACTTTTACCAAGTCTTTACTCCTATACGAAACATCCTTATCATTTTATTGCAGCTTCTATGAACGAGGTTGCCGGCCGGAACAAGGATTGAGGAGAGAACGCAGAGAATCTTCCAGAACCGATGCAACTGAGAGAAATACCAACGCTGGGGAAATGTGCAGAATGCGATAAACAAGGACGTGAACCGACTGTGTTACTTGCTATGTATTTTATGTTGCTGTTGCAATAAAATTTACCTTTTTAAATGTAGAAAACTGTGTTTCAATCCATTCCATACAAGTAAAATAATTAAGAAAAAGAGCGTGTAATCATAAATGAATTCATATGAGAGGTCTATCGTATTTTCCCAAGAAGAGACTTAACATTCGTGATAAAGTAATTTACGCGAGAGAATGCGTGAGAATTATAGACATTTTTATCGACTTCATTCTTTCGATCTCCCTTCCCTCAGCAGATGTACAAAATTCTTCTCAACATCTGCGATTCTCCGAAAGGGTGATGAAGAAATTGCATCCCCTTTCAATTCTTGTTGTGGGTTACGAAGGTGGTGAACATTTTTGCAATAAGTCTTGTGCCTATGAAAGAACCGTGTTCCTTCCTTTGGTTTAAAATCGGTTCCGTTGCGCGAAAGTAAAAGGGATAAGAACGGGAGGACTGCATGAATTCGTCACCTTCAACTCGAAATGTGAAACGAGGATGAGTGAAAAAAATGGACACACATCGCGTCTGTGTGGCTGGAATCCGACAGAGGGCCAATTATTCATTCGCTTTCCCGGCAGTCGTCGGCGGGCCTTCTCACGAGGAAACTATGTCTTCGGATCTTGAGAATCGAGTAGCTTATTTCGTTGGGGTCCCCCAATCTCAAGCGTGGGCTCTGGAATCTTGACGATTCATGCTGGATAAGGTGATTGTGAACGTAATGCTGTGTTTACCGGTTGACGGAGAACATAAAGGATTTTATGGATATGACAGAAGATAACGTTGTCGCGTGAGTGAAGCACAGCGGACATAGGAGGATGAGAGAGAATTTCAAGGTAAGTCCCATTGGAAAAATTTCTTATTCCTGCCCTTACAAGAATCTGCCTCGCGAATTCAACGTCCCGATTGCTTGCGAGTGAGGTAACCGACGCCTCTAATCGATCGAGACCTTTATCAGCGCGAATAATACTAGATCTAAGCAACAGCGAGCGAAGTCTTCATTCTCTCAGCTGCGCACTGCATATGGACTCGTATATTATCGCCTTATCGCGAGCTTAACAAAGATTCCGAAGCCGTTTCTTTGAACACGGTACTCCGTCGTAGCATCATAGTTTTAATGAGGACGATTGCATCTTCAACCGCGTTCATTATAATTAAAAAAAAAGGGAAAATAAGTGACTGGGTACAGGGAGGATGTGAACGCGGCGAGGTCGCCAAGGAAAGTGCCAAATGCATGGCGGTATTTCGGGGCGCCATTGTTACCGGCGGGAATCTAAAATTGCAATTAGATTTATCAAAATTAGCTTGCGGTCCATCGTAACCGATGAAAATTTCATGAATACTAGTATTTATTATGATTTTTTGCCTACTACGTGAGTCTTACCGCACAAAGAGACCATTTTCATAACTACCCGCCAACTTAATATACCGAATTCGACAAAACTGCCATTACCCACCGCCCTCGTAAAAGAAGAGAGAAATTTTAAAGATATTCGATCGGGAATTGGATAATTCATTGTCATGGCATGAAATTCATTAATACAGCGTCTGCACTGACAGCGGTGGTATTTATTTCAGCCAATCAGAATCGAGATAAATGTTGTAGCGGGAGGTTGAATTCTGAAAAACTTAAATATTCTATATAAATCGGATAAAAGGTTAACATTCTCTCATTTCGAGCTGCACATAGTTAATTTCTACGGAGAATCGCTCCCGATATGATTAACTTTTGTATCGATTACGATTTTAAGCTTTGCTTAATGTATACAAGGGAAAAAATATGCTTCTCATTTTGCTTGTTAACTTCAACATTTAATCTTTTTTAACAGACCGGGACAAGATTCATGAACAGTTTATAGCTGTAAATCAATGTAGTGCCTTTTATAGTGAAGTGGATTAGAAATAAATTCTGATCTTTGGATATTTGCTTGCTCTTAATAAAATATTTCCCATTCAATTACAGGATGCTTTATCGTCGACAAGTTAAACTTCCCTTTGGCCGAGAAGAGCTCACACAATGGATTGCAACGTTCAACATCCTTGTCTCTGGCAGTGGAGGATTTTAATTACACATTTGGCACAGCTAGAACACTACCTTTTCAAGGTAAGTAGTGTTTGGAGGATGGACTTATAAGCTAGCAATTCCTTTGATGGAATGTGAACCAGACATTGCTTTTCATTCTCCTAGACGGACGGGAAAAGATTGTGTGAATTGGAAGAGGGTGATAATAGGTTCAAAAAGGATGGTTTAGTATCTACGATAGGTTCAGTTAATCATCAATTCAGCTTACAAATGGTTCGGTCAATTAAAATAAAGGCAGCTATCCTCATGCCTCCATACCATCTAATGGTTATTGCTCCCTTGACTATATTTCTATTACTCTCAATAATTTCATGTATAAGCATGCTTCAACCTTCACCGAATATTCATGTAACTTTTTTATTATTTATACACTTGGAAAGAATGAGACAGGATTCATTTATTACAAAAGATTTTAAATCAATTAGGTAGCTTTTTTGAGGGATGAGAGTTGGAAGTAATCAATGAATCCCTGATATTGCTTGCTTTTGATGAAATCAATCTATTTCAATTTCAGTACCTCTTTGCATCGATTGCTGACCTTAAGCCGAGGAGAGATCACACTATGGTTTGTGGGAAACCATTGTGTGATGTGTTCACCATCCTCACATTTGGAAGGAGAGGATATTCATTACACTTTTGGATATGTTAGGCCACTGATTTTACAAGGTAAGCAATATTGGTGCAAGATGTGTGGAGCTAACATTTTCTTTGATCAACGGAGAAACTGTTACAGTTTTCCTAGATGGAAATGAAACTAATCCATCAATAGGTCATCGATCACAAAGGGGATTGCAATGAATGTTCGAATATTAGCGGGAGATGCATTAAATAATCTTTGGCAGATTCAAGCAATTATGGGAACCTGTTTACGTTCAAGAAATTGTTTTTATTATGAACTCTATAGAGCTGAAAGTCGGTGCTGACTTTTACCAAGTCTTTACTCCTATACGAAACATCCTTATCATTTTATTGCAGCTTCTATGAACGAGGGTGCCGGCCGGAACAAGGATTGAGGAGAGAACGCAGAGAATCTTCCAGAACCGATGCAACTGAGAGAAATACCAACGCTGGGGAAATGTGCAGAATGCGATAAACAAGGACGTGAACCGACTGTGTTACTTGCTATGTATTTTATGTTGCTGTTGCAATAAAATTTACCTTTTTAAATGTAGAAAACTGTGTTTCAATCCATTCCATACAAGTAAAATAATTAAGAAAAAGAGCGTGTAATCATAAATGAATTCATATGAGAGGTCTATCGTATTTTCCCGAGAAGAGACTTAACATTCGTGATAAAGTAATTTACGCGAGAGAATGCGTGAGAATTATAGACATTTTTATCGACTTCATTCTTTCGATCTCCCTTCCCTCAGCAGATGTACAAAATTTTTCTCAACATCTGCGATTCTCCGAAAGGGTGATGAAGAAATTGCATCCCCTTTCAATTCTTGTCGTGGGTTACGAAGGTGGTGAACATTTTTGCAATAAGTCTTGTGCCTATGAAAGAACCGTGTTCCTTCCTTTGGTTTAAAATCGGTTCCGTTGCGCGAAAGTAAAAGGGATAAGAACGGGAGGACTGCATGAATTCGTCACCTTCAACTCGAAATGTGAAACGAGGATGAGTGAAAAAAATGGACACACATCGCGTCTGTGTGGCTGGAATCCGACAGAGGGCCAATTATTCATTCGCTTTCCCGGCAGTCGTCGGCGGGCCTTCTCACGAGGAAACTATGTCTTCGGATCTTGAGAATCGAGTAGCTTATTTCGTTGGGGTCCCCCAATCTCAAGCGTGGGCTCTGGAATCTTGACGATTCATGCTGGATAAGGTGATTGTGAACGTAATGCTGTGTTTACCGGTTGACGGAGAACATAAAGGATTTTATGGATATGACAGAGGATAACGTTGTCGCGTGAGTGAAGCGGCAGCCAACATAGGAGGATGAGAGAGAATATCAAGGTAAGTCCCATTGGAAAAATTTCTTATTCCTGCCCTTACAAGAATCTGCCTCGCGAATTCAACGTCCCGATTGCTTGCGAGTGAGGTAACCGACGCCTCTAATCGATCGAGACCTTTATCAGCGCGAATAATACTAGATCTAAGCAACAGCGAGCGAAGTCTTCATTCTCTCAGCTGCGCACTGCATATGGACTCGTATATTATCGCCTTATCGCGAGCTTAACAAAGATTCCGAAGCCGTTTCTTTGAACACGGTACTCCGTCGCAGCATCATAGTTTTAATGAGGACGATTGCATCTTCAACCGCGTTCATTATAATTAAAAAAAAAGGGAAAATAAGTGACTGGGTACAGGGAGGATGTGAACGCGGCGAGGTCGCCAAGGAAAGTTCCAAATGCATGGCGGTATTTCGGGGCGCCATTGTTACCGGCGGGAATCTAAAATTGCAATTAGATTTATCAAAATTAGCTTGCGGTCCATCGTAACCGATGAAAATTTCATGAATACTAGTATTTATTATGATTTTTTGCCTACTACGTGAGTCTTACCGCACAAAGAGACCATTTTCATAACTACCCGCCAACTTAATATACCGAATTCGACAAAACTGCCATTACCCACCGCCCTCGTAAAAGAAGAGAGAAATTTTAAAGATATTCGATCGGGAATTGGATAATTCATTGTCATGGCATGAAATTCATTAATACAGCGTCTGCACTGACAGCGGTGGTATTTATTTCAGCCAATCAGAATCGAGATAAATGTTGTAGCGGGAGGTTGAATTCTGAAAAACTTAAATATTCTATATAAATCGGATAAAAGGTTAACATAATCTCATTTAGAGCTGCACATAGTTAATTTCTACGGAGAATCGCTCCCGATATGATTAACTTTTGTATCGATTACGATTTTAAGCTTTGCTTAATGTATACAAGGGAAAAAATATGCTTCTCATTTTGCTTGTTAACTTCAACATTTAATCTTTTTTAACAGACCGGGACAAGATTCATGAACAGTTTATAGCTGTAAATCAATGTAGTGCCTTTTATAGTGAAGTGGATTAGAAATAAATTCTGATCTTTGGATATTTGCTTGCTCTTAATAAAATATTTCCCATTCAATTACAGGATGCTTTATCGTCGACAAGTTAAACTTCCCTTTGGCCGAGAAGAGCTCACACAATGGATTGCAACGTTCAACATCCTTGTCTCTGGCAGTGGAGGATTTTAATTACACATTTGGCACAGCTAGAACACTACCTTTTCAAGGTAAGTAGTGTTTGGAGGATGGACTTATAAGCTAGCAATTCCTTTGATGGAATGTGAACCAGACATTGCTTTTCATTCTCCTAGACGGACGGGAAAAGATTGTGTGAATTGGAAGAGGGTGATAATAGGTTCAAAAAGGATGGTTTAGTATCTACGATAGGTTCAGTTAATCATCAATTCAGCTTACAAATGGTTCGGTCAATTAAATTAAGGCAGCTATCCTCATGCCTCCATACCATCTAATGGTTATTGCTCCCTTGACTATATTTCTATTACTCTCAATAATTTCATGTATAAGCATGCTTCAACCTTCACCGAATATTCATGTAACTTTTTTATTATTTATACACTTGGAAAGAATGAGACAGGATTCATTTATTACAAAAGATTTTAAATCAATTAGGTAGCTTTTTTGAGGGATGAGAGTTGGAAGTAATCAATGAATCCCTGATATTGCTTGCTTTTGATGAAATCAATCTATTTCAATTTCAGTACCTCTTTGCATCGATTGCTGACCTTAAGCCGAGGAGAGATCACACTATGGTTTGTGGGAAACCATTGTGTGATGTGTTCACCATCCTCACATTTGGAAGGAGAGGATATTCATTACACTTTTGGATATGTTAGGCCACTGATTTTACAAGGTAAGCAATATTGGTGCAAGATGTGTGGAGCTCACATTTTCTTTGATCAACGGAGAAACTGTTACAGTTTTCCTAGATGGAAATGAAACTAATCCATCAATAGGTCATCGATCACAAAGGGGATTGCAATGAATGTTCGAATATTAGCGGGAGATGCATTAAATAATCTTTGGCAGATTCAAGCAATTATGGGAACCTGTTTACGTTCAAGAAATTGTTTTTATTATGAACTCTATAGAGCTGAAAGTCGGTGCTGACTTTTACCAAGTCTTTACTCCTATACGAAACATCCTTATCATTTTATTGCAGCTTCTATGAACGAGGTTGCCGGCCGGAACAAGGATTGAGGAGAGAACGCAGAGAATCTTCCAGAACCGATGCAACTGAGAGAAATACCAACGCTGGGGAAATGTGCAGAATGCGATAAACAAGGACGTGAACCGACTGTGTTACTTGCTATGTATTTTATGTTGCTGTTGCAATAAAATTTACCTTTTTAAATGTAGAAAACTGTGTTTCAATCCATTCCATACAAGTAAAATAATTAAGAAAAAGAGCGTGTAATCATAAATGAATTCATATGAGAGGTCTATCGTATTTTCCCAAGAAGAGACTTAACATTCGTGATAAAGTAATTTACGCGAGAGAATGCGTGAGAATTATAGACATTTTTATCGACTTCATTCTTTCGATCTCCCTTCCCTCAGCAGATGTACAAAATTCTTCTCAACATCTGCGATTCTCCGAAAGGGTGATGAAGAAATTGCATCCCCTTTCAATTCTTGTCGTGGGTTACGAAGGTGGTGAACATTTTTGCAATAAGTCTTGTGCCTATGAAAGAACCGTGTTCCTTCCTTTGGTTTAAAATCGGTTCCGTTGCGCGAAAGTAAAAGGGATAAGAACGGGAGGACTGCATGAATTCGTCACCTTCAACTCGAAATGTGAAACGAGGATGAGTGAAAAAAATGGACACACATCGCGTCTGTGTGGCTGGAATCCGACAGAGGGCCAATTATTCATTCGCTTTCCCGGCAGTCGTCGGCGGGCCTTCTCACGAGGAAACTATGTCTTCGGATCTTGAGAATCGAGTAGCTTATTTCGTTGGGGTCCCCCAATCTCAAGCGTGGGCTCTGGAATCTTGACGATTCATGCTGGATAAGGTGATTGTGAACGTAATGCTGTGTTTACCGGTTGACGGAGAACATAAAGGATTTTATGGATATGACAGAGGATAACGTTGTCGCGTGAGTGAAGCACAGCGGACATAGGAGGATGAGAGAGAATTTCAAGGTAAGTCCCATTGGAAAAATTTCTTATTCCTGCCCTTACAAGAATCTGCCTCGCGAATTCAACGTCCCGATTGCTTGCGAGTGAGGTAACCGACGCCTCTAATCGATCGAGACCTTTATCAGCGCGAATAATACTAGATCTAAGCAACAGCGAGCGAAGTCTTCATTCTCTCAGCTGCGCACTGCATATGGACTCGTATATTATCGCCTTATCGCGAGCTTAACAAAGATTCCGAAGCCGTTTCTTTGAACACGGTACTCCGTCGTAGCATCATAGTTTTAATGAGGACGATTGCATCTTCAACCGCGTTCATTATAATTAAAAAAAAGGGAAAATAAGTGACTGGGTACAGGGAGGATGTGAACGCGGCGAGGTCGCCAAGGAAAGTGCCAAATGCATGGCGGTATTTCGGGGCGCCATTGTTACCGGCGGGAATCTAAAATTGCAATTAGATTTATCAAAATTAGCTTGCGGTCCATCGTAACCGATGAAAATTTCATGAATACTAGTATTTATTATGATTTTTTGCCTACTACGTGAGTCTTACCGCACAAAGAGACCATTTTCATAACTACCCGCCAACTTAATATACCGAATTCGACAAAACTGCCATTACCCACCGCCCTCGTAAAAGAAGAGAGAAATTTTAAAGATATTCGATCGGGAATTGGATAATTCATTGTCATGGCATGAAATTCATTAATACAGCGTCTGCACTGACAGCGGTGGTATTTATTTCAGCCAATCAGAATCGAGATAAATGTTGTAGCGGGAGGTTGAATTCTGAAAAACTTAAATATTCTATATAAATCGGATAAAAGGTTAACATAATCTCATTTAGAGCTGCACATAGTTAATTTCTACGGAGAATCGCTCCCGATATGATTAACTTTTGTATCGATTACGATTTTAAGCTTTGCTTAATGTATACAAGGGAAAAAATATGCTTCTCATTTTGCTTGTTAACTTCAACATTTAATCTTTTTTAACAGACCGGGACAAGATTCATGAACAGTTTATAGCTGTAAATCAATGTAGTGCCTTTTATAGTGAAGTGGATTAGAAATAAATTCTGATCTTTGGATATTTGCTTGCTCTTAATAAAATATTTCCCATTCAATTACAGGATGCTTTATCGTCGACAAGTTAAACTTCCCTTTGGCCGAGAAGAGCTCACACAATGGATTGCAACGTTCAACATCCTTGTCTCTGGCAGTGGAGGATTTTAATTACACATTTGGCACAGCTAGAACACTACCTTTTCAAGGTAAGTAGTGTTTGGAGGATGGACTTATAAGCTAGCAATTCCTTTGATGGAATGTGAACCAGACATTGCTTTTCATTCTCCTAGACGGACGGGAAAAGATTGTGTGAATTGGAAGAGGGTGATAATAGGTTCAAAAAGGATGGTTTAGTATCTACGATAGGTTCAGTTAATCATCAATTCAGCTTACAAATGGTTCGGTCAATTAAAATAAAGGCAGCTATCCTCATGCCTCCATACCATCTAATGGTTATTGCTCCCTTGACTATATTTCTATTACTCTCAATAATTTCATGTATAAGCATGCTTCAACCTTCACCGAATATTCATGTAACTTTTTTATTATTTATACACTTGGAAAGAATGAGACAGGATTCATTTATTACAAAAGATTTTAAATCAATTAGGTAGCTTTTTTGAGGGATGAGAGTTGGAAGTAATCAATGAATCCCTGATATTGCTTGCTTTTGATGAAATCAATCTATTTCAATTTCAGTACCTCTTTGCATCGATTGCTGACCTTAAGCCGAGGAGAGATCACACTATGGTTTGTGGGAAACCATTGTGTGATGTGTTCACCATCCTCACATTTGGAAGGAGAGGATATTCATTACACTTTTGGATATGTTAGGCCACTGATTTTACAAGGTAAGCAATATTGGTGCAAGATGTGTGGAGCTAACATTTTCTTTGATCAACGGAGAAACTGTTACAGTTTTCCTAGATGGAAATGAAACTAATCCATCAATAGGTCATCGATCACAAAGGGGATTGCAATGAATGTTCGAATATTAGCGGGAGATGCATTAAATAATCTTTGGCAGATTCAAGCAATTATGGGAACCTGTTTACGTTCAAGAAATTGTTTTTATTATGAACTCTATAGAGCTGAAAGTCGGTGGTGACTTTTACCAAGTCTTTACTCCTATACGAAACATCCTTATCATTTTATTGCAGCTTCTATGAACGAGGTTGCCGGCCGGAACAAGGATTGAGGAGAGAACGCAGAGAATCTTCCAGAACCGATGCAACTGAGAGAAATACCAACGCTGGGGAAATGTGCAGAATGCGATAAGCAAGGACGTGAACCGACTGTGTTACTTGCTATGTATTTTATGTTGCTGTTGCAATAAAATTTACCTTTTTAAATGTAGAAAACTGTGTTTCAATCCAGTCCATACAAGTAAAATAATTAAGAAAAAGAGCGTGTAATCATAAATGAATTCATATGAGAGGTCTATCGTATTTTCCCGAGAAGAGACTTAACATTCGTGATAAAGTAATTTACGCGAGAGAATGCGTGAGAATTATAGACATTTTTATCGACTTCATTCTTTCGATCTCCCTTCCCTCAGCATATGTACAAAATTCTTCTCAACATCTGCGATTCTCCGAAAGGGTGATGAAGAAATTGCATCCCCTTTCAATTCTTGTCGTGGGTTACGAAGGTGGTGAACATTTTTGCAATAAGTCTTGTGCCTATGAAAGAACCGTGTTCCTTCCTTTGGTTTAAAATCGGTTCCGTTGCGCGAAAGTAAAAGGGATAAGAACGGGAGGACTGCATGAATTCGTCACCTTCAACTCGAAATGTGAAACGAGGATGAGTGAAAAAAATGGACACACATCGCGTCTGTGTGGCTGGAATCCGACAGAGGGCCAATTATTCATTCGCTTTCCCGGCAGTCGTCGGCGGGCCTTCTCACGAGGAAACTATGTCTTCGGATCTTGAGAATCGAGTAGCTTATTTCGTTGGGGTCCCCCAATCTCAAGCGTGGGCTCTGGAATCTTGACGATTCATGCTGGATAAGGTGATTGTGAACGTAATGCTGTGTTTACCGGTTGACGGAGAACATAAAGGATTTTATGGATATGACAGAGGATAACGTTGTCGCGTGAGTGAAGCACAGCGGACATAGGAGGATGAGAGAGGATTTCAAGGTAAGTCCCATTGGAAAAATTTCTTATTCCTGCCCTTACAAGAATCTGCCTCGCGAATTCAACGTCCCGATTGCTTGCGAGTGAGGTAACCGACGCCTCTAATCGATCGAGACCTTTATCAGCGCGAATAATACTAGATCTAAGCAACAGCGAGCGAAGTCTTCATTCTCTCAGCTGCGCACTGCATATGGACTCGTATATTATCGCCTTATCGCGAGCTTAACAAAGATTCCGAAGCCGTTTCTTTGAACACGGTACTCCGTCGTAGCATCATAGTTTTAATGAGGACGATTGCATCTTCAACCGCGTTCATTATAATTAAAAAAAAGGGAAAATAAGTGACTGGGTACAGGGAGGATGTGAACGCGGCGAGGTCGCCAAGGAAAGTGCCAAATGCATGGCGGTATTTCGGGGCGCCATCGTTACCGGCGGGAATCTAAAATTGCAATTAGATTTATCAAAATTAGCTTGCGGTCCATCGTAACCGATGAAAATTTCATGAATACTAGTATTTATTATGATTTTTTGCCTACTACGTGAGTCTTACCGCACAAAGAGACCATTTTCATAACTACCCGCCAACTTAATATACCGAATTCGACAAAACTGCCATTACCCACCGCCCTCGTAAAAGAAGAGAGAAATTTTAAAGATATTCGATCGGGAATTGGATAATTGATTGTCATGGCATGAAATTCATTAATACAGCGTCTGCACTGACAGCGGTGGTATTTATTTCAGCCAATCAGAATCGAGATAAATGTTGTAGCGGGAGGTTGAATTCTGAAAAACTTAAATATTCTATATAAATCGGATAAAAGGTTAACATTCTCTCATTTCGAGCTGCACATAGTTAATTTCTACGGAGAATCGCTCCCGATATGATTAACTTTTGTATCGATTACGATTTTAAGCTTTGCTTAATGTATACAAGGGAAAAAATATGCTTCTCATTTTGCTTGTTAACTTCAACATTTAATCTTTTTTAACAGACCGGGACAAGATTCATGAACAGTTTATAGCTGTAAATCAATGTAGTGCCTTTTATAGTGAAGTGGATTAGAAATAAATTCTGATCTTTGGATATTTGCTTGCTCTTAATAAAATATTTCCCATTCAATTACAGGATGCTTTATCGTCGACAAGTTAAACTTCCCTTTGGCCGAGAAGAGCTCACACAATGGATTGCAACGTTCAACATCCTTGTCTCTGGCAGTGGAGGATTTTAATTACACATTTGGCACAGCTAGAACACTACCTTTTCAAGGTAAGTAGTGTTTGGAGGATGGACTTATAAGCTAGCAATTCCTTTGATGAAATGTGAACCAGACATTGCTTTTCATTCTCCTAGACGGACAGGAAAAGATTGTGTGAATTGGAAGAGGGTGATAATAGGTTCAAAAAGGATGGTTTAGTATCTACGATAGGTTCAGTTAATCATCAATTCAGCTTACAAATGGTTCGGTCAATTAAAATAAAGGCAGCTATCCTCATGCCTCCATACCATCTAATGGTTATTGCTCCCTTGACTATATTTCTATTACTCTCAATAATTTCATGTATAAGCATGCTTCAACCTTCACCGAATATTCATGTAACTTTTTTATTATTTATACACTTGGAAAGAATGAGACAGGATTCATTTATTACAAAAGATTTTAAATCAATTAGGTAGCTTTTTTGAGGGATGAGAGTTGGAAGTAATCAATGAATCCCTGATATTGCTTGCTTTTGATGAAATCAATCTATTTCAATTTCAGTACCTCTTTGCATCGATTGCTGACCTTAAGCCGAGGAGAGATCACACTATGGTTTGTGGGAAACCATTGTGTGATGTGTTCACCATCCTCACATTTGGAAGGAGAGGATATTCATTACACTTTTGGATATGTTAGGCCACTGATTTTACAAGGTAAGCAATATTGGTGCAAGATGTGTGGAGCTAACATTTTCTTTGATCAATGGAGAAACTGTTACAGTTTTCCTAGATGGAAATGAAACTAATCCATCAATAGGTCATCGATCACAAAGGGGATTGCAATGAATGTTCGAATATTAGCGGGAGATGCATTAAATAATCTTTGGCAGATTCAAGCAATTATGGGAACCTGTTTACGTTCAAGAAATTGTTTTTATTATGAACTCTATAGAGCTGAAAGTCGGTGGTGACTTTTACCAAGTCTTTACTCCTATACGAAACATCCTTATCATTTTATTGCAGCTTCTATGAACGAGGTTGCCGGCCGGAACATGGATTGAGGAGAGAACGCAGAGAATCTTCCAGAACCGATGCAACTGAGAGAAATACCAACGCTGGGGAAATGTGCAGAATGCGATAAGCAAGGACGTGAACCGACTGTGTTACTTGCTATGTATTTTATGTTGCTGTTGCAATAAAATTTACCTTTTTAAATGTAGAAAACTCTGTTTCAATCCAGTCCATACAAGTAAAATAATTAAGAAAAAGAGCGTGTAATCATAAATGAATTCATATGAGAGGTCTATCGTATTTTCCCGAGAAGAGACTTAACATTCGTGATAAAGTAATTTACGCGAGAGAATGCGTGAGAATTATAGACATTTTTATCGACTTCATTCTTTCGATCTCCCTTCCCTCAGCATATGTACAAAATTTTTCTCAACATCTGCGATTCTCCGAAAGGGTGATGAAGAAATTGCATCCCCTTTCAATTCTTGTCGTGGGTTACGAAGGTGGTGAACATTTTTGCAATAAGTCTTGTGCCTATGAAAGAACCGTGTTCCTTCCTTTGGTTTAAAATCGGTTCCGTTGCGCGAAAGTAAAAGGGATAAGAACGGGAGGACTGCATGAATTCGTCACCTTCAACTCGAAATGTGAAACGAGGATGAGTGAAAAAAATGGACACACATCGCGTCTGTGTGGCTGGAATCCGACAGAGGGCCAATTATTCATTCGCTTTCCCGGCAGTCGTCGGCGGGCCTTCTCACGAGGAAACTATGTTTTCGGATCTTGAGAATCGAGTAGCTTATTTCGTTGGGGTCCCCCAATCTCAAGCGTGGGCTCTGGAATCTTGACGATTCATGCTGGATAAGGTGATTGTGAACGTAATGCTGTGTTTACCGGTTGACGGAGAACATAAAGGATTTTATGGATATGACAGAGGATAACGTTGTCGCGTGAGTGAAGCACAGCGGACATAGGAGGATGAGAGAGAATTTCAAGGTAAGTCCCATTGGAAAAATTTCTTATTCCTGCCCTTACAAGAATCTGCCTCGCGAATTCAACGTCCCGATTGCTTGCGAGTGAGGTAACCGACGCCTCTAATCGATCGAGACCTTTATCAGCGCGAATAATACTAGATCTAAGCAACAGCGAGCGAAGTCTTCATTCTCTCAGCTGCGCACTGCATATGGACTCGTATATTATCGCCTTATCGCGAGCTTAACAAAGATTCCGAAGCCGTTTCTTTGAACACGGTACTCCGTCGTAGCATCATAGTTTTAATGAGGACGATTGCATCTTCAACCGCGTTCATTATAATTAAAAAAAAGGGAAAATAAGTGACTGGGTACAGGGAGGATGTGAACGCGGCGAGGTCGCCAAGGAAAGTGCCAAATGCATGGCGGTATTTCGGGGCGCCATTGTTACCGGCGGGAATCTAAAATTGCAATTAGATTTATCAAAATTAGCTTGCGGTCCATCGTAACCGATGAAAATTTCATGAATACTAGTATTTATTATGATTTTTTGCCTACTACGTGAGTCTTACCGCACAAAGAGACCATTTTCATAACTACCCGCCAACTTAATATACCGAATTCGACAAAACTGCCATTACCCACCGCCCTCGTAAAAGAAGAGAGAAATTTTAAAGATATTCGATCGGGAATTGGATAATTCATTGTCATGGCATGAAATTCATTAATACAGCGTCTGCACTGACAGCGGTGGTATTTATTTCAGCCAATCAGAATCGAGATAAATGTTGTAGCGGGAGGTTGAATTCTGAAAAACTTAAATATTCTATATAAATCGGATAAAAGGTTAACATTCTCTCATTTCGAGCTGCACATAGTTAATTTCTACGGAGAATCGCTCCCGATATGATTAACTTTTGTATCGATTACGATTTTAAGCTTTGCTTAATGTATACAAGGGAAAAAATATGCTTCTCATTTTGCTTGTTAACTTCAACATTTAATCTTTTTTAACAGACCGGGACAAGATTCATGAACAGTTTATAGCTGTAAATCAATGTAGTGCCTTTTATAGTGAAGTGGATTAGAAATAAATTCTGATCTTTGGATATTTGCTTGCTCTTAATAAAATATTTCCCATTCAATTACAGGATGCTTTATCGTCGACAAGTTAAACTTCCCTTTGGCCGAGAAGAGCTCACACAATGGATTGCAACGTTCAACATCCTTGTCTCTGGCAGTGGAGGATTTTAATTACACATTTGGCACAGCTAGAACACTACCTTTTCAAGGTAAGTAGTGTTTGGAGGATGGACTTATAAGCTAGCAATTCCTTTGATGAAATGTGAACCAGACATTGCTTTTCATTCTCCTAGACGGACGGGAAAAGATTGTGTGAATTGGAAGAGGGTGATAATAGGTTCAAAAAGGATGGTTTAGTATCTACGATAGGTTCAGTTAATCATCAATTCAGCTTACAAATGGTTCGGTCAATTAAAATAAAGGCAGCTATCCTCATGCCTCCATACCATCTAATGGTTATTGCTCCCTTGACTATATTTCTATTACTCTCAATAATTTCATGTATAAGCATGCTTCAACCTTCACCGAATATTCATGTAACTTTTTTATTATTTATACACTTGGAAAGAATGAGACAGGATTCATTTATTACAAAAGATTTTAAATCAATTAGGTAGCTTTTTTGAGGGATGAGAGTTGGAAGTAATCAATGAATCCCTGATATTGCTTGCTTTTGATGAAATCAATCTATTTCAATTTCAGTACCTCTTTGCATCGATTGCTGACCTTAAGCCGAGGAGAGATCACACTATGGTTTGTGGGAAACCATTGTGTGATGTGTTCACCATCCTCACATTTGGAAGGAGAGGATATTCATTACACTTTTGGATATGTTAGGCCACTGATTTTACAAGGTAAGCAATATTGGTGCAAGATGTGTGGAGCTAACATTTTCTTTGATCAATGGAGAAACTGTTACAGTTTTCCTAGATGGAAATGAAACTAATCCATCAATAGGTCATCGATCACAAAGGGGATTGCAATGAATGTTCGAATATTAGCGGGAGATGCATTAAATAATCTTTGGCAGATTCAAGCAATTATGGGAACCTGTTTACGTTCAAGAAATTGTTTTTATTATGAACTCTATAGAGCTGAAAGTCGGTGGTGACTTTTACCAAGTCTTTACTCCTATACGAAACATCCTTATCATTTTATTGCAGCTTCTATGAACGAGGTTGCCGGCCGGAACATGGATTGAGGAGAGAACGCAGAGAATCTTCCAGAACCGATGCAACTGAGAGAAATACCAACGCTGGGGAAATGTGCAGAATGCGATAAGCAAGGACGTGAACCGACTGTGTTACTTGCTATGTATTTTATGTTGCTGTTGCAATAAAATTTACCTTTTTAAATGTAGAAAACTCTGTTTCAATCCAGTCCATACAAGTAAAATAATTAAGAAAAAGAGCGTGTAATCATAAATGAATTCATATGAGAGGTCTATCGTATTTTCCCGAGAAGAGACTTAACATTCGTGATAAAGTAATTTACGCGAGAGAATGCGTGAGAATTATAGACATTTTTATCGACTTCATTCTTTCGATCTCCCTTCCCTCAGCATATGTACAAAATTTTTCTCAACATCTGCGATTCTCCGAAAGGGTGATGAAGAAATTGCATCCCCTTTCAATTCTTGTCGTGGGTTACGAAGGTGGTGAACATTTTTGCAATAAGTCTTGTGCCTATGAAAGAACCGTGTTCCTTCCTTTGGTTTAAAATCGGTTCCGTTGCGCGAAAGTAAAAGGGATAAGAACGGGAGGACTGCATGAATTCGTCACCTTCAACTCGAAATGTGAAACGAGGATGAGTGAAAAAAATGGACACACATCGCGTCTGTGTGGCTGGAATCCGACAGAGGGCCAATTATTCATTCGCTTTCCCGGCAGTCGTCGGCGGGCCTTCTCACGAGGAAACTATGTTTTCGGATCTTGAGAATCGAGTAGCTTATTTCGTTGGGGTCCCCCAATCTCAAGCGTGGGCTCTGGAATCTTGACGATTCATGCTGGATAAGGTGATTGTGAACGTAATGCTGTGTTTACCGGTTGACGGAGAACATAAAGGATTTTATGGATATGACAGAGGATAACGTTGTCGCGTGAGTGAAGCACAGCGGACATAGGAGGATGAGAGAGAATTTCAAGGTAAGTCCCATTGGAAAAATTTCTTATTCCTGCCCTTACAAGAATCTGCCTCGCGAATTCAACGTCCCGATTGCTTGCGAGTGAGGTAACCGACGCCTCTAATCGATCGAGACCTTTATCAGCGCGAATAATACTAGATCTAAGCAACAGCGAGCGAAGTCTTCATTCTCTCAGCTGCGCACTGCATATGGACTCGTATATTATCGCCTTATCGCGAGCTTAACAAAGATTCCGAAGCCGTTTCTTTGAACACGGTACTCCGTCGTAGCATCATAGTTTTAATGAGGACGATTGCATCTTCAACCGCGTTCATTATAATTAAAAAAAAGGGAAAATAAGTGACTGGGTACAGGGAGGATGTGAACGCGGCGAGGTCGCCAAGGAAAGTGCCAAATGCATGGCGGTATTTCGGGGCGCCATTGTTACCGGCGGGAATCTAAAATTGCAATTAGATTTATCAAAATTAGCTTGCGGTCCATCGTAACCGATGAAAATTTCATGAATACTAGTATTTATTATGATTTTTTGCCTACTACGTGAGTCTTACCGCACAAAGAGACCATTTTCATAACTACCCGCCAACTTAATATACCGAATTCGACAAAACTGCCATTACCCACCGCCCTCGTAAAAGAAGAGAGAAATTTTAAAGATATTCGATCGGGAATTGGATAATTCATTGTCATGGCATGAAATTCATTAATACAGCGTCTGCACTGACAGCGGTGGTATTTATTTCAGCCAATCAGAATCGAGATAAATGTTGTAGCGGGAGGTTGAATTCTGAAAAACTTAAATATTCTATATAAATCGGATAAAAGGTTAACATTCTCTCATTTCGAGCTGCACATAGTTAATTTCTACGGAGAATCGCTCCCGATATGATTAACTTTTGTATCGATTACGATTTTAAGCTTTGCTTAATGTATACAAGGGAAAAAATATGCTTCTCATTTTGCTTGTTAACTTCAACATTTAATCTTTTTTAACAGACCGGGACAAGATTCATGAACAGTTTATAGCTGTAAATCAATGTAGTGCCTTTTATAGTGAAGTGGATTAGAAATAAATTCTGATCTTTGGATATTTGCTTGCTCTTAATAAAATATTTCCCATTCAATTACAGGATGCTTTATCGTCGACAAGTTAAACTTCCCTTTGGCCGAGAAGAGCTCACACAATGGATTGCAACGTTCAACATCCTTGTCTCTGGCAGTGGAGGATTTTAATTACACATTTGGCACAGCTAGAACACTACCTTTTCAAGGTAAGTAGTGTTTGGAGGATGGACTTATAAGCTAGCAATTCCTTTGATGGAATGTGAACCAGACATTGCTTTTCATTCTCCTAGACGGACGGGAAAAGATTGTGTGAATTGGAAGAGGGTGATAATAGGTTCAAAAAGGATGGTTTAGTATCTACGATAGGTTCAGTTAATCATCAATTCAGCTTACAAATGGTTCGGTCAATTAAAATAAAGGCAGCTATCCTCATGCCTCCATACCATCTAATGGTTATTGCTCCCTTGACTATATTTCTATTACTCTCAATAATTTCATGTATAAGCATGCTTCAACCTTCACCGAATATTCATGTAACTTTTTTATTATTTATACACTTGGAAAGAATGAGACAGGATTCATTTATTACAAAAGATTTTAAATCAATTAGGTAGCTTTTTTGAGGGATGAGAGTTGGAAGTAATCAATGAATCCCTGATATTGCTTGCTTTTGATGAAATCAATCTATTTCAATTTCAGTACCTCTTTGCATCGATTGCTGACCTTAAGCCGAGGAGAGATCACACTATGGTTTGTGGGAAACCATTGTGTGATGTGTTCACCATCCTCACATTTGGAAGGAGAGGATATTCATTACACTTTTGGATATGTTAGGCCACTGATTTTACAAGGTAAGCAATATTGGTGCAAGATGTGTGGAGCTAACATTTTCTTTGATCAACGGAGAAACTGTTACAGTTTTCCTAGATGGAAATGAAACTAATCCATCAATAGGTCATCGATCACAAAGGGGATTGCAATGAATGTTCGAATATTAGCGGGAGATGCATTAAATAATCTTTGGCAGATTCAAGCAATTATGGGAACCTGTTTACGTTCAAGAAATTGTTTTTATTATGAACTCTATAGAGCTGAAAGTCGGTGGTGACTTTTACCAAGTCTTTACTCCTATACGAAACATCCTTATCATTTTATTGCAGCTTCTATGAACGAGGTTGCCGGCCGGAACAAGGATTGAGGAGAGAACGCAGAGAATCTTCCAGAACCGATGCAACTGAGAGAAATACCAACGCTGGGGAAATGTGCAGAATGCGATTAACAAGGACGTGAACCGACTGTGTTACTTGCTATGTATTTTATGTTGCTGTTGCAATAAAATTTACCTTTTTAAATGTAGAAAACTGTGTTTCAATCCAGTCCATACAAGTAAAATAATTAAGAAAAAGAGCGTGTAATCATAAATGAATTCATATGAGAGGTCTATCGTATTTTCCCGAGAAGAGACTTAACATTCGTGATAAAGTAATTTACGCGAGAGAATGCGTGAGAATTATAGACATTTTTATCGACTTCATTCTCTCGATCTCCCTTCCCTCAGCATATGTACAAAATTTTTCTCAACATCTGCGATTCTCCGAAAGGGTGATGAAGAAATTGCATCCCCTTTCAATTCTTGTCGTGGGTTACGAAGGTGGTGAACATTTTTGCAATAAGTCTTGTGCCTATGAAAGAACCGTGTTCCTTCCTTTGGTTTAAAATCGGTTCCGTTGCGCGAAAGTAAAAGGGATAAGAACGGGAGGACTGCATGAATTCGTCACCTTCAACTCGAAATGTGAAACGAGGATGAGTGAAAAAAATGGACACACATCGCGTCTGTGTGGCTGGAATCCGACAGAGGGCCAATTATTCATTCGCTTTCCCGGCAGTCGTCGGCGGGCCTTCTCACGAGGAAACTATGTCTTCGGATCTTGAGAATCGAGTAGCTTATTTCGTTGGGGTCCCCCAATCTCAAGCGTGGGCTCTGGAATCTTGACGATTCATGCTGGATAAGGTGATTGTGAACGTAATGCTGTGTTTACCGGTTGACGGAGAACATAAAGGATTTTATGGATATGACAGAGGATAACGTTGTCGCGTGAGTGAAGCACAGCGGACATAGGAGGATGAGAGAGAATTTCAAGGTAAGTCCCATTGGAAAAATTTCTTATTCCTGCCCTTACAAGAATCTGCCTCGCGAATTCAACGTCCCGATTGCTTGCGAGTGAGGTAACCGACGCCTCTAATCGATCGAGACCTTTATCAGCGCGAATAATACTAGATCTAAGCAACAGCGAGCGAAGTCTTCATTCTCTCAGCTGCGCACTGCATATGGACTCGTATATTATCGCCTTATCGCGAGCTTAACAAAGATTCCGAAGCCGTTTCTTTGAACACGGTACTCCGTCGTAGCATCATAGTTTTAATGAGGACGATTGCATCTTCAACCGCGTTCATTATAATTAAAAAAAAAGGGAAAATAAGTGACTGGGTACAGGGAGGATGTGAACGCGGCGAGGTCGCCAAGGAAAGTGCCAAATGCATGGCGGTATTTCGGGGCGCCATTGTTACCGGCGGGCATCTAAAATTGCAATTAGATTTATCAAAATTAGCTTGCGGTCCATCGTAACCGATGAAAATTTCATGAATACTAGTATTTATTATGATTTTTTGCCTACTACGTGAGTCTTACCGCACAAAGAGACCATTTTCATAACTACCCGCCAACTTAATATACCGAATTCGACAAAACTGCCATTACCCACCGCCCTCGTAAAAGAAGAGAGAAATTTTAAAGATATTCGATCGGGAATTGGATAATTCATTGTCATGGCATGAAATTCATTAATACAGCGTCTGCACTGACAGCGGTGGTATTTATTTCAGCCAATCAGAATCGAGATAAATGTTGTAGCGGGAGGTTGAATTCTGAAAAACTTAAATATTCTATATAAATCGGATAAAAGGTTAACATTCTCTCATTTCGAGCTGCACATAGTTAATTTCTACGGAGAATCGCTCCCGATATGATTAACTTTTGTATCGATTACGATTTTAAGCTTTGCTTAATGTATACAAGGGAAAAAATATGCTTCTCATTTTGCTTGTTAACTTCAACATTTAATCTTTTTTAACAGACCGGGACAAGATTCATGAACAGTTTATAGCTGTAAATCAATGTAGTGCCTTTTATAGTGAAGTGGATTAGAAATAAATTCTGATCTTTGGATATTTGCTTGCTCTTAATAAAATATTTCCCATTCAATTACAGGATGCTTTATCGTCGACAAGTTAAACTTCCCTTTGGCCGAGAAGAGCTCACACAATGGATTGCAACGTTCAACATCCTTGTCTCTGGCAGTGGAGGATTTTAATTACACATTTGGCACAGCTAGAACACTACCTTTTCAAGGTAAGTAGTGTTTGGAGGATGGACTTATAAGCTAGCAATTCCTTTGATGGAATGTGAACCAGACATTGCTTTTCATTCTCCTAGACGGACGGGAAAAGATTGTGTGAATTGGAAGAGGGTGATAATAGGTTCAAAAAGGATGGTTTAGTATCTACGATAGGTTCAGTTAATCATCAATTCAGCTTACAAATGGTTCGGTCAATTAAAATAAAGGCAGCTATCCTCATGCCTCCATACCATCTAATGGTTATTGCTCCCTTGACTATATTTCTATTACTCTCAATAATTTCATGTATAAGCATGCTTCAACCTTCACAGAATATTCATGTAACTTTTTTATTATTTATACACTTGGAAAGAATGAGACAGGATTCATTTATTACAAAAGATTTTAAATCAATTAGGTAGCTTTTTTGAGGGATGAGAGTTGGAAGTAATCAATGAATCCCTGATATTGCTTGCTTTTGATGAAATCAATCTATTTCAATTTCAGTACCTCTTTGCATCGATTGCTGACCTTAAGCCGAGGAGAGATCACACTATGGTTTGTGGGAAACCATTGTGTGATGTGTTCACCATCCTCACATTTGGAAGGAGAGGATATTCATTACACTTTTGGATATGTTAGGCCACTGATTTTACAAGGTAAGCAATATTGGTGCAAGATGTGTGGAGCTAACATTTTCTTTGATCAACGGAGAAACTGTTACAGTTTTCCTAGATGGAAATGAAACTAATCCATCAATAGGTCATCGATCACAAAGGGGATTGCAATGAATGTTCGAATATTAGCGGGAGATGCATTAAATAATCTTTGGCAGATTCAAGCAATTATGGGAACCTGTTTACGTTCAAGAAATTGTTTTTATTATGAACTCTATAGAGCTGAAAGTCGGTGCTGACTTTTACCAAGTCTTTTTTCCTATACAAAACATCCTTATCATTTTATTGCAGCTTCTATGAACGAGGTTGCCGGCCGGAACAAGGATTGAGGAGAGAACGCAGAGAATCTTCCAGAACCGATGCAACTGAGAGAAATACCAACGCTGGGGAAATGTGCAGAATGCGATAAACAAGGACGTGAACCGACTGTGTTACTTGCTATGTATTTTATGTTGCTGTTGCAATAAAATTTACCTTTTTAAATGTAGAAAACTGTGTTTCAATCCATTCCATACAAGTAAAATAATTAAGAAAAAGAGCGTGTAATCATAAATGAATTCATATGAGAGGTCTATCGTATTTTCCCAAGAAGAGACTTAACATTCGTGATAAAGTAATTTACGCGAGAGAATGCGTGAGAATTATAGACATTTTTATCGACTTCATTCTTTCGATCTCCCTTCCCTCAGCAGATGTACAAAATTCTTCTCAACATCTGCGATTCTCCGAAAGGGTGATGAAGAAATTGCATCCCCTTTCAATTCTTGTCGTGGGTTACGAAGGTGGTGAACATTTTTGCAATAAGTCTTGTGCCTATGAAAGAAGCGTGTTCCTTCCTTTGGTTTAAAATCGGTTCCGTTGCGCGAAAGTAAAAGGGATAAGAACGGGAGGACTGCATGAATTCGTCACCTTCAACTCGAAATGTGAAACGAGGATGAGTGAAAAAAATGGACACACATCGCGTCTGTGTGGCTGGAATCCGACAGAGGGCCAATTATTCATTCGCTTTCCCGGCAGTCGTCGGCGGGCCTTCTCACGAGGAAACTATGTCTTCGGATCTTGAGAATCGAGTAGCTTATTTCGTTGGGGTCCCCCAATCTCAAGCGTGGGCTCTGGAATCTTGACGATTCATGCTGGATAAGGTGATTGTGAACGTAATGCTGTGTTTACCGGTTGACGGAGAACATAAAGGATTTTATGGATATGACAGAGGATAACGTTGTCGCGTGAGTGAAGCACAGCGGACATAGGAGGATGAGAGAGAATTTCAAGGTAAGTCCCATTGGAAAAATTTCTTATTCCTGCCCTTACAAGAATCTGCCTCGCGAATTCAACGTCCCGATTGCTTGCGAGTGAGGTAACCGACGCCTCTAATCGATCGAGACCTTTATCAGCGCGAATAATACTAGATCTAAGCAACAGCGAGCGAAGTCTTCATTCTCTCAGCTGCGCACTGCATATGGACTCGTATATTATCGCCTTATCGCGAGCTTAACAAAGATTCCGAAGCCGTTTCTTTGAACACGGTACTCCGTCGTAGCATCATAGTTTTAATGAGGACGATTGCATCTTCAACCGCGTTCATTATAATTAAAAAAAAAGGGAAAATAAGTGACTGGGTACAGGGAGGATGTGAACGCGGCGAGGTCGCCAAGGAAAGTGCCAAATGCATGGCGGTATTTCGGGGCGCCATTGTTACCGGCGGGAATCTAAAATTGCAATTAGATTTATCAAAATTAGCTTGCGGTCCATCGTAACCGATGAAAATTTCATGAATACTAGTATTTATTATGATTTTTTGCCTACTACGTGAGTCTTACCGCACAAAGAGACCATTTTCATAACTACCCGCCAACTTAATATACCGAATTCGACAAAACTGCCATTACCCACCGCCCTCGTAAAAGAAGAGAGAAATTTTAAAGATATTCGATCGGGAATTGGATAATTCATTGTCATGGCATGAAATTCATTAATACAGCGTCTGCACTGACAGCGGTGGTATTTATTTCAGCCAATCAGAATCGAGATAAATGTTGTAGCGGGAGGTTGAATTCTGAAAAACTTAAATATTCTATATAAATCGGATAAAAGGTTAACATTCTCTCATTTCGAGCTGCACATAGTTAATTTCTACGGAGAATCGCTCCCGATATGATTAACTTTTGTATCGATTACGATTTTAAGCTTTGCTTAATGTATACAAGGGAAAAAATATGCTTCTCATTTTGCTTGTTAACTTCAACATTTAATCTTTTTTAACAGACCGGGACAAGATTCATGAACAGTTTATAGCTGTAAATCAATGTAGTGCCTTTTATAGTGAAGTGGATTAGAAATAAATTCTGATCTTTGGATATTTGCTTGCTCTTAATAAAATATTTCCCATTCAATTACAGGATGCTTTATCGTCGACAAGTTAAACTTCCCTTTGGCCGAGAAGAGCTCACACAATGGATTGCAACGTTCAACATCCTTGTCTCTGGCAGTGGAGGATTTTAATTACACATTTGGCACAGCTAGAACACTACCTTTTCAAGGTAAGTAGTGTTTGGAGGATGGACTTATAAGCTAGCAATTCCTTTGATGGAATGTGAACCAGACATTGCTTTTCATTCTCCTAGACGGACAGGAAAAGATTGTGTGAATTGGAAGAGGGTGATAATAGGTTCAAAAAGGATGGTTTAGTATCTACGATAGGTTCAGTTAATCATCAATTCAGCTTACAAATGGTTCGGTCAATTAAAATAAAGGCAGCTATCCTCATGCCTCCATACCATCTAATGGTTATTGCTCCCTTGACTATATTTCTATTACTCTCAATAATTTCATGTATAAGCATGCTTCAACCTTCACCGAATATTCATGTAACTTTTTTATTATTTATACACTTGGAAAGAATGAGACAGGATTCATTTATTACAAAAGATTTTAAATCAATTAGGTAGCTTTTTTGAGGGATGAGAGTTGGAAGTAATCAATGAATCCCTGATATTGCTTGCTTTTGATGAAATCAATCTATTTCAATTTCAGTACCTCTTTGCATCGATTGCTGACCTTAAGCCGAGGAGAGATCACACTATGGTTTGTGGGAAACCATTGTGTGATGTGTTCACCATCCTCACATTTGGAAGGAGAGGATATTCATTACACTTTTGGATATGTTAGGCCACTGATTTTACAAGGTAAGCAATATTGGTGCAAGATGTGTGGAGCTAACATTTTCTTTGATCAACGGAGAAACTGTTACAGTTTTCCTAGATGGAAATGAAACTAATCCATCAATAGGTCATCGATCACAAAGGGGATTGCAATGAATGTTCGAATATTAGCGGGAGATGCATTAAATAATCTTTGGCAGATTCAAGCAATTATGGGAACCTGTTTACGTTCAAGAAATTGTTTTTATTATGAACTCTATAGAGCTGAAAGTCGGTGCTGACTTTTACCAAGTCTTTACTCCAATACGAAACATCCTTATCATTTTATTGCAGCTTCTATGAACGAGGGTGCCGGCCGGAACAAGGATTGAGGAGAGAACGCAGAGAATCTTCCAGAACCGATGCAACTGAGAGAAATACCAACGCTGGGGAAATGTGCAGAATGCGATAAACAAGGACGTGAACCGACTGTGTTACTTGCTATGTATTTTATGTTGCTGTTGCAATAAAATTTACCTTTTTAAATGTAGAAAACTGTGTTTCAATCCATTCCATACAAGTAAAATAATTAAGAAAAAGAGCGTGTAATCATAAATGAATTCATATGAGAGGTCTATCGTATTTTCCCAAGAAGAGACTTAACATTCGTGATAAAGTAATTTACGCGAGAGAATGCGTGAGAATTATAGACATTTTTATCGACTTCATTCTTTCGATCTCCCTTCCCTCAGCAGATGTACAAAATTTTTCTCAACATCTGCGATTCTCCGAAAGGGTGATGAAGAAATTGCATCCCCTTTCAATTCTTGTCGTGGGTTACGAAGGTGGTGAACATTTTTGCAATAAGTCTTGTGCCTATGAAAGAAGCGTGTTCCTTCCTTTGGTTTAAAATCGGTTTCGTCGTGCGAAAGTAAAAGGGATAAGAACGGAAGGACTGCATGAATTCGTCACCTTCAACTCGAAATGTGAAACGAGGATGAGTGAAAAAAATGGACACACATCGCGTCTGTGTGGCTGGAATCCGACAGAGGGCCAATTATTCATTCGCTTTCCCGGCAGTCGTCGGCGGGCCTTCTCACGAGGAAACTATGTCTTCGGATCTTGAGAATCGAGTAGCTTATTTCGTTGGGGTCCCCCAATCTCAAGCGTGGGCTCTGGAATCTTGACGATTCATGCTGGATAAGGTGATTGTGAACGTAATGCTGTGTTTACCGGTTGACGGAGAACATAAAGGATTTTATGGATATGACAGAGGATAACGTTGTCGCGTGAGTGAAGCACAGCGGACATAGGAGGATGAGAGAGAATTTCAAGGTAAGTCCCATTGGAAAAATTTCTTATTCCTGCCCTTACAAGAATCTGCCTCGCGAATTCAACGTCCCGATTGCTTGCGAGTGAGGTAACCGACGCCTCTAATCGATCGAGACCTTTATCAGCGCGAATAATACTAGATCTAAGCAACAGCGAGCGAAGTCTTCATTCTCTCAGCTGCGCACTGCATATGGACTCGTATATTATCGCCTTATCGCGAGCTTAACAAAGATTCCGAAGCCGTTTCTTTGAACACGGTACTCCGTCGTAGCATCATAGTTTTAATGAGGACGATTGCATCTTCAACCGCGTTCATTATAATTAAAAAAAAGGGAAAATAAGTGACTGGGTACAGGTAGGATGTGAACGCGGCGAGGTCGCCAAGGAAAGTGCCAAATGCATGGCGGTATTTCGGGGCGCCATTGTTACCGGCGGGAATCTAAAATTGCAATTAGATTTATCAAAATTAGCTTGCGGTCCATCGTAACCGATGAAAATTTCATGAATACTAGTATTTATTATGATTTTTTGCCTACTACGTGAGTCTTACCGCACAAAGAGACCATTTTCATAACTACCCGCCAACTTAATATACCGAATTCGACAAAACTGCCATTACCCACCGCCCTCGTAAAAGAAGAGAGAAATTTTAAAGATATTCGATCGGGAATTGGATAATTCATTGTCATGGCATGAAATTCATTAATACAGCGTCTGCACTGACAGCGGTGGTATTTATTTCAGCCAATCAGAATCGAGATAAATGTTGTAGCGGGAGGTTGAATTCTGAAAAACTTAAATATTCTATATAAATCGGATAAAAGGTTAACATTCTCTCATTTCGAGCTGCACATAGTTAATTTCTACGGAGAATCGCTCCCGATATGATTAACTTTTGTATCGATTACGATTTTAAGCTTTGCTTAATGTATACAAGGGAAAAAATATGCTTCTCATTTTGCTTGTTAACTTCAACATTTAATCTTTTTTAACAGACCGGGACAAGATTCATGAACAGTTTATAGCTGTAAATCAATGTAGTGCCTTTTATAGTGAAGTGGATTAGAAATAAATTCTGATCTTTGGATATTTGCTTGCTCTTAATAAAATATTTCCCATTCAATTACAGGATGCTTTATCGTCGACAAGTTAAACTTCCCTTTGGCCGAGAAGAGCTCACACAATGGATTGCAACGTTCAACATCCTTGTCTCTGGCAGTGGAGGATTTTAATTACACATTTGGCACAGCTAGAACACTACCTTTTCAAGGTAAGTAGTGTTTGGAGGATGGACTTATAAGCTAGCAATTCCTTTGATGGAATGTGAACCAGACATTGCTTTTCATTCTCCTAGACGGACAGGAAAAGATTGTGTGAATTGGAAGATGGTGATAATAGGTTCAAAAAGGATGGTTTAGTATCTACGATAGGTTCAGTTAATCATCAATTCAGCTTACAAATGGTTCGGTCAATTAAAATAAAGGCAGCTATCCTCATGCCTCCATACCATCTAATGGTTATTGCTCCCTTGACTATATTTCTATTACTCTCAATAATTTCATGTATAAGCATGCTTCAACCTTCACCGAATATTCATGTAACTTTTTTATTATTTATACACTTGGAAAGAATGAGACAGGATTCATTTATTACAAAAGATTTTAAATCAATTAGGTAGCTTTTTTGAGGGATGAGAGTTGGAAGTAATCAATGAATCCCTGATATTGCTTGCTTTTGATGAAATCAATCTATTTCAATTTCAGTACCTCTTTGCATCGATTGCTGACCTTAAGCCGAGGAGAGATCACACTATGGTTTGTGGGAAACCATTGTGTGATGTGTTCACCATCCTCACATTTGGAAGGAGAGGATATTCATTACACTTTTGGATATGTTAGGCCACTGATTTTACAAGGTAAGCAATATTGGTGCAAGATGTGTGGAGCTAACATTTTCTTTGATCAACGGAGAAACTGTTACAGTTTTCCTAGATGGAAATGAAACTAATCCATCAATAGGTCATCGATCACAAAGGGGATTGCAATGAATGTTCGAATATTAGCGGGAGATGCATTAAATAATCTTTGGCAGATTCAAGCAATTATGGGAACCTGTTTACGTTCAAGAAATTGTTTTTATTATGAACTCTATAGAGCTGAAAGTCGGTGGTGACTTTTACCAAGTCTTTACTCCTATACGAAACATCCTTATCATTTTATTGCAGCTTCTATGAACGAGGTTGCCGGCCGGAACAAGGATTGAGGAGAGAACGCAGAGAATCTTCCAGAACCGATGCAACTGAGAGAAATACCAACGCTGGGGAAATGTGCAGAATGCGATAAGCAAGGACGTGAACCGACTGTGTTACTTGCTATGTATTTTATGTTGCTGTTGCAATAAAATTTACCTTTTTAAATGTAGAAAACTCTGTTTCAATCCAGTCCATACAAGTAAAATAATTAAGAAAAAGAGCGTGTAATCATAAATGAATTCATATGAGAGGTCTATCGTATTTTCCCGAGAAGAGACTTAACATTCGTGATAAAGTAATTTACGCGAGAGAATGCGTGAGAATTATAGACATTTTTATCGACTTCATTCTTTCGATCTCCCTTCCCTCAGCATATGTACAAAATTTTTCTCAACATCTGCGATTCTCCGAAAGGGTGATGAAGAAATTGCATCCCCTTTCAATTCTTGTCGTGGGTTACGAAGGTGGTGAACATTTTTGCAATAAGTCTTGTGCCTATGAAAGAAGCGTGTTCCTTCCTTTGGTTTAAAATCGGTTCCGTCGTGCGAAAGTAAAAGGGATAAGAACGGAAGGACTGCATGAATTCGTCACCTTCAACTCGAAATGTGAAACGAGGATGAGTGAAAAAAATGGACACACATCGCGTCTGTGTGGCTGGAATCCGACAGAGGGCCAATTATTCATTCGCTTTCCCGGCAGTCGTCGGCGGGCCTTCTCACGAGGAAACTATGTCTTCGGATCTTGAGAATCGAGTAGCTTATTTCGTTGGGGTCCCCCAATCTCAAGCGTGGGCTCTGGAATCTTGACGATTCATGCTGGATAAGGTGATTGTGAACGTAATGCTGTGTTTACCGGTTGACGGAGAACATAAAGGATTTTATGGATATGACAGAGGATAACGTTGTCGCGTGAGTGAAGCACAGCGGACATAGGAGGATGAGAGAGAATTTCAAGGTAAGTCCCATTGGAAAAATTTCTTATTCCTGCCCTTACAAGAATCTGCCTCGCGAATTCAACGTCCCGATTGCTTGCGAGTGAGGTAACCGACGCCTCTAATCGATCGAGACCTCTATCAGCGCGAATAATACTAGATCTAAGCAACAGCGAGCGAAGTCTTCATTCTCTCAGCTGCGCACTGCATATGGACTCGTATATTATCGCCTTATCGCGAGCTTAACAAAGATTCCGAAGCCGTTTCTTTGAACACGGTACTCCGTCGCAGCATCATAGTTTTAATGAGGACGATTGCATCTTCAACCGCGTTCATTATAATTAAAAAAAAGGGAAAATAAGTGACTGGGTACAGGGAGGATGTGAACGCGGCGAGGTCGCCAAGGAAAGTGCCAAATGCATGGCGGTATTTCGGGGCGCCATTGTTACCGGCGGGAATCTAAAATTGCAATTAGATTTATCAAAATTAGCTTGCGGTCCATCGTAACCGATGAAAATTTCATGAATACTAGTATTTATTATGATTTTTTGCCTACTACGTGAGTCTTACCGCACAAAGAGACCATTTTCATAACTACCCGCCAACTTAATATACCGAATTCGACAAAACTGCCATTACCCACCGCCCTCGTAAAAGAAGAGAGAAATTTTAAAGATATTCGATCGGGAATTGGATAATTCATTGTCATGGCATGAAATTCATTAATACAGCGTCTGCACTGACAGCGGTGGTATTTATTTCAGCCAATCAGAATCGAGATAAATGTTGTAGCGGGAGGTTGACTTCTGAAAAACTTAAATATTCTATATAAATCGGATAAAAGGTTAACATTCTCTCATTTCGAGCTGCACATAGTTAATTTCTACGGAGAATCGCTCCCGATATGATTAACTTTTGTATCGATTACGATTTTAAGCTTTGCTTAATGTATACAAGGGAAAAAATATGCTTCTCATTTTGCTTGTTAACTTCAACATTTAATCTTTTTTAACAGACCGGGACAAGATTCATGAACAGTTTATAGCTGTAAATCAATGTAGTGCCTTTTATAGTGAAGTGGATTAGAAATAAATTCTGATCTTTGGATATTTGCTTGCTCTTAATAAAATATTTCCCATTCAATTACAGGATGCTTTATCGTCGACAAGTTAAACTTCCCTTTGGCCGAGAAGAGCTCACACAATGGATTGCAACGTTCAACATCCTTGTCTCTGGCAGTGGAGGATTTTAATTACACATTTGGCACAGCTAGAACACTACCTTTTCAAGGTAAGTAGTGTTTGGAGGATGGACTTATAAGCTAGCAATTCCTTTGATGGAATGTGAACCAGACATTGCTTTTCATTCTCCTAGACGGACGGGAAAAGATTGTGTGAATTGGAAGAGGGTGATAATAGGTTCAAAAAGGATGGTTTAGTATCTACGATAGGTTCAGTTAATCATCAATTCAGCTTACAAATGGTTCGGTCAATTAAAATAAAGGCAGCTATCCTCATGCCTCCATACCATCTAATGGTTATTGCTCCCTTGACTATATTTCTATTACTCTCAATAATTTCATGTATAAGCATGCTTCAACCTTCACCGAATATTCATGTAACTTTTTTATTATTTATACACTTGGAAAGAATGAGACAGGATTCATTTATTACAAAAGATTTTAAATCAATTAGGTAGCTTTTTTGAGGGATGAGAGTTGGAAGTAATCAATGAATCCCTGATATTGCTTGCTTTTGATGAAATCAATCTATTTCAATTTCAGTACCTCTTTGCATCGATTGCTGACCTTAAGCCGAGGAGAGATCACACTATGGTTTGTGGGAAACCATTGTGTGATGTGTTCACCATCCTCACATTTGGAAGGAGAGGATATTCATTACACTTTTGGATATGTTAGGCCACTGATTTTACAAGGTAAGCAATATTGGTGCAAGATGTGTGGAGCTAACATTTTCTTTGATCAACGGAGAAACTGTTACAGTTTTCCTAGATGGAAATGAAACTAATCCATCAATAGGTCATCGATCACAAAGGGGATTGCAATGAATGTTCGAATATTAGCGGGAGATGCATTAAATAATCTTTGGCAGATTCAAGCAATTATGGGAACCTGTTTACGTTCAAGAAATTGTTTTTATTATGAACTCTATAGAGCTGAAAGTCGGTGCTGACTTTTACCAAGTCTTTACTCCAATACGAAACATCCTTATCATTTTATTGCAGCTTCTATGAACGAGGGTGCCGGCCGGAACAAGGATTGAGGAGAGAACGCAGAGAATCTTCCAGAACCGATGCAACTGAGAGAAATACCAACGCTGGGGAAATGTGCAGAATGCGATAAACAAGGACGTGAACCGACTGTGTTACTTGCTATGTATTTTATGTTGCTGTTGCAATAAAATTTACCTTTTTAAATGTAGAAAACTGTGTTTCAATCCATTCCATACAAGTAAAATAATTAAGAAAAAGAGCGTGTAATCATAAATGAATTCATATGAGAGGTCTATCGTATTTTCCCAAGAAGAGACTTAACATTCGTGATAAAGTAATTTACGCGAGAGAATGCGTGAGAATTATAGACATTTTTATCGACTTCATTCTTTCGATCTCCCTTCCCTCAGCAGATGTACAAAATTTTTCTCAACATCTGCGATTCTCCGAAAGGGTGATGAAGAAATTGCATCCCCTTTCAATTCTTGTCGTGGGTTACGAAGGTGGTGAACATTTTTGCAATAAGTCTTGTGCCTATGAAAGAAGCGTGTTCCTTCCTTTGGTTTAAAATCGGTTTCGTCGTGCGAAAGTAAAAGGGATAAGAACGGAAGGACTGCATGAATTCGTCACCTTCAACTCGAAATGTGAAACGAGGATGAGTGAAAAAAATGGACACACATCGCGTCTGTGTGGCTGGAATCCGACAGAGGGCCAATTATTCATTCGCTTTCCCGGCAGTCGTCGGCGGGCCTTCTCACGAGGAAACTATGTCTTCGGATCTTGAGAATCGAGTAGCTTATTTCGTTGGGGTCCCCCAATCTCAAGCGTGGGCTCTGGAATCTTGACGATTCATGCTGGATAAGGTGATTGTGAACGTAATGCTGTGTTTACCGGTTGACGGAGAACATAAAGGATTTTATGGATATGACAGAGGATAACGTTGTCGCGTGAGTGAAGCACAGCGGACATAGGAGGATGAGAGAGAATTTCAAGGTAAGTCCCATTGGAAAAATTTCTTATTCCTGCCCTTACAAGAATCTGCCTCGCGAATTCAACGTCCCGATTGCTTGCGAGTGAGGTAACCGACGCCTCTAATCGATCGAGACCTCTATCAGCGCGAATAATACTAGATCTAAGCAACAGCGAGCGAAGTCTTCATTCTCTCAGCTGCGCACTGCATATGGACTCGTATATTATCGCCTTATCGCGAGCTTAACAAAGATTCCGAAGCCGTTTCTTTGAACACGGTACTCCGTCGCAGCATCATAGTTTTAATGAGGACGATTGCATCTTCAACCGCGTTCATTATAATTAAAAAAAAGGGAAAATAAGTGACTGGGTACAGGGAGGATGTGAACGCGGCGAGGTCGCCAAGGAAAGTGCCAAATGCATGGCGGTATTTCGGGGCGCCATTGTTACCGGCGGGAATCTAAAATTGCAATTAGATTTATCAAAATTAGCTTGCGGTCCATCGTAACCGATGAAAATTTCATGAATACTAGTATTTATTATGATTTTTTGCCTACTACGTGAGTCTTACCGCACAAAGAGACCATTTTCATAACTACCCGCCAACTTAATATACCGAATTCGACAAAACTGCCATTACCCACCGCCCTCGTAAAAGAAGAGAGAAATTTTAAAGATATTCGATCGGGAATTGGATAATTCATTGTCATGGCATGAAATTCATTAATACAGCGTCTGCACTGACAGCGGTGGTATTTATTTCAGCCAATCAGAATCGAGATAAATGTTGTAGCGGGAGGTTGACTTCTGAAAAACTTAAATATTCTATATAAATCGGATAAAAGGTTAACATTCTCTCATTTCGAGCTGCACATAGTTAATTTCTACGGAGAATCGCTCCCGATATGATTAACTTTTGTATCGATTACGATTTTAAGCTTTGCTTAATGTATACAAGGGAAAAAATATGCTTCTCATTTTGCTTGTTAACTTCAACATTTAATCTTTTTTAACAGACCGGGACAAGATTCATGAACAGTTTATAGCTGTAAATCAATGTAGTGCCTTTTATAGTGAAGTGGATTAGAAATAAATTCTGATCTTTGGATATTTGCTTGCTCTTAATAAAATATTTCCCATTCAATTACAGGATGCTTTATCGTCGACAAGTTAAACTTCCCTTTGGCCGAGAAGAGCTCACACAATGGATTGCAACGTTCAACATCCTTGTCTCTGGCAGTGGAGGATTTTAATTACACATTTGGCACAGCTAGAACACTACCTTTTCAAGGTAAGTAGTGTTTGGAGGATGGACTTATAAGCTAGCAATTCCTTTGATGGAATGTGAACCAGACATTGCTTTTCATTCTCCTAGACGGACAGGAAAAGATTGTGTGAATTGGAAGAGGGTGATAATAGGTTCAAAAAGGATGGTTTAGTATCTACGATAGGTTCAGTTAATCATCAATTCAGCTTACAAATGGTTCGGTCAATTAAAATAAAGGCAGCTATCCTCATGCCTCCATACCATCTAATGGTTATTGCTCCCTTGACTATATTTCTATTACTCTCAATAATTTCATGTATAAGCATGCTTCAACCTTCACCGAATATTCATGTAACTTTTTTATTATTTATACACTTGGAAAGAATGAGACAGGATTCATTTATTACAAAAGATTTTAAATCAATTAGGTAGCTTTTTTGAGGGATGAGAGTTGGAAGTAATCAATGAATCCCTGATATTGCTTGCTTTTGATGAAATCAATCTATTTCAATTTCAGTACCTCTTTGCATCGATTGCTGACCTTAAGCCGAGGAGAGATCACACTATGGTTTGTGGGAAACCATTGTGTGATGTGTTCACCATCCTCACATTTGGAAGGAGAGGATATTCATTACACTTTTGGATATGTTAGGCCACTGATTTTACAAGGTAAGCAATATTGGTGCAAGATGTGTGGAGCTAACATTTTCTTTGATCAACGGAGAAACTGTTACAGTTTTCCTAGATGGAAATGAAACTAATCCATCAATAGGTCATCGATCACAAAGGGGATTGCAATGAATGTTCGAATATTAGCGGGAGATGCATTAAATAATCTTTGGCAGATTCAAGCAATTATGGGAACCTGTTTACGTTCAAGAAATTGTTTTTATTATGAACTCTATAGAGCTGAAAGTCGGTGCTGACTTTTACCAAGTCTTTACTCCTATACGAAACATCCTTATCATTTTATTGCAGCTTCTATGAACGAGGTTGCCGGCCGGAACAAGGATTGAGGAGAGAACGCAGAGAATCTTCCAGAACCGATGCAACTGAGAGAAATACCAACGCTGGGGAAATGTGCAGAATGCGATAAACAAGGACGTGAACCGACTGTGTTACTTGCTATGTATTTTATGTTGCTGTTGCAATAAAATTTACCTTTTTAAATGTAGAAAACTGTGTTTCAATCCAGTCCATACAAGTAAAATAATTAAGAAAAAGAGCGTGTAATCATAAATGAATTCATATGAGAGGTCTATCGTATTTTCCCAAGAAGAGACTTAACATTCGTGATAAAGTAATTTACGCGAGAGAATGCGTGAGAATTATAGACATTTTTATCGACTTCATTCTTTCGATCTCCCTTCCCTCAGCAGATGTACAAAATTTTTCTCAACATCTGCGATTCTCCGAAAGGGTGATGAAGAAATTGCATCCCCTTTCAATTCTTGTCGTGGGTTACGAAGGTGGTGAACATTTTTGCAATAAGTCTTGTGCCTATGAAAGAAGCGTGTTCCTTCCTTTGGTTTAAAATCGGTTCCGTTGCGCGAAAGTAAAAGGGATAAGAACGGGAGGACTGCATGAATTCGTCACCTTCAACTCGAAATGTGAAACGAGGATGAGTGAAAAAAATGGACACACATCGCGTCTGTGTGGCTGGAATCCGACAGAGGGCCAATTATTCATTCGCTTTCCCGGCAGTCGTCGGCGGGCCTTCTCACGAGGAAACTATGTCTTCGGATCTTGAGAATCGAGTAGCTTATTTCGTTGGGGTCCCCCAATCTCAAGCGTGGGCTCTGGAATCTTGACGATTCATGCTGGATAAGGTGATTGTGAACGTAATGCTGTGTTTACCGGTTGACGGAGAACATAAAGGATTTTATGGATATGACAGAGGATAACGTTGTCGCGTGAGTGAAGCACAGCGGACATAGGAGGATGAGAGAGAATTTCAAGGTAAGTCCCATTGGAAAAATTTCTTATTCCTGCCCTTACAAGAATCTGCCTCGCGAATTCAACGTCCCGATTGCTTGCGAGTGAGGTAACCGACGCCTCTAATCGATCGAGACCTCTATCAGCGCGAATAATACTAGATCTAAGCAACAGCGAGCGAAGTCTTCATTCTCTCAGCTGCGCACTGCATATGGACTCGTATATTATCGCCTTATCGCGAGCTTAACAAAGATTCCGAAGCCGTTTCTTTGAACACGGTACTCCGTCGCAGCATCATAGTTTTAATGAGGACGATTGCATCTTCAACCGCGTTCATTATAATTAAAAAAAAGGGAAAATAAGTGACTGGGTACAGGGAGGATGTGAACGCGGCGAGGTCGCCAAGGAAAGTGCCAAATGCATGGCGGTATTTCGGGGCGCCATTGTTACCGGCGGGAATCTAAAATTGCAATTAGATTTATCAAAATTAGCTTGCGGTCCATCGTAACCGATGAAAATTTCATGAATACTAGTATTTATTATGATTTTTTGCCTACTACGTGAGTCTTACCGCACAAAGAGACCATTTTCATAACTACCCGCCAACTTAATATACCGAATTCGACAAAACTGCCATTACCCACCGCCCTCGTAAAAGAAGAGAGAAATTTTAAAGATATTCGATCGGGAATTGGATAATTCATTGTCATGGCATGAAATTCATTAATACAGCGTCTGCACTGACAGCGGTGGTATTTATTTCAGCCAATCAGAATCGAGATAAATGTTGTAGCGGGAGGTTGAATTCTGAAAAACTTAAGTATTCTATATAAATTGGATAAAAGGTTAACATTCTCTCATTTCGAGCTGCACATAGTTAATTTCTACGGAGAATCGCTCCCGATATGATTAACTTTTGTATCGATTACGATTTTAAGCTTTGCTTAATGTATACAAGGGAAAAAATATGCTTCTCATTTTGCTTGTTAACTTCAACATTTAATCTTTTTTAACAGACCGGGACAAGATTCATGAACAGTTTATAGCTGTAAATCAATGTAGTGCCTTTTATAGTGAAGTGGATTAGAAATAAATTCTGATCTTTGGATATTTGCTTGCTCTTAATAAAATATTTCCCATTCAATTACAGGATGCTTTATCGTCGACAAGTTAAACTTCCCTTTGGCCGAGAAGAGCTCACACAATGGATTGCAACGTTCAACATCCTTGTCTCTGGCAGTGGAGGATTTTAATTACACATTTGGCACAGCTAGAACACTACCTTTTCAAGGTAAGTAGTGTTTGGAGGATGGACTTATAAGCTAGCAATTCCTTTGATGGAATGTGAACCAGACATTGCTTTTCATTCTCCTAGACGGACGGGAAAAGATTGTGTGAATTGGAAGAGGGTGATAATAGGTTCAAAAAGGATGGTTTAGTATCTACGATAGGTTCAGTTAATCATCAATTCAGCTTACAAATGGTTCGGTCAATTAAAATAAAGGCAGCTATCCTCATGCCTCCATACCATCTAATGGTTATTGCTCCCTTGACTATATTTCTATTACTCTCAATAATTTCATGTATAAGCATGCTTCAACCTTCACCGAATATTCATGTAACTTTTTTATTATTTATACACTTGGAAAGAATGAGACAGGATTCATTTATTACAAAAGATTTTAAATCAATTAGGTAGCTGTTTTGAGGGATGAGAGTTGGAAGTAATCAATGAATCCCTGATATTGCTTGCTTTTGATGAAATCAATCTATTTCAATTTCAGTACCTCTTTGCATCGATTGCTGACCTTAAGCCGAGGAGAGATCACACTATGGTTTGTGGGAAACCATTGTGTGATGTGTTCACCATCCTCACATTTGGAAGGAGAGGATATTCATTACACTTTTGGATATGTTAGGCCACTGATTTTACAAGGTAAGCAATATTGGTGCAAGATGTGTGGAGCTAACATTTTCTTTGATCAACGGAGAAACTGTTACAGTTTTCCTAGATGGAAATGAAACTAATCCATCAATAGGTCATCGATCACAAAGGGGATTGCAATGAATGTTCGAATATTAGCGGGAGATGCATTAAATAATCTTTGGCAGATTCAAGCAATTATGGGAACCTGTTTACGTTAAAGCAATTGTTTTTATTATGAACTCTATAGAGCTGAAAGTCGGTGGTGACTTTTTCCAAGTCTTTACTCCTATACGAAACATCCTTATCATTTTATTGCAGCTTCTATGAACGAGGTTGCCGGCCGGAACAAGGATTGAGGAGAGAACGCAGAGAATCTTCCAGAACCGATGCAACTGAGAGAAATACCAACGCTGGGGAAATGTGCAGAATGCGATAAACAAGGACGTGAACCGACTGTGTTACTTGCTATGTATTTTATGTTGCTGTTGCAATAAAATTTACCTTTTTAAATGTAGAAAACTGTGTTTCAATCCAGTCCATACAAGTAAAATAATTAAGAAAAAGAGCGTGTAATCATAAATGAATTCATATGAGAGGTCTATCGTATTTTCCCAAGAAGAGACTTAACATTCGTGATAAAGTAATTTACGCGAGAGAATGCGTGAGAATTATAGACATTTTTATCGACTTCATTCTGCGATCTCCCTTCCCTCAGCAGATGTACAAAATTTTTCTCAACATCTGCGATTCTCCGAAAGGGTGATGAAGAAATTGCATCCCCTTTCAATTCTTGTCGTGGGTTACGAAGGTGGTGAACATTTTTGCAATAAGTCTTGTGCCTATGAAAGAACCGTGTTCCTTCCTTTGGTTTAAAATCGGTTCCGTTGCGCGAAAGTAAAAGGGATAAGAACGGGAGGACTGCATGAATTCGTCACCTTCAACTCGAAATGTGAAACGAGGATGAGTGAAAAAAATGGACACACATCGCGTCTGTGTGGCTGGAATCCGACAGAGGGCCAATTATTCATTCGCTTTCCCGGCAGTCGTCGGCGGGCCTTCTCACGAGGAAACTATGTCTTCGGATCTTGAGAATCGAGTAGCTTATTTCGTTGGGGTCCCCCAATCTCAAGCGTGGGCTCTGGAATCTTGACGATTCACGCTGGATAAGGTGATTGTGAACGTAATGCTGTGTTTACCGGTTGACGGAGAACATAAAGGATTTTATGGATATGACAGAGGATAACGTTGTCGCGTGAGTGAAGCACAGCGGACATAGGAGGATGAGAGAGAATTTCAAGGTAAGTCCCATTGGAAAAATTTCTTATTCCTGCCCTTACAAGAATCTGCCTCGCGAATTCAACGTCCCGATTGCTTGCGAGTGAGGTAACCGACGCCTCTAATCGATCGAGACCTTTATCAGCGCGAATAATACTAGATCTAAGCAACAGCGAGCGAAGTCTTCATTCTCTCAGCTGCGTACTGCATATGGACTCGTATATTATCGCCTTATCGCGAGCTCAACAAAGATTCCGAAGCCGTTTCTTTGAACACGGTACTCCGTCGTAGCATCATAGTTTTAATGAGGACGATTGCATCTTCAACCGCGTTCATTATAATTAAAAAAAGGGAAAATAAGTGACTGGGTACAGGGAGGATGTGAACGCGGCGAGGTCGCCAAGGAAAGTGCCAAATGCATGGCGGTATTTCGGGGCGCCATTGTTACCGGCGGGAATCTAAAATTGCAATTAGATTTATCAAAATTAGCTTGCGGTCCATCGTAACCGATGAAAATTTCATGAATACTAGTATTTATTATGATTTTTTGCCTACTACGTGAGTCTTACCGCACAAAGAGACCATTTTCATAACTACCCGCCAACTTAATATACCGAATTCGACAAAACTGCCATTACCCACCGCCCTCGTAAAAGAAGAGAGAAATTTTAAAGATATTCGATCGGGAATTGGATAATTCATTGTCATGGCATGAAATTCATTAATACAGCGTCTGCACTGACAGCGGTGGTATTTATTTCAGCCAATCAGAATCGAGATAAATGTTGTAGCGGGAGGTTGAATTCTGAAAAACTTAAATATTCTATATAAATCGGATAAAAGGTTAACATTCTCTCATTTCGAGCTGCACATAGTTAATTTCTACGGAGAATCGCTCCCGACATAATTAACTTTTGTATCGATTACGATTTTAAGCTTTGCTTAATGTATACAAGGGAAAAAATATGCTTCTCATTTTGCTTGTTAACTTCAACATTTAATCTTTTTTAACAGACCGGGACAAGATTCATGAACAGTTTATAGCTGTAAATCAATGCAGTGCCTTTTATAGTGAAGTGGATTAGAAATAAATTCTGATCTTTGGATATTTGCTTGCTCTTAATAAAATATTTCCCATTCAATTACAGGATGCTTTATCGTCGACAAGTTAAACTTCCCTTTGGCCGAGAAGAGCTCACACAATGGATTGCAACGTTCAACATCCTTGTCTCTGGCAATGGAGGATTTTAATTACACATTTGGCACAGCTAGAACACTACCTTTTCAAGGTAAGTAGTGTTTGGAGGATGGACTTATAAGCTAGCAATTCCTTTGATGAAATGTGAACCAGACATTGCTTTTCATTCTCCTAGACGGACAGGAAAAGATTGTGTGAATTGGAAGAGGGTAAATAGGTTCAAATAGGATGGTTTAGTATCTACGATGGGTTCAGTTAATCATCAATTCAGCTTACAAATGGTTCGGTCAATTAAAATAAAGGCAGCTATCCTCATGCCTCCATACCATCTAATGGTTATTGCTCCCTTGACTATATTTCTGTTTCTCTCAATAATTTCATGTATAAGCATGCTTCAACCTTCACCGAATATTCATGTAACTTTTTTATTATTTATACACCTGGAAAGAGTGAGACAGGATTCATTTATTACAAAATTTTTTAAATCAATAAGGTAGCTTTTTTGAGGGATGAGAGTTGGAAGTAATCAATGAATCTCTGATATTGCTTGCTTTTGATGAAATCAATCTATTTCAATTTCAGTACCTCTTTGCATCGATTGCTGACCTTAAGCCGAGGAGAGATCACACTATGGTTTGTGGGAAACCATTGTGTGATGTGTTCACCATCCTCACATTTGGAAGGAGAGGATATTCATTACACTTTTGGATATGTTAGGCCACTGATTTTACAAGGTAAGCAATATTGGTGCAAGATGTGTGGAGCTAACATTTTCTTTGATCAACGGAGAAACTGTTACAGTTTTCCTAGATGGAAATGAAACTAATCCATCAATAGGTCATCGATCACAAAGGGGATTGCAATGAATGTTCGAATATTAGCGGGAGATGCATTAAATAATCTTTGGCAGATTCAAGCAATTATGGGAACCTGTTTACGTTCAAGAAATTGTTTTTATTATGAACTCTATAGAGCTGAAAGTCGGTGGTGACTTTTACCAAGTCTTTACTCCTATACGAAACATCCTTATCATTTTATTGCAGCTTCTATGAACGAGGGTGCCGGCCGGAACAAGGATTGAGGAGAGAACGCAGAGAATCTTCCAGAACCGATGCAACTGAGAGAAATACCAACGCTGGGGAAATGTGCAGAATGCGATAAACAAGGACGTGAACCGACTGTGTTACTTGCTATGTATTTTATGTTGCTGTTGCAATAAAATTTACCTTTTTAAATGTAGAAAACTGTGTTTCAATCCATTCCATACAAGTAAAATAATTAAGAAAAAGAGCGTGTAATCATAAATGAATTCATATGAGAGGTCTATCGTATTTTCCCAAGAAGAGACTTAACATTCGTGATAAAGTAATTTACGCGAGAGAATGCGTGAGAATTATAGACATTTTTATCGACTTCATTCTTTCGATCTCCCTTCCCTCAGCAGATGTACAAAATTCTTCTCAACATCTGCGATTCTCCGAAAGGGTGATGAAGAAATTGCATCCCCTTTCAATTCTTGTCGTGGGTTACGAAGGTGGTGAACATTTTTGCAATAAGTCTTATGCCTATGAAAGAACCGTGTTCCTTCCTTTGGTTTAAAATAGCTTCCGTCGTGCGAAAGTAAAAGGGATCAGAACGGAAGTACTGCATGAATTCGTCACCTTCAACTCGAAATGTGAAACGAGGATGAGTGAAAAAATGGACACATATCGCGTCTGTGTGGCTGGAATCCGACAGAGGGCCAAATATTCATTCGCTTTCCCGGCAGTCGTCGGCGGGCCTTCTCACGAGGAAACTATGTCCTCGGATCTTGAGAATCGAGTAGCTTATTTCGTTGGGGTCCCCCAATCTCAAGCGTGGGCTCTGGAATCTTGACGATTCATGCTGGATAAGATGATTGTGAACGTAATGCTGTGTTTACCGGTTGACGGAGAACATAAAGGATTTTATGGATATGACAGAGGATAACGTTGTCGCGTGAGTGAAGCGGCAGCCAACATAGGAGGATGAGAGAGAATTTCAAGGTAAGTCCCATTGGAAAAATTTCTTATTCCTGCCCTTACAAGAATCTGCCTCGCGAATTCAACGTCCCGATTGCTTGCGAGTGAGGTAACCGACGCCTCTAATCGATCGAGACCTTTATCAGCGCGAATAATACTAGATCTAAGCAACAGCGAGCGAAGTCTTCATTCTCTCAGCTGCGTGCTGCATATGGACTCGTACATTATCGCCTTATCGCGAGCTTAACAAAGATTCCGAAGCCGTTTCTTTGAACACGGTACTCCGTAGTAGCATCATAGTTTTAATGAGGACGATTGCATCTTCAACCGCGTTCATTATAATTAAAAAAAAGGGAAAATAAGTGACTGGGTACAGGTAGGATGTGAACGCGGCGAGGTCGCCAAGGAAAGTGCCAAATGCATGGCGGTATTTCGGGGCGCCATTGTTACCGGCGGGAATCTAAAATTGCAATTAGATTTATCAAAATTAGCTTGCGGTCCATCGTAACCGATGAAAATTTCATGAATACTAGTATTTATTATGATTTTTTGCCTACTACGTGAGTCTTACCGCACAAAGAGACCATTTTCATAACTACCCGCCAACTTAATATACCGAATTCGACAAAACTGCCATTACCCACCGCCCTCGTAAAAGAAGAGAGAAATTTTAAAGATATTCGATCGGGAATTGGATAATTCATTGTCATGGCATGAAATTCATTAATACAGCGTCTGCACTGACAGCGGTGGTATTTATTTCAGCCAATCAGAATCGAGATAAATGTTGTAGCGGGAGGTTGAATTCTGAAAAACTTAAATATTCTATATAAATCGGATAAAAGGTTAACATTCTCTCATTTCGAGCTGCACATAGTTAATTTCTACGGAGAATCGCTCCCGATATGATTAACTTTTGTATCGATTACGATTTTAAGCTTTGCTTAATGTATACAAGGGAAAAAATATGCTTCTCATTTTGCTTGTTAACTTCAACATTTAATCTTTTTTAACAGACCGGGACAAGATTCATGAACAGTTTAAAGCTGTAAATCAATGTAGTGCCTTTTATAGTGAAGTGGATTAGAAATAAATTCTGATCTTTGGATATTTGCTTGCTCTTAATAAAATATTTCCCGTTCAATTACAGGATGCTTTATCGTCGACAAGTTAAAACTCCCCTTTGGCCGAGAAGAGCTCACACAATGGATTGCAACGTTCAACATCCTTGTCTGTGGCAGTGGAGGATTTTAATTACACATTTGGCACAGCTAGAACACTACCTTTTCAAGGTAAGCAGTGTTTGGAGGATGGACTTATAAGCTAGCAATTCCTTTGATGAAATGTGAACCAGACATTGCTTTTCATTCTCCTAGACGGACAGGAAAAGATTGTGTGAATTGGAAGAGGGTGATAATAGGTTCAAAAAGGATGGTTTAGTATCTACGATACTGAACCAGTTAATCATCAATTCAGCTTACAAATGGTTCGGTCAATTAAAATAAAGGCAGCTATCCTCATGCCTCCATACCATCTAATGGTTATTGCTCCCTTGACTATATTTCTATTACTCTCAATAATTTCATGTATATGTATGCTTCAACCTTCACCGAATATTCATGTAACTTTTTCATTATTTATACACTTGGAAAGAATGAGACAGGATTCATTTATTACAAAAGATTTTAAATCAATTAGGTAGCTTTTTTGAGGGATGAGAGTTGGAAGTAATCAATGAATCTCTGATATTGCTTGCTTTTGATGAAATCAATCTATTTCAATTTCAGTACCTCTTTGCATCGATTGCTGACCTTAAGCCGAGGAGAGATCACACTATGGTTTGTGGGAAACCATTGTGTGATGTGTTCACCATCCTCACATTTGGAAGGAGAGGATATTCATTACACTTTTGGATATGTTAGGCCACTGATTTTACAAGGTAAGCAATATTGGTGCAAGATGTGTGGAGCTAACATTTTCTTTGATCAATGGAGAAACTGTTACAGTTTTCCTAGATGGAAATGAAACTAATCCATCAATAGGTCATCGATCACAAAGGGGATGGCAATGAATGTTCGAATATTAGCGGGAGATGCATTAAATAATCTTTGGCAGGTTCAAGCAATTATGGGAAACTATTTACGTTAAAGAAATTGTTTTTATTATGAACTCTATAGAGCTGAAAGTCGGTGCTGATTTTACCAAGTCTTTACTCCAATACGAAACATCCTTATCATTTTATTGCAGCTTCTATGAACGAGTTTGCCGGCCGGAACAAGGATTGAGGAGAGAACGCAGAGAATCTTCCAGAACCGATACAACTGAGAGAAATACCAACGCTGGGGAAATGTGCAGAATGCGATAAACAAGGACGTGAACTGACTCTATTACTTGCTATGTAATTTTTGGTGCTCTTGCAATAAAATTTACCTTTTTAAATGTAGAAAACTGTGTTTCAATCCAGTCCATACAAGTAAAATAATTAAGAAAAAGAGCGTGTAATCATAAATGAATTCATATGAGAGGTCTATCGTATTTTCCCGAGAAGAGACATAACATTCGTGATAAAGTAATTTACGCGAGAGAATGCGTGTGAATTATAGACATTTTTATCGACTTCATTCTTTCGATCTCCCTTCCCTCAGTAGATGTACAAAATTTTTCTCAACATTTGCGATTCTCCGAAAGGGTGATGAAGAAATTGCATCCCCTTTCAATTCTTGTCGTGGGTTACGAAGGTGGTGAACATTTTTGCAATAAGTCTTGTGCCTATGAAAGAACCGTGTTCCTTCCTTTGGTTTAAAATCGGTTCCGTTGCGCGAAAGTAAAAGGGATCAGAACGGAAGGACTGCATGAATTCGTCACCTTCAACTCGAAATGTGAAACGAGGATGAGTGAAAAAAATGGACACACATCGCGTCTGTGTGGCTGGAATCCGACAGAGGGCCAATTATTCATTCGCTTTTGCGGCAGTCGTCGGCGGGCCTTCTCACGAGGAAACTATGTCCTCGGATCTTGAGAATCGAGTAGCTTATTTCGTTGGGGTCCCCCAATCTCAAGCGTGGGCTCTGGAATCTTGACGATTCATGCTGGATAAGATGATTGTGAACGTAATGCTGTGTTTACCGGTTGACGGAGAACATAAAGGATTTTATGGATATGACAGAGGATAACGTTGTCGCGTGAGTGAAGCGGCAGCCAACATAGGAGGATGAGAGAGAATTTCAAGGTAAGTCCCATTGGAAAAATTTCTTATTCCTGCCCTTACAAGAATCTGCCTCGCGAATTCAACGTCCCGATTGCTTGCGAGTGAGGTAACCGACGCCTCTAATCGATCGAGACCTTTATCAGCGCGAATAATACTAGATCTAAGCAACAGCGAGCGAAGTCTTCATTCTCTCAGCTGCGTGCTGCATATGGACTCGTACATTATCGCCTTATCGCGAGCTCAACAAAGATTCCGAAGCCGTTTCTTTGAACACGGTACTCCGTCGTAGCATCATAGTTTTAATGAGGACGATTGCATCTTCAACCGCGTTCATTATAATTAAAAAAAGGGAAAATAAGTGACTGGGTACAGGGAGGATGTGAACGCGGCGAGGTCGCCAAGGAAAGTGCCAAATGCATGGCGGTATTTCGGGGCGCCATTGTTACCGGCGGGAATCTAAAATTACAATTAGATTTATCAAAATTAGCTTGCGGTCCATCGTAACCGATGAAAATTTCATGAATACTAGTATTTATTATGATTTTTTGCCTACTACGTGAGTCTTACCGCACAAAGAGACCATTTTCATAACTACCCGCCAACTTAATATACCGAATTCGACAAAACTGCCATTACCCACCGCCCTCGTAAAAGAAGAGAGAAATTTTAAAGATATTCGATCGGGAATTGGATAATTCATTGTCATGGCATGAAATTCATTAATACAGCGTCTGCACTGACAGCGGTGGTATTTATTTCAGCCAATCAGAATCGAGATAAATGTTGTAGCGGGAGGTTGAATTCTGAAAAACTTAAATATTCTATATAAATCGGATAAAAGGTTAACATTCTCTCATTTCGAGCTGCACATAGTTAATTTCTACGGAGAATCGCTCCCGATATGATTAACTTTTGTATCGATTACGATTTTAAGCTTTGCTTAATGTATACAAGGGAAAAAATATGCTTCTCATTTTGCTTGTTAACTTCAACATTTAATCTTTTTTAACAGACCGGTACAAAATTCATGAACAGTTTATAGCTGTAAATCAATGTAGTGCCTTTTATAGTGAATTGGATTAGAAATAAATTCTGATCTTTGGATATTTGCTTGCTCTTAATAAAATATTTCCCGTTCAATTACAGGATGCTTTATCGTCGACAAGTTAAAACTTCCCTTTGGCCGAGAAGAGCTCACACAATGGATTGCAACGTTCAACATCCTTGTCTGTGGCAGTGGAGGATATTAAGTACACATTTGGCACAGCTAGAACACTACCTTTTCAAGGTAAGTAGTGTTTGGAGGATGGACTTATAAGCTAGCAATTCCTTTGATGAAATGTGAACCAGACATTGCTTTTCATTCTCCTAGACGGACAGGAAAAGATTGTGTGAATTGGAAGAGGGTGATAATAGGTTCAAAAAGGATGGTTTAGTATCTACGATACTGAACCAGTTAATCATCAATTCAGCTTACAAATGGTTCGGTCAATTAAAATAAAGGCAGCTATCCTCATGCCTCCATACCATCTAATGGTTATTGCTCCCTTGACTATATTTCTATTACTCTCAATAATTTCATGTATAAGCATGCTTCAACCTTCACCGAATATTCATGTAACTTTTTCATTATTTATACACTTGGAAAGAATGAGACAGGATTCATTTATTACAAAAGATTTTAAATCAATTAGGTAGCTTTTTTGAGGGATGAGAGTTGGAAGTAATCAATGAATCTCTGATATTGCTTGCTTTTGATGAAATCAATCTATTTCAATTTCAGTACCTCTTTGCATCGATTGCTGACCTTAAGCCGAGGAGAGATCACACTATGGTTTGTGGGAAACCATTGTGTGATGTGTTCACCATCCTCACATTTGGAAGGAGAGGATATTCATTACACTTTTGGATATGTTAGGCCACTGATTTTACAAGGTAAGCAATATTGGTGCAAGATGTGTGGAGCTAACATTTTCTTTGATCAATGGAGAAACTGTTACAGTTTTCCTAGATGGAAATGAAACTAATCCATCAATAGGTCATCGATCACAAAGGGGATTGCAATGAATGTTCGAATATTAGCGGGAGATGCATTAAATAATCTTTGGCAGATTCAAGCAATTATGGGAAACTGTTTACGTTAAAGAAATTGTTTTTATTATGAACTCTATAGAGCTGAAAGTCGGTGCTGATTTTACCAAGTCTTTACTCCAATACGAAACATCCTTATCATTTTATTGCAGCTTCTATGAACGAGGTTGCCGGCCGGAACAAGGATTGAGGATAGAACGCAGAGAATCTTCCAGAACCGATGCAACTGAGAGAAATACCAACGCTGGGGAAATGTGCAGAATGCGATAAACAAGGACGTGAACCGACTGTGTTACTTGCTATGTATTTTATGTTGCTGTTGCAATAAAATTTACCTTTTTAAATGTAGAAAACTGTGTTTCAATCCAGTCCATACAAGTAAAATAATTAAGAAAAAGAGCGTGTAATCATAAATGAATTCATATGAGAGGTCTATCGTATTTTCCCGAGAAGAGACTTAACATTCGTGATAAAGTAATTTACGCGAGAGAATGCGTGAGAATTATAGACATTTTTATCGACTTCATTCTTTCGATCTCCCTTCCCTCAGTAGATGTACAAAATTTTTCTCAACATTTGCGATTCTCCGAAAGGGTGATGAAGAAATTGCATCCCCTTTCAATTCTTGTCGTGGGTTACGAAGGTGGTGAACATTTTTGCAATAAGTCTTGTGCCTATGAAAGAACCGTGTTCCTTCCTTTGGTTTAAAATTGCTTCCGTCGTGCGAAAGTAAAAGGGATCAGAACGGAAGGACTGCATGAATTCGTCACCTTCAACTCGAAATGTGAAACGAGGATGAGTGAAAAAAATGGACACACATCGCGTCTGTGTGGCTGGAATCCGACAGAGGGCCAATTATTCATTCGCTTTCCCGGCAGTCGTCGGCGGGCCTTCTCACGAGGAAACTATGTCTTCGGATCTTGAGAATCGAGTAGCTTATTTCGTTGGGGTCCCCCAATCTCAAGCGTGGGCTCTGGAATCTTGACGATTCATGCTGGATAAGGTGATTGTGAACGTAATGCTGTGTTTACCGGTTGACGGAGAACATAAAGGATTTTATGGATATGACAGAGGATAACGTTGTCGCGTGAGTGAAGCGGCAGCCAACATAGGAGGATGAGAGAGAATTTCAAGGTAAGTACCATTGGAAAAATTTCTTATTCCTGCCCTTACAAGAATCTGCCTCGCGAATTCAACGTCCCGATTGCTTGCGAGTGAGGTAACCGACGCCTCTAATCGATCGAGACCTTTATCAGCGCGAATAATACTAGATCTAAGCAACAGCGAGCGAAGTCTTCATTCTCTCAGCTGCGTGCTGCATATGGACTCGTACATTATCGCCTTATCGCGAGCTCAACAAAGATTCCGAAGCCGTTTCTTTGAACACGGTACTCCGTCGTAGCATCATAGTTTTAATGAGGACGATTGCATCTTCAACCGCGTTCATTATAATTAAAAAAAGGGAAAATAAGTGACTGGGTACAGGGAGGATGTGAACGCGGCGAGGTCGCCAAGGAAAGTGCCAAATGCATGGCGGTATTTCGGGGCGCCATTGTTACCGGCGGGAATCTAAAATTGCAATTAGATTTATCAAAATTAGCTTGCGGTCCATCGTAACCGATGAAAATTTCATGAATACTAGTATTTATTATGATTTTTTGCCTACTACGTGAGTCTTACCGCACAAAGAGACCATTTTCATAACTACCCGCCAACTTAATATACCGAATTCGACAAAACTGCCATTACCCACCGCCCTCGTAAAAGAAGAGAGAAATTTTAAAGATATTCGATCGGGAATTGGATAATTCATTGTCATGGCATGAAATTCATTAATACAGCGTTTGCACTGACAGCGGTGGTATTTATTTCAGCCAATCAGAATCGAGATAAATGTTGTAGCGGGAGGTTGAATTCTGAAAAACTTAAATATTCTATATAAATCGGATAAAAGGTTAACATTCTCTCATTTCGAGCTGCACATAGTTAATTTCTACGGAGAATCGCTCCCGATATAATTAACTTTTGTATCGATTACGATTTTAAGCTTTGCTTAATGTATACAAGGGAAAAAATATGCTTCTCATTTTGCTTGTTAACTTCAACATTTAATCTTTTTTAACAGACCGGGACAAGATTCATGAACAGTTTATAGCTGTAAATCAATGTAGTACCTTTTATAGTGAAGTGGATTAGAAATAAATTCTGATCTTTGGATATTTGCTTGCTCTTAATAAAATATTTCCCATTCAATTACAGGATGCTTTATCGTCGACAAGTTAAAACTTCCCTTTGGCCGAGAAGAGCTCACACAATGGATTGCAACGTTCAACATCCTTGTCTCTGGCAGTGGAGGATTTTAATTACACATTTGGCACAGCTAGAACACTACCTTTTCAAGGTAAGTAGTGTTTGGAGGATGGACTTATAAGCTAGCAATTCCTTTGATGAAATGTGAACCAGACATTGCTTTTAATTCTCCTAGACGGACAGGAAAAGATTGTGTGAATTGGAAGAGGGTGATAATAGGTTCAAAAAGGATGGTTTAGTATCTACGATACTGAACCAGTTAATCATCAATTCAGCTTACAAATGGTTCGGTCAATTAAAATAAAGGCAGCTATCCTCATGCCTCCATACCATCTAATGGTTATTGCTCCCTTGACTATATTTCTATTACTCTCAATAATTTCATGTATAAGCATGCTTCACCGAATATTCATGTAACTTTTTCATTATTTATACACTTGGAAAGAATGAGACAGGATTCATTTATTACAAAAGATTTTAAATCAATTAGGTAGCTTTTTTGAGGGATGAGAGTTGGAAGTAATCAATGAATCTCTGATATTGCTTGCTTTTGATGAAATCAATCTATTTCAATTTCAGTACCTCTTTGCATCGATTGCTGACCTTAAGCCGAGGAGAGATCACACTATGGTTTGTGAGAAACCATTGTGTGATGTGTTCACCATCCTCACATTTGGAAGGAGAGGATATTCATTACACTTTTGGATATGTTAGGCCACTGATTTTACAAGGTAAGCAATATTGGTGCAAGATGTGTGGAGCTAACATTTTCTTTGATCAATGGAGAAACTGTTACAGTTTTCCTAGATGGAAATGAAACTAATCTATCAATAGGTCATCGATCACAAAGGGGATTGCAATGAATGTTCGAATATTAGCGGGAGATGCATTAAATAATCTTTGGCAGATTCAAGCAATTATGGGAACCTGTTTACGTTAAAGAAATTGTTTTTATTATGAACTCTATAGAGCTGAAAGTCGGTGCTGATTTTACCAAGTCTTTACTCCAATACGAAACATCCTTATCATTTTATTGCAGCTTCTATGAACGAGGTTGCCGGCCGGAACAAGGATTGAGGAGAGAACGCAGAGAATCTTCCAGAACCGATGCAACTGAGAGAAATACCAACGCTGGGGAAATGTGCAGAATGCGATAAACAAGGACGTGAACCGACTGTGTTACTTGCTATGTATTTTATGTTGCTGTTGCAATAAAATTTACCTTTTTAAATGTAGAAAACTGTGTTTCAATCCAGTCCATACAAGTGAAATAATTAAGAAAAAGAGCGTGTAATCATAAATGAATTCATATGAGAGGTCTATCGTATTTTCCCGAGAAGAGACATAACATTCGTGATAAAGTAATTTACGCGAGAGAATGCGTGAGAATTATAGACATTTTTATCGACTTCATTCTTTCGATCTCCCTTCCCTCAGTAGATGTACAAAATTTTTCTCAACATTTGCGATTCTCCGAAAGGGTGATGAAGAAATTGCATCCCCTTTCAATTCTTGTCGTGGGTTACGAAGGTGGTGAACATTTTTGCAATAAGTCTTGTGCCTATGAAAGAACCGCGTTCCTTCCTTTGGTTTAAAATTGCTTCCGTCGTGCGAAAGTAAAAGGGATCAGAACGGAAGGACTGCATGAATTCGTCACCTTCAACTCGAAATGTGAAACGAGGATGAGTGAAAAAAATGGACACACATCGCGTCTGTGTGGCTGGAATCCGACAGAGGGCCAATTATTCATTCGCTTTCCCGGCAGTCGTCGGCGGGCCTTCTCACGGGGAAACTATGTCTTCGGATCTTGAGAATCGAGTAGCTTATTTCGTTGGGGTCCCCCAATCTCAAGCGTGGGCTCTGGAATCTTGACGATTCATGCTGGATAAGGTGATTGTGAACGTAATGCTGTGTTTACCGGTTGACGGAGAACATAAAGGATTTTATGGATATGACAGAGGATAACGTTGTCGCGTGAGTGAAGCGGCAGCCAACATAGGAGGATGAGAGAGAATTTCAAGGTAAGTCCCATTGGAAAAATTTCTTATTCCTGCCCTTACAAGAATCTGCCTCGCGAATTCAACGTCCCGATTGCTTGCGAGTGAGGTAACCGACGCCTCTAATCGATCGAGACCTTTATCAGCGCGAATAATACTAGATCTAAGCAACAGCGAGCGAAGTCTTCATTCTCTCAGCTGCGTGCTGCATATGGACTCGTACATTATCGCCTTATCGCGAGCTCAACAAAGATTCCGAAGCCGTTTCTTTGAACACGGTACTCCGTCGTAGCATCATAGTTTTAATGAGGACGATTGCATCTTCAACCGCGTTCATTGTAATTAAAAAAAGGGAAAATAAGTGACTGGGTACAGGGAGGATGTGAACGCGGCAAGGTCGCCAAGGAAAGTGCCAAATGCATGGCGGTATTTCGGGGCGCCATCGTTACCGGCGGGAATCTAAAATTGCAATTAGATTTATCAAAATTAGCTTGCGGTCCATCGTAACCGATGAAAATTTCATGAATACTAGTATTTATTATGATTTTTTGCCTACTACGTGAGTCTTACCGCACAAAGAGACCATTTTCATAACTACCCGCCAACTTAATATACCGAATTCGACAAAACTGCCATTACCCACCGCCCTCGTAAAAGAAGAGAGAAATTTTAAAGATATTCGATCGGGAATTGGATAATTCATTGTCATGGCATGAAATTCATTAATACAGCGTCTGCACTGACAGCGGTGGTATTTATTTCAGCCAATCAGAATCGAGATAAATGTTGTAGCGGGAGGTTGAATTCTGAAAAACTTAAATATTCTATATAAATCGGATAAAAGGTTAACATTCTCTCATTTCGAGCTGCACATAGTTAATTTCTACGGAGAATCGCTCCCGATATAATTAACTTTTGTATCGATTACGATTTTAAGCTTTGCTTAATGTATACAAGGGAAAAAATATGCTTCTCATTTTGCTTGTTAACTTCAACATTTAATCTTTTTTAACAGACCGGGACAAGATTCATGAACAGTTTATAGCTGTAAATCAACGTAGTGCCTTTTATAGTGAAGTGGATTAGAAATAAATTCTGATCTTTGGATATTTGCTTGCTCTTAATAAAATATTTCCCATTCAATTACAGGATGCTTTATCGTCGACAAGTTAAAACTTCCCTTTGGCCGAGAAGAGCTCACACAATGGATTGCAACGTTCAACATCCTTGTCTCTGGCAGTGGAGGATTTTAATTACACATTTGGCACAGCTAGAACACTACCTTTTCAAGGTAAGTAGTGTTTGGAGGATGGACTTATAAGCTAGCAATTCCTTTGATGAAATGTGAACCAGACATTGCTTTTAATTCTCCTAGACGGACAGGAAAAGATTGTGTGAATTGGAAGAGGGTGATAATAGGTTCAGAAAGGATGGTTTAGTATCTACGATACTGAACCAGTTAATCATCAATTCAGCTTACAAATGGTTCGGTCAATTAAAATAAAGGCAGCTATCCTCATGCCTCCATACCATCTAATGGTTATTGCTCCCTTGACTATATTTCTATTACTCTCAAAAATTTCATGTATAAGCATGCTTCAACCTTCACCGAATATTCATGTAACTTTTTCATTATTTATACACTTGGAAAGAATGAGACAGGATTCATTTATTACAAAAGATTTTAAATCAATTAGGTAGCTTTTTTGAGGGATGAGAGTTGGAAGTAATCAATGAATCTCTGATATTGCTTGCTTTTGATGAAATCAATCTATTTCAATTTCAGTACCTCTTTGCATCGATTGCTGACCTTAAGCCGAGGAGAGATCACACTTTGGTTTCTGGGAAACCATTGTGTGATGTGTTCACCATCCTCACATTTGGAAGGAGAGGATATTCATTACACTTTTGGATATGTTAGGCCACTGATTTTACAAGGTAAGCAATATTGGTGCAAGATGTGTGGAGCTAACATTTTCTTTGATCAATGGAGAAACTGTTACAGTTTTCCTAGATGGAAATGAAACTAATCCATCAATAGGTCATCGATCACAAAGGGGATTGCAATGAATGTTCGAATATTAGCGGGAGATGCATTAAATAATCTTTGGCAGATTCAAGCAATTATGGGAAACTGTTTACGTTAAAGAAATTGTTTTTATTATGAACTCTATAGAGCTGAAAGTCGGTGCTGACTTTTACCAAGTCTTTACTCCACTACGAAACATCCTTATCATTTTATTGCAGCTTGTATGAACGAGGTTGCCGGCCGGAACAAGGATTGAGGAGAGAACGCAGAGAATCTTCCAGAACCGATGCAACTGAGAGAAATACCAACGCTATGGAAATGTGCAGAATGCGATAAACAAGGACGTGAACTGACTGTATTACTTGCTATGTAGTTTTTGGTGCTCTTGCAATAAAATTTACCTTTTTAAATGTAGAAAACTGTGTTTAAATCCAGTCCATACAAGTAAAATAATTAAGAAAAAGAGCGTGTAATCATAAATGAATTCATATGAGAGGTCTATCGTATTTTCCCGAGAAGAGACATAGCATTCGTGATAAAGTAATTTACGCGATAGAATGCGTGAGAATTATAGACATTTTTATCGACTTCATTCTTTCGATCTCCCTTCCCTCAGTAGATGTACAAAATTTTTCTCAACATTTGCGATTCTCCGAAAGGGTGATGAAGAAATTGCATCCCCTTTCAATTCTTGTCGTGGGTTACGAAGGTGGTGAACATTTTTGCAATAAGTCTTGTGTCTATGAAAGAACCGTGTTCCTTCCTTTGGTTTAAAATTGCTTCCGTCGTGCGAAAGTAAAAGGGATCAGAACGGAAGGACTGCATGAATTCGTCACCTTCAACTCGAAATGTGAAACGAGGATGAGTGAAAAAAATGGACACACATCGCGTCTGTGTGGCTGGAATCCGACAGAGGGCCAATTATTCATTCGCTTTCCCGGCAGTCGTCGGCGGGCCTTCTCACGAGGAAACTATGTGCTCGGATCTTGAGAATCGAGTAGCTTATTTCGTTGGGGTCCCCAAATCTCAAGCGTGGGCTCTGGAATCTTGACGATTCATGCTGGATAAGATGATTGTGAACGTAATGCTGTGTTTACCGGTTGACGGAGAACATAAAGGATTTTATGGATATGACAGAGGATAACGTTGTCGCGTGAGTGAAGCGGCAGCCAACATAGGAGGATGAGAGAGAATTTCAAGGTAAGTCCCATTGGAAAAATTTCTTATTCCTGCCCTTACAAGAATCTGCCTCGCGAATTCAACGTCCCGATTGCTTGCGAGTGAGGTAACCGACGCCTCTAATCGATCGAGACCTTTATCAGCGCGAATAATACTAGATCTAAGCAACAGCGAGCGAAGTCTTCATTCTCTCAGCTGCGTACTGCATATGGACTCGTATATTATCGCCTTATCGCGAGCTCAACAAAGATTCCGAAGCCGTTTCTTTGAACACGGTACTCCGTCGTAGCATCATAGTTTTAATGAGGACGATTGCATCTTCAACCGCGTTCATTATAATTAAAAAAAAGGGAAAATAAGTGACTGGGTACAGGGAGGATGTGAACGCGGCGAGGTCGCCAAGGAAAGTGCCAAATGCATGGCGGTATTTCGGGGCGCCATTGTTACCGGTGGGAATCTAAAATTGCAATTAGATTTATCAAAATTAGCTTGCGGTCCATCGTAACCGATGAAAATTTCATGAATACTAGTATTTATTATGATTTTTTGCCTACTACGTGAGTCTTACCGCACAAAGAGACCATTTTCATAACTACCCGCCAACTTAATATACCGAATTCGACAAAACTGCCATTACCCACCGCCCTCGTAAAAGAAGAGAGAAATTTTAAAGATATTCGATCGGGAATTGGATAATTCATTGTCATGGCATGAAATTCATTAATACAGCGTCTGCACTGACAGCGGTGGTATTTATTTCAGCCAATCAGAATCGAGATAAATGTTGTAGCGGGAGGTTGAATTCTGAAAAACTTAAATATTCTATATAAATCGGATAAAAGGTTAACATTCTCTCATTTCGAGCTGCACATAGTTAATTTCTACGGAGAATCGCTCCCGATATAATTAACTTTTGTATCGATTACGATTTTAAGCTTTGCTTAATGTATACAAGGGAAAAAATATGCTTCTCATTTTGCTTGTTAACTTCAACATTTAATCTTTTTTAACAGACCGGGACAAGATTCATGAACAGTTTATAGCTGTAAATCAACGTAGTGCCTTTTATAGTGAAGTGGATTAGAAATAAATTCTGATCTTTGGATATTTGCTTGCTCTTAATAAAATATTTCCCATTCAATTACAGGATGCTTTATCGTCGACAAGTTAAACTTCCCTTTGGCCGAGAAGAGCTCACACAATGGATTGCAACGTTCAACATCCTTGTCTCTGGCAGTGGAGGATTTTAATTACACATTTGGCACAGCTAGAACACTACCTTTTCAAGGTAAGTAGTGTTTGGAGGATGGACTTATAAGCTAGCAATTCCTTTGATGAAATGTGAACCAGACATTGCTTTTAATTCTCCTAGACGGACAGGAAAAGATTGTGTGAATTGGAAGAGGGTGATAATAGGTTCAAAAAGGATGGTTTAGTATCTACGATACTGAACCAGTTAATCATCAATTCAGCTTACAAATGGTTCGGTCAATTAAAATAAAGGCAGCTATCCTCATGCCTCCATACCATCTAATGGTTATTGCTCCCTTGACTATATTTCTATTACTCTCAATAATTTCATGTATAAGCATGCTTCACCGAATATTCATGTAACTTTTTCATTATTTATACACTTGGAAAGAATGAGACAGGATTCATTTATTACAAAAGATTTTAAATCAATTAGGTAGCTTTTTTGAGGGATGAGAGTTGGAAGTAATCAATGAATCTCTGATATTGCTTGCTTTTGATGAAATCAATCTATTTCAATTTCAGTACCTCTTTGCATCGATTGCTGACCTTAAGCCGAGGAGAGATCACACTATGGTTTGTGAGAAACCATTGTGTGATGTGTTCACCATCCTCACATTTGGAAGGAGAGGATATTCATTACACTTTTGGATATGTTAGGCCACTGATTTTACAAGGTAAGCAATATTGGTGCAAGATGTGTGGAGCTAACATTTTCTTTGATCAATGGAGAAACTGTTACAGTTTTCCTAGATGGAAATGAAACTAATCTATCAATAGGTCATCGATCACAAAGGGGATTGCAATGAATGTTCGAATATTAGCGGGAGATGCATTAAATAATCTTTGGCAGATTCAAGCAATTATGGGAACCTGTTTACGTTAAAGAAATTGTTTTTATTATGAACTCTATAGAGCTGAAAGTCGGTGCTGATTTTACCAAGTCTTTACTCCAATACGAAACATCCTTATCATTTTATTGCAGCTTCTATGAACGAGGTTGCCGGCCGGAACAAGGATTGAGGAGAGAACGCAGAGAATCTTCCAGAACCGATGCAACTGAGAGAAATACCAACGCTGGGGAAATGTGCAGAATGCGATAAACAAGGACGTGAACCGACTGTGTTACTTGCTATGTATTTTATGTTGCTGTTGCAATAAAATTTACCTTTTTAAATGTAGAAAACTGTGTTTCAATCCAGTCCATACAAGTGAAATAATTAAGAAAAAGAGCGTGTAATCATAAATGAATTCATATGAGAGGTCTATCGTATTTTCCCGAGAAGAGACATAACATTCGTGATAAAGTAATTTACGCGAGAGAATGCGTGAGAATTATAGACATTTTTATCGACTTCATTCTTTCGATCTCCCTTCCCTCAGTAGATGTACAAAATTTTTCTCAACATTTGCGATTCTCCGAAAGGGTGATGAAGAAATTGCATCCCCTTTCAATTCTTGTCGTGGGTTACGAAGGTGGTGAACATTTTTGCAATAAGTCTTGTGCCTATGAAAGAACCGCGTTCCTTCCTTTGGTTTAAAATTGCTTCCGTCGTGCGAAAGTAAAAGGGATCAGAACGGAAGGACTGCATGAATTCGTCACCTTCAACTCGAAATGTGAAACGAGGATGAGTGAAAAAAATGGACACACATCGCGTCTGTGTGGCTGGAATCCGACAGAGGGCCAATTATTCATTCGCTTTCCCGGCAGTCGTCGGCGGGCCTTCTCACGGGAAAAACTATGTCTTCGGATCTTGAGAATCGAGTAGCTTATTTCGTTGGGGTCCCCCAATCTCAAGCGTGGGCTCTGGAATCTTGACGATTCATGCTGGATAAGGTGATTGTGAACGTAATGCTGTGTTTACCGGTTGACGGAGAACATAAAGGATTTTATGGATATGACAGAGGATAACGTTGTCGCGTGAGTGAAGCGGCAGCCAACATAGGAGGATGAGAGAGAATTTCAAGGTAAGTCCCATTGGAAAAATTTCTTATTCCTGCCCTTACAAGAATCTGCCTCGCGAATTCAACGTCCCGATTGCTTGCGAGTGAGGTAACCGACGCCTCTAATCGATCGAGACCTTTATCAGCGCGAATAATACTAGATCTAAGCAACAGCGAGCGAAGTCTTCATTCTCTCAGCTGCGTGCTGCATATGGACTCGTACATTATCGCCTTATCGCGAGCTCAACAAAGATTCCGAAGCCGTTTCTTTGAACACGGTACTCCGTCGTAGCATCATAGTTTTAATGAGGACGATTGCATCTTCAACCGCGTTCATTGTAATTAAAAAAAGGGAAAATAAGTGACTGGGTACAGGGAGGATGTGAACGCGGCAAGGTCGCCAAGGAAAGTGCCAAATGCATGGCGGTATTTCGGGGCGCCATCGTTACCGGCGGGAATCTAAAATTGCAATTAGATTTATCAAAATTAGCTTGCGGTCCATCGTAACCGATGAAAATTTCATGAATACTAGTATTTATTATGATTTTTTGCCTACTACGTGAGTCTTACCGCACAAAGAGACCATTTTCATAACTACCCGCCAACTTAATATACCGAATTCGACAAAACTGCCATTACCCACCGCCCTCGTAAAAGAAGAGAGAAATTTTAAAGATATTCGATCGGGAATTGGATAATTCATTGTCATGGCATGAAATTCATTAATACAGCGTCTGCACTGACAGCGGTGGTATTTATTTCAGCCAATCAGAATCGAGATAAATGTTGTAGCGGGAGGTTGAATTCTGAAAAACTTAAATATTCTATATAAATCGGATAAAAGGTTAACATTCTCTCATTTCGAGCTGCACATAGTTAATTTCTACGGAGAATCGCTCCCGATATAATTAACTTTTGTATCGATTACGATTTTAAGCTTTGCTTAATGTATACAAGGGAAAAAATATGCTTCTCATTTTGCTTGTTAACTTCAACATTTAATCTTTTTTAACAGACCGGGACAAGATTCATGAACAGTTTATAGCTGTAAATCAACGTAGTGCCTTTTATAGTGAAGTGGATTAGAAATAAATTCTGATCTTTGGATATTTGCTTGCTCTTAATAAAATATTTCCCATTCAATTACAGGATGCTTTATCGTCGACAAGTTAAAACTTCCCTTTGGCCGAGAAGAGCTCACACAATGGATTGCAACGTTCAACATCCTTGTCTCTGGCAGTGGAGGATTTTAATTACACATTTGGCACAGCTAGAACACTACCTTTTCAAGGTAAGTAGTGTTTGGAGGATGGACTTATAAGCTAGCAATTCCTTTGATGAAATGTGAACCAGACATTGCTTTTAATTCTCCTAGACGGACAGGAAAAGATTGTGTGAATTGGAAGAGGGTGATAATAGGTTCAGAAAGGATGGTTTAGTATCTACGATACTGAACCAGTTAATCATCAATTCAGCTTACAAATGGTTCGGTCAATTAAAATAAAGGCAGCTATCCTCATGCCTCCATACCATCTAATGGTTATTGCTCCCTTGACTATATTTCTATTACTCTCAAAAATTTCATGTATAAGCATGCTTCAACCTTCACCGAATATTCATGTAACTTTTTCATTATTTATACACTTGGAAAGAATGAGACAGGATTCATTTATTACAAAAGATTTTAAATCAATTAGGTAGCTTTTTTGAGGGATGAGAGTTGGAAGTAATCAATGAATCTCTGATATTGCTTGCTTTTGATGAAATCAATCTATTTCAATTTCAGTACCTCTTTGCATCGATTGCTGACCTTAAGCCGAGGAGAGATCACACTTTGGTTTCTGGGAAACCATTGTGTGATGTGTTCACCATCCTCACATTTGGAAGGAGAGGATATTCATTACACTTTTGGATATGTTAGGCCACTGATTTTACAAGGTAAGCAATATTGGTGCAAGATGTGTGGAGCTAACATTTTCTTTGATCAATGGAGAAACTGTTACAGTTTTCCTAGATGGAAATGAAACTAATCCATCAATAGGTCATCGATCACAAAGGGGATTGCAATGAATGTTCGAATATTAGCGGGAGATGCATTAAATAATCTTTGGCAGATTCAAGCAATTATGGGAAACTGTTTACGTTAAAGAAATTGTTTTTATTATGAACTCTATAGAGCTGAAAGTCGGTGCTGACTTTTACCAAGTCTTTACTCCACTACGAAACATCCTTATCATTTTATTGCAGCTTGTATGAACGAGGTTGCCGGCCGGAACAAGGATTGAGGAGAGAACGCAGAGAATCTTCCAGAACCGATGCAACTGAGAGAAATACCAACGCTATGGAAATGTGCAGAATGCGATAAACAAGGACGTGAACTGACTGTATTACTTGCTATGTAGTTTTTGGTGCTCTTGCAATAAAATTTACCTTTTTAAATGTAGAAAACTGTGTTTAAATCCAGTCCATACAAGTAAAATAATTAAGAAAAAGAGCGTGTAATCATAAATGAATTCATATGAGAGGTCTATCGTATTTTCCCGAGAAGAGACATAGCATTCGTGATAAAGTAATTTACGCGATAGAATGCGTGAGAATTATAGACATTTTTATCGACTTCATTCTTTCGATCTCCCTTCCCTCAGTAGATGTACAAAATTTTTCTCAACATTTGCGATTCTCCGAAAGGGTGATGAAGAAATTGCATCCCCTTTCAATTCTTGTCGTGGGTTACGAAGGTGGTGAACATTTTTGCAATAAGTCTTGTGTCTATGAAAGAACCGTGTTCCTTCCTTTGGTTTAAAATTGCTTCCGTCGTGCGAAAGTAAAAGGGATCAGAACGGAAGGACTGCATGAATTCGTCACCTTCAACTCGAAATGTGAAACGAGGATGAGTGAAAAAAATGGACACACATCGCGTCTGTGTGGCTGGAATCCGACAGAGGGCCAATTATTCATTCGCTTTCCCGGCAGTCGTCGGCGGGCCTTCTCACGAGGAAACTATGTGCTCGGATCTTGAGAATCGAGTAGCTTATTTCGTTGGGGTCCCCAAATCTCAAGCGTGGGCTCTGGAATCTTGACGATTCATGCTGGATAAGATGATTGTGAACGTAATGCTGTGTTTACCGGTTGACGGAGAACATAAAGGATTTTATGGATATGACAGAGGATAACGTTGTCGCGTGAGTGAAGCGGCAGCCAACATAGGAGGATGAGAGAGAATTTCAAGGTAAGTCCCATTGGAAAAATTTCTTATTCCTGCCCTTACAAGAATCTGCCTCGCGAATTCAACGTCCCGATTGCTTGCGAGTGAGGTAACCGACGCCTCTAATCGATCGAGACCTTTATCAGCGCGAATAATACTAGATCTAAGCAACAGCGAGCGAAGTCTTCATTCTCTCAGCTGCGTACTGCATATGGACTCGTATATTATCGCCTTATCGCGAGCTCAACAAAGATTCCGAAGCCGTTTCTTTGAACACGGTACTCCGTCGTAGCATCATAGTTTTAATGAGGACGATTGCATCTTCAACCGCGTTCATTATAATTAAAAAAAAGGGAAAATAAGTGACTGGGTACAGGGAGGATGTGAACGCGGCGAGGTCGCCAAGGAAAGTGCCAAATGCATGGCGGTATTTCGGGGCGCCATTGTTACCGGTGGGAATCTAAAATTGCAATTAGATTTATCAAAATTAGCTTGCGGTCCATCGTAACCGATGAAAATTTCATGAATACTAGTATTTATTATGATTTTTTGCCTACTACGTGAGTCTTACCGCACAAAGAGACCATTTTCATAACTACCCGCCAACTTAATATACCGAATTCGACAAAACTGCCATTACCCACCGCCCTCGTAAAAGAAGAGAGAAATTTTAAAGATATTCGATCGGGAATTGGATAATTCATTGTCATGGCATGAAATTCATTAATACAGCGTCTGCACTGACAGCGGTGGTATTTATTTCAGCCAATCAGAATCGAGATAAATGTTGTAGCGGGAGGTTGAATTCTGAAAAACTTAAATATTCTATATAAATCGGATAAAAGGTTAACATTCTCTCATTTCGAGCTGCACATAGTTAATTTCTACGGAGAATCGCTCCCGATATAATTAACTTTTGTATCGATTACGATTTTAAGCTTTGCTTAATGTATACAAGGGAAAAAATATGCTTCTCATTTTGCTTGTTAACTTCAACATTTAATCTTTTTTAACAGACCGGGACAAGATTCATGAACAGTTTATAGCTGTAAATCAACGTAGTGCCTTTTATAGTGAAGTGGATTAGAAATAAATTCTGATCTTTGGATATTTGCTTGCTCTTAATAAAATATTTCCCATTCAATTACAGGATGCTTTATCGTCGACAAGTTAAACTTCCCTTTGGCCGAGAAGAGCTCACACAATGGATTGCAACGTTCAACATCCTTGTCTCTGGCAGTGGAGGATTTTAATTACACATTTGGCACAGCTAGAACACTACCTTTTCAAGGTAAGTAGTGTTTGGAGGATGGACTTATAAGCTAGCAATTCCTTTGATGAAATGTGAACCAGACATTGCTTTTCATTCTCCTAGACGGACAGGAAAAGATTGTGTGAATTGGAAGAGGGTGATAATAGGTTCAAAAAGGATGGTTTAGTATCTACGATACTGAACCAGTTAATCATCAATTCAGCTTACAAATGGTTCGGTCAATTAAAATAAAGGCAGCTATCCTCATGCCTCCATACCATCTAATGGTTATTGCTCCCTTGACTATATTTCTATTACTCTCAATAATTTCATGTATAAGCATGCTTCAACCTTCACCGAATATTCATGTAACTTTTTTATTATTTATACACTTGGAAAGAATGAGACAGGATTCATTTATTACAAAAGATTTTAAATCAATTAGGTAGCTGTTTTGAGGGATGAGAGTTGGAAGTAATCAATGAATCCCTGATATTGCTTGCTTTTGATGAAATCAATCTATTTCAATTTCAGTACCTCTTTGCATCGATTGCTGACCTTAAGCCGAGGAGAGATCACACTATGGTTTGTGGGAAACCATTGTGTGATGTGTTCACCATCCTCACATTTGGAAGGAGAGGATATTCATTACACTTTTGGATATGTTAGGCCACTGATTTTACAAGGTAAGCAATATTGGTGCAAGATGTGTGGAGCTAACATTTTCTTTGATCAACGGAGAAACTGTTACAGTTTTCCTAGATGGAAATGAAACTAATCCATCAATAGGTCATCGATCACAAAGGGGATTGCAATGAATGTTCGAATATTAGCGGGAGATGCATTAAATAATCTTTGGCAGATTCAAGCAATTATGGGAACCTGTTTACGTTAAAGCAATTGTTTTTATTATGAACTCTATAGAGCTGAAAGTCGGTGGTGACTTTTACCAAGTCTTTACTCCAATACGAAACATCCTTATCATTTTATTGCAGCTTCTATGAACGAGGTTGCCGGCCGGAACAAGGATTGAGGAGAGAACGCAGAGAATCTTCCAGAACCGATGCAACTGAGAGAAATACCAACGCTGGGGAAATGTGCAGAATGCGATAAACAAGGACGTGAACCGACTGTGTTACTTGCTATGTATTTTATGTTGCTGTTGCAATAAAATTTACCTTTTTAAATGTAGAAAACTGTGTTTCAATCCAGTCCATACAAGTAAAATAATTAAGAAAAAGAGCGTGTAATCATAAATGAATTCATATGAGAGGTCTATCGTATTTTCCCGAGAAGAGACATAACATTCGTGATAAAGTAATTTACGCGAGAGAATGCGTGAGAATTATAGACATTTTTATCGACTTCATTCTTTCGATCTCCCTTCCCTCAGTAGATGTACAAAATTTTTCTCAACATTTGCGATTCTCCGAAAGGGTGATGAAGAAATTGCATCCCCTTTCAATTCTTGTCGTGGGTTACGAAGGTGGTGAACATTTTTGCAATAAGTCTTGTGCCTATGAAAGAACCGTGTTCCTTCCTTTGGTTTAAAATTGCTTCCGTCGTGCGAAAGTAAAAGGGATCAGAACGGAAGGACTGCATGAATTCGTCACCTTCAACTCGAAATGTGAAACGAGGATGAGTGAAAAAAATGGACACACATCGCGTCTGTGTGGCTGGAATCCGACAGAGGGCCAATTATTCATTCGCTTTCCCGGCAGTCGTCGGCGGGCCTTCTCACGAGGAAACTATGTCTTCGGATCTTGAGAATCGAGTAGCTTATTTCGTTGGGGTTCCCCAATCTCAAGCGTGGGCTCTGGAATCTTGACGATTCATGCTGGATAAGGTGATTGTGAACGTAATGCTGTGTTTACCGGTTGACGGAGAACATAAAGGATTTTATGGATATGACAGAGGATAACGTTGTCGCGTGAGTGAAGCGGCAGCCAACATAGGAGGATGAGAGAGAATTTCAAGGTAAGTCCCATTGGAAAAATTTCTTATTCCTGCCCTTACAAGAATCTGCCTCGCGAATTCAACGTCCCGATTGCTTGCGAGTGAGGTAACCGACGCCTCTAATCGATCGAGACCTTTATCAGCGCGAATAATACTAGATCTAAGCAACAGCGAGCGAAGTCTTCATTCTCTCAGCTGCGTGCTGCATATGGACTCGTACATTATCGCCTTATCGCGAGCTCAACAAAGATTCCGAAGCCGTTTCTTTGAACACGGTACTCCGTCGTAGCATCATAGTTTTAATGAGGACGATTGCATCTTCAACCGCGTTCATTATAATTAAAAAAAAGGGAAAATAAGTGACTGGGTACAGGGAGGATGTGAACGCGGCGAGGTCGCCAAGGAAAGTGCCAAATGCATGGCGGTATTTCGGGGCGCCATTGTTACCGGCGGGAATCTAAAATTGCAATTAGATTTATCAAAATTAGCTTGCGATCCATCGTAACCGATGAAAATTTCATGAATACTAGTATTTATTATGATTTTTTGCCTACTACGTGAGTCTTACCGCACAAAGAGACCATTTTCATAACTACCCGCCAACTTAATATACCGAATTCGACAAAACTGCCATTACCCACCGCCCTCGTAAAAGAAGAGAGAAATTTTAAAGATATTCGATCGGGAATTGGATAATTCATTGTCATGGCATGAAATTCATTAATACAGCGTTTGCACTGACAGCGGTGGTATTTATTTCAGCCAATCAGAATCGAGATAAATGTTGTAGCGGGAGGTTGAATTCTGAAAAACTTAAATATTCTATATAAATCGGATAAAAGGTTAACATTCTCTCATTTCGAGCTGCACATAGTTAATTTCTACGGAGAATCGCTCCCGATATAATTAACTTTTGTATCGATTACGATTTTAAGCTTTGCTTAATGTATACAAGGGAAAAAATATGCTTCTCATTTTGCTTGTTAACTTCAACATTTAATCTTTTTTAACAGACCGGGACAAGATTCATGAACAGTTTATAGCTGTAAATCAACGTAGTGTCTTTTATAGTGAAGTGGATTAGAAATAAATTCTGATCTTTGGATATTTGCTTGCTCTTAATAAAATATTTCCCATTCAATTACAGGATGCTTTATCGTCGACAAGTTAAACTTCCCTTTGGCCGAGAAGAGCTCACACAATGGATTGCAACGTTCAACATCCTTGTCTCTGGCAGTGGAGGATTTTAATTACACATTTGGCACAGCTAGAACACTACCTTTTCAAGGTAAGTAGTGTTTGGAGGATGGACTTATAAGCTAGCAATTCCTTTGATGAAATGTGAACCAGACATTGCTTTTAATTCTCCTAGACGGACAGGAAAAGATTGTGTGAATTGGAAGAGGGTGATAATAGGTTCAAAAAGGATGGTTTAGTATCTACGTTAGGTTCAGTTAATCATCAATTTAGCTTACAAATGGTTCGGTCAATTAAAATAAAGGCAGCTATCCTCATGCCTCCATACCATCTAATGGTTATTGCTCCCTTGACTATATTTCTATTACTCTCAATAATTTCATGTATAAGCATGCTTCAACCTTCACCGAATATTCATGTAACTTTTTCATTATTTATACACTTGGAAAGAATGAGACAGGATTCATTTATTACAAAAGATTTTAAATCAATTAGGTAGCTTTTTTGAGGGATGAGAATTGGAAGTAATCAATGAATCTCTGATATTGCTTGCTTTTGATGAAATCAATCTATTTCAATTTCAGTACCTCTTTGCATCGATTGCTGACCTTAAGCCGAGGAGAGATCACACTATGGTTTGTGGGAAACCATTGTGTGATGTGTTCACCATCCTCACATTTGGAAGGAGAGGATATTCATTACACTTTTGGATATGTTAGGCCACTGATTTTACAAGGTAAGCAATATTGGTGCAAGATGTGTGGAGCTAACATTTTCTTTGATCAATGGAGAAACTGTTACAGTTTTCCTAGATGGAAATGAAACTAATCTATCAATAGGTCATCGATCACAAAGGGGATTGCAATGAATGTTCGAATATTAGCGGGAGATGCATTAAATAATCTTTGGCAGATTCAAGCAATTATGGGAACCTGTTTACGTTAAAGAAATTGTTTTTATTATGAACTCTATAGAGCTGAAAGTCGGTGCTGACTTTTACCAAGTCTTTACTCCACTACGAAACATCCTTATCATTTTATTGCAGCTTCTATGAACGAGGTTGCCGGCCGGAACAAGGATTGAGGAGAGAACGCAGAGAATCTTCCAGAACCGATGCAACTGAGAGAAATACCAACGCTGGGGAAATGTGCAGAATGCGATAAACAAGGACGTGAACTGACTGTGTTACTTGCTATGTAGTTTTTGGTGCTCTTGCAATAAAATTTACCTTTTTAAATGTAGAAAACTGTGTTTCAATCCAGTCCATACAAGTAAAATAATTAAGAAAAAGAGCGTGTAATCATAAATGAATTCATATGAGAGGTCTATCGTATTTTCCCGAGAAGAGACATAACATTCGTGATAAAGTAATTTACGCGAGAGAATGCGTGAGAATTATAGACATTTTTATCGACTTCATTCTTTCGATCTCCCTTCCCTCAGTAGATGTACAAAATTTTTCTCAACATTTGCGATTCTCCGAAAGGGTGATGAAGAAATTGCATCCCCTTTCAATTCTTGTCGTGGGTTACGAAGGTGGTGAACATTTTTGCAATAAGTCTTGTGCCTATGAAAGAACCGTGTTCCTTCCTTTGGTTTAAAATTGCTTCCGTCGTGCAAAAGTAAAAGGGATCAGAACGGAAGGACTGCATGAATTCGTCACCTTCAACTCGAAATGTGAAACGAGGATGAGTGAAAAAAATGGACACACATCGCGTCTGTGTGGCTGGAATCCGACAGAGGGCCAATTATTCATTCGCTTTCCCGGCAGTCGTCGGCGGGCCTTCTCACGAGGAACTTATGTCCTCGGATCTTGAGAATCGAGTAGCTTATTTCGTTGGGGTCCCCCAATCTCAAGCGTGGGCTCTGGAATCTTGACGATTCATGCTGGATAAGATGATTGTGAACGTAATGCTGTGTTTACCGGTTGACGGAGAACATAAAGGATTTTATGGATATGACAGAGGATAACGTTGTCGCGTGAGTGAAGCACAGCGGACATAGGAGGATGAGAGAGAATTTCAAGGTAAGTCCCATTGGAAAAATTTCTTATTCTTGCCCTTACAAGAATCTGCCTCGCGAATTCAACGTCCCGATTGCTTGCGAGTGAGGTAACCGACGCCTCTAATCGATCGAGACCTCTATCAGCGCGAATAATACTAGATCTAAGCAACAGCGAGCGAAGTCTTCATTCTCTCAGCTGCGCACTGCATATGGACTCGTATATTATCGCCTTATCGCGAGCTCAACAAAGATTCCGAAGCCGTTTCTTTGAACACGGTACTCCGTCGTAGCATCATAGTTTTAATGAGGACGATTGCATCTTCAACCGCGTTCATTATAATTAAAAAAAAGGGAAAATAAGTGACTGGGTACAGGGAGGATGTGAACGCGGCGAGGTCGCCAAGGAAAGTGCCAAATGCATGGCGGTATTTCGGGGCGCCATCGTTACCGGCGGGAATCTAAAATTGCAATTAGATTTATCAAAATTAGCTTGCGGTCCATCGTAACCGATGAAAATTTCATGAATACTAGTATTTATTATGATTTTTTGCCTACTACGTGAGTCTTACCGCACAAAGAGACCATTTTCATAACTACCCGCCAACTTAATATACCGAATTCGACAAAACTGCCATTACCCACCGCCCTCGTAAAAGAAGAGAGAAATTTTAAAGATATTCGATCGGGAATTGGATAATTCATTGTCATGGCATGAAATTCATTAATACAGCGTCTGCACTGACAGCGGTGGTATTTATTTCAGCCAATCAGAATCGAGATAAATGTTGTAGCGGGAGGTTGAATTCTGAAAAACTTAAATATTCTATATAAATCGGATAAAAGGTTAACATTCTCTCATTTCGAGCTGCACATAGTTAATTTCTACGGAGAATCGCTCCCGATATAATTAACTTTTGTATCGATTACGATTTTAAGCTTTGCTTAATGTATACAAGGGAAAAAATATGCTTCTCATTTTGCTTGTTAACTTCAACATTTAATCTTTTTTAACAGACCGGGACAAGATTCATGAACAGTTTATAGCTGTAAATCAACGTAGTGCCTTTTATAGTGAAGTGGATTAGAAATAAATTCTGATCTTTGGATATTTGCTTGCTCTTAATAAAATATTTCCCATTCAATTACAGGATGCTTTATCGTCGACAAGTTAAAACTTCCCTTTGGCCGAGAAGAGCTCACACAATGGATTGCAACGTTCAACATCCTTGTCTCTGGCAGTGGAGGATTTTAATTACACATTTGGCACAGCTAGAACACTACCTTTTCAAGGTAAGTAGTGTTTGGAGGATGGACTTATAAGCTAGCAATTCCTTTGATGAAATGTGAACCAGACATTGCTTTTAATTCTCCTAGACGGACAGGAAAAGATTGTGTGAATTGGAAGAGGGTGATAATAGGTTCAGAAAGGATGGTTTAGTATCTACGATACTGAACCAGTTAATCATCAATTCAGCTTACAAATGGTTCGGTCAATTAAAATAAAGGCAGCTATCCTCATGCCTCCATACCATCTAATGGTTATTGCTCCCTTGACTATATTTCTATTACTCTCAATAATTTCATGTATAAGCATGCTTCAACCTTCACCGAATATTCATGTAACTTTTTCATTATTTATACACTTGGAAAGAATGAGACAGGATTCATTTATTACAAAAGATTTTAAATCAATTAGGTAGCTTTTTTGAGGGATGAGAGTTGGAAGTAATCAATGAATCTCTGATATTGCTTGCTTTTGATGAAATCAATCTATTTCAATTTCAGTACCTCTTTGCATCGATTGCTGACCTTAAGCCGAGGAGAGATCACACTTTGGTTTCTGGGAAACCATTGTGTGATGTGTTCACCATCCTCACATTTGGAAGGAGAGGATATTCATTACACTTTTGGATATGTTAGGCCACTGATTTTACAAGGTAAGCAATATTGGTGCAAGATGTGTGGAGCTAACATTTTCTTTGATCAATGGAGAAACTGTTACAGTTTTCCTAGATGGAAATGAAACTAATCCATCAATAGGTCATCGATCACAAAGGGGATTGCAATGAATGTTCGAATATTAGCGGGAGATGCATTAAATAATCTTTGGCAGATTCAAGCAATTATGGGAAACTGTTTACGTTAAAGAAATTGTTTTTATTATGAACTCTATAGAGCTGAAAGTCGGTGCTGACTTTTACCAAGTCTTTACTCCACTACGAAACATCCTTATCATTTTATTGCAGCTTGTATGAACGAGGTTGCCGGCCGGAACAAGGATTGAGGAGAGAACGCAGAGAATCTTCCAGAACCGATGCAACTGAGAGAAATACCAACGCTATGGAAATGTGCAGAATGCGATAAACAAGGACGTGAACTGACTGTATTACTTGCTATGTAGTTTTTGGTGCTCTTGCAATAAAATTTACCTTTTTAAATGTAGAAAACTGTGTTTAAATCCAGTCCATACAAGTAAAATAATTAAGAAAAAGAGCGTGTAATCATAAATGAATTCATATGAGAGGTCTATCGTATTTTCCCGAGAAGAGACATAGCATTCGTGATAAAGTAATTTACGCGATAGAATGCGTGAGAATTATAGACATTTTTATCGACTTCATTCTTTCGATCTCCCTTCCCTCAGTAGATGTACAAAATTTTTCTCAACATTTGCGATTCTCCGAAAGGGTGATGAAGAAATTGCATCCCCTTTCAATTCTTGTCGTGGGTTACGAAGGTGGTGAACATTTTTGCAATAAGTCTTGTGTCTATGAAAGAACCGTGTTCCTTCCTTTGGTTTAAAATTGCTTCCGTCGTGCGAAAGTAAAAGGGATCAGAACGGAAGGACTGCATGAATTCGTCACCTTCAACTCGAAATGTGAAACGAGGATGAGTGAAAAAAATGGACACACATCGCGTCTGTGTGGCTGGAATCCGACAGAGGGCCAATTATTCATTCGCTTTCCCGGCAGTCGTCGGCGGGCCTTCTCACGAGGAAACTATGTGCTCGGATCTTGAGAATCGAGTAGCTTATTTCGTTGGGGTCCCCAAATCTCAAGCGTGGGCTCTGGAATCTTGACGATTCATGCTGGATAAGATGATTGTGAACGTAATGCTGTGTTTACCGGTTGACGGAGAACATAAAGGATTTTATGGATATGACAGAGGATAACGTTGTCGCGTGAGTGAAGCGGCAGCCAACATAGGAGGATGAGAGAGAATTTCAAGGTAAGTCCCATTGGAAAAATTTCTTATTCCTGCCCTTACAAGAATCTGCCTCGCGAATTCAACGTCCCGATTGCTTGCGAGTGAGGTAACCGACGCCTCTAATCGATCGAGACCTTTATCAGCGCGAATAATACTAGATCTAAGCAACAGCGAGCGAAGTCTTCATTCTCTCAGCTGCGTACTGCATATGGACTCGTATATTATCGCCTTATCGCGAGCTCAACAAAGATTCCGAAGCCGTTTCTTTGAACACGGTACTCCGTCGTAGCATCATAGTTTTAATGAGGACGATTGCATCTTCAACCGCGTTCATTATAATTAAAAAAAAGGGAAAATAAGTGACTGGGTACAGGGAGGATGTGAACGCGGCGAGGTCGCCAAGGAAAGTGCCAAATGCATGGCGGTATTTCGGGGCGCCATTGTTACCGGTGGGAATCTAAAATTGCAATTAGATTTATCAAAATTAGCTTGCGGTCCATCGTAACCGATGAAAATTTCATGAATACTAGTATTTATTATGATTTTTTGCCTACTACGTGAGTCTTACCGCACAAAGAGACCATTTTCATAACTACCCGCCAACTTAATATACCGAATTCGACAAAACTGCCATTACCCACCGCCCTCGTAAAAGAAGAGAGAAATTTTAAAGATATTCGATCGGGAATTGGATAATTCATTGTCATGGCATGAAATTCATTAATACAGCGTCTGCACTGACAGCGGTGGTATTTATTTCAGCCAATCAGAATCGAGATAAATGTTGTAGCGGGAGGTTGAATTCTGAAAAACTTAAATATTCTATATAAATCGGATAAAAGGTTAACATTCTCTCATTTCGAGCTGCACATAGTTAATTTCTACGGAGAATCGCTCCCGATATAATTAACTTTTGTATCGATTACGATTTTAAGCTTTGCTTAATGTATACAAGGGAAAAAATATGCTTCTCATTTTGCTTGTTAACTTCAACATTTAATCTTTTTTAACAGACCGGGACAAGATTCATGAACAGTTTATAGCTGTAAATCAACGTAGTGCCTTTTATAGTGAAGTGGATTAGAAATAAATTCTGATCTTTGGATATTTGCTTGCTCTTAATAAAATATTTCCCATTCAATTACAGGATGCTTTATCGTCGACAAGTTAAACTTCCCTTTGGCCGAGAAGAGCTCACACAATGGATTGCAACGTTCAACATCCTTGTCTCTGGCAGTGGAGGATTTTAATTACACATTTGGCACAGCTAGAACACTACCTTTTCAAGGTAAGTAGTGTTTGGAGGATGGACTTATAAGCTAGCAATTCCTTTGATGAAATGTGAACCAGACATTGCTTTTAATTCTCCTAGACGGACAGGAAAAGATTGTGTGAATTGGAAGAGGGTGATAATAGGTTCAAAAAGGATGGTTTAGTATCTACGATACTGAACCAGTTAATCATCAATTCAGCTTACAAATGGTTCGGTCAATTAAAATAAAGGCAGCTATCCTCATGCCTCCATACCATCTAATGGTTATTGCTCCCTTGACTATATTTCTATTACTCTCAATAATTTCATGTATAAGCATGCTTCACCGAATATTCATGTAACTTTTTCATTATTTATACACTTGGAAAGAATGAGACAGGATTCATTTATTACAAAAGATTTTAAATCAATTAGGTAGCTTTTTTGAGGGATGAGAGTTGGAAGTAATCAATGAATCTCTGATATTGCTTGCTTTTGATGAAATCAATCTATTTCAATTTCAGTACCTCTTTGCATCGATTGCTGACCTTAAGCCGAGGAGAGATCACACTATGGTTTGTGAGAAACCATTGTGTGATGTGTTCACCATCCTCACATTTGGAAGGAGAGGATATTCATTACACTTTTGGATATGTTAGGCCACTGATTTTACAAGGTAAGCAATATTGGTGCAAGATGTGTGGAGCTAACATTTTCTTTGATCAATGGAGAAACTGTTACAGTTTTCCTAGATGGAAATGAAACTAATCTATCAATAGGTCATCGATCACAAAGGGGATTGCAATGAATGTTCGAATATTAGCGGGAGATGCATTAAATAATCTTTGGCAGATTCAAGCAATTATGGGAACCTGTTTACGTTAAAGAAATTGTTTTTATTATGAACTCTATAGAGCTGAAAGTCGGTGCTGATTTTACCAAGTCTTTACTCCAATACGAAACATCCTTATCATTTTATTGCAGCTTCTATGAACGAGGTTGCCGGCCGGAACAAGGATTGAGGAGAGAACGCAGAGAATCTTCCAGAACCGATGCAACTGAGAGAAATACCAACGCTGGGGAAATGTGCAGAATGCGATAAACAAGGACGTGAACCGACTGTGTTACTTGCTATGTATTTTATGTTGCTGTTGCAATAAAATTTACCTTTTTAAATGTAGAAAACTGTGTTTCAATCCAGTCCATACAAGTGAAATAATTAAGAAAAAGAGCGTGTAATCATAAATGAATTCATATGAGAGGTCTATCGTATTTTCCCGAGAAGAGACATAACATTCGTGATAAAGTAATTTACGCGAGAGAATGCGTGAGAATTATAGACATTTTTATCGACTTCATTCTTTCGATCTCCCTTCCCTCAGTAGATGTACAAAATTTTTCTCAACATTTGCGATTCTCCGAAAGGGTGATGAAGAAATTGCATCCCCTTTCAATTCTTGTCGTGGGTTACGAAGGTGGTGAACATTTTTGCAATAAGTCTTGTGCCTATGAAAGAACCGCGTTCCTTCCTTTGGTTTAAAATTGCTTCCGTCGTGCGAAAGTAAAAGGGATCAGAACGGAAGGACTGCATGAATTCGTCACCTTCAACTCGAAATGTGAAACGAGGATGAGTGAAAAAAATGGACACACATCGCGTCTGTGTGGCTGGAATCCGACAGAGGGCCAATTATTCATTCGCTTTCCCGGCAGTCGTCGGCGGGCCTTCTCACGGGGAAACTATGTCTTCGGATCTTGAGAATCGAGTAGCTTATTTCGTTGGGGTCCCCCAATCTCAAGCGTGGGCTCTGGAATCTTGACGATTCATGCTGGATAAGGTGATTGTGAACGTAATGCTGTGTTTACCGGTTGACGGAGAACATAAAGGATTTTATGGATATGACAGAGGATAACGTTGTCGCGTGAGTGAAGCGGCAGCCAACATAGGAGGATGAGAGAGAATTTCAAGGTAAGTCCCATTGGAAAAATTTCTTATTCCTGCCCTTACAAGAATCTGCCTCGCGAATTCAACGTCCCGATTGCTTGCGAGTGAGGTAACCGACGCCTCTAATCGATCGAGACCTTTATCAGCGCGAATAATACTAGATCTAAGCAACAGCGAGCGAAGTCTTCATTCTCTCAGCTGCGTGCTGCATATGGACTCGTACATTATCGCCTTATCGCGAGCTCAACAAAGATTCCGAAGCCGTTTCTTTGAACACGGTACTCCGTCGTAGCATCATAGTTTTAATGAGGACGATTGCATCTTCAACCGCGTTCATTGTAATTAAAAAAAGGGAAAATAAGTGACTGGGTACAGGGAGGATGTGAACGCGGCAAGGTCGCCAAGGAAAGTGCCAAATGCATGGCGGTATTTCGGGGCGCCATCGTTACCGGCGGGAATCTAAAATTGCAATTAGATTTATCAAAATTAGCTTGCGGTCCATCGTAACCGATGAAAATTTCATGAATACTAGTATTTATTATGATTTTTTGCCTACTACGTGAGTCTTACCGCACAAAGAGACCATTTTCATAACTACCCGCCAACTTAATATACCGAATTCGACAAAACTGCCATTACCCACCGCCCTCGTAAAAGAAGAGAGAAATTTTAAAGATATTCGATCGGGAATTGGATAATTCATTGTCATGGCATGAAATTCATTAATACAGCGTCTGCACTGACAGCGGTGGTATTTATTTCAGCCAATCAGAATCGAGATAAATGTTGTAGCGGGAGGTTGAATTCTGAAAAACTTAAATATTCTATATAAATCGGATAAAAGGTTAACATTCTCTCATTTCGAGCTGCACATAGTTAATTTCTACGGAGAATCGCTCCCGATATAATTAACTTTTGTATCGATTACGATTTTAAGCTTTGCTTAATGTATACAAGGGAAAAAATATGCTTCTCATTTTGCTTGTTAACTTCAACATTTAATCTTTTTTAACAGACCGGGACAAGATTCATGAACAGTTTATAGCTGTAAATCAACGTAGTGCCTTTTATAGTGAAGTGGATTAGAAATAAATTCTGATCTTTGGATATTTGCTTGCTCTTAATAAAATATTTCCCATTCAATTACAGGATGCTTTATCGTCGACAAGTTAAAACTTCCCTTTGGCCGAGAAGAGCTCACACAATGGATTGCAACGTTCAACATCCTTGTCTCTGGCAGTGGAGGATTTTAATTACACATTTGGCACAGCTAGAACACTACCTTTTCAAGGGAAGTAGTGTTTGGAGGATGGAATTATAAGCTAGCAATTCCTTTGATGAAATGTGAACCAGACATTGCTTTTAATTCTCCTAGACGGACAGGAAAAGATTGTGTGAATTGGAAGAGGGTGATAATAGGTTCAGAAAGGATGGTTTAGTATCTACGATACTGAACCAGTTAATCATCAATTCAGCTTACAAATGGTTCGGTCAATTAAAATAAAGGCAGCTATCCTCATGCCTCCATACCATCTAATGGTTATTGCTCCCTTGACTATATTTCTATTACTCTCAAAAATTTCATGTATAAGCATGCTTCAACCTTCACCGAATATTCATGTAACTTTTTCATTATTTATACACTTGGAAAGAATGAGACAGGATTCATTTATTACAAAAGATTTTAAATCAATTAGGTAGCTTTTTTGAGGGATGAGAGTTGGAAGTAATCAATGAATCTCTGATATTGCTTGCTTTTGATGAAATCAATCTATTTCAATTTCAGTACCTCTTTGCATCGATTGCTGACCTTAAGCCGAGGAGAGATCACACTTTGGTTTCTGGGAAACCATTGTGTGATGTGTTCACCATCCTCACATTTGGAAGGAGAGGATATTCATTACACTTTTGGATATGTTAGGCCACTGATTTTACAAGGTAAGCAATATTGGTGCAAGATGTGTGGAGCTAACATTTTCTTTGATCAATGGAGAAACTGTTACAGTTTTCCTAGATGGAAATGAAACTAATCCATCAATAGGTCATCGATCACAAAGGGGATTGCAATGAATGTTCGAATATTAGCGGGAGATGCATTAAATAATCTTTGGCAGATTCAAGCAATTATGGGAAACTGTTTACGTTAAAGAAATTGTTTTTATTATGAACTCTATAGAGCTGAAAGTCGGTGCTGACTTTTACCAAGTCTTTACTCCACTACGAAACATCCTTATCATTTTATTGCAGCTTGTATGAACGAGGTTGCCGGCCGGAACAAGGATTGAGGAGAGAACGCAGAGAATCTTCCAGAACCGATGCAACTGAGAGAAATACCAACGCTATGGAAATGTGCAGAATGCGATAAACAAGGACGTGAACTGACTGTATTACTTGCTATGTAGTTTTTGGTGCTCTTGCAATAAAATTTACCTTTTTAAATGTAGAAAACTGTGTTTAAATCCAGTCCATACAAGTAAAATAATTAAGAAAAAGAGCGTGTAATCATAAATGAATTCATATGAGAGGTCTATCGTATTTTCCCGAGAAGAGACATAGCATTCGTGATAAAGTAATTTACGCGATAGAATGCGTGAGAATTATAGACATTTTTATCGACTTCATTCTTTCGATCTCCCTTCCCTCAGTAGATGTACAAAATTTTTCTCAACATTTGCGATTCTCCGAAAGGGTGATGAAGAAATTGCATCCCCTTTCAATTCTTGTCGTGGGTTACGAAGGTGGTGAACATTTTTGCAATAAGTCTTGTGTCTATGAAAGAACCGTGTTCCTTCCTTTGGTTTAAAATTGCTTCCGTCGTGCGAAAGTAAAAGGGATCAGAACGGAAGGACTGCATGAATTCGTCACCTTCAACTCGAAATGTGAAACGAGGATGAGTGAAAAAAATGGACACACATCGCGTCTGTGTGGCTGGAATCCGACAGAGGGCCAATTATTCATTCGCTTTCCCGGCAGTCGTCGGCGGGCCTTCTCACGAGGAAACTATGTGCTCGGATCTTGAGAATCGAGTAGCTTATTTCGTTGGGGTCCCCAAATCTCAAGCGTGGGCTCTGGAATCTTGACGATTCATGCTGGATAAGATGATTGTGAACGTAATGCTGTGTTTACCGGTTGACGGAGAACATAAAGGATTTTATGGATATGACAGAGGATAACGTTGTCGCGTGAGTGAAGCGGCAGCCAACATAGGAGGATGAGAGAGAATTTCAAGGTAAGTCCCATTGGAAAAATTTCTTATTCCTGCCCTTACAAGAATCTGCCTCGCGAATTCAACGTCCCGATTGCTTGCGAGTGAGGTAACCGACGCCTCTAATCGATCGAGACCTTTATCAGCGCGAATAATACTAGATCTAAGCAACAGCGAGCGAAGTCTTCATTCTCTCAGCTGCGTACTGCATATGGACTCGTATATTATCGCCTTATCGCGAGCTCAACAAAGATTCCGAAGCCGTTTCTTTGAACACGGTACTCCGTCGTAGCATCATAGTTTTAATGAGGACGATTGCATCTTCAACCGCGTTCATTATAATTAAAAAAAAGGGAAAATAAGTGACTGGGTACAGGGAGGATGTGAACGCGGCGAGGTCGCCAAGGAAAGTGCCAAATGCATGGCGGTATTTCGGGGCGCCATTGTTACCGGTGGGAATCTAAAATTGCAATTAGATTTATCAAAATTAGCTTGCGGTCCATCGTAACCGATGAAAATTTCATGAATACTAGTATTTATTATGATTTTTTGCCTACTACGTGAGTCTTACCGCACAAAGAGACCATTTTCATAACTACCCGCCAACTTAATATACCGAATTCGACAAAACTGCCATTACCCACCGCCCTCGTAAAAGAAGAGAGAAATTTTAAAGATATTCGATCGGGAATTGGATAATTCATTGTCATGGCATGAAATTCATTAATACAGCGTCTGCACTGACAGCGGTGGTATTTATTTCAGCCAATCAGAATCGAGATAAATGTTGTAGCGGGAGGTTGAATTCTGAAAAACTTAAATATTCTATATAAATCGGATAAAAGGTTAACATTCTCTCATTTCGAGCTGCACATAGTTAATTTCTACGGAGAATCGCTCCCGATATAATTAACTTTTGTATCGATTACGATTTTAAGCTTTGCTTAATGTATACAAGGGAAAAAATATGCTTCTCATTTTGCTTGTTAACTTCAACATTTAATCTTTTTTAACAGACCGGGACAAGATTCATGAACAGTTTATAGCTGTAAATCAACGTAGTGCCTTTTATAGTGAAGTGGATTAGAAATAAATTCTGATCTTTGGATATTTGCTTGCTCTTAATAAAATATTTCCCATTCAATTACAGGATGCTTTATCGTCGACAAGTTAAACTTCCCTTTGGCCGAGAAGAGCTCACACAATGGATTGCAACGTTCAACATCCTTGTCTCTGGCAGTGGAGGATTTTAATTACACATTTGGCACAGCTAGAACACTACCTTTTCAAGGTAAGTAGTGTTTGGAGGATGGACTTATAAGCTAGCAATTCCTTTGATGAAATGTGAACCAGACATTGCTTTTCATTCTCCTAGACGGACAGGAAAAGATTGTGTGAATTGGAAGAGGGTGATAATAGGTTCAAAAAGGATGGTTTAGTATCTACGATACTGAACCAGTTAATCATCAATTCAGCTTACAAATGGTTCGGTCAATTAAAATAAAGGCAGCTATCCTCATGCCTCCATACCATCTAATGGTTATTGCTCCCTTGACTATATTTCTATTACTCTCAATAATTTCATGTATAAGCATGCTTCAACCTTCACCGAATATTCATGTAACTTTTTTATTATTTATACACTTGGAAAGAATGAGACAGGATTCATTTATTACAAAAGATTTTAAATCAATTAGGTAGCTGTTTTGAGGGATGAGAGTTGGAAGTAATCAATGAATCCCTGATATTGCTTGCTTTTGATGAAATCAATCTATTTCAATTTCAGTACCTCTTTGCATCGATTGCTGACCTTAAGCCGAGGAGAGATCACACTATGGTTTGTGGGAAACCATTGTGTGATGTGTTCACCATCCTCACATTTGGAAGGAGAGGATATTCATTACACTTTTGGATATGTTAGGCCACTGATTTTACAAGGTAAGCAATATTGGTGCAAGATGTGTGGAGCTAACATTTTCTTTGATCAACGGAGAAACTGTTACAGTTTTCCTAGATGGAAATGAAACTAATCCATCAATAGGTCATCGATCACAAAGGGGATTGCAATGAATGTTCGAATATTAGCGGGAGATGCATTAAATAATCTTTGGCAGATTCAAGCAATTATGGGAACCTGTTTACGTTAAAGCAATTGTTTTTATTATGAACTCTATAGAGCTGAAAGTCGGTGGTGACTTTTACCAAGTCTTTACTCCAATACGAAACATCCTTATCATTTTATTGCAGCTTCTATGAACGAGGTTGCCGGCCGGAACAAGGATTGAGGAGAGAACGCAGAGAATCTTCCAGAACCGATGCAACTGAGAGAAATACCAACGCTGGGGAAATGTGCAGAATGCGATAAACAAGGACGTGAACCGACTGTGTTACTTGCTATGTATTTTATGTTGCTGTTGCAATAAAATTTACCTTTTTAAATGTAGAAAACTGTGTTTCAATCCAGTCCATACAAGTAAAATAATTAAGAAAAAGAGCGTGTAATCATAAATGAATTCATATGAGAGGTCTATCGTATTTTCCCGAGAAGAGACATAACATTCGTGATAAAGTAATTTACGCGAGAGAATGCGTGAGAATTATAGACATTTTTATCGACTTCATTCTTTCGATCTCCCTTCCCTCAGTAGATGTACAAAATTTTTCTCAACATTTGCGATTCTCCGAAAGGGTGATGAAGAAATTGCATCCCCTTTCAATTCTTGTCGTGGGTTACGAAGGTGGTGAACATTTTTGCAATAAGTCTTGTGCCTATGAAAGAACCGTGTTCCTTCCTTTGGTTTAAAATTGCTTCCGTCGTGCGAAAGTAAAAGGGATCAGAACGGAAGGACTGCATGAATTCGTCACCTTCAACTCGAAATGTGAAACGAGGATGAGTGAAAAAAATGGACACACATCGCGTCTGTGTGGCTGGAATCCGACAGAGGGCCAATTATTCATTCGCTTTCCCGGCAGTCGTCGGCGGGCCTTCTCACGAGGAAACTATGTCTTCGGATCTTGAGAATCGAGTAGCTTATTTCGTTGGGGTTCCCCAATCTCAAGCGTGGGCTCTGGAATCTTGACGATTCATGCTGGATAAGGTGATTGTGAACGTAATGCTGTGTTTACCGGTTGACGGAGAACATAAAGGATTTTATGGATATGACAGAGGATAACGTTGTCGCGTGAGTGAAGCGGCAGCCAACATAGGAGGATGAGAGAGAATTTCAAGGTAAGTCCCATTGGAAAAATTTCTTATTCCTGCCCTTACAAGAATCTGCCTCGCGAATTCAACGTCCCGATTGCTTGCGAGTGAGGTAACCGACGCCTCTAATCGATCGAGACCTTTATCAGCGCGAATAATACTAGATCTAAGCAACAGCGAGCGAAGTCTTCATTCTCTCAGCTGCGTGCTGCATATGGACTCGTACATTATCGCCTTATCGCGAGCTCAACAAAGATTCCGAAGCCGTTTCTTTGAACACGGTACTCCGTCGTAGCATCATAGTTTTAATGAGGACGATTGCATCTTCAACCGCGTTCATTGTAATTAAAAAAAGGGAAAATAAGTGACTGGGTACAGGGAGGATGTGAACGCGGCAAGGTCGCCAAGGAAAGTGCCAAATGCATGGCGGTATTTCGGGGCGCCATCGTTACCGGCGGGAATCTAAAATTGCAATTAGATTTATCAAAATTAGCTTGCGGTCCATCGTAACCGATGAAAATTTCATGAATACTAGTATTTATTATGATTTTTTGCCTACTACGTGAGTCTTACCGCACAAAGAGACCATTTTCATAACTACCCGCCAACTTAATATACCGAATTCGACAAAACTGCCATTACCCACCGCCCTCGTAAAAGAAGAGAGAAATTTTAAAGATATTCGATCGGGAATTGGATAATTCATTGTCATGGCATGAAATTCATTAATACAGCGTTTGCACTGACAGCGGTGGTATTTATTTCAGCCAATCAGAATCGAGATAAATGTTGTAGCGGGAGGTTGAATTCTGAAAAACTTAAATATTCTATATAAATCGGATAAAAGGTTAACATTCTCTCATTTCGAGCTGCACATAGTTAATTTCTACGGAGAATCGCTCCCGATATAATTAACTTTTGTATCGATTACGATTTTAAGCTTTGCTTAATGTATACAAGGGAAAAAATATGCTTCTCATTTTGCTTGTTAACTTCAACATTTAATCTTTTTTAACAGACCGGGACAAGATTCATGAACAGTTTATAGCTGTAAATCAACGTAGTGCCTTTTATAGTGAAGTGGATTAGAAATAAATTCTGATCTTTGGATATTTGCTTGCTCTTAATAAAATATTTCCCATTCAATTACAGGATGCTTTATCGTCGACAAGTTAAACTTCCCTTTGGCCGAGAAGAGCTCACACAATGGATTGCAACGTTCAACATCCTTGTCTCTGGCAGTGGAGGATTTTAATTACACATTTGGCACAGCTAGAACACTACCTTTTCAAGGTAAGTAGTGTTTGGAGGATGGACTTATAAGCTAGCAATTCCTTTGATGAAATGTGAACCAGACATTGCTTTTAATTCTCCTAGACGGACAGGAAAAGATTGTGTGAATTGGAAGAGGGTGATAATAGGTTCAAAAAGGATGGTTTAGTATCTACGTTAGGTTCAGTTAATCATCAATTTAGCTTACAAATGGTTCGGTCAATTAAAATAAAGGCAGCTATCCTCATGCCTCCATACCATCTAATGGTTATTGCTCCCTTGACTATATTTCTATTACTCTCAATAATTTCATGTATAAGCATGCTTCAACCTTCACCGAATATTCATGTAACTTTTTCATTATTTATACACTTGGAAAGAATGAGACAGGATTCATTTATTACAAAAGATTTTAAATCAATTAGGTAGCTTTTTTGAGGGATGAGAATTGGAAGTAATCAATGAATCTCTGATATTGCTTGCTTTTGATGAAATCAATCTATTTCAATTTCAGTACCTCTTTGCATCGATTGCTGACCTTAAGCCGAGGAGAGATCACACTATGGTTTGTGGGAAACCATTGTGTGATGTGTTCACCATCCTCACATTTGGAAGGAGAGGATATTCATTACACTTTTGGATATGTTAGGCCACTGATTTTACAAGGTAAGCAATATTGGTGCAAGATGTGTGGAGCTAACATTTTCTTTGATCAATGGAGAAACTGTTACAGTTTTCCTAGATGGAAATGAAACTAATCTATCAATAGGTCATCGATCACAAAGGGGATTGCAATGAATGTTCGAATATTAGCGGGAGATGCATTAAATAATCTTTGGCAGATTCAAGCAATTATGGGAACCTGTTTACGTTAAAGAAATTGTTTTTATTATGAACTCTATAGAGCTGAAAGTCGGTGCTGACTTTTACCAAGTCTTTACTCCACTACGAAACATCCTTATCATTTTATTGCAGCTTCTATGAACGAGGTTGCCGGCCGGAACAAGGATTGAGGAGAGAACGCAGAGAATCTTCCAGAACCGATGCAACTGAGAGAAATACCAACGCTGGGGAAATGTGCAGAATGCGATAAACAAGGACGTGAACTGACTGTGTTACTTGCTATGTAGTTTTTGGTGCTCTTGCAATAAAATTTACCTTTTTAAATGTAGAAAACTGTGTTTCAATCCAGTCCATACAAGTAAAATAATTAAGAAAAAGAGCGTGTAATCATAAATGAATTCATATGAGAGGTCTATCGTATTTTCCCGAGAAGAGACATAACATTCGTGATAAAGTAATTTACGCGAGAGAATGCGTGAGAATTATAGACATTTTTATCGACTTCATTCTTTCGATCTCCCTTCCCTCAGTAGATGTACAAAATTTTTCTCAACATTTGCGATTCTCCGAAAGGGTGATGAAGAAATTGCATCCCCTTTCAATTCTTGTCGTGGGTTACGAAGGTGGTGAACATTTTTGCAATAAGTCTTGTGCCTATGAAAGAACCGTGTTCCTTCCTTTGGTTTAAAATTGCTTCCGTCGTGCAAAAGTAAAAGGGATCAGAACGGAAGGACTGCATGAATTCGTCACCTTCAACTCGAAATGTGAAACGAGGATGAGTGAAAAAAATGGACACACATCGCGTCTGTGTGGCTGGAATCCGACAGAGGGCCAATTATTCATTCGCTTTCCCGGCAGTCGTCGGCGGGCCTTCTCACGAGGAACTTATGTCCTCGGATCTTGAGAATCGAGTAGCTTATTTCGTTGGGGTCCCCCAATCTCAAGCGTGGGCTCTGGAATCTTGACGATTCATGCTGGATAAGATGATTGTGAACGTAATGCTGTGTTTACCGGTTGACGGAGAACATAAAGGATTTTATGGATATGACAGAGGATAACGTTGTCGCGTGAGTGAAGCACAGCGGACATAGGAGGATGAGAGAGAATTTCAAGGTAAGTCCCATTGGAAAAATTTCTTATTCTTGCCCTTACAAGAATCTGCCTCGCGAATTCAACGTCCCGATTGCTTGCGAGTGAGGTAACCGACGCCTCTAATCGATCGAGACCTCTATCAGCGCGAATAATACTAGATCTAAGCAACAGCGAGCGAAGTCTTCATTCTCTCAGCTGCGCACTGCATATGGACTCGTATATTATCGCCTTATCGCGAGCTTAACAAAGATTCCGAAGCCGTTTCTTTGAACACGGTACTCCGTCGTAGCATCATAGTTTTAATGAGGACGATTGCATCTTCAACCGCGTTCATTATAATTAAAAAAAAGGGAAAATAAGTGACTGGGTACAGGGAGGATGTGAACGCGGCGAGGTCGCCAAGGAAAGTGCCAAATGCATGGCGGTATTTCGGGGCGCCATTGTTACCGGCGGGAATCTAAAATTGCAATTAGATTTATCAAAATTAGCTTGCGGTCCATCGTAACCGATGAAAATTTCATGAATACTAGTATTTATTATGATTTTTTGCCTACTACGTGAGTCTTACCGCACAAAGAGACCATTTTCATAACTACCCGCCAACTTAATATACCGAATTCGACAAAACTGCCATTACCCACCGCCCTCGTAAAAGAAGAGAGAAATTTTAAAGATATTCGATCGGGAATTGGATAATTCATTGTCATGGCATGAAATTCATTAATACAGCGTCTGCACTGACAGCGGTGGTATTTATTTCAGCCAATCAGAATCGAGATAAATGTTGTAGCGGGAGGTTGAATTCTGAAAAACTTAAATATTCTATATAAATCGGATAAAAGGTTAACATTCTCTCATTTCGAGCTGCACATAGTTAATTTCTACGGAGAATCGCTCCCGATATAATTAACTTTTGTATCGATTACGATTTTAAGCTTTGCTTAATGTATACAAGGGAAAAAATATGCTTCTCATTTTGCTTGTTAACTTCAACATTTAATCTTTTTTAACAGACCGGGACAAGATTCATGAACAGTTTATAGCTGTAAATCAACGTAGTGCCTTTTATAGTGAAGTGGATTAGAAATAAATTCTGATCTTTGGATATTTGCTTGCTCTTAATAAAATATTTCCCATTCAATTACAGGATGCTTTATCGTCGACAAGTTAAAACTTCCCTTTGGCCGAGAAGAGCTCACACAATGGATTGCAACGTTCAACATCCTTGTCTCTGGCAGTGGAGGATTTTAATTACACATTTGGCACAGCTAGAACACTACCTTTTCAAGGTAAGTAGTGTTTGGAGGATGGACTTATAAGCTAGCAATCCTTTGATGAAATGTGAACCAGACATTGCTTTTAATTCTCCTAGACGGACAGGAAAAGATTGTGTGAATTGGAAGAGGGTGATAATAGGTTCAAAAAGGATGGTTTAGTATCTACGATACTGAACCAGTTAATCATCAATTCAGCTTACAAATGGTTCGGTCAATTAAAATAAAGGCAGCTATCCTCATGCCTCCATACCATCTAATGGTTATTGCTCCCTTGACTATATTTCTATTACTCTCAATAATTTCATGTATAAGCATGCTTCAACCTTCACCGAATATTCATGTAACTTTTTCATTATTTATACACTTGGAAAGAATGAGACAGGATTCATTTATTACAAAAGATTTTAAATCAATTAGGTAGCTGTTTTGAGGGATGAGAGTTGGAAGTAATCAATGAATCTCTGATATTGCTTGCTTTTGATGAAATCAATCTATTTCAATTTCAGTACCTCTTTGCATCGATTGCTGACCTTAAGCCGAGGAGAGATTACACTATGGTTTGTGGGAAACCATTGTGTGATGTGTTCACCATCCTCACATTTGGAAGGAGAGGATATTCATTACACTTTTGGATATGTTAGGCCACTGATTTTACAAGGTAAGCAATATTGGTGCAAGATGTGTGGAGCTAACATTTTCTTTGATCAATGGAGAAACTGTTACAGTTTTCCTAGATGGAAATGAAACTAATCCATCAATAGGTCATCGATCACAAAGGGGATTGCAATGAATGTTCGAATATTAGCGGGAGATGCATTAAATAATCTTTGGCAGATTCAAGCAATTATGGGAACCTGTTTACGTTAAAGAAATTGTTTTTATTATGAACTCTATAGAGCTGAAAGTCGGTGCTGACTTTTACCAAGTCTTTACTCCAATACGAAACATCCTTATCATTTTATTGCAGCTTCTATGAACGAGGTTGCCGGCCGGAACAAGGATTGAGGAGAGAACGCAGAGAATCTTCCAGAACCGATGCAACTGAGAGAAATACCAACGCTGGGGAAATGTGCAGAATGCGATAAACAAGGACGTGAACCGACTGTGTTACTTGCTATGTAGTTTTTGGTGCTCTTGCAATAAAATTTACCTTTTTAAATGTAGAAAACTGTGTTTCAATCCAGTCCATACAAGTAAAATAATTAAGAAAAAGAGCGTGTAATCATAAATGAATTCATATGAGAGGTCTATCGTATTTTCCCGAGAAGAGACATAACATTCGTGATAAAGTAATTTACGCGAGAGAATGCGTGAGAATTATAGACATTTTTATCGACTTCATTCTTTCGATCTCCCTTCCCTCAGTAGATGTACAAAATTTTTCTCAACATTTGCGATTCTCCGAAAGGGTGATGAAGAAATTGCATCCCCTTTCAATTCTTGTCGTGGGTTACGAAGGTGGTGAACATTTTTGCAATAAGTCTTGTGCCTATGAAAGAACCGTGTTCCTTCCTTTGGTTTAAAATTGCTTCCGTCGTGCGAAAGTAAAAGGGATCAGAACGGAAGGACTGCATGAATTCGTCACCTTCAACTCGAAACGTGAAACGAGGATGAGTGAAAAAAATGGACACACATCGCGTCTGTGTGGCTGGAATCCGACAGAGGGCCAATTATTCATTCGCTTTCCCGGCAGTCGTCGGCGGGCCTTCTCACGAGGAAACTATGTCTTCGGATCTTGAGAATCGAGTAGCTTATTTCGTTGGGGTCCCCCAATCTCAAGCGTGGGCTCTGGAATCTTGACGATTCATGCTGGATAAGGTGATTGTGAACGTAATGCTGTGTTTACCGGTTGACGGAGAACATAAAGGATTTTATGGATATGACAGAGGATAACGTTGTCGCGTGAGTGAAGCACAGCGGACATAGGAGGATGAGAGAGAATTTCAAGGTAAGTCCCATTGGAAAAATTTCTTATTCCTGCCCTTACAAGAATCTGCCTCGCGAATTCAACGTCCCGATTGCTTGCGAGTGAGGTAACCGACGCCTCTAATCGATCGAGACCTTTATCAGCGCGAATAATACTAGATCTAAGCAACAGCGAGCGAAGTCTTCATTCTCTCAGCTGCGTGCTGCATATGGACTCGTACATTATCGCCTTATCGCGAGCTCAACAAAGATTCCGAAGCCGTTTCTTTGAACACGGTACTCCGTCGTAGCATCATAGTTTTAATGAGGACGATTGCATCTTCAACCGCGTTCATTGTAATTAAAAAAAGGGAAAATAAGTGACTGGGTACAGGGAGGATGTGAACGCGGCAAGGTCGCCAAGGAAAGTGCCAAATGCATGGCGGTATTTCGGGGCGCCATCGTTACCGGCGGGAATCTAAAATTGCAATTAGATTTATCAAAATTAGCTTGCGGTCCATCGTAACCGATGAAAATTTCATGAATACTAGTATTTATTATGATTTTTTGCCTACTACGTGAGTCTTACCGCACAAAGAGACCATTTTCATAACTACCCGCCAACTTAATATACCGAATTCGACAAAACTGCCATTACCCACCGCCCTCGTAAAAGAAGAGAGAAATTTTAAAGATATTCGATCGGGAATTGGATAATTCATTGTCATGGCATGAAATTCATTAATACAGCGTCTGCACTGACAGCGGTGGTATTTATTTCAGCCAATCAGAATCGAGATAAATGTTGTAGCGGGAGGTTGAATTCTGAAAAACTTAAATATTCTATATAAATCGGATAAAAGGTTAACATTCTCTCATTTCGAGCTGCACATAGTTAATTTCTACGGAGAATCGCTCCCGATATAATTAACTTTTGTATCGATTACGATTTTAAGCTTTGCTTAATGTATACAAGGGAAAAAATATGCTTCTCATTTTGCTTGTTAACTTCAACATTTAATCTTTTTTAACAGACCGGGACAAGATTCATGAACAGTTTATAGCTGTAAATCAACGTAGTGCCTTTTATAGTGAAGTGGATTAGAAATAAATTCTGATCTTTGGATATTTGCTTGCTCTTAATAAAATATTTCCCATTCAATTACAGGATGCTTTATCGTCGACAAGTTAAAACTTCCCTTTGGCCGAGAAGAGCTCACACAATGGATTGCAACGTTCAACATCCTTGTCTCTGGCAGTGGAGGATTTTAATTACACATTTGGCACAGCTAGAACACTACCTTTTCAAGGTAAGTAGTGTTTGGAGGATGGACTTATAAGCTAGCAATTCCTTTGATGAAATGTGAACCAGACATTGCTTTTAATTCTCCTAGACGGACAGGAAAAGATTGTGTGAATTGGAAGAGGGTGATAATAGGTTCAAAAAGGATGGTTTAGTATCTACGATACTGAACCAGTTAATCATCAATTCAGCTTACAAATGGTTCGGTCAATTAAAATAAAGGCAGCTATCCTAATGCCTCCATACCATCTAATGGTTATTGCTCCCTTGACTATATTTCTATTACTCTCAATAATTTCATGTATAAGCATGCTTCAACCTTCACCGAATATTCATGTAACTTTTTCATTATTTATACACTTGGAAAGAATGAGACAGGATTCATTTATTACAAAAGATTTTAAATCAATTAGGTAGCTTTTTTGAGGTATGAGAGTTGGAATTAATCATTGAATCTCTGATATTGCTTGCTTTTGATGAAATCAATCTATTTCAATTTCAGTACCTCTTTGCATCGATTGCTGACCTTAAGCCGAGGAGAGATCACACTTTGGTTTGTGGGAAACCATTGTGTGATGTGTTCACCATCCTCACATTTGGAAGGAGAGGATATTCATTACACTTTTGGATATGTTAGGCCACTGATTTTACAAGGTAAGCAATATTGGTGCAAGATGTGTGGAGCTAACATTTTCTTTGATCAATGGAGAAACTGTTACAGTTTTCCTAGATGGAAATGAAACTAATCCATCAATAGGTCATCGATCACAAAGAAGATTGCAATGAATGTTCGAATATTAGCGGGAGATGCATTAAATAATCTTTGGCAGATTCAAGCAATTATGGGAACCTGTTTACGTTAAAGAAATTGTTTTTATTATGAACTCTATAGAGCTGAAAGTCGGTGCTGACTTTTACCAAGTCTTTACTCCAATACGAAACATCCTTATCATTTTATTGCAGCTTCTATGAACGAGGTTGCCGGCCGGAACAAGGATTGAGGAGAGAACGCAGAGAATCTTCCAGAACCGATGCAACTGAGAGAAATACCAACGCTGGGGAAATGTGCAGAATGCGATAAACAAGGACGTGAACCGACTGTGTTACTTGCTATGTATTTTATGTTTCTGTTGCAATAAAATTTACCTTTTTAAATGTAGAAAACTGTGTTTCAATCCAGTCCATACAAGTAAAATAATTAAGAAAAGAGCGTGTAATCATAAATGAATTTATATGAGAGGTCTATCGTATTTTCCCGAGAAGAGACATAACATTCGTGATAAAGTAATTTACGCGAGAGAATGCGTGAGAATTATAGACATTTTTATCGACTTCATTCTTTCGATCTCCCTTCCCTCAGTAGATGTACAAAATTTTTCTCAACATTTGCGATTCTCCGAAAGGGTGATGAAGAAATTGCATCCCCTTTAAATTCTTGTCGTGGGTTACGAAGGTGGTGAACATTTCTGCAATAAGTCTTGTGCATATGAAAGAACCGTGTTCCTTCCTTTGGTTTAAAATTGCTTCCGTCGTGCGAAAGTAAAAGGGATCAGAACGGAAGTACTGCATGAATTCGTCATCTTCAACTCGAAATGTGAAACGAGGATGAGTGAAAAAAATGGACACACATCGCGTCTGTGTGGCTGGAATCCGACAGAGGGCCAATTATTCATTCGCTTTCCCGGCAGTCGTCGGCGGGCCTCCTCACGAGGAAACTATGTCTTCGGATCTTGAGAATCGAGTAGCTTATTTCGTTGGGGTCCCCCAATCTCAAGCGTGGGCTCTGGAATCTTGACGATTCATGCTGGATAAGGTGATTGTGAACGTAATGCTGTGTTTACCGGTTGACGGAGAACATAAAGGATTTTATGGATATGACAGAGGATAACGTTGTCGCGTGAGTGAAGCACAGCGGACATAGGAGGATGAGAGAGAATTTCAAGGTAAGTCCCATTGGAAAAATTTCTTAATCCTGCCCTTACAAGAATCTGCCTCGCGAATTCAACGTCCCGATTGCTTGCGAGTGAGGTAACCGACGCCTCTAATCGATCGAGACCTTTATCAGCGCGAATAATACTAGATCTAAGCAACAGCGAGCGAAGTCTTCATTCTCTCAGCTGCGTACTGCATATGGACTCGTATAATATCGCCTTATCGCGAGCTTAACAAAGATTCCGAAGCCGTTTCTTTGAACACGGTACTCCGTCGTAGCATCATAGTTTTAATGAGGACGATTGCATCTTCAACCGCGTTCATTATACTTAAAAAAAAGGGAAAATAAGTGACTGGGTACAGGGAGGATGTGAACGCGGCGAGGTCGCCAAGGAAAGTGCCAAATGCATGGCGGTATTTCGGGGCGCCATTGTTACCGGCGGGAATCTAAAATTGCAATTAGATTTATCAAAATTAGCTTGCGGTCCATCGTAACCGATGAAAATTTCATGAATACTAGTATTTATTATGATTTTTTGCCTACTACGTGAGTCTTACCGCACAAAGAGACCATTTTCATAACTACCCGCCAACTTAATATACCGAATTCGACAAAACTGCCATTACCCACCGCCCTCGTAAAAGAAGAGAGAAATTTTAAAGATATTCGATCGGGAATTGGATAATTCATTGTCATGGCATGAAATTCATTAATACAGCGTCTGCACTGAAAGCGGTGGTACTAATTTCAGCCAATCAGAATCGAGATAAATGTTGTAGCGGGAGGTTGAATTCTGAAAAACTTTAATATTCTATATAAATCGGATAAAAGGTTAACATTCTCTCATTTCGAGCTGCACATAGTTAATTTCTACGGAGAATCGCTCCCGATATAATTAACTTTTGTATCGATTACGATTTTAAGCTTTGCTTAATGTATACAAGGGAAAAAATATGCTTCTCATTTTGCTTGTTAACTTCATCATTTAATCTTTTTTAACAGACCGGGACAAGATTCATGAACAGTTTATAGCTGTAAATCAATGTAGTGCCTTTTATAGTGAAGTGGATTAGAAATAAATTCTGATCTTTGGATATTCGCTTGCTCTTAATAAAATATTTCCCATTCAATTACAGGATGCTTTATCGTCGACAAGTTAAAACTTCCCTTTGGCCGAGAAGAGCTCACACAATGGATTGCAACGTTCAACATCCTTGTCTCTGGCAGTGGAGGATTTTAATTACACATTTGGCACAGCTAGAACACTACCTTTTCAAGGTAAGTAGTGTTTGGAGGATGGACTTATAAGCTAGCAATTCCTTTGATGAAATGTGAACCAGACATTGCTTTTAATTCTCCTAGACGGACAGGAAAAGATTGTGTGAATTGGAAGAGGGTGATAATAGGTTCAAAAAGGATGGTTTAGTATCTACGATGGGTTCAGTTAATCATCAATTCAGTTTACAAATGGTTCGGTCAATTAAAATAAAGGCAGCTATCCTCATGCCTCCATACCATCTAATGGTTATTGCTCCCTTGACTATATTTCTATTACTCTCAATAATTTCATGTATAAGCATGCTTCAACCTTCACCGAATATTCATGTAACTTTTTTATTATTTATACACTTGGAAAGAATGAGACAGGATTCATTTATTACAAAAGATTTTAAATCAATTAGGTAGCTTTTTTGAGGGATGAGAGTTGAAAGTAATCAATGAATCTCTGATATTGCTTGCTTTTGATGAAATCAATCTATTTCAATTTCAGTACCTCTTTGCATCGATTGCTGACCTTAAGCCGTGGAGAGATCACACTATGGTTTGTGGGAAACCATTGTGTGATGTGTTCACCATCCTCACATTTGGAAGGAGAGGATATTATTACACTTTTGGATATGTTAGGCCACTGATTTTACAAGGTAAGCAATATTGGTGCAAGATGTGTGGAGCTAACATTTTCTTTGATCAATGGAGAAACTGTTACAGTTTTCCTAGATGGAAATGAAACTAATCCATCAATAGGTCATCGATCACAAAGGGGATTGCAATGAATGTTCGAATATTAGCGGGAGATGCATTAAATAATCTTTGGCAGATTCAAGCAATTATTGGAATCTGTTTACGTTAAAGAAATTGTTTTTCTATTATGAACTCTATAGAGCTGAAAGCTGGTGCTGACTTTTACCAAGTCTTTACTCCAATACGAAACATCCTTATCATTTTATTGCAGCTTCTATGAACGAGGTTGCCGGCCGGAACAAGGATTGAGGAGAGAACGCAGAGAATCTTCCAGAACCGATGCAACTGAGAGAAATACCAACGCTGGGGAAATGTGCAGAATGCGATAAACAAGGACGTGAACCGACTGTGTTACTTGCTATGTAGTTTTTGGTGCTCTTGCAATAAAATTTACCTTTTTAAATGTAGAAAACTGTGTTTCAATCCAGTCCATACAAGTAAAATAATTAAGAAAAAAAGCGTGTAATCATAAATGAATTCATATGAGAGGTCTATCGTATTTTCCCGAGAAGAGACATAACATTCGTGATAAAGTAATTTACGCGAGAGAATGCGTGAGAATTATAGACATTTTTATCGACTTCATTCTTTCGATCTCCCTTCCCTCAGTAGATGTACAAAATTTTTCTCAACATTTGCGATTCTCCGAAAGGGTGATGAAGAAATTGCATCCCCTTTCAATTCTTGTCGTGGGTTACGAAGGTGGTGAACATTTTTGCAATAAGTCTTATGCCTATGAAAGAACCGTGTTCCTTCCTTTGGTTTAAAATAGCTTCCGTCGTGCGAAAGTAAAAGGGATCAGAACGGAAGGACTGCATGAATTCGTCACCTTCAACTCGAAATGTGAAGCGAGGATGAGTGAAAAAAATGGACACACATCGCGTCTGTGTGGCTGGAATCCGACAGAGGGCCAATTATTCATTCGCTTTCCCGGCAGTCGTCGGCGGGCCTTCTCACGAGGAAACTATGTCTTCGGATCTTGAGAATCGAGTAGCTTATTTCGTTGGGGTCCCCCAATATCAAGCGTGGGCTCTGGAATCTTGACGATTCATGCTGGATAAGGTGATTGTGAACGTAATGCTGTGTTTACCGGTTGACGGAGAACATAAAGGATATTATGGATATGACAGAGGATAACGTTGTCGCGTGAGTGAAGCGGCAGCCAACATAGGAGGATGAGAGAGAATTTCAAGGTAAGTCCCATTGGAAAAATTTCTTATTCCTGCCATTACAAGAATCTGCCTCGCGAATTCAACGTCCCGATTGCTTGCGAGTGAGGTAACCGACGCCTCTAATCGATCGAGACCTTTATCAGCGCGAATAATACTAGATCCAAGCAACAGCGAGCGAAGTCTTCATTCTCTCAGCTGCGTGCTGCATATGGACTCGTACATTATCGCCTTATCGCGAGCTCAACAAAGATTCCGAAGCCGTTTCTTTGAACACGGTACTCCGTCGTAGCATCATAGTTTTAATGAGGACGATTGTATCTTCAACCGCGTTCATTATAATTAAAAAAAAGGGAAAATAAGTGACTGGGTACAGGGAGGATGTGAACGCGGCGAGGTCGCCAAGGAAAGTGCCAAATGCATGGCGGTATTTCGGGGCGCCATTGTTACCGGCGGGAATCTAAAATTGCAATTAGATTTATCAAAATTAGCTTGCGGTCCATCGTAACCGATGAAAATTTCATGAATACTAGTATTTATTATGATTTTTTGCCTACTACGTGAGTCTTACCGCACAAAGAGACCATTTTCATAACTACCCGCCAACTTAATATACCGAATTCGACAAAACTGCCATTACCCACCGCCCTCGTAAAAGAAGAGAGAAATTTTAAAGATATTCGATCGGGAATTGGATAATTCATTGTCATGGCATGAAATTCATTAATACAGCGTCTGCACTGAAAGCGGTGGTACTAATTTCAGCCAATCAGAATCGAGATAAATGTTGTAGCGGGAGGTTGAATTCTGAAAAACTTTAATATTCTATATAAATCGGATAAAAGGTTAACATTCTCTCATTTCGAGCTGCACATAGTTAATTTCTACGGAGAATCGCTCCCGATATAATTAACTTTTGTATCGATTACGATTTTAAGCTTTGCTTAATGTATACAAGGGAAAAAATATGCTTCTCATTTTGCTTGTTAACTTCAACATTTAATCCTTTTTAACAGACCGGGACAAGATTCATGAACAGTTTATAGCTGTAAATCAATGTAGTGCCTTTTATAGTGAAGTGGATTAGAAATAAATTCTGATCTTTGGATATTTGCTTGCTCTTAATAAAATATTTCCCATTCAATTACAGGATGCTTTATCGTCGACAAGTTAAAACTTCCCTTTGGCCGAGAAGAGCTCACACAATGGATTGCAACGTTCAACATCCTTGTCTCTGGCAGTGGAGGATTTTAATTACACATTTGGCACAGCTAGAACACTACCTTTTCAAGGTAAGTAGTGTTTGGAGGATGGACTTATAAGCTAGCAATTCCTTTGATGAAATGTGAACCAGACATTGCTTTTAATTCTCCTAGACGGACAGGAAAAGATTGTGTGAATTGGAAGAGGGTGATAATAGGTTCAAAAAGGATGGTTTAGTATCTACGATGGGTTCAGTTAATCATCAATTCAGTTTACAAATTATTCGGTCAATTAAAATAAAGGCAGCTATCCTCATGCCTCCATACCATCTAATGGTTATTGCTCCCTTGACTATATTTCTATTACTCTCAATAATTTCATGCATAAGCATGCTTCAACCTTCACCGAATATTCATGTAACTTTTTTATTATTTATACACTTGGAAAGAATGAGACAGGATTCATTTATTACAAAAAATTTTAAATCAATGAGGTAGCTTTTCTGAGGGATGAGAGTTGAAAGTAATCAATGAATCTCTGATATTGCTTGCTTTTGATGAAATCAATCTATTTCAATTTCAGTACCTCTTTGCATCGATTGCTGACCTTAAGCCGAGGAGAGATCACACTATGGTTTGTGGGAAACCATTGTGTGATGTGTTCACCATCCTCACATTTGGAAGGAGAGGATATTATTACACTTTTGGATATGTTAGGCCACTGATTTTACAAGGTAAGCAATATTGGTGCAAGATGTGTGGAGCTAACATTTTCTTTGATCAATGGAGAAACTGTTACAGTTTTCCTAGATGGAAATGAAACTAATCCATCAATAGGTCATCGATCACAAAGGGGATTGCAATGAATGTTCGAATATTAGCGGGAGATGCATTAAATAATCTTTGGCAGATTCAAGCAATTATTGGAATCTGTTTACGTTAAAGAAATTGTTTTTCTATTATGAACTCTATAGAGCTGAAAGCTGGTGCTGACTTTTACCAAGTCTTTACTCCAATACGAAACATCCTTATCATTTTATTGCAGCTTCTATGAACGAGGTTGCCGGCCGGAACAAGGATTGAGGAGAGAACGCAGAGAATCTTCCAGAACCGATGCAACTGAGAGAAATACCAACGCTGGGGAAATGTGCAGAATGCGATAAACAAGGACGTGAACTGACTGTATTACTTGCTATGTAATTTTTGGTGCTCTTGCAATAAAATTTACCTTTTTAAATGTAGAAAACTGTGTTTCAATCCAGTCCATACAAATAAAATAATTAAGAAAAAGAGCGTGTAATCATAAATGGATTCATTTGAGAGGTCTATCGTATTTTCCCGAGAAGAGACATAACATTCGTGATAAAGTAATTTACGCGAGAGAATGCGTGAGAATTATAGACATTTTTATCGACTTCATTCTTTCGATCTCCCTTCCCTCAGTAGATGTACAAAATTTTTCTCAACATTTGCGATTCTCCGAAAGGGTGATGAAGAAATTGCATCCCCTTTAAATTCTTGTCGTGGGTTACGAAGGTGGTGAACATTTCTGCAATAAGTCTTGTGCATATGAAAGAACCGTGTTCCTTCCTTTGGTTTAAAATTGCTTCCGTCGTGCGAAAGTAAAAGGGATCAGAACGGAAGTACTGCATGAATTCGTCATCTTCAACTCGAAATGTGAAACGAGGATGAGTGAAAAAAATGGACACACATCGCGTCTGTGTGGCTGGAATCCGACAGAGGGCCAATTATTCATTCGCTTTCCCGGCAGTCGTCGGCGGGCCTCCTCACGAGGAAACTATGTCTTCGGATCTTGAGAATCGAGTAGCTTATTTCGTTGGGGTCCCCCAATCTCAAGCGTGGGCTCTGGAATCTTGACGATTCATGCTGGATAAGGTGATTGTGAACGTAATGCTGTGTTTACCGGTTGACGGAGAACATAAAGGATTTTATGGATATGACAGAGGATAACGTTGTCGCGTGAGTGAAGCACAGCGGACATAGGAGGATGAGAGAGAATTTCAAGGTAAGTCCCATTGGAAAAATTTCTTAATCCTGCCCTTACAAGAATCTGCCTCGCGAATTCAACGTCCCGATTGCTTGCGAGTGAGGTAACCGACGCCTCTAATCGATCGAGACCTTTATCAGCGCGAATAATACTAGATCTAAGCAACAGCGAGCGAAGTCTTCATTCTCTCAGCTGCGTACTGCATATGGACTCGTATAATATCGCCTTATCGCGAGCTTAACAAAGATTCCGAAGCCGTTTCTTTGAACACGGTACTCCGTCGTAGCATCATAGTTTTAATGAGGACGATTGCATCTTCAACCGCGTTCATTATACTTAAAAAAAAGGGAAAATAAGAGACTGGGTACAGGGAGGATGTGAACGCGGCGAGGTCGCCAAGGAAAGTGCCAAATGCATGGCGGTATTTCGGGGCGCCATTGTTACCGGCGGGAATCTAAAATTGCAATTAGATTTATCAAAATTAGCTTGCGGTCCATCGTAACCGATGAAAATTTCATGAATACTAGTATTTATTATGATTTTTTGCCTACTACGTGAGTCTTACCGCACAAAGAGACCATTTTCATAACTACCCGCCAACTTAATATACCGAATTCGACAAAACTGCCATTACCCACCGCCCTCGTAAAAGAAGAGAGAAATTTTAAAGATATTCGATCGGGAATTGGATAATTCATTGTCATGGCATGAAATTCATTAATACAGCGTCTGCACTGAAAGCGGTGGTACTAATTTCAGCCAATCAGAATCGAGATAAATGTTGTAGCGGGAGGTTGAATTCTGAAAAACTTTAATATTCTATATAAATCGGATAAAAGGTTAACATTCTCTCATTTCGAGCTGCACATAGTTAATTTCTACGGAGAATCGCTCCCGATATAATTAACTTTTGTATCGATTACGATTTTAAGCTTTGCTTAATGTATACAAGGGAAAAAATATGCTTCTCATTTTGCTTGTTAACTTCAACATTTAATCCTTTTTAACAGACCGGGACAAGATTCATGAACAGTTTATAGCTGTAAATCAATGTAGTGCCTTTTATAGTGAAGTGGATTAGAAATAAATTCTGATCTTTGGATATTTGCTTGCTCTTAATAAAATATTTCCCATTCAATTACAGGATGCTTTATCGTCGACAAGTTAAAACTTCCCTTTGGCCGAGAAGAGCTCACACAATGGATTGCAACGTTCAACATCCTTGTCTCTGGCAGTGGAGGATTTTAATTACACATTTGGCACAGCTAGAACACTACCTTTTCAAGGTAAGTAGTGTTTGGAGGATGGACTTATAAGCTAGCAATTCCTTTGATGAAATGTGAACCAGACATTGCTTTTAATTCTCCTAGACGGACAGGAAAAGATTGTGTGAATTGGAAGAGGGTGATAATAGGTTCAAAAAGGATGGTTTAGTATCTACGATGGGTTCAGTTAATCATCAATTCAGTTTACAAATTATTCGGTCAATTAAAATAAAGGCAGCTATCCTCATGCCTCCATACCATCTAATGGTTATTGCTCCCTTGACTATATTTCTATTACTCTCAATAATTTCATGCATAAGCATGCTTCAACCTTCACCGAATATTCATGTAACTTTTTTATTATTTATACACTTGGAAAGAATGAGACAGGATTCATTTATTACAAAAAATTTTAAATCAATGAGGTAGCTTTTCTGAGGGATGAGAGTTGAAAGTAATCAATGAATCTCTGATATTGCTTGCTTTTGATGAAATCAATCTATTTCAATTTCAGTACCTCTTTGCATCGATTGCTGACCTTAAGCCGAGGAGAGATCACACTATGGTTTGTGGGAAACCATTGTGTGATGTGTTCACCATCCTCACATTTGGAAGGAGAGGATATTATTACACTTTTGGATATGTTAGGCCACTGATTTTACAAGGTAAGCAATATTGGTGCAAGATGTGTGGAGCTAACATTTTCTTTGATCAATGGAGAAACTGTTACAGTTTTCCTAGATGGAAATGAAACTAATCCATCAATAGGTCATCGATCACAAAGGGGATTGCAATGAATGTTCGAATATTAGCGGGAGATGCATTAAATAATCTTTGGCAGATTCAAGCAATTATTGGAATCTGTTTACGTTAAAGAAATTGTTTTTCTATTATGAACTCTATAGAGCTGAAAGCTGGTGCTGACTTTTACCAAGTCTTTACTCCAATACGAAACATCCTTATCATTTTATTGCAGCTTCTATGAACGAGGTTGCCGGCCGGAACAAGGATTGAGGAGAGAACGCAGAGAATCTTCCAGAACCGATGCAACTGAGAGAAATACCAACGCTGGGGAAATGTGCAGAATGCGATAAACAAGGACGTGAACTGACTGTATTACTTGCTATGTAATTTTTGGTGCTCTTGCAATAAAATTTACCTTTTTAAATGTAGAAAACTGTGTTTCAATCCAGTCCATACAAATAAAATAATTAAGAAAAAGAGCGTGTAATCATAAATGGATTCATTTGAGAGGTCTATCGTATTTTCCCGAGAAGAGACATAACATTCGTGATAAAGTAATTTACGCGAGAGAATGCGTGAGAATTATAGACATTTTTATCGACTTCATTCTTTCGATCTCCCTTCCCTCAGTAGATGTACAAAATTTTTCTCAACATTTGCGATTCTCCGAAAGGGTGATGAAGAAATTGCATCCCCTTTAAATTCTTGTCGTGGGTTACGAAGGTGGTGAACATTTCTGCAATAAGTCTTGTGCATATGAAAGAACCGTGTTCCTTCCTTTGGTTTAAAATTGCTTCCGTCGTGCGAAAGTAAAAGGGATCAGAACGGAAGTACTGCATGAATTCGTCATCTTCAACTCGAAATGTGAAACGAGGATGAGTGAAAAAAATGGACACACATCGCGTCTGTGTGGCTGGAATCCGACAGAGGGCCAATTATTCATTCGCTTTCCCGGCAGTCGTCGGCGGGCCTCCTCACGAGGAAACTATGTCTTCGGATCTTGAGAATCGAGTAGCTTATTTCGTTGGGGTCCCCCAATCTCAAGCGTGGGCTCTGGAATCTTGACGATTCATGCTGGATAAGGTGATTGTGAACGTAATGCTGTGTTTACCGGTTGACGGAGAACATAAAGGATTTTATGGATATGACAGAGGATAACGTTGTCGCGTGAGTGAAGCACAGCGGACATAGGAGGATGAGAGAGAATTTCAAGGTAAGTCCCATTGGAAAAATTTCTTAATCCTGCCCTTACAAGAATCTGCCTCGCGAATTCAACGTCCCGATTGCTTGCGAGTGAGGTAACCGACGCCTCTAATCGATCGAGACCTTTATCAGCGCGAATAATACTAGATCTAAGCAACAGCGAGCGAAGTCTTCATTCTCTCAGCTGCGTACTGCATATGGACTCGTATAATATCGCCTTATCGCGAGCTTAACAAAGATTCCGAAGCCGTTTCTTTGAACACGGTACTCCGTCGTAGCATCATAGTTTTAATGAGGACGATTGCATCTTCAACCGCGTTCATTATACTTAAAAAAAAGGGAAAATAAGAGACTGGGTACAGGGAGGATGTGAACGCGGCGAGGTCGCCAAGGAAAGTGCCAAATGCATGGCGGTATTTCGGGGCGCCATTGTTACCGGCGGGAATCTAAAATTGCAATTAGATTTATCAAAATTAGCTTGCGGTCCATCGTAACCGATGAAAATTTCATGAATACTAGTATTTATTATGATTTTTTGCCTACTACGTGAGTCTTACCGCACAAAGAGACCATTTTCATAACTACCCGCCAACTTAATATACCGAATTCGACAAAACTGCCATTACCCACCGCCCTCGTAAAAGAAGAGAGAAATTTTAAAGATATTCGATCGGGAATTGGATAATTCATTGTCATGGCATGAAATTCATTAATACAGCGTCTGCACTGAAAGCGGTGGTACTAATTTCAGCCAATCAGAATCGAGATAAATGTTGTAGCGGGAGGTTGAATTCTGAAAAACTTTAATATTCTATATAAATCGGATAAAAGGTTAACATTCTCTCATTTCGAGCTGCACATAGTTAATTTCTACGGAGAATCGCTCCCGATATAATTAACTTTTGTATCGATTACGATTTTAAGCTTTGCTTAATGTATACAAGGGAAAAAATATGCTTCTCATTTTGCTTGTTAACTTCATCATTTAATCTTTTTTAACAGACCGGGACAAGATTCATGAACAGTTTATAGCTGTAAATCAATGTAGTGCCTTTTATAGTGAAGTGGATTAGAAATAAATTCTGATCTTTGGATATTCGCTTGCTCTTAATAAAATATTTCCCATTCAATTACAGGATGCTTTATCGTCGACAAGTTAAAACTTCCCTTTGGCCGAGAAGAGCTCACACAATGGATTGCAACGTTCAACATCCTTGTCTCTGGCAGTGGAGGATTTTAATTACACATTTGGCACAGCTAGAACACTACCTTTTCAAGGTAAGTAGTGTTTGGAGGATGGACTTATAAGCTAGCAATTCCTTTGATGAAATGTGAACCAGACATTGCTTTTCATTCTCCTAGACGGACAGGAAAAGATTGTGTGAATTGGAAGAGGGTTATTATAGGTTCAAAAAGGATGGTTTAGTATCTACGATGGGTTCAGTTAATCATCAATTCAGCTTACAAATGGTTCGGTCAATTAAAATAAAGGCAGCTATCCTCATGCCTCCATACCATCTAATGGTTATTGCTCCCTTGACTATATTTCTGTTTCTCTCAATAATTTCATGTATAAGCATGCTTCAACCTTCACCGAATATTCATGTAACTTTTTTATTATTTATACACCTGGAAAGAGTGAGACAGGATTCATTTATTACAAAATTTTTTAAATCAATAAGGTAGCTTTTTTGAGGGATGAGAGTTGGAAGTAATCAATGAATCTCTGATATTGCTTGCTTTTGATGAAATCAATCTATTTCATTACAGAGATGATGATCGATGCTGATGATGATTATCTTTTTATTACAGCCACTATGAATGAGGTTGCAGGCCGGGACATTGTTTGAACGCAGAGATTCTTCCCGATTCGACGCAACTGAGAGAACTACCAACGCTCTACTGAATTTCATGAACATGGACGTGAATTGAATGTATCACTTGCTATGTAATTTATGGTCTTATTGCAATAAAATTTATCGTTTCAAATCTGGAAAACTGGCTTTCAATCCACTCCATACAAGAAACATAATTATGAAAAGGAACGATTAATCATAAATGAATTCATATCGCATATCTATCGCATTTTCCCGAGAAGGACTCCACATTCTTATGGATGTAATTTACGCGAGTGAATTCTCGAGAATTACAGAAAAACTTTTTCATCCACTTCTTTCTTTCTAACTCCCTTCCCTCAGTGGATGTACAAATTTTATCTCATCCTTCGCGATTCCCCAAAATGATGATGAAGAAATTGCATCGGAGCTCTCCCATCAATTCCTGTCTTCCGTTTCGAAGGTAGTGAACATTTTTGCAGTAAGTCTTGTGCCTATGAAGGAACCCTGCTCCTTAATTTTCTCTTTAAAATTGCTTCCATTATGCGAAAGTAAAAGAGATTAGAACGAAAGGACTGTCTCTGCATGTATTCGTCACCGACAACTCGAAATGTAAAACGAGGATGAGTGAAAAAAATGAACACACATCGTGTCTGCGTTGCTGGTATCCGACAGAGGGCCAATTATTCATTCGCTTTCCCGGCAGTCGTCGGCGGGCCTTCTCACGAGGAATCTATGTCTTCTTATCTTGTGAATCGAGTACCTTTTTTCGTTGTGTACCACCAATTCTCATCTCGAGCGCGGGCTGTGTGAACTAGACGTTTCCCGCTGGATAAGGTGATTGTGGACATAATGCTGTGTTTACTGGTTAACGGAGAACATAAAGGATTTTATCGACATGGCAGAGGATAACGTTGTCGCGTGAGTGAGGCAGTGGCGAGCATACTGGGATCATAGAGACTTTCAAGGTAAGTCCCATTGGAAAAATGTATTCTCCCTTATCCCTTTGCCATATAGGGGTCATAAATCTTGTCCCGGTCCGTAAAGAATGATTCAATTATGAAAGTTTCAAAGTAAATGAGAAGCACAATAATTTCCTTCGTACACATTTAGAAAAACTTAAAATCGTAATCCATACTAAAGTTAATGATATCGGGAGCGATACTGGGCAAAATTTAACTAAGCACAGCTCGAAATGAGAGAATTTTAACCTTTTATCCGATTTTTATCGTAAATAAAATTTTTGCATAATTTAACCTCCCGCTAAACATTTATCTCGATTCTGATTGGCTGAAATTAGTACCACCGCTGTCAGTGCAGACGCTGTATTAATGAATTTCATGCCGTGACAATGAATTATCCAATTCCCGATCGAATATCTTTAAAATTTCTCTCTTCTTTTACGAGGGCGGTGGGTAATGGCAGTTTTGTCGAATTCGGTATATTAAGTTGGCGGGTAGTTATGAAAATGGTCTCTTTGTGCGGTAAGACTCACGTAGTAGGCAAAAAATCATAATAAATACTAGTATTCATGAAATTTTCATCGGTTTCGATGGACCGCAAGCTAATTTTGATAAATCTAATTGCAATTTTAGATTCCCGCCGGTAACAATGGCGCCCCGAAATACCGCCATGCATTTGGCACTTTCCTTGGCGACCTCGCCGCGTTCACATCCTCCCTGTACCCAGTCACTTATTTTCCCTTTTTTTAATTATAATGAACGCGGTTGAAGATGCAATCATCCTCATTAAAACTGTGAAGCTACGACGAAGAACCGTGTTCACAGAAACGGCTTCCGAATCTTAACATAGCTCTCGATAAGGCTAAAATATACGAGTCCATATGCAGCTGAGAGAATGAAGCCATCGTTCCCTTTTCCTTGAATCTAGTGTTATTTACGGTGATAAAGGTGTCGACCGATTAGGAATGTCGGTGTCCTCACTTAAGAGCAATCGGGACGTTCAATTCGCGAGGCAGATTCTTCTCGAGGCAGGCAAAGGGATAAGAAAATTTTCCACTGGGATTTACCTTGAAATTCTCTCTGATCCTCGCTAATGACTTTCAAAGTGAAGTGAGTTAGAAATTGACTCTGATCTTTGGATATATGCTTGCTTTTAATGACATCTTTCCAATTCAAATATAGGATGCTTTATCGTCGACAAGTTATTCTTCCCTATGGCCGAGAAGAGCTCACACAATGGATTGCAACGTTCAACATCCTTTTCTTTGGGAGTGGATGATTTTTATTACGCATCTGCTAATGTTAGAGCACTTCCTTTTCAAGGTAAGTAGTATTATTTCGAGGATGGACTTGAAAGATTACAGGCTACCAAATCCTTTGATTAAAAGTGAACCACAAACTGCTTTTGATTCTCCTAGATGGAAAGGAAACTATTCTATAAATGGGAGAGGGTGATAAAATGTTTCCAAAGGATGGTTTAATGTCTACGATAAGTACTCTTAGTTATCATTTGCAGCTTATAAACTGAACGGTCATTAAAAAGGAAGGCAGCTATACTCATGCTTCCATATCATCTGAAGGTTATTGCTCCCTTCCTCGAGTGACTATTTCTTTTACTTTGGATTCTTTCATGCATAAACCCGCAACAACCATCACCAATTTTTCTTGTAACTTTTTTAATTTTCTTACAGTTGAAAAGAATAAGACTGGAATCATTTACTATACAAGCTTTAAGTCTAAAAGATAGCTTTTTGAGTGATGTGAATTATAATTCTTTAATGAAATTCGGATGTTTGCTTGCTTTTAATGATACCAATCTGTTGCAATTTCAGTTTGCCTTTGCATCGATTGCTTACAACTACCTTACGCCGAGGAGAGATGACACAATGGTTTGCAACGTTCACCAGCTTCACATTTGGGAGAGGAGGATTTTCATTACACATGTGGGTATGTCAGTACACTAATTTTACAAGGTAAATAACATTTGAAGCATTGGTGCAAGAGATGATGAGCTAACTTCTTCTTTGATCAATGGTGACACTGTTACATTTGTCCTACATGGAAATGAGACTATGAATAGGTCAACAATCATAATAGGGTTTGCCATGAATGGTCTAATACATTTAATATTCTTTGGCAGATCCAAGCAATTATGGGATCTTCGTTAAAGAAATTACTATTATGAATGCTACAGAGATGATGATCGATGCTGATGATGATTATCCTTTTATTACAGCCACTATGAATGAGGTTGCAGGCCGGGACATTGTTTGAACGCAGAGATTCTTCCCGATTCGACGCAACTGAGAGAACTACCAACGCTCTACTGAATTTCATGAACATGGACGTGAATTGAATGTATCACTTGCTATGTAATTTATGGTCTTATTGCAATAAAATTTATCGTTTCAAATCTGGAAAACGGGCTTTCAATCCACTCCATACAAGAAACATAATTATGAAAAGGAACGATTAATCATAAATGAATTCATATCGCATATCTATCGCATTTTCCCGAGAAGGACTCCACATTCTTATGGATGTAATTTACGCGAGTGAATTCTCGAGAATTACAGAAAAACTTTTTCATCCACTTCTTTCTTTCTAACTCCCTTCCCTCAGTGGATGTACAAATTTTATCTCATCCTTCGCGATTCCCCAAAATGATGATGAAGAAATTGCATCGGAGCTCTCCCATCAATTCCTGTCTTCCGTTTCGAAGGTAGTGAACATTTTTGCAGTAAGTCTTGTGCCTATGAAGGAACCCTGCTCCTTAATTTTCTCTTTAAAATTGCTTCCATTATGCGAAAGTAAAAGAGATTAGAACGAAAGGACTGTCTCTGCATGTATTCGTCACCGACAACTCGAAATGTAAAACGAGGATGAGTGAAAAAAATGAACACACATCGTGTCTGCGTTGCTGGTATCCGACAGAGGGCCAATTATTCATTCGCTTTCCCGGCAGTCGTCGGCGGGCCTTCTCACGAGGAATCTATGTCTTCTTATCTTGTGAATCGAGTACCTTTTTTCGTTGTGTACCACCAATTCTCATCTCGAGCGCGGGCTGTGTGAACTAGACGTTTCCCGCTGGATAAGGTGATTGTGGACATAATGCTGTGTTTACTGGTTAACGGAGAACATAAAGGATTTTATCGACATGGCAGAGGATAACGTTGTCGCGTGAGTGAGGCAGTGGCGAGCATACTGGGATCATAGAGACTTTCAAGGTAAGTCCCATTGGAAAAATGTATTCTCCCTTATCCCTTTGCCATATAGGGGTCATAAATCTTGTCCCGGTCCGTAAAGAATGATTCAATTATGAAAGTTTCAAAGTAAATGAGAAGCACAATAATTTCCTTCGTACACATTTAGAAAAACTTAAAATCGTAATCCATACTAAAGTTAATGATATCGGGAGCGATACTGGGCAAAATTTAACTAAGCACAGCTCGAAATGAGAGAATTTTAACCTTTTATCCGATTTTTATCGTAAATAAAATTTTTGCATAATTTAACCTCCCGCTAAACATTTATCTCGATTCTGATTGGCTGAAATTAGTACCACCGCTGTCAGTGCAGACGCTGTATTAATGAATTTCATGCCGTGACAATGAATTATCCAATTCCCGATCGAATATCTTTAAAATTTCTCTCTTCTTTTACGAGGGCGGTGGGTAATGGCAGTTTTGTCGAATTCGGTATATTAAGTTGGCGGGTAGTTATGAAAATGGTCTCTTTGTGCGGTAAGACTCACGTAGTAGGCAAAAAATCATAATAAATACTAGTATTCATGAAATTTTCATCGGTTTCGATGGACCGCAAGCTAATTTTGATAAATCTAATTGCAATTTTAGATTCCCGCCGGTAACAATGGCGCCCCGAAATACCGCCATGCATTTGGCACTTTCCTTGGCGACCTCGCCGCGTTCACATCCTCCCTGTACCCAGTCACTTATTTTCCCTTTTTTTAATTATAATGAACGCGGTTGAAGATGCAATCATCCTCATTAAAACTGTGAAGCTACGACGAAGAACCGTGTTCACAGAAACGGCTTCCGAATCTTAACATAGCTCTCGATAAGGCTAAAATATACGAGTCCATATGCAGCTGAGAGAATGAAGCCATCGTTCCCTTTTCCTTGAATCTAGTGTTATTTACGGTGATAAAGGTGTCGACCGATTAGGAATGTCGGTGTCCTCACTTAAGAGCAATCGGGACGTTCAATTCGCGAGGCAGATTCTTCTCGAGGCAGGCAAAGGGATAAGAAAATTTTCCACTGGGATTTACCTTGAAATTCTCTCTGATCCTCGCTAATGACTTTCAAAGTGAAGTGAGTTAGAAATTGACTCTGATCTTTGGATATATGCTTGCTTTTAATGACATCTTTCCAATTCAAATATAGGATGCTTTATCGTCGACAAGTTATTCTTCCCTATGGCCGAGAAGAGCTCACACAATGGATTGCAACGTTCAACATCCTTTTCTTTGGGAGTGGATGATTTTTATTACGCATCTGCTAATGTTAGAGCACTTCCTTTTCAAGGTAAGTAGTATTATTTCGAGGATGGACTTGAAAGATTACAGGCTACCAAATCCTTTGATTAAAAGTGAACCACAAACTGCTTTTGATTCTCCTAGATGGAAAGGAAACTATTCTATAAATGGGAGAGGGTGATAAAATGTTTCCAAAGGATGGTTTAATGTCTACGATAAGTACTCTTAGTTATCATTTGCAGCTTATAAACTGAACGGTCATTAAAAAGGAAGGCAGCTATACTCATGCTTCCATATCATCTGAAGGTTATTGCTCCCTTCCTCGAGTGACTATTTCTTTTACTTTGGATTCTTTCATGCATAAACCCGCAACAACCATCACCAATTTTTCTTGTAACTTTTTTAATTTTCTTACAGTTGAAAAGAATAAGACTGGAATCATTTACTATACAAGCTTTAAGTCTAAAAGATAGCTTTTTGAGTGATGTGAATTATAATTCTTTAATGAAATTCGGATGTTTGCTTGCTTTTAATGATACCAATCTGTTGCAATTTCAGTTTGCCTTTGCATCGATTGCTTACAACTACCTTACGCCGAGGAGAGATGACACAATGGTTTGCAACGTTCACCAGCTTCACATTTGGGAGAGGAGGATTTTCATTACACATGTGGGTATGTCAGTACACTAATTTTACAAGGTAAATAACATTTGAAGCATTGGTGCAAGAGATGATGAGCTAACTTCTTCTTTGATCAATGGTGACACTGTTACATTTGTCCTACATGGAAATGAGACTATGAATAGGTCAACAATCATAATAGGGTTTGCCATGAATGGTCTAATACATTTAATATTCTTTGGCAGATCCAAGCAATTATGGGATCTTCGTTAAAGAAATTACTATTATGAATGCTACAGAGATGATGATCGATGCTGATGATGATTATCCTTTTATTACAGCCACTATGAATGAGGTTGCAGGCCGGGACATTGTTTGAACGCAGAGATTCTTCCCGATTCGACGCAACTGAGAGAACTACCAACGCTCTACTGAATTTCATGAACATGGACGTGAATTGAATGTATCACTTGCTATGTAATTTATGGTCTTATTGCAATAAAATTTATCGTTTCAAATCTGGAAAACTGGCTTTCAATCCACTCCATACAAGAAACATAATTATGAAAAGGAACGATTAATCATAAATGAATTCATATCGCATATCTATCGCATTTTCCCGAGAAGGACTCCACATTCTTATGGATGTAATTTACGCGAGTGAATTCTCGAGAATTACAGAAAAACTTTTTCATCCACTTCTTTCTTTCTAACTCCCTTCCCTCAGTGGATGTACAAATTTTATCTCATCCTTCGCGATTCCCCAAAATGATGATGAAGAAATTGCATCGGAGCTCTCCCATCAATTCCTGTCTTCCGTTTCGAAGGTAGTGAACATTTTTGCAGTAAGTCTTGTGCCTATGAAGGAACCCTGCTCCTTAATTTTCTCTTTAAAATTGCTTCCATTATGCGAAAGTAAAAGAGATTAGAACGAAAGGACTGTCTCTGCATGTATTCGTCACCGACAACTCGAAATGTAAAACGAGGATGAGTGAAAAAAATGAACACACATCGTGTCTGCGTTGCTGGTATCCGACAGAGGGCCAATTATTCATTCGCTTTCCCGGCAGTCGTCGGCGGGCCTTCTCACGAGGAATCTATGTCTTCTTATCTTGTGAATCGAGTACCTTTTTTCGTTGTGTACCACCAATTCTCATCTCGAGCGCGGGCTGTGTGAACTAGACGTTTCCCGCTGGATAAGGTGATTGTGGACATAATGCTGTGTTTACTGGTTAACGGAGAACATAAAGGATTTTATCGACATGGCAGAGGATAACGTTGTCGCGTGAGTGAGGCAGTGGCGAGCATACTGGGATCATAGAGACTTTCAAGGTAAGTCCCATTGGAAAAATGTATTCTCCCTTATCCCTTTGCCATATAGGGGTCATAAATCTTGTCCCGGTCCGTAAAGAATGATTCAATTATGAAAGTTTCAAAGTAAATGAGAAGCACAATAATTTCCTTCGTACACATTTAGAAAAACTTAAAATCGTAATCCATACTAAAGTTAATGATATCGGGAGCGATACTGGGCAAAATTTAACTAAGCACAGCTCGAAATGAGAGAATTTTAACCTTTTATCCGATTTTTATCGTAAATAAAATTTTTGCATAATTTAACCTCCCGCTAAACATTTATCTCGATTCTGATTGGCTGAAATTAGTACCACCGCTGTCAGTGCAGACGCTGTATTAATGAATTTCATGCCGTGACAATGAATTATCCAATTCCCGATCGAATATCTTTAAAATTTCTCTCTTCTTTTACGAGGGCGGTGGGTAATGGCAGTTTTGTCGAATTCGGTATATTAAGTTGGCGGGTAGTTATGAAAATGGTCTCTTTGTGCGGTAAGACTCACGTAGTAGGCAAAAAATCATAATAAATACTAGTATTCATGAAATTTTCATCGGTTTCGATGGACCGCAAGCTAATTTTGATAAATCTAATTGCAATTTTAGATTCCCGCCGGTAACAATGGCGCCCCGAAATACCGCCATGCATTTGGCACTTTCCTTGGCGACCTCGCCGCGTTCACATCCTCCCTGTACCCAGTCACTTATTTTCCCTTTTTTTAATTATAATGAACGCGGTTGAAGATGCAATCATCCTCATTAAAACTGTGAAGCTACGACGAAGAACCGTGTTCACAGAAACGGCTTCCGAATCTTAACATAGCTCTCGATAAGGCTAAAATATACGAGTCCATATGCAGCTGAGAGAATGAAGCCATCGTTCCCTTTTCCTTGAATCTAGTGTTATTTACGGTGATAAAGGTGTCGACCGATTAGGAATGTCGGTGTCCTCACTTAAGAGCAATCGGGACGTTCAATTCGCGAGGCAGATTCTTCTCGAGGCAGGCAAAGGGATAAGAAAATTTTCCACTGGGATTTACCTTGAAATTCTCTCTGATCCTCGCTAATGACTTTCAAAGTGAAGTGAGTTAGAAATTGACTCTGATCTTTGGATATATGCTTGCTTTTAATGACATCTTTCCAATTCAAATATAGGATGCTTTATCGTCGACAAGTTATTCTTCCCTATGGCCGAGAAGAGCTCACACAATGGATTGCAACGTTCAACATCCTTTTCTTTGGGAGTGGATGATTTTTATTACGCATCTGCTAATGTTAGAGCACTTCCTTTTCAAGGTAAGTAGTATTATTTCGAGGATGGACTTGAAAGATTACAGGCTACCAAATCCTTTGATTAAAAGTGAACCACAAACTGCTTTTGATTCTCCTAGATGGAAAGGAAACTATTCTATAAATGGGAGAGGGTGATAAAATGTTTCCAAAGGATGGTTTAATGTCTACGATAAGTACTCTTAGTTATCATTTGCAGCTTATAAACTGAACGGTCATTAAAAAGGAAGGCAGCTATACTCATGCTTCCATATCATCTGAAGGTTATTGCTCCCTTCCTCGAGTGACTATTTCTTTTACTTTGGATTCTTTCATGCATAAACCCGCAACAACCATCACCAATTTTTCTTGTAACTTTTTTAATTTTCTTACAGTTGAAAAGAATAAGACTGGAATCATTTACTATACAAGCTTTAAGTCTAAAAGATAGCTTTTTGAGTGATGTGAATTATAATTCTTTAATGAAATTCGGATGTTTGCTTGCTTTTAATGATACCAATCTGTTGCAATTTCAGTTTGCCTTTGCATCGATTGCTTACAACTACCTTACGCCGAGGAGAGATGACACAATGGTTTGCAACGTTCACCAGCTTCACATTTGGGAGAGGAGGATTTTCATTACACATGTGGGTATGTCAGTACACTAATTTTACAAGGTAAATAACATTTGAAGCATTGGTGCAAGAGATGATGAGCTAACTTCTTCTTTGATCAATGGTGACACTGTTACATTTGTCCTACATGGAAATGAGACTATGAATAGGTCAACAATCATAATAGGGTTTGCCATGAATGGTCTAATACATTTAATATTCTTTGGCAGATCCAAGCAATTATGGGATCTTCGTTAAAGAAATTACTATTATGAATGCTACAGAGATGATGATCGATGCTGATGATGATTATCCTTTTATTACAGCCACTATGAATGAGGTTGCAGGCCGGGACATTGTTTGAACGCAGAGATTCTTCCCGATTCGACGCAACTGAGAGAACTACCAACGCTCTACTGAATTTCATGAACATGGACGTGAATTGAATGTATCACTTGCTATGTAATTTATGGTCTTATTGCAATAAAATTTATCGTTTCAAATCTGGAAAACTGGCTTTCAATCCACTCCATACAAGAAACATAATTATGAAAAGGAACGATTAATCATAAATGAATTCATATCGCATATCTATCGCATTTTCCCGAGAAGGACTCCACATTCTTATGGATGTAATTTACGCGAGTGAATTCTCGAGAATTACAGAAAAACTTTTTCATCCACTTCTTTCTTTCTAACTCCCTTCCCTCAGTGGATGTACAAATTTTATCTCATCCTTCGCGATTCCCCAAAATGATGATGAAGAAATTGCATCGGAGCTCTCCCATCAATTCCTGTCTTCCGTTTCGAAGGTAGTGAACATTTTTGCAGTAAGTCTTGTGCCTATGAAGGAACCCTGCTCCTTAATTTTCTCTTTAAAATTGCTTCCATTATGCGAAAGTAAAAGAGATTAGAACGAAAGGACTGTCTCTGCATGTATTCGTCACCGACAACTCGAAATGTAAAACGAGGATGAGTGAAAAAAATGAACACACATCGTGTCTGCGTTGCTGGTATCCGACAGAGGGCCAATTATTCATTCGCTTTCCCGGCAGTCGTCGGCGGGCCTTCTCACGAGGAATCTATGTCTTCTTATCTTGTGAATCGAGTACCTTTTTTCGTTGTGTACCACCAATTCTCATCTCGAGCGCGGGCTGTGTGAACTAGACGTTTCCCGCTGGATAAGGTGATTGTGGACATAATGCTGTGTTTACTGGTTAACGGAGAACATAAAGGATTTTATCGACATGGCAGAGGATAACGTTGTCGCGTGAGTGAGGCAGTGGCGAGCATACTGGGATCATAGAGACTTTCAAGGTAAGTCCCATTGGAAAAATGTATTCTCCCTTATCCCTTTGCCATATAGGGGTCATAAATCTTGTCCCGGTCCGTAAAGAATGATTCAATTATGAAAGTTTCAAAGTAAATGAGAAGCACAATAATTTCCTTCGTACACATTTAGAAAAACTTAAAATCGTAATCCATACTAAAGTTAATGATATCGGGAGCGATACTGGGCAAAATTTAACTAAGCACAGCTCGAAATGAGAGAATTTTAACCTTTTATCCGATTTTTATCGTAAATAAAATTTTTGCATAATTTAACCTCCCGCTAAACATTTATCTCGATTCTGATTGGCTGAAATTAGTACCACCGCTGTCAGTGCAGACGCTGTATTAATGAATTTCATGCCGTGACAATGAATTATCCAATTCCCGATCGAATATCTTTAAAATTTCTCTCTTCTTTTACGAGGGCGGTGGGTAATGGCAGTTTTGTCGAATTCGGTATATTAAGTTGGCGGGTAGTTATGAAAATGGTCTCTTTGTGCGGTAAGACTCACGTAGTAGGCAAAAAATCATAATAAATACTAGTATTCATGAAATTTTCATCGGTTTCGATGGACCGCAAGCTAATTTTGATAAATCTAATTGCAATTTTAGATTCCCGCCGGTAACAATGGCGCCCCGAAATACCGCCATGCATTTGGCACTTTCCTTGGCGACCTCGCCGCGTTCACATCCTCCCTGTACCCAGTCACTTATTTTCCCTTTTTTTAATTATAATGAACGCGGTTGAAGATGCAATCATCCTCATTAAAACTGTGAAGCTACGACGAAGAACCGTGTTCACAGAAACGGCTTCCGAATCTTAACATAGCTCTCGATAAGGCTAAAATATACGAGTCCATATGCAGCTGAGAGAATGAAGCCATCGTTCCCTTTTCCTTGAATCTAGTGTTATTTACGGTGATAAAGGTGTCGACCGATTAGGAATGTCGGTGTCCTCACTTAAGAGCAATCGGGACGTTCAATTCGCGAGGCAGATTCTTCTCGAGGCAGGCAAAGGGATAAGAAAATTTTCCACTGGGATTTACCTTGAAATTCTCTCTGATCCTCGCTAATGACTTTCAAAGTGAAGTGAGTTAGAAATTGACTCTGATCTTTGGATATATGCTTGCTTTTAATGACATCTTTCCAATTCAAATATAGGATGCTTTATCGTCGACAAGTTATTCTTCCCTATGGCCGAGAAGAGCTCACACAATGGATTGCAACGTTCAACATCCTTTTCTTTGGGAGTGGATGATTTTTATTACGCATCTGCTAATGTTAGAGCACTTCCTTTTCAAGGTAAGTAGTATTATTTCGAGGATGGACTTGAAAGATTACAGGCTACCAAATCCTTTGATTAAAAGTGAACCACAAACTGCTTTTGATTCTCCTAGATGGAAAGGAAACTATTCTATAAATGGGAGAGGGTGATAAAATGTTTCCAAAGGATGGTTTAATGTCTACGATAAGTACTCTTAGTTATCATTTGCAGCTTATAAACTGAACGGTCATTAAAAAGGAAGGCAGCTATACTCATGCTTCCATATCATCTGAAGGTTATTGCTCCCTTCCTCGAGTGACTATTTCTTTTACTTTGGATTCTTTCATGCATAAACCCGCAACAACCATCACCAATTTTTCTTGTAACTTTTTTAATTTTCTTACAGTTGAAAAGAATAAGACTGGAATCATTTACTATACAAGCTTTAAGTCTAAAAGATAGCTTTTTGAGTGATGTGAATTATAATTCTTTAATGAAATTCGGATGTTTGCTTGCTTTTAATGATACCAATCTGTTGCAATTTCAGTTTGCCTTTGCATCGATTGCTTACAACTACCTTACGCCGAGGAGAGATGACACAATGGTTTGCAACGTTCACCAGCTTCACATTTGGGAGAGGAGGATTTTCATTACACATGTGGGTATGTCAGTACACTAATTTTACAAGGTAAATAACATTTGAAGCATTGGTGCAAGAGATGATGAGCTAACTTCTTCTTTGATCAATGGTGACACTGTTACATTTGTCCTACATGGAAATGAGACTATGAATAGGTCAACAATCATAATAGGGTTTGCCATGAATGGTCTAATACATTTAATATTCTTTGGCAGATCCAAGCAATTATGGGATCTTCGTTAAAGAAATTACTATTATGAATGCTACAGAGATGATGATCGATGCTGATGATGATTATCCTTTTATTACAGCCACTATGAATGAGGTTGCAGGCCGGGACATTGTTTGAACGCAGAGATTCTTCCCGATTCGACGCAACTGAGAGAACTACCAACGCTCTACTGAATTTCATGAACATGGACGTGAATTGAATGTATCACTTGCTATGTAATTTATGGTCTTATTGCAATAAAATTTATCGTTTCAAATCTGGAAAACTGGCTTTCAATCCACTCCATACAAGAAACATAATTATGAAAAGGAACGATTAATCATAAATGAATTCATATCGCATATCTATCGCATTTTCCCGAGAAGGACTCCACATTCTTATGGATGTAATTTACGCGAGTGAATTCTCGAGAATTACAGAAAAACTTTTTCATCCACTTCTTTCTTTCTAACTCCCTTCCCTCAGTGGATGTACAAATTTTATCTCATCCTTCGCGATTCCCCAAAATGATGATGAAGAAATTGCATCGGAGCTCTCCCATCAATTCCTGTCTTCCGTTTCGAAGGTAGTGAACATTTTTGCAGTAAGTCTTGTGCCTATGAAGGAACCCTGCTCCTTAATTTTCTCTTTAAAATTGCTTCCATTATGCGAAAGTAAAAGAGATTAGAACGAAAGGACTGTCTCTGCATGTATTCGTCACCGACAACTCGAAATGTAAAACGAGGATGAGTGAAAAAAATGAACACACATCGTGTCTGCGTTGCTGGTATCCGACAGAGGGCCAATTATTCATTCGCTTTCCCGGCAGTCGTCGGCGGGCCTTCTCACGAGGAATCTATGTCTTCTTATCTTGTGAATCGAGTACCTTTTTTCGTTGTGTACCACCAATTCTCATCTCGAGCGCGGGCTGTGTGAACTAGACGTTTCCCGCTGGATAAGGTGATTGTGGACATAATGCTGTGTTTACTGGTTAACGGAGAACATAAAGGATTTTATCGACATGGCAGAGGATAACGTTGTCGCGTGAGTGAGGCAGTGGCGAGCATACTGGGATCATAGAGACTTTCAAGGTAAGTCCCATTGGAAAAATGTATTCTCCCTTATCCCTTTGCCATATAGGGGTCATAAATCTTGTCCCGGTCCGTAAAGAATGATTCAATTATGAAAGTTTCAAAGTAAATGAGAAGCACAATAATTTCCTTCGTACACATTTAGAAAAACTTAAAATCGTAATCCATACTAAAGTTAATGATATCGGGAGCGATACTGGGCAAAATTTAACTAAGCACAGCTCGAAATGAGAGAATTTTAACCTTTTATCCGATTTTTATCGTAAATAAAATTTTTGCATAATTTAACCTCCCGCTAAACATTTATCTCGATTCTGATTGGCTGAAATTAGTACCACCGCTGTCAGTGCAGACGCTGTATTAATGAATTTCATGCCGTGACAATGAATTATCCAATTCCCGATCGAATATCTTTAAAATTTCTCTCTTCTTTTACGAGGGCGGTGGGTAATGGCAGTTTTGTCGAATTCGGTATATTAAGTTGGCGGGTAGTTATGAAAATGGTCTCTTTGTGCGGTAAGACTCACGTAGTAGGCAAAAAATCATAATAAATACTAGTATTCATGAAATTTTCATCGGTTTCGATGGACCGCAAGCTAATTTTGATAATTCTAATTGCAATTTTAGATTCCCGCCGGTAACAATGGCGCCCCGAAATACCGCCATGCATTTGGCACTTTCCTTGGCGACCTCGCCGCGTTCACATCCTCCCTGTACCCAGTCACTTATTTTCCCTTTTTTTAATTATAATGAACGCGGTTGAAGATGCAATCATCCTCATTAAAACTGTGAAGCTACGACGAAGAACCGTGTTCACAGAAACGGCTTCCGAATCTTAACATAGCTCTCGATAAGGCTAAAATATACGAGTCCATATGCAGCTGAGAGAATGAAGCCATCGTTCCCTTTTCCTTGAATCTAGTGTTATTTACGGTGATAAAGGTGTCGACCGATTAGGAATGTCGGTGTCCTCACTTAAGAGCAATCGGGACGTTCAATTCGCGAGGCAGATTCTTCTCGAGGCAGGCAAAGGGATAAGAAAATTTTCCACTGGGATTTACCTTGAAATTCTCTCTGATCCTCGCTAATGACTTTCAAAGTGAAGTGAGTTAGAAATTGACTCTGATCTTTGGATATATGCTTGCTTTTAATGACATCTTTCCAATTCAAATATAGGATGCTTTATCGTCGACAAGTTATTCTTCCCTATGGCCGAGAAGAGCTCACACAATGGATTGCAACGTTCAACATCCTTTTCTTTGGGAGTGGATGATTTTTATTACGCATCTGCTAATGTTAGAGCACTTCCTTTTCAAGGTAAGTAGTATTATTTCGAGGATGGACTTGAAAGATTACAGGCTACCAAATCCTTTGATTAAAAGTAAACCACAAACTGCTTTTGATTCTCCTAGATGGAAAGGAAACTATTCTATAAATGGGAGAGGGTGATAAAATGTTTCCAAAGGATGGTTTAATGTCTACGATAAGTACTCTTAGTTATCATTTGCAGCTTATAAACTGAACGGTCATTAAAAAGGAAGGCAGCTATACTCATGCTTCCATATCATCTGAAGGTTATTGCTCCCTTCCTCGAGTGACTATTTCTTTTACTTTGGATTCTTTCATGCATAAACCCGCAACAACCATCACCAATTTTTCTTGTAACTTTTTTAATTTTCTTACAGTTGAAAAGAATAAGACTGGAATCATTTACTATACAAGCTTTAAGTCTAAAAGATAGCTTTTTGAGTGATGTGAATTATAATTCTTTAATGAAATTTGGATGTTTGCTTGCTTTTAATGATACCAATCTGTTGCAATTTCAGTTTGCCTTTGCATCGATTGCTTACAACTACCTTACGCCGAGGAGAGATGACACAATGGTTTGCAACGTTCACCAGCTTCACATTTGGGAGAGGAGGATTTTCATTACACATGTGGGTATGTCAGTACACTAATTTTACAAGGTAAATAACATTTGAAGCATTGGTGCAAGAGATGATGAGCTAACTTCTTCTTTGATCAATGGTGACACTGTTACATTTGTCCTACATGGAAATGAGACTATGAATAGGTCAACAATCATAATAGGGTTTGCCATGAATGGTCTAATACATTTAATATTCTTTGGCAGATCCAAGCAATTATGGGATCTTCGTTAAAGCAATTACTATTATGAATGCTACAGAGATGATGATCGATGCTGATGATGATTATCCTTTTATTACAGCCACTATGAATGAGGTTGCAGGCCGGGACATTGTTTGAACGCAGAGATTCTTCCCGATTCGACGCAACTGAGAGAACTACCAACGCTCTACTGAATTTCATGAACATGGACGTGAATTGAATGTATCACTTGCTATGTAATTTATGGTCTTATTGCAATAAAATTTATCGTTTCAAATCTGGAAAACTGGCTTTCAATCCACTCCATACAAGAAACATAATTATGAAAAGGAACGATTAATCATAAATGAATTCATATCGCATATCTATCGCATTTTCCCGAGAAGGACTCCACATTCTTATGGATGTAATTTACGCGAGTGAATTCTCGAGAATTACAGAAAAACTTTTTCATCCACTTCTTTCTTTCTAACTCCCTTCCCTCAGTGGATGTACAAATTTTATCTCATCCTTCGCGATTCCCCAAAATGATGATGAAGAAATTGCATCGGAGCTCTCCCATCAATTCCTGTCTTCCGTTTCGAAGGTAGTGAACATTTTTGCAGTAAGTCTTGTGCCTATGAAGGAACCCTGCTCCTTAATTTTCTCTTTAAAATTGCTTCCATTATGCGAAAGTAAAAGAGATTAGAACGAAAGGACTGTCTCTGCATGTATTCGTCACCGACAACTCGAAATGTAAAACGAGGATGAGTGAAAAAAATGAACACACATCGTGTCTGCGTTGCTGGTATCCGACAGAGGGCCAATTATTCATTCGCTTTCCCGGCAGTCGTCGGCGGGCCTTCTCACGAGGAATCTATGTCTTCTTATCTTGTGAATCGAGTACCTTTTTTCGTTGTGTACCACCAATTCTCATCTCGAGCGCGGGCTGTGTGAACTAGACGTTTCCCGCTGGATAAGGTGATTGTGGACATAATGCTGTGTTTACTGGTTAACGGAGAACATAAAGGATTTTATCGACATGGCAGAGGATAACGTTGTCGCGTGAGTGAGGCAGTGGCGAGCATACTGGGATCATAGAGACTTTCAAGGTAAGTCCCATTGGAAAAATGTATTCTCCCTTATCCCTTTGCCATATAGGGGTCATAAATCTTGTCCCGGTCCGTAAAGAATGATTCAATTATGAAAGTTTCAAAGTAAATGAGAAGCACAATAATTTCCTTCGTACACATTTAGAAAAACTTAAAATCGTAATCCATACTAAAGTTAATGATATCGGGAGCGATACTGGGCAAAATTTAACTAAGCACAGCTCGAAATGAGAGAATTTTAACCTTTTATCCGATTTTTATCGTAAATAAAATTTTTGCATAATTTAACCTCCCGCTAAACATTTATCTCGATTCTGATTGGCTGAAATTAGTACCACCGCTGTCAGTGCAGACGCTGTATTAATGAATTTCATGCCGTGACAATGAATTATCCAATTCCCGATCGAATATCTTTAAAATTTCTCTCTTCTTTTACGAGGGCGGTGGGTAATGGCAGTTTTGTCGAATTCGGTATATTAAGTTGGCGGGTAGTTATGAAAATGGTCTCTTTGTGCGGTAAGACTCACGTAGTAGGCAAAAAATCATAATAAATACTAGTATTCATGAAATTTTCATCGGTTTCGATGGACCGCAAGCTAATTTTGATAAATCTAATTGCAATTTTAGCTTCCCGCCGGTAACAATGGCGCCCCGAAATACCTCCATGCATTTGGCACTTTCCTTGGCGACCTCGCCGCGTTCACATCCTCCCTGTACCCAGTCACTTATTTTCCCTTTTTTTAATTATAATGAACGCGGTTGAAGATGCAATCATCCTCATTAAAACTGTGAAGCTACGACGAAGAACCGTGTTCACAGAAACGGCTTCCGAATCTTAACATAGCTCTCGATAAGGCTAAAATATACGAGTCCATATGCAGCTGAGAGAATGAAGCCATCGTTCCCTTTTCCTTGAATCTAGTGTTATTTACGGTGATAAAGGTGTCGACCGATTAGGAATGTCGGTGTCCTCACTTAAGAGCAATCGGGACGTTCAATTCGCGAGGCAGATTCTTCTCGAGGCAGGCAAAGGGATAAGAAAATTTTCCACTGGGATTTACCTTGAAATTCTCTCTGATCCTCGCTAATGACTTTCAAAGTGAAGTGAGTTAGAAATTGACTCTGATCTTTGGATATATGCTTGCTTTTAATGACATCTTTCCAATTCAAATATAGGATGCTTTATCGTCGACAAGTTATTCTTCCCTATGGCCGAGAAGAGCTCACACAATGGATTGCAACGTTCAACATCCTTTTCTTTGGGAGTGGATGATTTTTATTACGCATCTGCTAATGTTAGAGCACTTCCTTTTCAAGGTAAGTAGTATTATTTCGAGGATGGACTTGAAAGATTACAGGCTACCAAATCCTTTGATTAAAAGTGAACCACAAACTGCTTTTGATTCTCCTAGATGGAAAGGAAACTATTCTATAAATGGGAGAGGGTGATAAAATGTTTCCAAAGGATGGTTTAATGTCTACGATAAGTACTCTTAGTTATCATTTGCAGCTTATAAACTGAACGGTCATTAAAAAGGAAGGCAGCTATACTCATGCTTCCATATCATCTGAAGGTTATTGCTCCCTTCCTCGAGTGACTATTTCTTTTACTTTGGATTCTTTCATGCATAAACCCGCAACAACCATCACCAATTTTTCTTGTAACTTTTTTAATTTTCTTACAGTTGAAAAGAATAAGACTGGAATCATTTACTATACAAGCTTTAAGTCTAAAAGATAGCTTTTTGAGTGATGTGAATTATAATTCTTTAATGAAATTCGGATGTTTGCTTGCTTTTAATGATACCAATCTGTTGCAATTTCAGTTTGCCTTTGCATCGATTGCTTACAACTACCTTACGCCGAGGAGAGATGACACAATGGTTTGCAACGTTCACCAGCTTCACATTTGGGAGAGGAGGATTTTCATTACACATGTGGGTATGTCAGTACACTAATTTTACAAGGTAAATAACATTTGAAGCATTGGTGCAAGAGATGATGAGCTAACTTCTTCTTTGATCAATGGTGACACTGTTACATTTGTCCTACATGGAAATGAGACTATGAATAGGTCAACAATCATAATAGGGTTTGCCATGAATGGTCTAATACATTTAATATTCTTTGGCAGATCCAAGCAATTATGGGATCTTCGTTAAAGAAATTACTATTATGAATGCTACAGAGATGATGATCGATGCTGATGATGATTATCCTTTTATTACAGCCACTATGAATGAGGTTGCAGGCCGGGACATTGTTTGAACGCAGAGATTCTTCCCGATTCGACGCAACTGAGAGAACTACCAACGCTCTACTGAATTTCATGAACATGGACGTGAATTGAATGTATCACTTGCTATGTAATTTATGGTCTTATTGCAATAAAATTTATCGTTTCAAATCTGGAAAACTGGCTTTCAATCCACTCCATACAAGAAACATAATTATGAAAAGGAACGATTAATCATAAATGAATTCATATCGCATATCTATCGCATTTTCCCGAGAAGGACTCCACATTCTTATGGATGTAATTTACGCGAGTGAATTCTCGAGAATTACAGAAAAACTTTTTCATCCACTTCTTTCTTTCTAACTCCCTTCCCTCAGTGGATGTACAAATTTTATCTCATCCTTCGCGATTCCCCAAAATGATGATGAAGAAATTGCATCGGAGCTCTCCCATCAATTCCTGTCTTCCGTTTCGAAGGTAGTGAACATTTTTGCAGTAAGTCTTGTGCCTATGAAGGAACCCTGCTCCTTAATTTTCTCTTTAAAATTGCTTCCATTATGCGAAAGTAAAAGAGATTAGAACGAAAGGACTGTCTCTGCATGTATTCGTCACCGACAACTCGAAATGTAAAACGAGGATGAGTGAAAAAAATGAACACACATCGTGTCTGCGTTGCTGGTATCCGACAGAGGGCCAATTATTCATTCGCTTTCCCGGCAGTCGTCGGCGGGCCTTCTCACGAGGAATCTATGTCTTCTTATCTTGTGAATCGAGTACCTTTTTTCGTTGTGTACCACCAATTCTCATCTCGAGCGCGGGCTGTGTGAACTAGACGTTTCCCGCTGGATAAGGTGATTGTGGACATAATGCTGTGTTTACTGGTTAACGGAGAACATAAAGGATTTTATCGACATGGCAGAGGATAACGTTGTCGCGTGAGTGAGGCAGTGGCGAGCATACTGGGATCATAGAGACTTTCAAGGTAAGTCCCATTGGAAAAATGTATTCTCCCTTATCCCTTTGCCATATAGGGGTCATAAATCTTGTCCCGGTCCGTAAAGAATGATTCAATTATGAAAGTTTCAAAGTAAATGAGAAGCACAATAATTTCCTTCGTACACATTTAGAAAAACTTAAAATCGTAATCCATACTAAAGTTAATGATATCGGGAGCGATACTGGGCAAAATTTAACTAAGCACAGCTCGAAATGAGAGAATTTTAACCTTTTATCCGATTTTTATCGTAAATAAAATTTTTGCATAATTTAACCTCCCGCTAAACATTTATCTCGATTCTGATTGGCTGAAATTAGTACCACCGCTGTCAGTGCAGACGCTGTATTAATGAATTTCATGCCGTGACAATGAATTATCCAATTCCCGATCGAATATCTTTAAAATTTCTCTCTTCTTTTACGAGGGCGGTGGGTAATGGCAGTTTTGTCGAATTCGGTATATTAAGTTGGCGGGTAGTTATGAAAATGGTCTCTTTGTGCGGTAAGACTCACGTAGTAGGCAAAAAATCATAATAAATACTAGTATTCATGAAATTTTCATCGGTTTCGATGGACCGCAAGCTAATTTTGATAAATCTAATTGCAATTTTAGATTCCCGCCGGTAACAATGGCGCCCCGAAATACCGCCATGCATTTGGCACTTTCCTTGGCGACCTCGCCGCGTTCACATCCTCCCTGTACCCAGTCACTTATTTTCCCTTTTTTTAATTATAATGAACGCGGTTGAAGATGCAATCATCCTCATTAAAACTGTGAAGCTACGACGAAGAACCGTGTTCACAGAAACGGCTTCCGAATCTTAACATAGCTCTCGATAAGGCTAAAATATACGAGTCCATATGCAGCTGAGAGAATGAAGCCATCGTTCCCTTTTCCTTGAATCTAGTGTTATTTACGGTGATAAAGGTGTCGACCGATTAGGAATGTCGGTGTCCTCACTTAAGAGCAATCGGGACGTTCAATTCGCGAGGCAGATTCTTCTCGAGGCAGGCAAAGGGATAAGAAAATTTTCCACTGGGATTTACCTTGAAATTCTCTCTGATCCTCGCTAATGACTTTCAAAGTGAAGTGAGTTAGAAATTGACTCTGATCTTTGGATATATGCTTGCTTTTAATGACATCTTTCCAATTCAAATATAGGATGCTTTATCGTCGACAAGTTATTCTTCCCTATGGCCGAGAAGAGCTCACACAATGGATTGCAACGTTCAACATCCTTTTCTTTGGGAGTGGATGATTTTTATTACGCATCTGCTAATGTTAGAGCACTTCCTTTTCAAGGTAAGTAGTATTATTTCGAGGATGGACTTGAAAGATTACAGGCTACCAAATCCTTTGATTAAAAGTGAACCACAAACTGCTTTTGATTCTCCTAGATGGAAAGGAAACTATTCTATAAATGGGAGAGGGTGATAAAATGTTTCCAAAGGATGGTTTAATGTCTACGATAAGTACTCTTAGTTATCATTTGCAGCTTATAAACTGAACGGTCATTAAAAAGGAAGGCAGCTATACTCATGCTTCCATATCATCTGAAGGTTATTGCTCCCTTCCTCGAGTGACTATTTCTTTTACTTTGGATTCTTTCATGCATAAACCCGCAACAACCATCACCAATTTTTCTTGTAACTTTTTTAATTTTCTTACAGTTGAAAAGAATAAGACTGGAATCATTTACTATACAAGCTTTAAGTCTAAAAGATAGCTTTTTGAGTGATGTGAATTATAATTCTTTAATGAAATTCGGATGTTTGCTTGCTTTTAACCCTTTTAGTGCTAACCGTCTTCCCGTGGTACAGTCGAGAAATGCGGAGGGGATTTATATAAAATGTAGCTACTAGGAAAAATAAACATTTTATAATTAATTTGTAAGATATCTTGAAGCGGTTTTTTTAAAATTAATGAAAGGAAATTGGACATTTATTACGTTATTTTTATATATTTACTGATATATAAGTTTTTTTATTTCAATGTCCTAAAGTTTAACAACATTATCTTAACCTTAATTTTTTGACTTTCAGGTACAATATTAATGTATGTTTTCAATTTTTTCTTTCGACATAATTTTTTTACAATGGTTATACAATTTAAAATAAATTAGGAAAAAATCATAAACAATTTTGCAATACTTAGTGAATTGCGTAACTTTTTGTCAACCCTTGTTGAGTCCCATCTCATTGTAATGCGGAGTAGCATAAGGGCACATCTCCTTCCATTTTCCCAAGCTAATCATTCGTACACTGCAGTTGGCTTTCTATTTATTATCTATGTTTAACAATACAATTGTAGAGTACGAATAATTAGCTTGGGAGGATGGAAGGAGACACCAAAATGTTTACAAAGCAATGTTTTCATAGATAACGTATCACCGAATACAAATTTAGAAGTTCTGAATCAAAAAAACTTCATCTAACCAGATGACTTAGACAGAAGAACTATAAGGTTACAACCCTTATTTTGTCAGAAAATACAGGTGAGAAAACTCAGCAGAAAAATAGAAACATATACTTCACTGTCCTTCACGATGCAGAAAGAACTAACGCTAAAATTATGGAATGATTGAACCTTCAAAAATTTATTTAAAATTGATAATAAAAATGATTAAACCATACAACATAAAGAAGAAAATGTCTAATTTCATAAGAACAAAATAAATAAGCCATACCTTAAAAATACAATATGTTATAGCAAATTTAATAGAGAACTACGTAAAAGCCGATATATCGGCGCGCCGCACTTTTCGACCGAGCGGTAAAAGCCGATATATCGGCTCGCCGCACTAAGAGGGTTAATGATACCAATCTGTTGCAATTTCAGTTTGCCTTTGCATCGATTGCTTACAACTACCTTACGCCGAGGAGAGATGACACAATGGTTTGCAACGTTCACCAGCTTCACATTTGGGAGAGGAGGATTTTCATTACACATGTGGGTATGTCAGTACACTAATTTTACAAGGTAAATAACATTTGAAGCATTGGTGCAAGAGATGATGAGCTAACTTCTTCTTTGATCAATGGTGACACTGTTACATTTGTCCTACATGGAAATGAGACTATGAATAGGTCAACAATCATAATAGGGTTTGCCATGAATGGTCTAATACATTTAATATTCTTTGGCAGATCCAAGCAATTATGGGATCTTCGTTAAAGAAATTACTATTATGAATGCTACAGAGATGATGATCGATGCTGATGATGATTATCCTTTTATTACAGCCACTATGAATGAGGTTGCAGGCCGGGACATTGTTTGAACGCAGAGATTCTTCCCGATTCGACGCAACTGAGAGAACTACCAACGCTCTACTGAATTTCATGAACATGGACGTGAATTGAATGTATCACTTGCTATGTAATTTATGGTCTTATTGCAATAAAATTTATCGTTTCAAATCTGGAAAACTGGCTTTCAATCCACTCCATACAAGAAACATAATTATAAAAAGGAACGATTAATCATAAATGAATTCATATCGCATATCTATCGCATTTTCCCGAGAAGGACTCCACATTCTTATGGATGTAATTTACGCGAGTGAATTCTCGAGAATTACAGAAAAACTTTTTCATCCACTTCTTTCTTTCTAACTCCCTTCCCTCAGTGGATGTACAAATTTTATCTCATCCTTCGCGATTCCCCAAAATGATGATGAAGAAATTGCATCGGAGCTCTCCCATCAATTCCTGTCTTCCGTTTCGAAGGTAGTGAACATTTTTGCAGTAAGTCTTGTGCCTATGAAGGAACCCTGCTCCTTAATTTTCTCTTTAAAATTGCTTCCATTATGCGAAAGTAAAAGAGATTAGAACGAAAGGACTGTCTCTGCATGTATTCGTCACCGACAACTCGAAATGTAAAACGAGGATGAGTGAAAAAAATGAACACACATCGTGTCTGCGTTGCTGGTATCCGACAGAGGGCCAATTATTCATTCGCTTTCCCGGCAGTCGTCGGCGGGCCTTCTCACGAGGAATCTATGTCTTCTTATCTTGTGAATCGAGTACCTTTTTTCGTTGTGTACCACCAATTCTCATCTCGAGCGCGGGCTGTGTGAACTAGACGTTTCCCGCTGGATAAGGTGATTGTGGACATAATGCTGTGTTTACTGGTTAACGGAGAACATAAAGGATTTTATCGACATGGCAGAGGATAACGTTGTCGCGTGAGTGAGGCAGTGGCGAGCATACTGGGATCATAGAGACTTTCAAGGTAAGTCCCATTGGAAAAATGTATTCTCCCTTATCCCTTTGCCATATAGGGGTCATAAATCTTGTCCCGGTCCGTAAAGAATGATTCAATTATGAAAGTTTCAAAGTAAATGAGAAGCACAATAATTTCCTTCGTACACATTTAGAAAAACTTAAAATCGTAATCCATACTAAAGTTAATGATATCGGGAGCGATACTGGGCAAAATTTAACTAAGCACAGCTCGAAATGAGAGAATTTTAACCTTTTATCCGATTTTTATCGTAAATAAAATTTTTGCATAATTTAACCTCCCGCTAAACATTTATCTCGATTCTGATTGGCTGAAATTAGTACCACCGCTGTCAGTGCAGACGCTGTATTAATGAATTTCATGCCGTGACAATGAATTATCCAATTCCCGATCGAATATCTTTAAAATTTCTCTCTTCTTTTACGAGGGCGGTGGGTAATGGCAGTTTTGTCGAATTCGGTATATTAAGTTGGCGGGTAGTTATGAAAATGGTCTCTTTGTGCGGTAAGACTCACGTAGTAGGCAAAAAATCATAATAAATACTAGTATTCATGAAATTTTCATCGGTTTCGATGGACCGCAAGCTAATTTTGATAAATCTAATTGCAATTTTAGATTCCCGCCGGTAACAATGGCGCCCCGAAATACCGCCATGCATTTGGCACTTTCCTTGGCGACCTCGCCGCGTTCACATCCTCCCTGTACCCAGTCACTTATTTTCCCTTTTTTTAATTATAATGAACGCGGTTGAAGATGCAATCATCCTCATTAAAACTGTGAAGCTACGACGAAGAACCGTGTTCACAGAAACGGCTTCCGAATCTTAACATAGCTCTCGATAAGGCTAAAATATACGAGTCCATATGCAGCTGAGAGAATGAAGCCATCGTTCCCTTTTCCTTGAATCTAGTGTTATTTACGGTGATAAAGGTGTCGACCGATTAGGAATGTCGGTGTCCTCACTTAAGAGCAATCGGGACGTTCAATTCGCGAGGCAGATTCTTCTCGAGGCAGGCAAAGGGATAAGAAAATTTTCCACTGGGATTTACCTTGAAATTCTCTCTGATCCTCGCTAATGACTTTCAAAGTGAAGTGAGTTAGAAATTGACTCTGATCTTTGGATATATGCTTGCTTTTAATGACATCTTTCCAATTCAAATATAGGATGCTTTATCGTCGACAAGTTATTCTTCCCTATGGCCGAGAAGAGCTCACACAATGGATTGCAACGTTCAACATCCTTTTCTTTGGGAGTGGATGATTTTTATTACGCATCTGCTAATGTTAGAGCACTTCCTTTTCAAGGTAAGTAGTATTATTTCGAGGATGGACTTGAAAGATTACAGGCTACCAAATCCTTTGATTAAAAGTGAACCACAAACTGCTTTTGATTCTCCTAGATGGAAAGGAAACTATTCTATAAATGGGAGAGGGTGATAAAATGTTTCCAAAGGATGGTTTAATGTCTACGATAAGTACTCTTAGTTATCATTTGCAGCTTATAAACTGAACGGTCATTAAAAAGGAAGGCAGCTATACTCATGCTTCCATATCATCTGAAGGTTATTGCTCCCTTCCTCGAGTGACTATTTCTTTTACTTTGGATTCTTTCATGCATAAACCCGCAACAACCATCACCAATTTTTCTTGTAACTTTTTTAATTTTCTTACAGTTGAAAAGAATAAGACTGGAATCATTTACTATACAAGCTTTAAGTCTAAAAGATAGCTTTTTGAGTGATGTGAATTATAATTCTTTAATGAAATTCGGATGTTTGCTTGCTTTTAATGATACCAATCTGTTGCAATTTCAGTTTGCCTTTGCATCGATTGCTTACAACTACCTTACGCCGAGGAGAGATGACACAATGGTTTGCAACGTTCACCAGCTTCACATTTGGGAGAGGAGGATTTTCATTACACATGTGGGTATGTCAGTACACTAATTTTACAAGGTAAATAACATTTGAAGCATTGGTGCAAGAGATGATGAGCTAACTTCTTCTTTGATCAATGGTGACACTGTTACATTTGTCCTACATGGAAATGAGACTATGAATAGGTCAACAATCATAATAGGGTTTGCCATGAATGGTCTAATACATTTAATATTCTTTGGCAGATCCAAGCAATTATGGGATCTTCGTTAAAGAAATTACTATTATGAATGCTACAGAGATGATGATCGATGCTGATGATGATTATCCTTTTATTACAGCCACTATGAATGAGGTTGCAGGCCGGGACATTGTTTGAACGCAGAGATTCTTCCCGATTCGACGCAACTGAGAGAACTACCAACGCTCTACTGAATTTCATGAACATGGACGTGAATTGAATGTATCACTTGCTATGTAATTTATGGTCTTATTGCAATAAAATTTATCGTTTCAAATCTGGAAAACTGGCTTTCAATCCACTCCATACAAGAAACATAATTATGAAAAGGAACGATTAATCATAAATGAATTCATATCGCATATCTATCGCATTTTCCCGAGAAGGACTCCACATTCTTATGGATGTAATTTACGCGAGTGAATTCTCGAGAATTACAGAAAAACTTTTTCATCCACTTCTTTCTTTCTAACTCCCTTCCCTCAGTGGATGTACAAATTTTATCTCATCCTTCGCGATTCCCCAAAATGATGATGAAGAAATTGCATCGGAGCTCTCCCATCAATTCCTGTCTTCCGTTTCGAAGGTAGTGAACATTTTTGCAGTAAGTCTTGTGCCTATGAAGGAACCCTGCTCCTTAATTTTCTCTTTAAAATTGCTTCCATTATGCGAAAGTAAAAGAGATTAGAACGAAAGGACTGTCTCTGCATGTATTCGTCACCGACAACTCGAAATGTAAAACGAGGATGAGTGAAAAAAATGAACACACATCGTGTCTGCGTTGCTGGTATCCGACAGAGGGCCAATTATTCATTCGCTTTCCCGGCAGTCGTCGGCGGGCCTTCTCACGAGGAATCTATGTCTTCTTATCTTGTGAATCGAGTACCTTTTTTCGTTGTGTACCACCAATTCTCATCTCGAGCGCGGGCTGTGTGAACTAGACGTTTCCCGCTGGATAAGGTGATTGTGGACATAATGCTGTGTTTACTGGTTAACGGAGAACATAAAGGATTTTATCGACATGGCAGAGGATAACGTTGTCGCGTGAGTGAGGCAGTGGCGAGCATACTGGGATCATAGAGACTTTCAAGGTAAGTCCCATTGGAAAAATGTATTCTCCCTTATCCCTTTGCCATATAGGGGTCATAAATCTTGTCCCGGTCCGTAAAGAATGATTCAATTATGAAAGTTTCAAAGTAAATGAGAAGCACAATAATTTCCTTCGTACACATTTAGAAAAACTTAAAATCGTAATCCATACTAAAGTTAATGATATCGGGAGCGATACTGGGCAAAATTTAACTAAGCACAGCTCGAAATGAGAGAATTTTAACCTTTTATCCGATTTTTATCGTAAATAAAATTTTTGCATAATTTAACCTCCCGCTAAACATTTATCTCGATTCTGATTGGCTGAAATTAGTACCACCGCTGTCAGTGCAGACGCTGTATTAATGAATTTCATGCCGTGACAATGAATTATCCAATTCCCGATCGAATATCTTTAAAATTTCTCTCTTCTTTTACGAGGGCGGTGGGTAATGGCAGTTTTGTCGAATTCGGTATATTAAGTTGGCGGGTAGTTATGAAAATGGTCTCTTTGTGCGGTAAGACTCACGTAGTAGGCAAAAAATCATAATAAATACTAGTATTCATGAAATTTTCATCGGTTTCGATGGACCGCAAGCTAATTTTGATAAATCTAATTGCAATTTTAGATTCCCGCCGGTAACAATGGCGCCCCGAAATACCGCCATGCATTTGGCACTTTCCTTGGCGACCTCGCCGCGTTCACATCCTCCCTGTACCCAGTCACTTATTTTCCCTTTTTTTAATTATAATGAACGCGGTTGAAGATGCAATCATCCTCATTAAAACTGTGAAGCTACGACGAAGAACCGTGTTCACAGAAACGGCTTCCGAATCTTAACATAGCTCTCGATAAGGCTAAAATATACGAGTCCATATGCAGCTGAGAGAATGAAGCCATCGTTCCCTTTTCCTTGAATCTAGTGTTATTTACGGTGATAAAGGTGTCGACCGATTAGGAATGTCGGTGTCCTCACTTAAGAGCAATCGGGACGTTCAATTCGCGAGGCAGATTCTTCTCGAGGCAGGCAAAGGGATAAGAAAATTTTCCACTGGGATTTACCTTGAAATTCTCTCTGATCCTCGCTAATGACTTTCAAAGTGAAGTGAGTTAGAAATTGACTCTGATCTTTGGATATATGCTTGCTTTTAATGACATCTTTCCAATTCAAATATAGGATGCTTTATCGTCGACAAGTTATTCTTCCCTATGGCCGAGAAGAGCTCACACAATGGATTGCAACGTTCAACATCCTTTTCTTTGGGAGTGGATGATTTTTATTACGCATCTGCTAATGTTAGAGCACTTCCTTTTCAAGGTAAGTAGTATTATTTCGAGGATGGACTTGAAAGATTACAGGCTACCAAATCCTTTGATTAAAAGTGAACCACAAACTGCTTTTGATTCTCCTAGATGGAAAGGAAACTATTCTATAAATGGGAGAGGGTGATAAAATGTTTCCAAAGGATGGTTTAATGTCTACGATAAGTACTCTTAGTTATCATTTGCAGCTTATAAACTGAACGGTCATTAAAAAGGAAGGCAGCTATACTCATGCTTCCATATCATCTGAAGGTTATTGCTCCCTTCCTCGAGTGACTATTTCTTTTACTTTGGATTCTTTCATGCATAAACCCGCAACAACCATCACCAATTTTTCTTGTAACTTTTTTAATTTTCTTACAGTTGAAAAGAATAAGACTGGAATCATTTACTATACAAGCTTTAAGTCTAAAAGATAGCTTTTTGAGTGATGTGAATTATAATTCTTTAATGAAATTCGGATGTTTGCTTGCTTTTAATGATACCAATCTGTTGCAATTTCAGTTTGCCTTTGCATCGATTGCTTACAACTACCTTACGCCGAGGAGAGATGACACAATGGTTTGCAACGTTCACCAGCTTCACATTTGGGAGAGGAGGATTTTCATTACACATGTGGGTATGTCAGTACACTAATTTTACAAGGTAAATAACATTTGAAGCATTGGTGCAAGAGATGATGAGCTAACTTCTTCTTTGATCAATGGTGACACTGTTACATTTGTCCTACATGGAAATGAGACTATGAATAGGTCAACAATCATAATAGGGTTTGCCATGAATGGTCTAATACATTTAATATTCTTTGGCAGATCCAAGCAATTATGGGATCTTCGTTAAAGAAATTACTATTATGAATGCTACAGAGATGATGATCGATGCTGATGATGATTATCCTTTTATTACAGCCACTATGAATGAGGTTGCAGGCCGGGACATTGTTTGAACGCAGAGATTCTTCCCGATTCGACGCAACTGAGAGAACTACCAACGCTCTACTGAATTTCATGAACATGGACGTGAATTGAATGTATCACTTGCTATGTAATTTATGGTCTTATTGCAATAAAATTTATCGTTTCAAATCTGGAAAACTGGCTTTCAATCCACTCCATACAAGAAACATAATTATGAAAAGGAACGATTAATCATAAATGAATTCATATCGCATATCTATCGCATTTTCCCGAGAAGGACTCCACATTCTTATGGATGTAATTTACGCGAGTGAATTCTCGAGAATTACAGAAAAACTTTTTCATCCACTTCTTTCTTTCTAACTCCCTTCCCTCAGTGGATGTACAAATTTTATCTCATCCTTCGCGATTCCCCAAAATGATGATGAAGAAATTGCATCGGAGCTCTCCCATCAATTCCTGTCTTCCGTTTCGAAGGTAGTGAACATTTTTGCAGTAAGTCTTGTGCCTATGAAGGAACCCTGCTCCTTAATTTTCTCTTTAAAATTGCTTCCATTATGCGAAAGTAAAAGAGATTAGAACGAAAGGACTGTCTCTGCATGTATTCGTCACCGACAACTCGAAATGTAAAACGAGGATGAGTGAAAAAAATGAACACACATCGTGTCTGCGTTGCTGGTATCCGACAGAGGGCCAATTATTCATTCGCTTTCCCGGCAGTCGTCGGCGGGCCTTCTCACGAGGAATCTATGTCTTCTTATCTTGTGAATCGAGTACCTTTTTTCGTTGTGTACCACCAATTCTCATCTCGAGCGCGGGCTGTGTGAACTAGACGTTTCCCGCTGGATAAGGTGATTGTGGACATAATGCTGTGTTTACTGGTTAACGGAGAACATAAAGGATTTTATCGACATGGCAGAGGATAACGTTGTCGCGTGAGTGAGGCAGTGGCGAGCATACTGGGATCATAGAGACTTTCAAGGTAAGTCCCATTGGAAAAATGTATTCTCCCTTATCCCTTTGCCATATAGGGGTCATAAATCTTGTCCCGGTCCGTAAAGAATGATTCAATTATGAAAGTTTCAAAGTAAATGAGAAGCACAATAATTTCCTTCGTACACATTTAGAAAAACTTAAAATCGTAATCCATACTAAAGTTAATGATATCGGGAGCGATACTGGGCAAAATTTAACTAAGCACAGCTCGAAATGAGAGAATTTTAACCTTTTATCCGATTTTTATCGTAAATAAAATTTTTGCATAATTTAACCTCCCGCTAAACATTTATCTCGATTCTGATTGGCTGAAATTAGTACCACCGCTGTCAGTGCAGACGCTGTATTAATGAATTTCATGCCGTGACAATGAATTATCCAATTCCCGATCGAATATCTTTAAAATTTCTCTCTTCTTTTACGAGGGCGGTGGGTAATGGCAGTTTTGTCGAATTCGGTATATTAAGTTGGCGGGTAGTTATGAAAATGGTCTCTTTGTGCGGTAAGACTCACGTAGTAGGCAAAAAATCATAATAAATACTAGTATTCATGAAATTTTCATCGGTTTCGATGGACCGCAAGCTAATTTTGATAAATCTAATTGCAATTTTAGCTTCCCGCCGGTAACAATGGCGCCCCGAAATACCGCCATGCATTTGGCACTTTCCTTGGCGACCTCGCCGCGTTCACATCCTCCCTGTACCCAGTCACTTATTTTCCCTTTTTTTAATTATAATGAACGCGGTTGAAGATGCAATCATCCTCATTAAAACTGTGAAGCTACGACGAAGAACCGTGTTCACAGAAACGGCTTCCGAATCTTAACATAGCTCTCGATAAGGCTAAAATATACGAGTCCATATGCAGCTGAGAGAATGAAGCCATCGTTCCCTTTTCCTTGAATCTAGTGTTATTTACGGTGATAAAGGTGTCGACCGATTAGGAATGTCGGTGTCCTCACTTAAGAGCAATCGGGACGTTCAATTCGCGAGGCAGATTCTTCTCGAGGCAGGCAAAGGGATAAGAAAATTTTCCACTGGGATTTACCTTGAAATTCTCTCTGATCCTCGCTAATGACTTTCAAAGTGAAGTGAGTTAGAAATTGACTCTGATCTTTGGATATATGCTTGCTTTTAATGACATCTTTCCAATTCAAATATAGGATGCTTTATCGTCGACAAGTTATTCTTCCCTATGGCCGAGAAGAGCTCACACAATGGATTGCAACGTTCAACATCCTTTTCTTTGGGAGTGGATGATTTTTATTACGCATCTGCTAATGTTAGAGCACTTCCTTTTCAAGGTAAGTAGTATTATTTCGAGGATGGACTTGAAAGATTACAGGCTACCAAATCCTTTGATTAAAAGTGAACCACAAACTGCTTTTGATTCTCCTAGATGGAAAGGAAACTATTCTATAAATGGGAGAGGGTGATAAAATGTTTCCAAAGGATGGTTTAATGTCTACGATAAGTACTCTTAGTTATCATTTGCAGCTTATAAACTGAACGGTCATTAAAAAGGAAGGCAGCTATACTCATGCTTCCATATCATCTGAAGGTTATTGCTCCCTTCCTCGAGTGACTATTTCTTTTACTTTGGATTCTTTCATGCATAAACCCGCAACAACCATCACCAATTTTTCTTGTAACTTTTTTAATTTTCTTACAGTTGAAAAGAATAAGACTGGAATCATTTACTATACAAGCTTTAAGTCTAAAAGATAGCTTTTTGAGTGATGTGAATTATAATTCTTTAATGAAATTCGGATGTTTGCTTGCTTTTAATGATACCAATCTGTTGCAATTTCAGTTTGCCTTTGCATCGATTGCTTACAACTACCTTACGCCGAGGAGAGATGACACAATGGTTTGCAACGTTCACCAGCTTCACATTTGGGAGAGGAGGATTTTCATTACACATGTGGGTATGTCAGTACACTAATTTTACAAGGTAAATAACATTTGAAGCATTGGTGCAAGAGATGATGAGCTAACTTCTTCTTTGATCAATGGTGACACTGTTACATTTGTCCTACATGGAAATGAGACTATGAATAGGTCAACAATCATAATAGGGTTTGCCATGAATGGTCTAATACATTTAATATTCTTTGGCAGATCCAAGCAATTATGGGATCTTCGTTAAAGAAATTACTATTATGAATGCTACAGAGATGATGATCGATGCTGATGATGATTATCCTTTTATTACAGCCACTATGAATGAGGTTGCAGGCCGGGACATTGTTTGAACGCAGAGATTCTTCCCGATTCGACGCAACTGAGAGAACTACCAACGCTCTACTGAATTTCATGAACATGGACGTGAATTGAATGTATCACTTGCTATGTAATTTATGGTCTTATTGCAATAAAATTTATCGTTTCAAATCTGGAAAACGGGCTTTCAATCCACTCCATACAAGAAACATAATTATGAAAAGGAACGATTAATCATAAATGAATTCATATCGCATATCTATCGCATTTTCCCGAGAAGGACTCCACATTCTTATGGATGTAATTTACGCGAGTGAATTCTCGAGAATTACAGAAAAACTTTTTCATCCACTTCTTTCTTTCTAACTCCCTTCCCTCAGTGGATGTACAAATTTTATCTCATCCTTCGCGATTCCCCAAAATGATGATGAAGAAATTGCATCGGAGCTCTCCCATCAATTCCTGTCTTCCGTTTCGAAGGTAGTGAACATTTTTGCAGTAAGTCTTGTGCCTATGAAGGAACCCTGCTCCTTAATTTTCTCTTTAAAATTGCTTCCATTATGCGAAAGTAAAAGAGATTAGAACGAAAGGACTGTCTCTGCATGTATTCGTCACCGACAACTCGAAATGTAAAACGAGGATGAGTGAAAAAAATGAACACACATCGTGTCTGCGTTGCTGGTATCCGACAGAGGGCCAATTATTCATTCGCTTTCCCGGCAGTCGTCGGCGGGCCTTCTCACGAGGAATCTATGTCTTCTTATCTTGTGAATCGAGTACCTTTTTTCGTTGTGTACCACCAATTCTCATCTCGAGCGCGGGCTGTGTGAACTAGACGTTTCCCGCTGGATAAGGTGATTGTGGACATAATGCTGTGTTTACTGGTTAACGGAGAACATAAAGGATTTTATCGACATGGCAGAGGATAACGTTGTCGCGTGAGTGAGGCAGTGGCGAGCATACTGGGATCATAGAGACTTTCAAGGTAAGTCCCATTGGAAAAATGTATTCTCCCTTATCCCTTTGCCATATAGGGGTCATAAATCTTGTCCCGGTCCGTAAAGAATGATTCAATTATGAAAGTTTCAAAGTAAATGAGAAGCACAATAATTTCCTTCGTACACATTTAGAAAAACTTAAAATCGTAATCCATACTAAAGTTAATGATATCGGGAGCGATACTGGGCAAAATTTAACTAAGCACAGCTCGAAATGAGAGAATTTTAACCTTTTATCCGATTTTTATCGTAAATAAAATTTTTGCATAATTTAACCTCCCGCTAAACATTTATCTCGATTCTGATTGGCTGAAATTAGTACCACCGCTGTCAGTGCAGACGCTGTATTAATGAATTTCATGCCGTGACAATGAATTATCCAATTCCCGATCGAATATCTTTAAAATTTCTCTCTTCTTTTACGAGGGCGGTGGGTAATGGCAGTTTTGTCGAATTCGGTATATTAAGTTGGCGGGTAGTTATGAAAATGGTCTCTTTGTGCGGTAAGACTCACGTAGTAGGCAAAAAATCATAATAAATACTAGTATTCATGAAATTTTCATCGGTTTCGATGGACCGCAAGCTAATTTTGATAAATCTAATTGCAATTTTAGATTCCCGCCGGTAACAATGGCGCCCCGAAATACCGCCATGCATTTGGCACTTTCCTTGGCGACCTCGCCGCGTTCACATCCTCCCTGTACCCAGTCACTTATTTTCCCTTTTTTTAATTATAATGAACGCGGTTGAAGATGCAATCATCCTCATTAAAACTGTGAAGCTACGACGAAGAACCGTGTTCACAGAAACGGCTTCCGAATCTTAACATAGCTCTCGATAAGGCTAAAATATACGAGTCCATATGCAGCTGAGAGAATGAAGCCATCGTTCCCTTTTCCTTGAATCTAGTGTTATTTACGGTGATAAAGGTGTCGACCGATTAGGAATGTCGGTGTCCTCACTTAAGAGCAATCGGGACGTTCAATTCGCGAGGCAGATTCTTCTCGAGGCAGGCAAAGGGATAAGAAAATTTTCCACTGGGATTTACCTTGAAATTCTCTCTGATCCTCGCTAATGACTTTCAAAGTGAAGTGAGTTAGAAATTGACTCTGATCTTTGGATATATGCTTGCTTTTAATGACATCTTTCCAATTCAAATATAGGATGCTTTATCGTCGACAAGTTATTCTTCCCTATGGCCGAGAAGAGCTCACACAATGGATTGCAACGTTCAACATCCTTTTCTTTGGGAGTGGATGATTTTTATTACGCATCTGCTAATGTTAGAGCACTTCCTTTTCAAGGTAAGTAGTATTATTTCGAGGATGGACTTGAAAGATTACAGGCTACCAAATCCTTTGATTAAAAGTGAACCACAAACTGCTTTTGATTCTCCTAGATGGAAAGGAAACTATTCTATAAATGGGAGAGGGTGATAAAATGTTTCCAAAGGATGGTTTAATGTCTACGATAAGTACTCTTAGTTATCATTTGCAGCTTATAAACTGAACGGTCATTAAAAAGGAAGGCAGCTATACTCATGCTTCCATATCATCTGAAGGTTATTGCTCCCTTCCTCGAGTGACTATTTCTTTTACTTTGGATTCTTTCATGCATAAACCCGCAACAACCATCACCAATTTTTCTTGTAACTTTTTTAATTTTCTTACAGTTGAAAAGAATAAGACTGGAATCATTTACTATACAAGCTTTAAGTCTAAAAGATAGCTTTTTGAGTGATGTGAATTATAATTCTTTAATGAAATTCGGATGTTTGCTTGCTTTTAATGATACCAATCTGTTGCAATTTCAGTTTGCCTTTGCATCGATTGCTTACAACTACCTTACGCCGAGGAGAGATGACACAATGGTTTGCAACGTTCACCAGCTTCACATTTGGGAGAGGAGGATTTTCATTACACATGTGGGTATGTCAGTACACTAATTTTACAAGGTAAATAACATTTGAAGCATTGGTGCAAGAGATGATGAGCTAACTTCTTCTTTGATCAATGGTGACACTGTTACATTTGTCCTACATGGAAATGAGACTATGAATAGGTCAACAATCATAATAGGGTTTGCCATGAATGGTCTAATACATTTAATATTCTTTGGCAGATCCAAGCAATTATGGGATCTTCGTTAAAGAAATTACTATTATGAATGCTACAGAGATGATGATCGATGCTGATGATGATTATCCTTTTATTACAGCCACTATGAATGAGGTTGCAGGCCGGGACATTGTTTGAACGCAGAGATTCTTCCCGATTCGACGCAACTGAGAGAACTACCAACGCTCTACTGAATTTCATGAACATGGACGTGAATTGAATGTATCACTTGCTATGTAATTTATGGTCTTATTGCAATAAAATTTATCGTTTCAAATCTGGAAAACGGGCTTTCAATCCACTCCATACAAGAAACATAATTATGAAAAGGAACGATTAATCATAAATGAATTCATATCGCATATCTATCGCATTTTCCCGAGAAGGACTCCACATTCTTATGGATGTAATTTACGCGAGTGAATTCTCGAGAATTACAGAAAAACTTTTTCATCCACTTCTTTCTTTCTAACTCCCTTCCCTCAGTGGATGTACAAATTTTATCTCATCCTTCGCGATTCCCCAAAATGATGATGAAGAAATTGCATCGGAGCTCTCCCATCAATTCCTGTCTTCCGTTTCGAAGGTAGTGAACATTTTTGCAGTAAGTCTTGTGCCTATGAAGGAACCCTGCTCCTTAATTTTCTCTTTAAAATTGCTTCCATTATGCGAAAGTAAAAGAGATTAGAACGAAAGGACTGTCTCTGCATGTATTCGTCACCGACAACTCGAAATGTAAAACGAGGATGAGTGAAAAAAATGAACACACATCGTGTCTGCGTTGCTGGTATCCGACAGAGGGCCAATTATTCATTCGCTTTCCCGGCAGTCGTCGGCGGGCCTTCTCACGAGGAATCTATGTCTTCTTATCTTGTGAATCGAGTACCTTTTTTCGTTGTGTACCACCAATTCTCATCTCGAGCGCGGGCTGTGTGAACTAGACGTTTCCCGCTGGATAAGGTGATTGTGGACATAATGCTGTGTTTACTGGTTAACGGAGAACATAAAGGATTTTATCGACATGGCAGAGGATAACGTTGTCGCGTGAGTGAGGCAGTGGCGAGCATACTGGGATCATAGAGACTTTCAAGGTAAGTCCCATTGGAAAAATGTATTCTCCCTTATCCCTTTGCCATATAGGGGTCATAAATCTTGTCCCGGTCCGTAAAGAATGATTCAATTATGAAAGTTTCAAAGTAAATGAGAAGCACAATAATTTCCTTCGTACACATTTAGAAAAACTTAAAATCGTAATCCATACTAAAGTTAATGATATCGGGAGCGATACTGGGCAAAATTTAACTAAGCACAGCTCGAAATGAGAGAATTTTAACCTTTTATCCGATTTTTATCGTAAATAAAATTTTTGCATAATTTAACCTCCCGCTAAACATTTATCTCGATTCTGATTGGCTGAAATTAGTACCACCGCTGTCAGTGCAGACGCTGTATTAATGAATTTCATGCCGTGACAATGAATTATCCAATTCCCGATCGAATATCTTTAAAATTTCTCTCTTCTTTTACGAGGGCGGTGGGTAATGGCAGTTTTGTCGAATTCGGTATATTAAGTTGGCGGGTAGTTATGAAAATGGTCTCTTTGTGCGGTAAGACTCACGTAGTAGGCAAAAAATCATAATAAATACTAGTATTCATGAAATTTTCATCGGTTTCGATGGACCGCAAGCTAATTTTGATAAATCTAATTGCAATTTTAGATTCCCGCCGGTAACAATGGCGCCCCGAAATACCGCCATGCATTTGGCACTTTCCTTGGCGACCTCGCCGCGTTCACATCCTCCCTGTACCCAGTCACTTATTTTCCCTTTTTTTAATTATAATGAACGCGGTTGAAGATGCAATCATCCTCATTAAAACTGTGAAGCTACGACGAAGAACCGTGTTCACAGAAACGGCTTCCGAATCTTAACATAGCTCTCGATAAGGCTAAAATATACGAGTCCATATGCAGCTGAGAGAATGAAGCCATCGTTCCCTTTTCCTTGAATCTAGTGTTATTTACGGTGATAAAGGTGTCGACCGATTAGGAATGTCGGTGTCCTCACTTAAGAGCAATCGGGACGTTCAATTCGCGAGGCAGATTCTTCTCGAGGCAGGCAAAGGGATAAGAAAATTTTCCACTGGGATTTACCTTGAAATTCTCTCTGATCCTCGCTAATGACTTTCAAAGTGAAGTGAGTTAGAAATTGACTCTGATCTTTGGATATATGCTTGCTTTTAATGACATCTTTCCAATTCAAATATAGGATGCTTTATCGTCGACAAGTTATTCTTCCCTATGGCCGAGAAGAGCTCACACAATGGATTGCAACGTTCAACATCCTTTTCTTTGGGAGTGGATGATTTTTATTACGCATCTGCTAATGTTAGAGCACTTCCTTTTCAAGGTAAGTAGTATTATTTCGAGGATGGACTTGAAAGATTACAGGCTACCAAATCCTTTGATTAAAAGTGAACCACAAACTGCTTTTGATTCTCCTAGATGGAAAGGAAACTATTCTATAAATGGGAGAGGGTGATAAAATGTTTCCAAAGGATGGTTTAATGTCTACGATAAGTACTCTTAGTTATCATTTGCAGCTTATAAACTGAACGGTCATTAAAAAGGAAGGCAGCTATACTCATGCTTCCATATCATCTGAAGGTTATTGCTCCCTTCCTCGAGTGACTATTTCTTTTACTTTGGATTCTTTCATGCATAAACCCGCAACAACCATCACCAATTTTTCTTGTAACTTTTTTAATTTTCTTACAGTTGAAAAGAATAAGACTGGAATCATTTACTATACAAGCTTTAAGTCTAAAAGATAGCGTTTTGAGTGATGTGAATTATAATTCTTTAATGAAATTCGGATGTTTGCTTGCTTTTAATGATACCAATCTGTTGCAATTTCAGTTTGCCTTTGCATCGATTGCTTACAACTACCTTACGCCGAGGAGAGATGACACAATGGTTTGCAACGTTCACCAGCTTCACATTTGGGAGAGGAGGATTTTCATTACACATGTGGGTATGTCAGTACACTAATTTTACAAGGTAAATAACATTTGAAGCATTGGTGCAAGAGATGATGAGCTAACTTCTTCTTTGATCAATGGTGACACTGTTACATTTGTCCTACATGGAAATGAGACTATGAATAGGTCAACAATCATAATAGGGTTTGCCATGAATGGTCTAATACATTTAATATTCTTTGGCAGATCCAAGCAATTATGGGATCTTCGTTAAAGAAATTACTATTATGAATGCTACAGAGATGATGATCGATGCTGATGATGATTATCCTTTTATTACAGCCACTATGAATGAGGTTGCAGGCCGGGACATTGTTTGAACGCAGAGATTCTTCCCGATTCGACGCAACTGAGAGAACTACCAACGCTCTACTGAATTTCATGAACATGGACGTGAATTGAATGTATCACTTGCTATGTAATTTATGGTCTTATTGCAATAAAATTTATCGTTTCAAATCTGGAAAACTGGCTTTCAATCCACTCCATACAAGAAACATAATTATAAAAAGGAACGATTAATCATAAATGAATTCATATCGCATATCTATCGCATTTTCCCGAGAAGGACTCTACATTCTTATGGATGTAATTTACGCGAGTGAATTCTCGAGAATTACAGAAAAACTTTTTCATCCACTTCTTTCTTTCTAACTCCCTTCCCTCAGTGGATGTACAAATTTTATCTCATCCTTCGCGATTCCCCAAAATGATGATGAAGAAATTGCATCGGAGCTCTCCCATCAATTCCTGTCTTCCGTTTCGAAGGTAGTGAACATTTTTGCAGTAAGTCTTGTGCCTATGAAGGAACCCTGCTCCTTAATTTTCTCTTTAAAATTGCTTCCATTATGCGAAAGTAAAAGAGATTAGAACGAAAGGACTGTCTCTGCATGTATTCGTCACCGACAACTCGAAATGTAAAACGAGGATGAGTGAAAAAAATGAACACACATCGTGTCTGCGTTGCTGGTATCCGACAGAGGGCCAATTATTCATTCGCTTTCCCGGCAGTCGTCGGCGGGCCTTCTCACGAGGAATCTATGTCTTCTTATCTTGTGAATCGAGTACCTTTTTTCGTTGTGTACCACCAATTCTCATCTCGAGCGCGGGCTGTGTGAACTAGACGTTTCCCGCTGGATAAGGTGATTGTGGACATAATGCTGTGTTTACTGGTTAACGGAGAACATAAAGGATTTTATCGACATGGCAGAGGATAACGTTGTCGCGTGAGTGAGGCAGTGGCGAGCATACTGGGATCATAGAGACTTTCAAGGTAAGTCCCATTGGAAAAATGTATTCTCCCTTATCCCTTTGCCATATAGGGGTCATAAATCTTGTCCCGGTCCGTAAAGAATGATTCAATTATGAAAGTTTCAAAGTAAATGAGAAGCACAATAATTTCCTTCGTACACATTTAGAAAAACTTAAAATCGTAATCCATACTAAAGTTAATGATATCGGGAGCGATACTGGGCAAAATTTAACTAAGCACAGCTCGAAATGAGAGAATTTTAACCTTTTATCCGATTTTTATCGTAAATAAAATTTTTGCATAATTTAACCTCCCGCTAAACATTTATCTCGATTCTGATTGGCTGAAATTAGTACCACCGCTGTCAGTGCAGACGCTGTATTAATGAATTTCATGCCGTGACAATGAATTATCCAATTCCCGATCGAATATCTTTAAAATTTCTCTCTTCTTTTACGAGGGCGGTGGGTAATGGCAGTTTTGTCGAATTCGGTATATTAAGTTGGCGGGTAGTTATGAAAATGGTCTCTTTGTGCGGTAAGACTCACGTAGTAGGCAAAAAATCATAATAAATACTAGTATTCATGAAATTTTCATCGGTTTCGATGGACCGCAAGCTAATTTTGATAAATCTAATTGCAATTTTAGATTCCCGCCGGTAACAATGGCGCCCCGAAATACCGCCATGCATTTGGCACTTTCCTTGGCGACCTCGCCGCGTTCACATCCTCCCTGTACCCAGTCACTTATTTTCCCTTTTTTTAATTATAATGAACGCGGTTGAAGATGCAATCATCCTCATTAAAACTGTGAAGCTACGACGAAGAACCGTGTTCACAGAAACGGCTTCCGAATCTTAACATAGCTCTCGATAAGGCTAAAATATACGAGTCCATATGCAGCTGAGAGAATGAAGCCATCGTTCCCTTTTCCTTGAATCTAGTGTTATTTACGGTGATAAAGGTGTCGACCGATTAGGAATGTCGGTGTCCTCACTTAAGAGCAATCGGGACGTTCAATTCGCGAGGCAGATTCTTCTCGAGGCAGGCAAAGGGATAAGAAAATTTTCCACTGGGATTTACCTTGAAATTCTCTCTGATCCTCGCTAATGACTTTCAAAGTGAAGTGAGTTAGAAATTGACTCTGATCTTTGGATATATGCTTGCTTTTAATGACATCTTTCCAATTCAAATATAGGATGCTTTATCGTCGACAAGTTATTCTTCCCTATGGCCGAGAAGAGCTCACACAATGGATTGCAACGTTCAACATCCTTTTCTTTGGGAGTGGATGATTTTTATTACGCATCTGCTAATGTTAGAGCACTTCCTTTTCAAGGTAAGTAGTATTATTTCGAGGATGGACTTGAAAGATTACAGGCTACCAAATCCTTTGATTAAAAGTGAACCACAAACTGCTTTTGATTCTCCTAGATGGAAAGGAAACTATTCTATAAATGGGAGAGGGTGATAAAATGTTTCCAAAGGATGGTTTAATGTCTACGATAAGTACTCTTAGTTATCATTTGCAGCTTATAAACTGAACGGTCATTAAAAAGGAAGGCAGCTATACTCATGCTTCCATATCATCTGAAGGTTATTGCTCCCTTCCTCGAGTGACTATTTCTTTTACTTTGGATTCTTTCATGCATAAACCCGCAACAACCATCACCAATTTTTCTTGTAACTTTTTTAATTTTCTTACAGTTGAAAAGAATAAGACTGGAATCATTTACTATACAAGCTTTAAGTCTAAAAGATAGCTTTTTGAGTGATGTGAATTATAATTCTTTAATGAAATTCGGATGTTTGCTTGCTTTTAATGATACCAATCTGTTGCAATTTCAGTTTGCCTTTGCATCGATTGCTTACAACTACCTTACGCCGAGGAGAGATGACACAATGGTTTGCAACGTTCACCAGCTTCACATTTGGGAGAGGAGGATTTTCATTACACATGTGGGTATGTCAGTACACTAATTTTACAAGGTAAATAACATTTGAAGCATTGGTGCAAGAGATGATGAGCTAACTTCTTCTTTGATCAATGGTGACACTGTTACATTTGTCCTACATGGAAATGAGACTATGAATAGGTCAACAATCATAATAGGGTTTGCCATGAATGGTCTAATACATTTAATATTCTTTGGCAGATCCAAGCAATTATGGGATCTTCGTTAAAGAAATTACTATTATGAATGCTACAGAGATGATGATCGATGCTGATGATGATTATCCTTTTATTACAGCCACTATGAATGAGGTTGCAGGCCGGGACATTGTTTGAACGCAGAGATTCTTCCCGATTCGACGCAACTGAGAGAACTACCAACGCTCTACTGAATTTCATGAACATGGACGTGAATTGAATGTATCACTTGCTATGTAATTTATGGTCTTATTGCAATAAAATTTATCGTTTCAAATCTGGAAAACTGGCTTTCAATCCACTCCATACAAGAAACATAATTATGAAAAGGAACGATTAATCATAAATGAATTCATATCGCATATCTATCGCATTTTCCCGAGAAGGACTCCACATTCTTATGGATGTAATTTACGCGAGTGAATTCTCGAGAATTACAGAAAAACTTTTTCATCCACTTCTTTCTTTCTAACTCCCTTCCCTCAGTGGATGTACAAATTTTATCTCATCCTTCGCGATTCCCCAAAATGATGATGAAGAAATTGCATCGGAGCTCTCCCATCAATTCCTGTCTTCCGTTTCGAAGGTAGTGAACATTTTTGCAGTAAGTCTTGTGCCTATGAAGGAACCCTGCTCCTTAATTTTCTCTTTAAAATTGCTTCCATTATGCGAAAGTAAAAGAGATTAGAACGAAAGGACTGTCTCTGCATGTATTCGTCACCGACAACTCGAAATGTAAAACGAGGATGAGTGAAAAAAATGAACACACATCGTGTCTGCGTTGCTGGTATCCGACAGAGGGCCAATTATTCATTCGCTTTCCCGGCAGTCGTCGGCGGGCCTTCTCACGAGGAATCTATGTCTTCTTATCTTGTGAATCGAGTACCTTTTTTCGTTGTGTACCACCAATTCTCATCTCGAGCGCGGGCTGTGTGAACTAGACGTTTCCCGCTGGATAAGGTGATTGTGGACATAATGCTGTGTTTACTGGTTAACGGAGAACATAAAGGATTTTATCGACATGGCAGAGGATAACGTTGTCGCGTGAGTGAGGCAGTGGCGAGCATACTGGGATCATAGAGACTTTCAAGGTAAGTCCCATTGGAAAAATGTATTCTCCCTTATCCCTTTGCCATATAGGGGTCATAAATCTTGTCCCGGTCCGTAAAGAATGATTCAATTATGAAAGTTTCAAAGTAAATGAGAAGCACAATAATTTCCTTCGTACACATTTAGAAAAACTTAAAATCGTAATCCATACTAAAGTTAATGATATCGGGAGCGATACTGGGCAAAATTTAACTAAGCACAGCTCGAAATGAGAGAATTTTAACCTTTTATCCGATTTTTATCGTAAATAAAATTTTTGCATAATTTAACCTCCCGCTAAACATTTATCTCGATTCTGATTGGCTGAAATTAGTACCACCGCTGTCAGTGCAGACGCTGTATTAATGAATTTCATGCCGTGACAATGAATTATCCAATTCCCGATCGAATATCTTTAAAATTTCTCTCTTCTTTTACGAGGGCGGTGGGTAATGGCAGTTTTGTCGAATTCGGTATATTAAGTTGGCGGGTAGTTATGAAAATGGTCTCTTTGTGCGGTAAGACTCACGTAGTAGGCAAAAAATCATAATAAATACTAGTATTCATGAAATTTTCATCGGTTTCGATGGACCGCAAGCTAATTTTGATAAATCTAATTGCAATTTTAGATTCCCGCCGGTAACAATGGCGCCCCGAAATACCGCCATGCATTTGGCACTTTCCTTGGCGACCTCGCCGCGTTCACATCCTCCCTGTACCCAGTCACTTATTTTCCCTTTTTTTAATTATAATGAACGCGGTTGAAGATGCAATCATCCTCATTAAAACTGTGAAGCTACGACGAAGAACCGTGTTCACAGAAACGGCTTCCGAATCTTAACATAGCTCTCGATAAGGCTAAAATATACGAGTCCATATGCAGCTGAGAGAATGAAGCCATCGTTCCCTTTTCCTTGAATCTAGTGTTATTTACGGTGATAAAGGTGTCGACCGATTAGGAATGTCGGTGTCCTCACTTAAGAGCAATCGGGACGTTCAATTCGCGAGGCAGATTCTTCTCGAGGCAGGCAAAGGGATAAGAAAATTTTCCACTGGGATTTACCTTGAAATTCTCTCTGATCCTCGCTAATGACTTTCAAAGTGAAGTGAGTTAGAAATTGACTCTGATCTTTGGATATATGCTTGCTTTTAATGACATCTTTCCAATTCAAATATAGGATGCTTTATCGTCGACAAGTTATTCTTCCCTATGGCCGAGAAGAGCTCACACAATGGATTGCAACGTTCAACATCCTTTTCTTTGGGAGTGGATGATTTTTATTACGCATCTGCTAATGTTAGAGCACTTCCTTTTCAAGGTAAGTAGTATTATTTCGAGGATGGACTTGAAAGATTACAGGCTACCAAATCCTTTGATTAAAAGTGAACCACAAACTGCTTTTGATTCTCCTAGATGGAAAGGAAACTATTCTATAAATGGGAGAGGGTGATAAAATGTTTCCAAAGGATGGTTTAATGTCTACGATAAGTACTCTTAGTTATCATTTGCAGCTTATAAACTGAACGGTCATTAAAAAGGAAGGCAGCTATACTCATGCTTCCATATCATCTGAAGGTTATTGCTCCCTTCCTCGAGTGACTATTTCTTTTACTTTGGATTCTTTCATGCATAAACCCGCAACAACCATCACCAATTTTTCTTGTAACTTTTTTAATTTTCTTACAGTTGAAAAGAATAAGACTGGAATCATTTACTATACAAGCTTTAAGTCTAAAAGATAGCTTTTTGAGTGATGTGAATTATAATTCTTTAATGAAATTCGGATGTTTGCTTGCTTTTAATGATACCAATCTGTTGCAATTTCAGTTTGCCTTTGCATCGATTGCTTACAACTACCTTACGCCGAGGAGAGATGACACAATGGTTTGCAACGTTCACCAGCTTCACATTTGGGAGAGGAGGATTTTCATTACACATGTGGGTATGTCAGTACACTAATTTTACAAGGTAAATAACATTTGAAGCATTGGTGCAAGAGATGATGAGCTAACTTCTTCTTTGATCAATGGTGACACTGTTACATTTGTCCTACATGGAAATGAGACTATGAATAGGTCAACAATCATAATAGGGTTTGCCATGAATGGTCTAATACATTTAATATTCTTTGGCAGATCCAAGCAATTATGGGATCTTCGTTAAAGAAATTACTATTATGAATGCTACAGAGATGATGATCGATGCTGATGATGATTATCCTTTTATTACAGCCACTATGAATGAGGTTGCAGGCCGGGACATTGTTTGAACGCAGAGATTCTTCCCGATTCGACGCAACTGAGAGAACTACCAACGCTCTACTGAATTTCATGAACATGGACGTGAATTGAATGTATCACTTGCTATGTAATTTATGGTCTTATTGCAATAAAATTTATCGTTTCAAATCTGGAAAACTGGCTTTCAATCCACTCCATACAAGAAACATAATTATGAAAAGGAACGATTAATCATAAATGAATTCATATCGCATATCTATCGCATTTTCCCGAGAAGGACTCCACATTCTTATGGATGTAATTTACGCGAGTGAATTCTCGAGAATTACAGAAAAACTTTTTCATCCACTTCTTTCTTTCTAACTCCCTTCCCTCAGTGGATGTACAAATTTTATCTCATCCTTCGCGATTCCCCAAAATGATGATGAAGAAATTGCATCGGAGCTCTCCCATCAATTCCTGTCTTCCGTTTCGAAGGTAGTGAACATTTTTGCAGTAAGTCTTGTGCCTATGAAGGAACCCTGCTCCTTAATTTTCTCTTTAAAATTGCTTCCATTATGCGAAAGTAAAAGAGATTAGAACGAAAGGACTGTCTCTGCATGTATTCGTCACCGACAACTCGAAATGTAAAACGAGGATGAGTGAAAAAAATGAACACACATCGTGTCTGCGTTGCTGGTATCCGACAGAGGGCCAATTATTCATTCGCTTTCCCGGCAGTCGTCGGCGGGCCTTCTCACGAGGAATCTATGTCTTCTTATCTTGTGAATCGAGTACCTTTTTTCGTTGTGTACCACCAATTCTCATCTCGAGCGCGGGCTGTGTGAACTAGACGTTTCCCGCTGGATAAGGTGATTGTGGACATAATGCTGTGTTTACTGGTTAACGGAGAACATAAAGGATTTTATCGACATGGCAGAGGATAACGTTGTCGCGTGAGTGAGGCAGTGGCGAGCATACTGGGATCATAGAGACTTTCAAGGTAAGTCCCATTGGAAAAATGTATTCTCCCTTATCCCTTTGCCATATAGGGGTCATAAATCTTGTCCCGGTCCGTAAAGAATGATTCAATTATGAAAGTTTCAAAGTAAATGAGAAGCACAATAATTTCCTTCGTACACATTTAGAAAAACTTAAAATCGTAATCCATACTAAAGTTAATGATATCGGGAGCGATACTGGGCAAAATTTAACTAAGCACAGCTCGAAATGAGAGAATTTTAACCTTTTATCCGATTTTTATCGTAAATAAAATTTTTGCATAATTTAACCTCCCGCTAAACATTTATCTCGATTCTGATTGGCTGAAATTAGTACCACCGCTGTCAGTGCAGACGCTGTATTAATGAATTTCATGCCGTGACAATGAATTATCCAATTCCCGATCGAATATCTTTAAAATTTCTCTCTTCTTTTACGAGGGCGGTGGGTAATGGCAGTTTTGTCGAATTCGGTATATTAAGTTGGCGGGTAGTTATGAAAATGGTCTCTTTGTGCGGTAAGACTCACGTAGTAGGCAAAAAATCATAATAAATACTAGTATTCATGAAATTTTCATCGGTTTCGATGGACCGCAAGCTAATTTTGATAAATCTAATTGCAATTTTAGCTTCCCGCCGGTAACAATGGCGCCCCGAAATACCGCCATGCATTTGGCACTTTCCTTGGCGACCTCGCCGCGTTCACATCCTCCCTGTACCCAGTCACTTATTTTCCCTTTTTTTAATTATAATGAACGCGGTTGAAGATGCAATCATCCTCATTAAAACTGTGAAGCTACGACGAAGAACCGTGTTCACAGAAACGGCTTCCGAATCTTAACATAGCTCTCGATAAGGCTAAAATATACGAGTCCATATGCAGCTGAGAGAATGAAGCCATCGTTCCCTTTTCCTTGAATCTAGTGTTATTTACGGTGATAAAGGTGTCGACCGATTAGGAATGTCGGTGTCCTCACTTAAGAGCAATCGGGACGTTCAATTCGCGAGGCAGATTCTTCTCGAGGCAGGCAAAGGGATAAGAAAATTTTCCACTGGGATTTACCTTGAAATTCTCTCTGATCCTCGCTAATGACTTTCAAAGTGAAGTGAGTTAGAAATTGACTCTGATCTTTGGATATATGCTTGCTTTTAATGACATCTTTCCAATTCAAATATAGGATGCTTTATCGTCGACAAGTTATTCTTCCCTATGGCCGAGAAGAGCTCACACAATGGATTGCAACGTTCAACATCCTTTTCTTTGGGAGTGGATGATTTTTATTACGCATCTGCTAATGTTAGAGCACTTCCTTTTCAAGGTAAGTAGTATTATTTCGAGGATGGACTTGAAAGATTACAGGCTACCAAATCCTTTGATTAAAAGTGAACCACAAACTGCTTTTGATTCTCCTAGATGGAAAGGAAACTATTCTATAAATGGGAGAGGGTGATAAAATGTTTCCAAAGGATGGTTTAATGTCTACGATAAGTACTCTTAGTTATCATTTGCAGCTTATAAACTGAACGGTCATTAAAAAGGAAGGCAGCTATACTCATGCTTCCATATCATCTGAAGGTTATTGCTCCCTTCCTCGAGTGACTATTTCTTTTACTTTGGATTCTTTCATGCATAAACCCGCAACAACCATCACCAATTTTTCTTGTAACTTTTTTAATTTTCTTACAGTTGAAAAGAATAAGACTGGAATCATTTACTATACAAGCTTTAAGTCTAAAAGATAGCTTTTTGAGTGATGTGAATTATAATTCTTTAATGAAATTCGGATGTTTGCTTGCTTTTAATGATACCAATCTGTTGCAATTTCAGTTTGCCTTTGCATCGATTGCTTACAACTACCTTACGCCGAGGAGAGATGACACAATGGTTTGCAACGTTCACCAGCTTCACATTTGGGAGAGGAGGATTTTCATTACACATGTGGGTATGTCAGTACACTAATTTTACAAGGTAAATAACATTTGAAGCATTGGTGCAAGAGATGATGAGCTAACTTCTTCTTTGATCAATGGTGACACTGTTACATTTGTCCTACATGGAAATGAGACTATGAATAGGTCAACAATCATAATAGGGTTTGCCATGAATGGTCTAATACATTTAATATTCTTTGGCAGATCCAAGCAATTATGGGATCTTCGTTAAAGAAATTACTATTATGAATGCTACAGAGATGATGATCGATGCTGATGATGATTATCCTTTTATTACAGCCACTATGAATGAGGTTGCAGGCCGGGACATTGTTTGAACGCAGAGATTCTTCCCGATTCGACGCAACTGAGAGAACTACCAACGCTCTACTGAATTTCATGAACATGGACGTGAATTGAATGTATCACTTGCTATGTAATTTATGGTCTTATTGCAATAAAATTTATCGTTTCAAATCTGGAAAACGGGCTTTCAATCCACTCCATACAAGAAACATAATTATGAAAAGGAACGATTAATCATAAATGAATTCATATCGCATATCTATCGCATTTTCCCGAGAAGGACTCCACATTCTTATGGATGTAATTTACGCGAGTGAATTCTCGAGAATTACAGAAAAACTTTTTCATCCACTTCTTTCTTTCTAACTCCCTTCCCTCAGTGGATGTACAAATTTTATCTCATCCTTCGCGATTCCCCAAAATGATGATGAAGAAATTGCATCGGAGCTCTCCCATCAATTCCTGTCTTCCGTTTCGAAGGTAGTGAACATTTTTGCAGTAAGTCTTGTGCCTATGAAGGAACCCTGCTCCTTAATTTTCTCTTTAAAATTGCTTCCATTATGCGAAAGTAAAAGAGATTAGAACGAAAGGACTGTCTCTGCATGTATTCGTCACCGACAACTCGAAATGTAAAACGAGGATGAGTGAAAAAAATGAACACACATCGTGTCTGCGTTGCTGGTATCCGACAGAGGGCCAATTATTCATTCGCTTTCCCGGCAGTCGTCGGCGGGCCTTCTCACGAGGAATCTATGTCTTCTTATCTTGTGAATCGAGTACCTTTTTTCGTTGTGTACCACCAATTCTCATCTCGAGCGCGGGCTGTGTGAACTAGACGTTTCCCGCTGGATAAGGTGATTGTGGACATAATGCTGTGTTTACTGGTTAACGGAGAACATAAAGGATTTTATCGACATGGCAGAGGATAACGTTGTCGCGTGAGTGAGGCAGTGGCGAGCATACTGGGATCATAGAGACTTTCAAGGTAAGTCCCATTGGAAAAATGTATTCTCCCTTATCCCTTTGCCATATAGGGGTCATAAATCTTGTCCCGGTCCGTAAAGAATGATTCAATTATGAAAGTTTCAAAGTAAATGAGAAGCACAATAATTTCCTTCGTACACATTTAGAAAAACTTAAAATCGTAATCCATACTAAAGTTAATGATATCGGGAGCGATACTGGGCAAAATTTAACTAAGCACAGCTCGAAATGAGAGAATTTTAACCTTTTATCCGATTTTTATCGTAAATAAAATTTTTGCATAATTTAACCTCCCGCTAAACATTTATCTCGATTCTGATTGGCTGAAATTAGTACCACCGCTGTCAGTGCAGACGCTGTATTAATGAATTTCATGCCGTGACAATGAATTATCCAATTCCCGATCGAATATCTTTAAAATTTCTCTCTTCTTTTACGAGGGCGGTGGGTAATGGCAGTTTTGTCGAATTCGGTATATTAAGTTGGCGGGTAGTTATGAAAATGGTCTCTTTGTGCGGTAAGACTCACGTAGTAGGCAAAAAATCATAATAAATACTAGTATTCATGAAATTTTCATCGGTTTCGATGGACCGCAAGCTAATTTTGATAAATCTAATTGCAATTTTAGATTCCCGCCGGTAACAATGGCGCCCCGAAATACCGCCATGCATTTGGCACTTTCCTTGGCGACCTCGCCGCGTTCACATCCTCCCTGTACCCAGTCACTTATTTTCCCTTTTTTTAATTATAATGAACGCGGTTGAAGATGCAATCATCCTCATTAAAACTGTGAAGCTACGACGAAGAACCGTGTTCACAGAAACGGCTTCCGAATCTTAACATAGCTCTCGATAAGGCTAAAATATACGAGTCCATATGCAGCTGAGAGAATGAAGCCATCGTTCCCTTTTCCTTGAATCTAGTGTTATTTACGATGATAAAGGTGTCGACCGATTAGGAATGTCGGTGTCCTCACTTAAGAGCAATCGGGACGTTCAATTCGCGAGGCAGATTCTTCTCGAGGCAGGCAAAGGGATAAGAAAATTTTCCACTGGGATTTACCTTGAAATTCTCTCTGATCCTCGCTAATGACTTTCAAAGTGAAGTGAGTTAGAAATTGACTCTGATCTTTGGATATATGCTTGCTTTTAATGACATCTTTCCAATTCAAATATAGGATGCTTTATCGTCGACAAGTTATTCTTCCCTATGGCCGAGAAGAGCTCACACAATGGATTGCAACGTTCAACATCCTTTTCTTTGGGAGTGGATGATTTTTATTACGCATCTGCTAATGTTAGAGCACTTCCTTTTCAAGGTAAGTAGTATTATTTCGAGGATGGACTTGAAAGATTACAGGCTACCAAATCCTTTGATTAAAAGTGAACCACAAACTGCTTTTGATTCTCCTAGATGGAAAGGAAACTATTCTATAAATGGGAGAGGGTGATAAAATGTTTCCAAAGGATGGTTTAATGTCTACGATAAGTACTCTTAGTTATCATTTGCAGCTTATAAACTGAACGGTCATTAAAAAGGAAGGCAGCTATACTCATGCTTCCATATCATCTGAAGGTTATTGCTCCCTTCCTCGAGTGACTATTTCTTTTACTTTGGATTCTTTCATGCATAAACCCGCAACAACCATCACCAATTTTTCTTGTAACTTTTTTAATTTTCTTACAGTTGAAAAGAATAAGACTGGAATCATTTACTAATAAAAGCTTTAAGTCTAAAAGATAGCTTTTTGAGTGATGTGAATTATAATTCTTTAATGAAATTCGGATGTTTGCTTGCTTTTAATGATACCAATCTGTTGCAATTTCAGTTTGCCTTTGCATCGATTGCTTACAACTACCTTACGCCGAGGAGAGATGACACAATGGTTTGCAACGTTCACCAGCTTCACATTTGGGAGAGGAGGATTTTCATTACACATGTGGGTATGTCAGTACACTAATTTTACAAGGTAAATAACATTTGAAGCATTGGTGCAAGAGATGATGAGCTAACTTCTTCTTTGATCAATGGTGACACTGTTACATTTGTCCTACATGGAAATGAGACTATGAATAGGTCAACAATCATAATAGGGTTTGCCATGAATGGTCTAATACATTTAATATTCTTTGGCAGATCCAAGCAATTATGGGATCTTCGTTAAAGAAATTACTATTATGAATGCTACAGAGATGATGATCGATGCTGATGATGATTATCCTTTTATTACAGCCACTATGAATGAGGTTGCAGGCCGGGACATTGTTTGAACGCAGAGATTCTTCCCGATTCGACGCAACTGAGAGAACTACCAACGCTCTACTGAATTTCATGAACATGGACGTGAATTGAATGTATCACTTGCTATGTAATTTATGGTCTTATTGCAATAAAATTTATCGTTTCAAATCTGGAAAACTGGCTTTCAATCCACTCCATACAAGAAACATAATTATGAAAAGGAACGATTAATCATAAATGAATTCATATCGCATATCTATCGCATTTTCCCGAGAAGGACTCCACATTCTTATGGATGTAATTTACGCGAGTGAATTCTCGAGAATTACAGAAAAACTTTTTCATCCACTTCTTTCTTTCTAACTCCCTTCCCTCAGTGGATGTACAAATTTTATCTCATCCTTCGCGATTCCCCAAAATGATGATGAAGAAATTGCATCGGAGCTCTCCCATCAATTCCTGTCTTCCGTTTCGAAGGTAGTGAACATTTTTGCAGTAAGTCTTGTGCCTATGAAGGAACCCTGCTCCTTAATTTTCTCTTTAAAATTGCTTCCATTATGCGAAAGTAAAAGAGATTAGAACGAAAGGACTGTCTCTGCATGTATTCGTCACCGACAACTCGAAATGTAAAACGAGGATGAGTGAAAAAAATGAACACACATCGTGTCTGCGTTGCTGGTATCCGACAGAGGGCCAATTATTCATTCGCTTTCCCGGCAGTCGTCGGCGGGCCTTCTCACGAGGAATCTATGTCTTCTTATCTTGTGAATCGAGTACCTTTTTTCGTTGTGTACCACCAATTCTCATCTCGAGCGCGGGCTGTGTGAACTAGACGTTTCCCGCTGGATAAGGTGATTGTGGACATAATGCTGTGTTTACTGGTTAACGGAGAACATAAAGGATTTTATCGACATGGCAGAGGATAACGTTGTCGCGTGAGTGAGGCAGTGGCGAGCATACTGGGATCATAGAGACTTTCAAGGTAAGTCCCATTGGAAAAATGTATTCTCCCTTATCCCTTTGCCATATAGGGGTCATAAATCTTGTCCCGGTCCGTAAAGAATGATTCAATTATGAAAGTTTCAAAGTAAATGAGAAGCACAATAATTTCCTTCGTACACATTTAGAAAAACTTAAAATCGTAATCCATACTAAAGTTAATGATATCGGGAGCGATACTGGGCAAAATTTAACTAAGCACAGCTCGAAATGAGAGAATTTTAACCTTTTATCCGATTTTTATCGTAAATAAAATTTTTGCATAATTTAACCTCCCGCTAAACATTTATCTCGATTCTGATTGGCTGAAATTAGTACCACCGCTGTCAGTGCAGACGCTGTATTAATGAATTTCATGCCGTGACAATGAATTATCCAATTCCCGATCGAATATCTTTAAAATTTCTCTCTTCTTTTACGAGGGCGGTGGGTAATGGCAGTTTTGTCGAATTCGGTATATTAAGTTGGCGGGTAGTTATGAAAATGGTCTCTTTGTGCGGTAAGACTCACGTAGTAGGCAAAAAATCATAATAAATACTAGTATTCATGAAATTTTCATCGGTTTCGATGGACCGCAAGCTAATTTTGATAAATCTAATTGCAATTTTAGATTCCCGCCGGTAACAATGGCGCCCCGAAATACCGCCATGCATTTGGCACTTTCCTTGGCGACCTCGCCGCGTTCACATCCTCCCTGTACCCAGTCACTTATTTTCCCTTTTTTTAATTATAATGAACGCGGTTGAAGATGCAATCATCCTCATTAAAACTGTGAAGCTACGACGAAGAACCGTGTTCACAGAAACGGCTTCCGAATCTTAACATAGCTCTCGATAAGGCTAAAATATACGAGTCCATATGCAGCTGAGAGAATGAAGCCATCGTTCCCTTTTCCTTGAATCTAGTGTTATTTACGGTGATAAAGGTGTCGACCGATTAGGAATGTCGGTGTCCTCACTTAAGAGCAATCGGGACGTTCAATTCGCGAGGCAGATTCTTCTCGAGGCAGGCAAAGGGATAAGAAAATTTTCCACTGGGATTTACCTTGAAATTCTCTCTGATCCTCGCTAATGACTTTCAAAGTGAAGTGAGTTAGAAATTGACTCTGATCTTTGGATATATGCTTGCTTTTAATGACATCTTTCCAATTCAAATATAGGATGCTTTATCGTCGACAAGTTATTCTTCCCTATGGCCGAGAAGAGCTCACACAATGGATTGCAACGTTCAACATCCTTTTCTTTGGGAGTGGATGATTTTTATTACGCATCTGCTAATGTTAGAGCACTTCCTTTTCAAGGTAAGTAGTATTATTTCGAGGATGGACTTGAAAGATTACAGGCTACCAAATCCTTTGATTAAAAGTGAACCACAAACTGCTTTTGATTCTCCTAGATGGAAAGGAAACTATTCTATAAATGGGAGAGGGTGATAAAATGTTTCCAAAGGATGGTTTAATGTCTACGATAAGTACTCTTAGTTATCATTTGCAGCTTATAAACTGAACGGTCATTAAAAAGGAAGGCAGCTATACTCATGCTTCCATATCATCTGAAGGTTATTGCTCCCTTCCTCGAGTGACTATTTCTTTTACTTTGGATTCTTTCATGCATAAACCCGCAACAACCATCACCAATTTTTCTTGTAACTTTTTTAATTTTCTTACAGTTGAAAAGAATAAGACTGGAATCATTTACTATACAAGCTTTAAGTCTAAAAGATAGCTTTTTGAGTGATGTGAATTATAATTCTTTAATGAAATTCGGATGTTTGCTTGCTTTTAACCCTTTTAGTGCTAACCGTCTTCCCGTGGTACAGTCGAGAAATGCGGAGGGGATTTATATAAAATGTAGCTACTAGGAAAAATAAACATTTTATAATTAATTTGTAAGATATCTTGAAGCGGTTTTTTTTAAATTAATGAAAGGAAATTGGACATTTATTACGTTATTTTTATATATTTACTGATATATAAGTTTTTTTATTTCAATGTCCTAAAGTTTAACAACATTATCTTAACCTTAATTTTTTGACTTTCAGGTACAATATTAATGTATGTTTTCAATTTTTTCTTTCGACATAATTTTTTTACAATGGTTATACAATTTAAAATAAATTAGGAAAAAATCATAAACAATTTTGCAATACTTAGTGAATTGCGTAACTTTTTGTCAACCCTTGTTGAGTCCCATCTCATTGTAATGCGGAGTAGCATAAGGGCACATCTCCTTCCATTTTCCCAAGCTAATCATTCGTACACTGCAGTTGGCTTTCTATTTATTATCTATGTTTAACAATACAATTGTAGAGTACGAATAATTAGCTTGGGAGGATGGAAGGAGACACCAAAATGTTTACAAAGCAATGTTTTCATAGATAACGTATCACCGAATACAAATTTAGAAGTTCTGAATCAAAAAAACTTCATCTAACCAGATGACTTAGACAGAAGAACTATAAGGTTACAACCCTTATTTTGTCAGAAAATACAGGTGAGAAAACTCAGCAGAAAAATAGAAACATATACTTCACTGTCCTTCACGATGCAGAAAGAACTAACGCTAAAATTATGGAATGATTGAACCTTCAAAAATTTATTTAAAATTGATAATAAAAATGATTAAACCATACAACATAAAGAAGAAAATGTCTAATTTCATAAGAACAAAATAAATAAGCCATACCTTAAAAATACAATATGTTATAGCAAATTTAATAGAGAACTACGTAAAAGCCGATATATCGGCGCGCCGCACTTTTCGACCGAGCGGTAAAAGCCGATATATCGGCTCGCCGAACTAAGAGGGTTAATGATACCAATCTGTTGCAATTTCAGTTTGCCTTTGCATCGATTGCTTACAACTACCTTACGCCGAGGAGAGATGACACAATGGTTTGCAACGTTCACCAGCTTCACATTTGGGAGAGGAGGATTTTCATTACACATGTGGGTATGTCAGTACACTAATTTTACAAGGTAAATAACATTTGAAGCATTGGTGCAAGAGATGATGAGCTAACTTCTTCTTTGATCAATGGTGACACTGTTACATTTGTCCTACATGGAAATGAGACTATGAATAGGTCAACAATCATAATAGGGTTTGCCATGAATGGTCTAATACATTTAATATTCTTTGGCAGATCCAAGCAATTATGGGATCTTCGTTAAAGAAATTACTATTATGAATGCTACAGAGATGATGATCGATGCTGATGATGATTATCCTTTTATTACAGCCACTATGAATGAGGTTGCAGGCCGGGACATTGTTTGAACGCAGAGATTCTTCCCGATTCGACGCAACTGAGAGAACTACCAACGCTCTACTGAATTTCATGAACATGGACGTGAATTGAATGTATCACTTGCTATGTAATTTATGGTCTTATTGCAATAAAATTTATCGTTTCAAATCTGGAAAACGGGCTTTCAATCCACTCCATACAAGAAACATAATTATGAAAAGGAACGATTAATCATAAATGAATTCATATCGCATATCTATCGCATTTTCCCGAGAAGGACTCCACATTCTTATGGATGTAATTTACGCGAGTGAATTCTCGAGAATTACAGAAAAACTTTTTCATCCACTTCTTTCTTTCTAACTCCCTTCCCTCAGTGGATGTACAAATTTTATCTCATCCTTCGCGATTCCCCAAAATGATGATGAAGAAATTGCATCGGAGCTCTCCCATCAATTCCTGTCTTCCGTTTCGAAGGTAGTGAACATTTTTGCAGTAAGTCTTGTGCCTATGAAGGAACCCTGCTCCTTAATTTTCTCTTTAAAATTGCTTCCATTATGCGAAAGTAAAAGAGATTAGAACGAAAGGACTGTCTCTGCATGTATTCGTCACCGACAACTCGAAATGTAAAACGAGGATGAGTGAAAAAAATGAACACACATCGTGTCTGCGTTGCTGGTATCCGACAGAGGGCCAATTATTCATTCGCTTTCCCGGCAGTCGTCGGCGGGCCTTCTCACGAGGAATCTATGTCTTCTTATCTTGTGAATCGAGTACCTTTTTTCGTTGTGTACCACCAATTCTCATCTCGAGCGCGGGCTGTGTGAACTAGACGTTTCCCGCTGGATAAGGTGATTGTGGACATAATGCTGTGTTTACTGGTTAACGGAGAACATAAAGGATTTTATCGACATGGCAGAGGATAACGTTGTCGCGTGAGTGAGGCAGTGGCGAGCATACTGGGATCATAGAGACTTTCAAGGTAAGTCCCATTGGAAAAATGTATTCTCCCTTATCCCTTTGCCATATAGGGGTCATAAATCTTGTCCCGGTCCGTAAAGAATGATTCAATTATGAAAGTTTCAAAGTAAATGAGAAGCACAATAATTTCCTTCGTACACATTTAGAAAAACTTAAAATCGTAATCCATACTAAAGTTAATGATATCGGGAGCGATACTGGGCAAAATTTAACTAAGCACAGCTCGAAATGAGAGAATTTTAACCTTTTATCCGATTTTTATCGTAAATAAAATTTTTGCATAATTTAACCTCCCGCTAAACATTTATCTCGATTCTGATTGGCTGAAATTAGTACCACCGCTGTCAGTGCAGACGCTGTATTAATGAATTTCATGCCGTGACAATGAATTATCCAATTCCCGATCGAATATCTTTAAAATTTCTCTCTTCTTTTACGAGGGCGGTGGGTAATGGCAGTTTTGTCGAATTCGGTATATTAAGTTGGCGGGTAGTTATGAAAATGGTCTCTTTGTGCGGTAAGACTCACGTAGTAGGCAAAAAATCATAATAAATACTAGTATTCATGAAATTTTCATCGGTTTCGATGGACCGCAAGCTAATTTTGATAAATCTAATTGCAATTTTAGCTTCCCGCCGGTAACAATGGCGCCCCGAAATACCGCCATGCATTTGGCACTTTCCTTGGCGACCTCGCCGCGTTCACATCCTCCCTGTACCCAGTCACTTATTTTCCCTTTTTTTAATTATAATGAACGCGGTTGAAGATGCAATCATCCTCATTAAAACTGTGAAGCTACGACGAAGAACCGTGTTCACAGAAACGGCTTCCGAATCTTAACATAGCTCTCGATAAGGCTAAAATATACGAGTCCATATGCAGCTGAGAGAATGAAGCCATCGTTCCCTTTTCCTTGAATCTAGTGTTATTTACGGTGATAAAGGTGTCGACCGATTAGGAATGTCGGTGTCCTCACTTAAGAGCAATCGGGACGTTCAATTCGCGAGGCAGATTCTTCTCGAGGCAGGCAAAGGGATAAGAAAATTTTCCACTGGGATTTACCTTGAAATTCTCTCTGATCCTCGCTAATGACTTTCAAAGTGAAGTGAGTTAGAAATTGACTCTGATCTTTGGATATATGCTTGCTTTTAATGACATCTTTCCAATTCAAATATAGGATGCTTTATCGTCGACAAGTTATTCTTCCCTATGGCCGAGAAGAGCTCACACAATGGATTGCAACGTTCAACATCCTTTTCTTTGGGAGTGGATGATTTTTATTACGCATCTGCTAATGTTAGAGCACTTCCTTTTCAAGGTAAGTAGTATTATTTCGAGGATGGACTTGAAAGATTACAGGCTACCAAATCCTTTGATTAAAAGTGAACCACAAACTGCTTTTGATTCTCCTAGATGGAAAGGAAACTATTCTATAAATGGGAGAGGGTGATAAAATGTTTCCAAAGGATGGTTTAATGTCTACGATAAGTACTCTTAGTTATCATTTGCAGCTTATAAACTGAACGGTCATTAAAAAGGAAGGCAGCTATACTCATGCTTCCATATCATCTGAAGGTTATTGCTCCCTTCCTCGAGTGACTATTTCTTTTACTTTGGATTCTTTCATGCATAAACCCGCAACAACCATCACCAATTTTTCTTGTAACTTTTTTAATTTTCTTACAGTTGAAAAGAATAAGACTGGAATCATTTACTATACAAGCTTTAAGTCTAAAAGATAGCTTTTTGAGTGATGTGAATTATAATTCTTTAATGAAATTCGGATGTTTGCTTGCTTTTAATGATACCAATCTGTTGCAATTTCAGTTTGCCTTTGCATCGATTGCTTACAACTACCTTACGCCGAGGAGAGATGACACAATGGTTTGCAACGTTCACCAGCTTCACATTTGGGAGAGGAGGATTTTCATTACACATGTGGGTATGTCAGTACACTAATTTTACAAGGTAAATAACATTTGAAGCATTGGTGCAAGAGATGATGAGCTAACTTCTTCTTTGATCAATGGTGACACTGTTACATTTGTCCTACATGGAAATGAGACTATGAATAGGTCAACAATCATAATAGGGTTTGCCATGAATGGTCTAATACATTTAATATTCTTTGGCAGATCCAAGCAATTATGGGATCTTCGTTAAAGAAATTACTATTATGAATGCTACAGAGATGATGATCGATGCTGATGATGATTATCCTTTTATTACAGCCACTATGAATGAGGTTGCAGGCCGGGACATTGTTTGAACGCAGAGATTCTTCCCGATTCGACGCAACTGAGAGAACTACCAACGCTCTACTGAATTTCATGAACATGGACGTGAATTGAATGTATCACTTGCTATGTAATTTATGGTCTTATTGCAATAAAATTTATCGTTTCAAATCTGGAAAACGGGCTTTCAATCCACTCCATACAAGAAACATAATTATGAAAAGGAACGATTAATCATAAATGAATTCATATCGCATATCTATCGCATTTTCCCGAGAAGGACTCCACATTCTTATGGATGTAATTTACGCGAGTGAATTCTCGAGAATTACAGAAAAACTTTTTCATCCACTTCTTTCTTTCTAACTCCCTTCCCTCAGTGGATGTACAAATTTTATCTCATCCTTCGCGATTCCCCAAAATGATGATGAAGAAATTGCATCGGAGCTCTCCCATCAATTCCTGTCTTCCGTTTCGAAGGTAGTGAACATTTTTGCAGTAAGTCTTGTGCCTATGAAGGAACCCTGCTCCTTAATTTTCTCTTTAAAATTGCTTCCATTATGCGAAAGTAAAAGAGATTAGAACGAAAGGACTGTCTCTGCATGTATTCGTCACCGACAACTCGAAATGTAAAACGAGGATGAGTGAAAAAAATGAACACACATCGTGTCTGCGTTGCTGGTATCCGACAGAGGGCCAATTATTCATTCGCTTTCCCGGCAGTCGTCGGCGGGCCTTCTCACGAGGAATCTATGTCTTCTTATCTTGTGAATCGAGTACCTTTTTTCGTTGTGTACCACCAATTCTCATCTCGAGCGCGGGCTGTGTGAACTAGACGTTTCCCGCTGGATAAGGTGATTGTGGACATAATGCTGTGTTTACTGGTTAACGGAGAACATAAAGGATTTTATCGACATGGCAGAGGATAACGTTGTCGCGTGAGTGAGGCAGTGGCGAGCATACTGGGATCATAGAGACTTTCAAGGTAAGTCCCATTGGAAAAATGTATTCTCCCTTATCCCTTTGCCATATAGGGGTCATAAATCTTGTCCCGGTCCGTAAAGAATGATTCAATTATGAAAGTTTCAAAGTAAATGAGAAGCACAATAATTTCCTTCGTACACATTTAGAAAAACTTAAAATCGTAATCCATACTAAAGTTAATGATATCGGGAGCGATACTGGGCAAAATTTAACTAAGCACAGCTCGAAATGAGAGAATTTTAACCTTTTATCCGATTTTTATCGTAAATAAAATTTTTGCATAATTTAACCTCCCGCTAAACATTTATCTCGATTCTGATTGGCTGAAATTAGTACCACCGCTGTCAGTGCAGACGCTGTATTAATGAATTTCATGCCGTGACAATGAATTATCCAATTCCCGATCGAATATCTTTAAAATTTCTCTCTTCTTTTACGAGGGCGGTGGGTAATGGCAGTTTTGTCGAATTCGGTATATTAAGTTGGCGGGTAGTTATGAAAATGGTCTCTTTGTGCGGTAAGACTCACGTAGTAGGCAAAAAATCATAATAAATACTAGTATTCATGAAATTTTCATCGGTTTCGATGGACCGCAAGCTAATTTTGATAAATCTAATTGCAATTTTAGATTCCCGCCGGTAACAATGGCGCCCCGAAATACCGCCATGCATTTGGCACTTTCCTTGGCGACCTCGCCGCGTTCACATCCTCCCTGTACCCAGTCACTTATTTTCCCTTTTTTTAATTATAATGAACGCGGTTGAAGATGCAATCATCCTCATTAAAACTGTGAAGCTACGACGAAGAACCGTGTTCACAGAAACGGCTTCCGAATCTTAACATAGCTCTCGATAAGGCTAAAATATACGAGTCCATATGCAGCTGAGAGAATGAAGCCATCGTTCCCTTTTCCTTGAATCTAGTGTTATTTACGGTGATAAAGGTGTCGACCGATTAGGAATGTCGGTGTCCTCACTTAAGAGCAATCGGGACGTTCAATTCGCGAGGCAGATTCTTCTCGAGGCAGGCAAAGGGATAAGAAAATTTTCCACTGGGATTTACCTTGAAATTCTCTCTGATCCTCGCTAATGACTTTCAAAGTGAAGTGAGTTAGAAATTGACTCTGATCTTTGGATATATGCTTGCTTTTAATGACATCTTTCCAATTCAAATATAGGATGCTTTATCGTCGACAAGTTATTCTTCCCTATGGCCGAGAAGAGCTCACACAATGGATTGCAACGTTCAACATCCTTTTCTTTGGGAGTGGATGATTTTTATTACGCATCTGCTAATGTTAGAGCACTTCCTTTTCAAGGTAAGTAGTATTATTTCGAGGATGGACTTGAAAGATTACAGGCTACCAAATCCTTTGATTAAAAGTGAACCACAAACTGCTTTTGATTCTCCTAGATGGAAAGGAAACTATTCTATAAATGGGAGAGGGTGATAAAATGTTTCCAAAGGATGGTTTAATGTCTACGATAAGTACTCTTAGTTATCATTTGCAGCTTATAAACTGAACGGTCATTAAAAAGGAAGGCAGCTATACTCATGCTTCCATATCATCTGAAGGTTATTGCTCCCTTCCTCGAGTGACTATTTCTTTTACTTTGGATTCTTTCATGCATAAACCCGCAACAACCATCACCAATTTTTCTTGTAACTTTTTTAATTTTCTTACAGTTGAAAAGAATAAGACTGGAATCATTTACTATACAAGCTTTAAGTCTAAAAGATAGCTTTTTGAGTGATGTGAATTATAATTCTTTAATGAAATTCGGATGTTTGCTTGCTTTTAATGATACCAATCTGTTGCAATTTCAGTTTGCCTTTGCATCGATTGCTTACAACTACCTTACGCCGAGGAGAGATGACACAATGGTTTGCAACGTTCACCAGCTTCACATTTGGGAGAGGAGGATTTTCATTACACATGTGGGTATGTCAGTACACTAATTTTACAAGGTAAATAACATTTGAAGCATTGGTGCAAGAGATGATGAGCTAACTTCTTCTTTGATCAATGGTGACACTGTTACATTTGTCCTACATGGAAATGAGACTATGAATAGGTCAACAATCATAATAGGGTTTGCCATGAATGGTCTAATACATTTAATATTCTTTGGCAGATCCAAGCAATTATGGGATCTTCGTTAAAGAAATTACTATTATGAATGCTACAGAGATGATGATCGATGCTGATGATGATTATCCTTTTATTACAGCCACTATGAATGAGGTTGCAGGCCGGGACATTGTTTGAACGCAGAGATTCTTCCCGATTCGACGCAACTGAGAGAACTACCAACGCTCTACTGAATTTCATGAACATGGACGTGAATTGAATGTATCACTTGCTATGTAATTTATGGTCTTATTGCAATAAAATTTATCGTTTCAAATCTGGAAAACTGGCTTTCAATCCACTCCATACAAGAAACATAATTATAAAAAGGAACGATTAATCATAAATGAATTCATATCGCATATCTATCGCATTTTCCCGAGAAGGACTCCACATTCTTATGGATGTAATTTACGCGAGTGAATTCTCGAGAATTACAGAAAAACTTTTTCATCCACTTCTTTCTTTCTAACTCCCTTCCCTCAGTGGATGTACAAATTTTATCTCATCCTTCGCGATTCCCCAAAATGATGATGAAGAAATTGCATCGGAGCTCTCCCATCAATTCCTGTCTTCCGTTTCGAAGGTAGTGAACATTTTTGCAGTAAGTCTTGTGCCTATGAAGGAACCCTGCTCCTTAATTTTCTCTTTAAAATTGCTTCCATTATGCGAAAGTAAAAGAGATTAGAACGAAAGGACTGTCTCTGCATGTATTCGTCACCGACAACTCGAAATGTAAAACGAGGATGAGTGAAAAAAATGAACACACATCGTGTCTGCGTTGCTGGTATCCGACAGAGGGCCAATTATTCATTCGCTTTCCCGGCAGTCGTCGGCGGGCCTTCTCACGAGGAATCTATGTCTTCTTATCTTGTGAATCGAGTACCTTTTTTCGTTGTGTACCACCAATTCTCATCTCGAGCGCGGGCTGTGTGAACTAGACGTTTCCCGCTGGATAAGGTGATTGTGGACATAATGCTGTGTTTACTGGTTAACGGAGAACATAAAGGATTTTATCGACATGGCAGAGGATAACGTTGTCGCGTGAGTGAGGCAGTGGCGAGCATACTGGGATCATAGAGACTTTCAAGGTAAGTCCCATTGGAAAAATGTATTCTCCCTTATCCCTTTGCCATATAGGGGTCATAAATCTTGTCCCGGTCCGTAAAGAATGATTCAATTATGAAAGTTTCAAAGTAAATGAGAAGCACAATAATTTCCTTCGTACACATTTAGAAAAACTTAAAATCGTAATCCATACTAAAGTTAATGATATCGGGAGCGATACTGGGCAAAATTTAACTAAGCACAGCTCGAAATGAGAGAATTTTAACCTTTTATCCGATTTTTATCGTAAATAAAATTTTTGCATAATTTAACCTCCCGCTAAACATTTATCTCGATTCTGATTGGCTGAAATTAGTACCACCGCTGTCAGTGCAGACGCTGTATTAATGAATTTCATGCCGTGACAATGAATTATCCAATTCCCGATCGAATATCTTTAAAATTTCTCTCTTCTTTTACGAGGGCGGTGGGTAATGGCAGTTTTGTCGAATTCGGTATATTAAGTTGGCGGGTAGTTATGAAAATGGTCTCTTTGTGCGGTAAGACTCACGTAGTAGGCAAAAAATCATAATAAATACTAGTATTCATGAAATTTTCATCGGTTTCGATGGACCGCAAGCTAATTTTGATAAATCTAATTGCAATTTTAGCTTCCCGCCGGTAACAATGGCGCCCCGAAATACCGCCATGCATTTGGCACTTTCCTTGGCGACCTCGCCGCGTTCACATCCTCCCTGTACCCAGTCACTTATTTTCCCTTTTTTTAATTATAATGAACGCGGTTGAAGATGCAATCATCCTCATTAAAACTGTGAAGCTACGACGAAGAACCGTGTTCACAGAAACGGCTTCCGAATCTTAACATAGCTCTCGATAAGGCTAAAATATACGAGTCCATATGCAGCTGAGAGAATGAAGCCATCGTTCCCTTTTCCTTGAATCTAGTGTTATTTACGGTGATAAAGGTGTCGACCGATTAGGAATGTCGGTGTCCTCACTTAAGAGCAATCGGGACGTTCAATTCGCGAGGCAGATTCTTCTCGAGGCAGGCAAAGGGATAAGAAAATTTTCCACTGGGATTTACCTTGAAATTCTCTCTGATCCTCGCTAATGACTTTCAAAGTGAAGTGAGTTAGAAATTGACTCTGATCTTTGGATATATGCTTGCTTTTAATGACATCTTTCCAATTCAAATATAGGATGCTTTATCGTCGACAAGTTATTCTTCCCTATGGCCGAGAAGAGCTCACACAATGGATTGCAACGTTCAACATCCTTTTCTTTGGGAGTGGATGATTTTTATTACGCATCTGCTAATGTTAGAGCACTTCCTTTTCAAGGTAAGTAGTATTATTTCGAGGATGGACTTGAAAGATTACAGGCTACCAAATCCTTTGATTAAAAGTGAACCACAAACTGCTTTTGATTCTCCTAGATGGAAAGGAAACTATTCTATAAATGGGAGAGGGTGATAAAATGTTTCCAAAGGATGGTTTAATGTCTACGATAAGTACTCTTAGTTATCATTTGCAGCTTATAAACTGAACGGTCATTAAAAAGGAAGGCAGCTATACTCATGCTTCCATATCATCTGAAGGTTATTGCTCCCTTCCTCGAGTGACTATTTCTTTTACTTTGGATTCTTTCATGCATAAACCCGCAACAACCATCACCAATTTTTCTTGTAACTTTTTTAATTTTCTTACAGTTGAAAAGAATAAGACTGGAATCATTTACTATACAAGCTTTAAGTCTAAAAGATAGCTTTTTGAGTGATGTGAATTATAATTCTTTAATGAAATTCGGATGTTTGCTTGCTTTTAATGATACCAATCTGTTGCAATTTCAGTTTGCCTTTGCATCGATTGCTTACAACTACCTTACGCCGAGGAGAGATGACACAATGGTTTGCAACGTTCACCAGCTTCACATTTGGGAGAGGAGGATTTTCATTACACATGTGGGTATGTCAGTACACTAATTTTACAAGGTAAATAACATTTGAAGCATTGGTGCAAGAGATGATGAGCTAACTTCTTCTTTGATCAATGGTGACACTGTTACATTTGTCCTACATGGAAATGAGACGAATCTATGAATAGGTCAACAATCATAATAGGGTTTGCCATGAATGGTCTAATACATTTAATATTCTTTGGCAGATCCAAGCAATTATGGGATCTTCGTTAAAGAAATTACTATTATGAATGCTACAGAGATGATGATCGATGCTGATGATGATTATCCTTTTATTACAGCCACTATGAATGAGGTTGCAGGCCGGGACATTGTTTGAACGCAGAGATTCTTCCCGATTCGACGCAACTGAGAGAACTACCAACGCTCTACTGAATTTCATGAACATGGACGTGAATTGAATGTATCACTTGCTATGTAATTTATGGTCTTATTGCAATAAAATTTATCGTTTCAAATCTGGAAAACTGGCTTTCAATCCACTCCATACAAGAAACATAATTATGAAAAGGAACGATTAATCATAAATGAATTCATATCGCATATCTATCGCATTTTCCCGAGAAGGACTCCACATTCTTATGGATGTAATTTACGCGAGTGAATTCTCGAGAATTACAGAAAAACTTTTTCATCCACTTCTTTCTTTCTAACTCCCTTCCCTCAGTGGATGTACAAATTTTATCTCATCCTTCGCGATTCCCCAAAATGATGATGAAGAAATTGCATCGGAGCTCTCCCATCAATTCCTGTCTTCCGTTTCGAAGGTAGTGAACATTTTTGCAGTAAGTCTTGTGCCTATGAAGGAACCCTGCTCCTTAATTTTCTCTTTAAAATTGCTTCCATTATGCGAAAGTAAAAGAGATTAGAACGAAAGGACTGTCTCTGCATGTATTCGTCACCGACAACTCGAAATGTAAAACGAGGATGAGTGAAAAAAATGAACACACATCGTGTCTGCGTTGCTGGTATCCGACAGAGGGCCAATTATTCATTCGCTTTCCCGGCAGTCGTCGGCGGGCCTTCTCACGAGGAATCTATGTCTTCTTATCTTGTGAATCGAGTACCTTTTTTCGTTGTGTACCACCAATTCTCATCTCGAGCGCGGGCTGTGTGAACTAGACGTTTCCCGCTGGATAAGGTGATTGTGGACATAATGCTGTGTTTACTGGTTAACGGAGAACATAAAGGATTTTATCGACATGGCAGAGGATAACGTTGTCGCGTGAGTGAGGCAGTGGCGAGCATACTGGGATCATAGAGACTTTCAAGGTAAGTCCCATTGGAAAAATGTATTCTCCCTTATCCCTTTGCCATATAGGGGTCATAAATCTTGTCCCGGTCCGTAAAGAATGATTCAATTATGAAAGTTTCAAAGTAAATGAGAAGCACAATAATTTCCTTCGTACACATTTAGAAAAACTTAAAATCGTAATCCATACTAAAGTTAATGATATCGGGAGCGATACTGGGCAAAATTTAACTAAGCACAGCTCGAAATGAGAGAATTTTAACCTTTTATCCGATTTTTATCGTAAATAAAATTTTTGCATAATTTAACCTCCCGCTAAACATTTATCTCGATTCTGATTGGCTGAAATTAGTACCACCGCTGTCAGTGCAGACGCTGTATTAATGAATTTCATGCCGTGACAATGAATTATCCAATTCCCGATCGAATATCTTTAAAATTTCTCTCTTCTTTTACGAGGGCGGTGGGTAATGGCAGTTTTGTCGAATTCGGTATATTAAGTTGGCGGGTAGTTATGAAAATGGTCTCTTTGTGCGGTAAGACTCACGTAGTAGGCAAAAAATCATAATAAATACTAGTATTCATGAAATTTTCATCGGTTTCGATGGACCGCAAGCTAATTTTGATAAATCTAATTGCAATTTTAGCTTCCCGCCGGTAACAATGGCGCCCCGAAATACCGCCATGCATTTGGCACTTTCCTTGGCGACCTCGCCGCGTTCACATCCTCCCTGTACCCAGTCACTTATTTTCCCTTTTTTTAATTATAATGAACGCGGTTGAAGATGCAATCATCCTCATTAAAACTGTGAAGCTACGACGAAGAACCGTGTTCACAGAAACGGCTTCCGAATCTTAACATAGCTCTCGATAAGGCTAAAATATACGAGTCCATATGCAGCTGAGAGAATGAAGCCATCGTTCCCTTTTCCTTGAATCTAGTGTTATTTACGGTGATAAAGGTGTCGACCGATTAGGAATGTCGGTGTCCTCACTTAAGAGCAATCGGGACGTTCAATTCGCGAGGCAGATTCTTCTCGAGGTAGGCAAAGGGATAAGAAAATTTTCCACTGGGATTTACCTTGAAATTCTCTCTGATCCTCGCTAATGACTTTCAAAGTGAAGTGAGTTAGAAATTGACTCTGATCTTTGGATATATGCTTGCTTTTAATGACATCTTTCCAATTCAAATATAGGATGCTTTATCGTCGACAAGTTATTCTTCCCTATGGCCGAGAAGAGCTCACACAATGGATTGCAACGTTCAACATCCTTTTCTTTGGGAGTGGATGATTTTTATTACGCATCTGCTAATGTTAGAGCACTTCCTTTTCAAGGTAAGTAGTATTATTTCGAGGATGGACTTGAAAGATTACAGGCTACCAAATCCTTTGATTAAAAGTGAACCACAAACTGCTTTTGATTCTCCTAGATGGAAAGGAAACTATTCTATAAATGGGAGAGGGTGATAAAATGTTTCCAAAGGATGGTTTAATGTCTACGATAAGTACTCTTAGTTATCATTTGCAGCTTATAAACTGAACGGTCATTAAAAAGGAAGGCAGCTATACTCATGCTTCCATATCATCTGAAGGTTATTGCTCCCTTCCTCGAGTGACTATTTCTTTTACTTTGGATTCTTTCATGCATAAACCCGCAACAACCATCACCAATTTTTCTTGTAACTTTTTTAATTTTCTTACAGTTGAAAAGAATAAGACTGGAATCATTTACTATACAAGCTTTAAGTCTAAAAGATAGCTTTTTGAGTGATGTGAATTATAATTCTTTAATGAAATTCGGATGTTTGCTTGCTTTTAATGATACCAATCTGTTGCAATTTCAGTTTGCCTTTGCATCGATTGCTTACAACTACCTTACGCCGAGGAGAGATGACACAATGGTTTGCAACGTTCACCAGCTTCACATTTGGGAGAGGAGGATTTTCATTACACATGTGGGTATGTCAGTACACTAATTTTACAAGGTAAATAACATTTGAAGCATTGGTGCAAGAGATGATGAGCTAACTTCTTCTTTGATCAATGGTGACACTGTTACATTTGTCCTACATGGAAATGAGACTATGAATAGGTCAACAATCATAATAGGGTTTGCCATGAATGGTCTAATACATTTAATATTCTTTGGCAGATCCAAGCAATTATGGGATCTTCGTTAAAGAAATTACTATTATGAATGCTACAGAGATGATGATCGATGCTGATGATGATTATCCTTTTATTACAGCCACTATGAATGAGGTTGCAGGCCGGGACATTGTTTGAACGCAGAGATTCTTCCCGATTCGACGCAACTGAGAGAACTACCAACGCTCTACTGAATTTCATGAACATGGACGTGAATTGAATGTATCACTTGCTATGTAATTTATGGTCTTATTGCAATAAAATTTATCGTTTCAAATCTGGAAAACTGGCTTTCAATCCACTCCATACAAGAAACATAATTATAAAAAGGAACGATTAATCATAAATGAATTCATATCGCATATCTATCGCATTTTCCCGAGAAGGACTCCACATTCTTATGGATGTAATTTACGCGAGTGAATTCTCGAGAATTACAGAAAAACTTTTTCATCCACTTCTTTCTTTCTAACTCCCTTCCCTCAGTGGATGTACAAATTTTATCTCATCCTTCGCGATTCCCCAAAATGATGATGAAGAAATTGCATCGGAGCTCTCCCATCAATTCCTGTCTTCCGTTTCGAAGGTAGTGAACATTTTTGCAGTAAGTCTTGTGCCTATGAAGGAACCCTGCTCCTTAATTTTCTCTTTAAAATTGCTTCCATTATGCGAAAGTAAAAGAGATTAGAACGAAAGGACTGTCTCTGCATGTATTCGTCACCGACAACTCGAAATGTAAAACGAGGATGAGTGAAAAAAATGAACACACATCGTGTCTGCGTTGCTGGTATCCGACAGAGGGCCAATTATTCATTCGCTTTCCCGGCAGTCGTCGGCGGGCCTTCTCACGAGGAATCTATGTCTTCTTATCTTGTGAATCGAGTACCTTTTTTCGTTGTGTACCACCAATTCTCATCTCGAGCGCGGGCTGTGTGAACTAGACGTTTCCCGCTGGATAAGGTGATTGTGGACATAATGCTGTGTTTACTGGTTAACGGAGAACATAAAGGATTTTATCGACATGGCAGAGGATAACGTTGTCGCGTGAGTGAGGCAGTGGCGAGCATACTGGGATCATAGAGACTTTCAAGGTAAGTCCCATTGGAAAAATGTATTCTCCCTTATCCCTTTGCCATATAGGGGTCATAAATCTTGTCCCGGTCCGTAAAGAATGATTCAATTATGAAAGTTTCAAAGTAAATGAGAAGCACAATAATTTCCTTCGTACACATTTAGAAAAACTTAAAATCGTAATCCATACTAAAGTTAATGATATCGGGAGCGATACTGGGCAAAATTTAACTAAGCACAGCTCGAAATGAGAGAATTTTAACCTTTTATCCGATTTTTATCGTAAATAAAATTTTTGCATAATTTAACCTCCCGCTAAACATTTATCTCGATTCTGATTGGCTGAAATTAGTACCACCGCTGTCAGTGCAGACGCTGTATTAATGAATTTCATGCCGTGACAATGAATTATCCAATTCCCGATCGAATATCTTTAAAATTTCTCTCTTCTTTTACGAGGGCGGTGGGTAATGGCAGTTTTGTCGAATTCGGTATATTAAGTTGGCGGGTAGTTATGAAAATGGTCTCTTTGTGCGGTAAGACTCACGTAGTAGGCAAAAAATCATAATAAATACTAGTATTCATGAAATTTTCATCGGTTTCGATGGACCGCAAGCTAATTTTGATAAATCTAATTGCAATTTTAGCTTCCCGCCGGTAACAATGGCGCCCCGAAATACCGCCATGCATTTGGCACTTTCCTTGGCGACCTCGCCGCGTTCACATCCTCCCTGTACCCAGTCACTTATTTTCCCTTTTTTTAATTATAATGAACGCGGTTGAAGATGCAATCATCCTCATTAAAACTGTGAAGCTACGACGAAGAACCGTGTTCACAGAAACGGCTTCCGAATCTTAACATAGCTCTCGATAAGGCTAAAATATACGAGTCCATATGCAGCTGAGAGAATGAAGCCATCGTTCCCTTTTCCTTGAATCTAGTGTTATTTACGGTGATAAAGGTGTCGACCGATTAGGAATGTCGGTGTCCTCACTTAAGAGCAATCGGGACGTTCAATTCGCGAGGCAGATTCTTCTCGAGGCAGGCAAAGGGATAAGAAAATTTTCCACTGGGATTTACCTTGAAATTCTCTCTGATCCTCGCTAATGACTTTCAAAGTGAAGTGAGTTAGAAATTGACTCTGATCTTTGGATATATGCTTGCTTTTAATGACATCTTTCCAATTCAAATATAGGATGCTTTATCGTCGACAAGTTATTCTTCCCTATGGCCGAGAAGAGCTCACACAATGGATTGCAACGTTCAACATCCTTTTCTTTGGGAGTGGATGATTTTTATTACGCATCTGCTAATGTTAGAGCACTTCCTTTTCAAGGTAAGTAGTATTATTTCGAGGATGGACTTGAAAGATTACAGGCTACCAAATCCTTTGATTAAAAGTGAACCACAAACTGCTTTTGATTCTCCTAGATGGAAAGGAAACTATTCTATAAATGGGAGAGGGTGATAAAATGTTTCCAAAGGATGGTTTAATGTCTACGATAAGTACTCTTAGTTATCATTTGCAGCTTATAAACTGAACGGTCATTAAAAAGGAAGGCAGCTATACTCATGCTTCCATATCATCTGAAGGTTATTGCTCCCTTCCTCGAGTGACTATTTCTTTTACTTTGGATTCTTTCATGCATAAACCCGCAACAACCATCACCAATTTTTCTTGTAACTTTTTTAATTTTCTTACAGTTGAAAAGAATAAGACTGGAATCATTTACTATACAAGCTTTAAGTCTAAAAGATAGCTTTTTGAGTGATGTGAATTATAATTCTTTAATGAAATTCGGATGTTTGCTTGCTTTTAATGATACCAATCTGTTGCAATTTCAGTTTGCCTTTGCATCGATTGCTTACAACTACCTTACGCCGAGGAGAGATGACACAATGGTTTGCAACGTTCACCAGCTTCACATTTGGGAGAGGAGGATTTTCATTACACATGTGGGTATGTCAGTACACTAATTTTACAAGGTAAATAACATTTGAAGCATTGGTGCAAGAGATGATGAGCTAACTTCTTCTTTGATCAATGGTGACACTGTTACATTTGTCCTACATGGAAATGAGACGAATCTATGAATAGGTCAACAATCATAATAGGGTTTGCCATGAATGGTCTAATACATTTAATATTCTTTGGCAGATCCAAGCAATTATGGGATCTTCGTTAAAGAAATTACTATTATGAATGCTACAGAGATGATGATCGATGCTGATGATGATTATCCTTTTATTACAGCCACTATGAATGAGGTTGCAGGCCGGGACATTGTTTGAACGCAGAGATTCTTCCCGATTCGACGCAACTGAGAGAACTACCAACGCTCTACTGAATTTCATGAACATGGACGTGAATTGAATGTATCACTTGCTATGTAATTTATGGTCTTATTGCAATAAAATTTATCGTTTCAAATCTGGAAAACTGGCTTTCAATCCACTCCATACAAGAAACATAATTATGAAAAGGAACGATTAATCATAAATGAATTCATATCGCATATCTATCGCATTTTCCCGAGAAGGACTCCACATTCTTATGGATGTAATTTACGCGAGTGAATTCTCGAGAATTACAGAAAAACTTTTTCATCCACTTCTTTCTTTCTAACTCCCTTCCCTCAGTGGATGTACAAATTTTATCTCATCCTTCGCGATTCCCCAAAATGATGATGAAGAAATTGCATCGGAGCTCTCCCATCAATTCCTGTCTTCCGTTTCGAAGGTAGTGAACATTTTTGCAGTAAGTCTTGTGCCTATGAAGGAACCCTGCTCCTTAATTTTCTCTTTAAAATTGCTTCCATTATGCGAAAGTAAAAGAGATTAGAACGAAAGGACTGTCTCTGCATGTATTCGTCACCGACAACTCGAAATGTAAAACGAGGATGAGTGAAAAAAATGAACACACATCGTGTCTGCGTTGCTGGTATCCGACAGAGGGCCAATTATTCATTCGCTTTCCCGGCAGTCGTCGGCGGGCCTTCTCACGAGGAATCTATGTCTTCTTATCTTGTGAATCGAGTACCTTTTTTCGTTGTGTACCACCAATTCTCATCTCGAGCGCGGGCTGTGTGAACTAGACGTTTCCCGCTGGATAAGGTGATTGTGGACATAATGCTGTGTTTACTGGTTAACGGAGAACATAAAGGATTTTATCGACATGGCAGAGGATAACGTTGTCGCGTGAGTGAGGCAGTGGCGAGCATACTGGGATCATAGAGACTTTCAAGGTAAGTCCCATTGGAAAAATGTATTCTCCCTTATCCCTTTGCCATATAGGGGTCATAAATCTTGTCCCGGTCCGTAAAGAATGATTCAATTATGAAAGTTTCAAAGTAAATGAGAAGCACAATAATTTCCTTCGTACACATTTAGAAAAACTTAAAATCGTAATCCATACTAAAGTTAATGATATCGGGAGCGATACTGGGCAAAATTTAACTAAGCACAGCTCGAAATGAGAGAATTTTAACCTTTTATCCGATTTTTATCGTAAATAAAATTTTTGCATAATTTAACCTCCCGCTAAACATTTATCTCGATTCTGATTGGCTGAAATTAGTACCACCGCTGTCAGTGCAGACGCTGTATTAATGAATTTCATGCCGTGACAATGAATTATCCAATTCCCGATCGAATATCTTTAAAATTTCTCTCTTCTTTTACGAGGGCGGTGGGTAATGGCAGTTTTGTCGAATTCGGTATATTAAGTTGGCGGGTAGTTATGAAAATGGTCTCTTTGTGCGGTAAGACTCACGTAGTAGGCAAAAAATCATAATAAATACTAGTATTCATGAAATTTTCATCGGTTTCGATGGACCGCAAGCTAATTTTGATAAATCTAATTGCAATTTTAGCTTCCCGCCGGTAACAATGGCGCCCCGAAATACCGCCATGCATTTGGCACTTTCCTTGGCGACCTCGCCGCGTTCACATCCTCCCTGTACCCAGTCACTTATTTTCCCTTTTTTTAATTATAATGAACGCGGTTGAAGATGCAATCATCCTCATTAAAACTGTGAAGCTACGACGAAGAACCGTGTTCACAGAAACGGCTTCCGAATCTTAACATAGCTCTCGATAAGGCTAAAATATACGAGTCCATATGCAGCTGAGAGAATGAAGCCATCGTTCCCTTTTCCTTGAATCTAGTGTTATTTACGGTGATAAAGGTGTCGACCGATTAGGAATGTCGGTGTCCTCACTTAAGAGCAATCGGGACGTTCAATTCGCGAGGCAGATTCTTCTCGAGGCAGGCAAAGGGATAAGAAAATTTTCCACTGGGATTTACCTTGAAATTCTCTCTGATCCTCGCTAATGACTTTCAAAGTGAAGTGAGTTAGAAATTGACTCTGATCTTTGGATATATGCTTGCTTTTAATGACATCTTTCCAATTCAAATATAGGATGCTTTATCGTCGACAAGTTATTCTTCCCTATGGCCGAGAAGAGCTCACACAATGGATTGCAACGTTCAACATCCTTTTCTTTGGGAGTGGATGATTTTTATTACGCATCTGCTAATGTTAGAGCACTTCCTTTTCAAGGTAAGTAGTATTATTTCGAGGATGGACTTGAAAGATTACAGGCTACCAAATCCTTTGATTAAAAGTGAACCACAAACTGCTTTTGATTCTCCTAGATGGAAAGGAAACTATTCTATAAATGGGAGAGGGTGATAAAATGTTTCCAAAGGATGGTTTAATGTCTACGATAAGTACTCTTAGTTATCATTTGCAGCTTATAAACTGAACGGTCATTAAAAAGGAAGGCAGCTATACTCATGCTTCCATATCATCTGAAGGTTATTGCTCCCTTCCTCGAGTGACTATTTCTTTTACTTTGGATTCTTTCATGCATAAACCCGCAACAACCATCACCAATTTTTCTTGTAACTTTTTTAATTTTCTTACAGTTGAAAAGAATAAGACTGGAATCATTTACTATACAAGCTTTAAGTCTAAAAGATAGCTTTTTGAGTGATGTGAATTATAATTCTTTAATGAAATTCGGATGTTTGCTTGCTTTTAATGATACCAATCTGTTGCAATTTCAGTTTGCCTTTGCATCGATTGCTTACAACTACCTTACGCCGAGGAGAGATGACACAATGGTTTGCAACGTTCACCAGCTTCACATTTGGGAGAGGAGGATTTTCATTACACATGTGGGTATGTCAGTACACTAATTTTACAAGGTAAATAACATTTGAAGCATTGGTGCAAGAGATGATGAGCTAACTTCTTCTTTGATCAATGGTGACACTGTTACATTTGTCCTACATGGAAATGAGACTATGAATAGGTCAACAATCATAATAGGGTTTGCCATGAATGGTCTAATACATTTAATATTCTTTGGCAGATCCAAGCAATTATGGGATCTTCGTTAAAGAAATTACTATTATGAATGCTACAGAGATGATGATCGATGCTGATGATGATTATCCTTTTATTACAGCCACTATGAATGAGGTTGCAGGCCGGGACATTGTTTGAACGCAGAGATTCTTCCCGATTCGACGCAACTGAGAGAACTACCAACGCTCTACTGAATTTCATGAACATGGACGTGAATTGAATGTATCACTTGCTATGTAATTTATGGTCTTATTGCAATAAAATTTATCGTTTCAAATCTGGAAAACTGGCTTTCAATCCACTCCATACAAGAAACATAATTATGAAAAGGAACGATTAATCATAAATGAATTCATATCGCATATCTATCGCATTTTCCCGAGAAGGACTCCACATTCTTATGGATGTAATTTACGCGAGTGAATTCTCGAGAATTACAGAAAAACTTTTTCATCCACTTCTTTCTTTCTAACTCCTTTCCCTCAGTGGATGTACAAATTTTATCTCATCCTTCGCGATTGTCTGTTCCAGAATTCTAGGCAGCATATGCTTATGGCGTATGTATGATGTATAGCCTCGTGTGCAAGTCCATTTTTCTGGAATATAACATCTACAGAATTTGCATTCACAACGGGTAAAATTAAGATATTCAGGTTAGCGGTATTGTTTTTTTCCGTTATTTTGTTGAAATGTGTATAAGAAAGGATGGTTTCACATATCGATGAAGGTTTTTCATCTTTTTAACAAAAATTTATTTTTTAAGCAGAAATAAATTATGTCCGCTAAATCGTTCTCAGAACATTATTAAAAATGCCATTTCTCTCACCCCATCAAACATAAATATCTAGTTTTTTTAGATTAGTCTTTATACCTTATGAATCCATACAATTTAAAAGTACTAATTTTTGAGTAATCATATCTTAGGGAAGTGGAAAGCAACCTCCGAAAATTTGAATCGTGCAATCGAATGTATACATCGCCTTGAATTTTTTGTTTCTTTTTTTTACGTTATGAAGAACTTGCTCTAAAAGATATTGAGGTATTTTTTTATTTTTTTACAGGTTATTCTGAGTCTATACCTTGAATAGAACTTTAAATTTTTACTTTTAAGCCCGAAAAAGTAATTGACTTGGCGCTCCAATTGTTAATCATTCTTACTTTTTGCTCGGATTCATAGACCCGAGAACCTATTACAGATTGATCCGCACCTGCCTTCTGATATAAAATTTAAAATTTAACCAATAATTCCTGAGCAACGTAATTTTAATCGTAAAAGTACGTCAGAAATAATAAACTGCTGGTGAGAGGCTAGGTTGCTCCCTTATGGGAATTGACGTTTATTTCCCCATAAGCTTCCCTTTTTAAGTGCCAGCTTTTGTGGAATGGACTATAGGTGTGTGCGCTTCACATTTTGAATTTCCGAATTATCCTTTTTATTGTTGTTAATCGACATAAAAGTTTGAAATCGATCCTAGAATTTGTTTTAATGAAAAAAATTATTACATCATTGAATTCTGTACCTTATTAAAATTTTTTTTTATCTGAAAATTTAAAAATCAGCCTTGTAACGCGACGTTCCAAGCATTCGTTCGTTCCATCTCTCTGGTGAGTGGTATAAGCCATAAGTAACAACCACGCAGTTCTTTGAGGAACTAACGTGAAGAGGATGACCTCGACTAGTGGAAGGGGAGACAAAGGAAGGATCCTGAGACAGATGCGGTATGTTGCATCGAAAGAGACCAGAGCGAGAGCAAACAGAGAACAGAGCGCGACTGTTAATCTTTCAAAAAATGGCCTTACTTTAAAGTGGTATTGCCCTCATATTTCCTCATAATCGCTCTTGTCCAATTACTATTGATCCGTAACCCTTCCTAACCACTTGTCTCTTTTGGAAACTCTATGGCAACAGCACAGACTTCGGAATGCAACAGTATGATGTGGCTCAAGATGACTCAAGAACTTAGAGGAAAAGCTGGAGAGCATAGAGACGGCGAAGGAAAATCAGTACTTTCTTTCATAATACGTACAGCCACTCTAAAATTATTGTTTATCCTAAATAACATTACGATCGAATGAGTAATGTCGTTAAGTACGATTTTATTTTCACAAGGGAAAGTGAAGATGGCGACCCAAAGAATGGAAGCAGAAGAGTGGAAGCAATCATGGTGGGCAAAGGAAGGCCCTCTGGAGCAAATGATAGCGGCAGAGATATGTGGGTGAGTAATGGGAAATAACAAGATGCAGATTCTGGAGACTTGTGACGAAGAGACACTTTGAGAAATCTCTATTCTCTGAAGAAATGAAGGAGATTAACTTTGTAGTTTACTTTAAATAGATGGTCTATCACTTCAAAGAACAATGTGTGCTTTATCTTCTTTTATTTTTTTCTTTCCCAAAAATAGCATAATATCGAGTTATTGTCAATGGACAATAGAGTTTTTAACACACCTTTCCCGACTTATTTCTTTTTCAATTCTTAAGAAAACAAGAATATTTTGGCAAAGGATCAAGAAACGTTATTAATAATACATTCGATGAATGCATATTTCATCAATATTTATAATACTCAACAAGAACAATAAAGTACATTTTCACTTATGGAAATATATATCTTAATATTTCTTGTATGTAATCTTCATCACGTCTTTTTCAAAATAAATAGACTTATATCAAGTTAGAAATTTTGAAACACTATTTCTAGCTCAAATAACATCGGCAAAAATATATCTCTTTTTTTATTTCTAGAATATTTCATTCAAATCCCTTCATGACATATCCGCAAATGGCACCAAGGTCATAAGATCTCTATATACAAATAAAGGTGACCGAATTGACTTTATATGGTATCTATAAATACGTATTATTTTACTTATAAATCAATTGGACATTTTTAGAAATATATATCAGAAGTAGTGAGTAATTAATAAAATCATCATTCCCGATTAAATGGCATAATTAATCATTTACGCTTTTTCTGATTACTTTCTCGGAATTAGTATGTTTTTATATCTCGGAGTTACTGTCCAGCGCTTTATGAGATATTTCAAGGACTTTCTCCACGTATTCAAATGAAATTGGAAAATTGAATATGGAACTTCCTAAGCAATCTCACTGACTCTAACGAAATAACATGTACTTGTGCAATATGGATTGCTCATCAGGACAATAAAATGGAGGATTAATTTTTAGATGGAATAGAATTTGTCATATCAGAATTAAAGTCAAACTTTTGAAGTTAAAAAGTGATTGAAATTCAACTTCACTGAATCTTCCTTTTGATTAAGTTACGATTGAAGCTACAAGTTATTTTCAGAATTTTCCATATTTACTGTAAATGTAAACATGGATTTAAATTTACAATTAACATTTTGAAGCATAAAACTACTTTTCAGCTAGGGTTTCCCGGAATCAATGTATTTATGCCTCCATGACTTCGAGATGAAAAATAAAGATTTTTCTTTAGATGAAGGCAAATGAATTTATTAAAGCGTTAATCAGCGTCATCGTCAGAGAATGCTTCTACTGTAACTTTGAGAGATGCGGGTATCTTCACTTCACGGTAGATATAGAAACTAAAGCTTGCGATGAAAATAAATATATACAAGATACGATAGGGTACTTTCTTCAATTATATTTTAATTGATAAAACAATATACATAAAAATTATCCTTATAAGCGATCTCATACCCAGTTGTGCTATCTTAAACATGTATTTCGTAAAATAATGAGAGAATCACTTTTATAGATTGGAATGCGTCATCAAAGACAACTATTGATCATTTTCTGTCAATATCATCCTTCGTTAAGGGACCCGTCCATATAACCGACGATCATTTCCACGACGCTCGGTTCTCCGACGCTCAACTGACCGACGGACCGCTCGCCCGACAGCTCACTTTACTGACGGATCGACTGGACGACAGTTTCATTGACCGACACTTAAGTGACTGACAACTCGCTTGCAAAAAATTATTTATGAACTGAATGAATAGGCGTCGTTGCAAAAAATATTTATCATCGTTAATTTAAAGAATCAGTTGGAAGGCTCCCCGTGAAATTATAAATCGGTAGTTGACATTAACTTTTGGCGATTAACAAATACTAATTAAAGTTATTTATTCACGAAATTCTGAGTTTCATGAATTATCTGTACAAAAAATTGTGGTTTCTTAATTGTAAAAAAATCTATATTTTGTACAATCACATAAAAATTAACATTTTTAATATACACAAAATTAAATATTGAAACTTCTTGTACTAACTTCTTTAGGATTGAATTCGAATTCAATTAATATTTAAGTATTTTTTTCTATTTATATTCAATGTATATACAACTGTAATAACTTTCATGTATGTAACAACTCGATTTAGAAATGTGAAATTTATTCATTATCTCAATAAATGCAAGTTTGATGCTTCAATATAAAAATTTTTATTAAAAGGGAAAATAAAATTACCTTTTTTAATAATTATAAATTAATTCCAAATGGAAAATAATCTTAGTGAAAAGTGCAGTAAATATCTTTACATACACCTATAAAGAATTTTCTTAATTTAATATTTCAATAAATTCCTTAAATTTAAATAATAATAAATTCTTTAAATGTATTAACTTTTGTTAATGTAATATTTCGTGAAGTTAATAAAAGATGTTTTAAAACTTAATATTTTGTCCTTCGAAACTTGTTAAATCTTTGCTCTTTCTCAAAATATAAAGGCAGATACAAAATCCACTCCTTCGGCACATAAATAATTATATTCAACCGAGTTGTCGGTCAGTTTTTTGTCGGTATAGTGAGGTGTCGGGCGAGCTGTCCGTCGGTCAGTTGAGCGTCGTGGAAATGATCGTCGGTAAATAGGAGTAGACCCTTTCGCTAATACGTAACCATAGTCTCTTCCGTGAAACGGGCACCGCTTTGCAAAGGACCTACGCCTTTGATGTAATATAGAAGGAGCAATTGATTATCAGTCCTTAGATTGAAAATTTTATCCTAATATTCTTAATTATTCATTGGTCTTTCGAATTTTTAAATTTCAACCGTGAGAAGTGAAGCATTTCCAGTGAATACTACGAAGTAAGATGAAAATGCGAATTTTACATGCGAGTTAACATTATTTCTTTTATAAAATATATTAGGAGCTGATGCAATTCTCTAATGAATAATTACTTATATAGCTTTAACGCGAGCTTCATTTATTGATATTCCACACAGGAAAATTAATTGCCGAAGCAAACGTAAGTGAAAAGAAGCAGTGAATAAATTATGAAGTTCAATAGTGAATTGAATGGAAGTCTACCGATTTATTTAAGAACAAAGGCCTCATAGGCACTATAATTCTAAACCGCTTTACAAAATGTATATTTACTGAGATAAATAATTGTAATATTATGAATTATAATACATTAATTAGTAATAATAGATTATTAATAATATAATTAATACTAAAAGTACAAATACGCGTATAGTTATTCTTATATATGACCAACGATTGGTAGCAATATAAAAACCTATATTTACTATCGCGATACTAATTGTTATCCAGCAAATAAAGACAAAAACATCAGCGAGACTCTAGCGTATCAGTTTACCTTTTCCTTTGACAGTTTAACCTTAGTTACCGACTATAGACACACTAATATATCCCCAACTTACTGTCGATATCAATTATCATTTCCAATGACAACTTTCACCTTCCTGAAGTGGTTGTATCCTTGGTGTTCATCCAACGTTGAAGGGAGGGCAGGGAGGGAATTGGAGGGACCCTATCGCCCTAAGAAGTGGACCTCTCCCAGACCCTCATAGCGTGCAGTGAGGTTCATCCCTGTGCCCAGGGAGCCCTCTGCTATGGGTTCTGGAGAAGGAAACGACCTTTAAGACAAGAAAGAACGAACAGCTGAGAAGTGAGAGGGCTCAGTTAGCTCACCGCTGCACAAGAAGGTGAAACGAAGGCCCCGTGAAAGAGATGCCTACGTCTGTAGGCCTTGAAACAGGCTAAGGATGAGAGTTTTGCATGCTCAAATCCCCTACAGAGCAGGTGATTAGTACACATATATAATAATCTAATAAATTAATAATTACTGTGACTGATTTTAAAAAATTCTATCCAGTTCTATATTCAATCATAGTTCTGAAATTATAACAATTAATATTAATATACCGTATATGCCGGCATATTAGACTCACTTTTTCTTCCTAAATTAGGTCTCAAAAAAATTACCCGCGACTTATATGTGAAGGTGCTGGTATCGGTGTTTCAAACGATTGGTTTAAGAAAATATCCTCGGGAATTATACTAAAGGTAACAAGGGATTAAGCCACACCATTCAGTATAAACTAGGAGGGTTAAATAACGCTTAAGTACATGGAAACAGAGCGGTAGTAAGTCATTATATTATGTAGGTACCGCGCTGATGCATGAATTATTAAAACTTTTCTTTGTGTATAGCATACTTAATGAGGGTGCGTCTTATATGCCATCAAATACGGTAATTAATTTTATTAATATTTTAAATATTTTGAATCTTAATATAAAACTGATATGAAAGGCTTCGGTGATGCGAGATTCAAAGAGTTAATCATTTCTCATAATTTACTAGATTCACTGATTGGATATTTTAGTAGGAAAAAAGGTGACTTACTTAAGATTGTCTGAATCTGAGGATTATTTTGAAAAAAGCTCCTACCTGTAGCAGAAAGAAGAACAATTACCATGGTGGAAAAATATTACATTAGAATAACTTGTATTATCGTTGAGAAAAAAAAAGGTACTTGTATATAAGACATGAAATTCATTTTGATTTATAATTTTGTAATCAAAAATTGTCTTAAAAGGCTGCAGAATATACCTTTTCGAAAGCTCCCTTCCACCGTGCCAACGCATTCTTACTCTGGCCCTTCACTTTCGCTAAAACAGATGACTCATGCACTTCAGCTGTTCCGAGATACGAAAGATTTCGCTCTGTAAAGAAGAGGAAAACAAAATAGAAATGGAAGGTATAGAATAAAATCTTTCAATAATGAAAGGAAATATGCTTAAAATTTTTATCGAATATGACGTTGATTAATAATCTTACGTGAAAAAGAAAACAGCTCAGTATTCACAAGCACTGCCGTGAAATTAAGTCGTAGGCATATACGTATTAAACTAAGGATGTGAGATTCGTTCAAATCCTCGTATATATTCGTTATATCTTATTAATTCGTTAATATATTACTCTCATGATTTACAGCAGTATCGTTACATCTTTTTTACTTATGAATTCAATCCAATATTAAAATTGTGTAAGTGTTAAAACATTTTAGTCGTATTGCCATGATAGTTACGTGTAGAAGAAGTTACGGAATATTTATTAAAGTGATATTTAAGCATGAATGTTCTATGCCAAAGTAGAATTTTATCAAAAAACATATGCTATTACGTAAGCTGGCAATTATTTTAGAAACAACAGAAAAAATATCAGTCTACATAAGGAACAAATAATTAAAGTATTGATCGTAAAAGAAGAACAGTGTACGAGGGATGTGATTAAAAGAATACGATAAATAAAGAGCAAAAATAAATATAAAAAGTACGCCATAGCCATGAAGAATTGTTCAGAAAAGAAAACATGAAATATCATATAAAATTCATATATTGTACCTTCACAGAATAGAAGCTTAAAATTAACGATGTAAAGCAGACAGTAATTGAATTGAAAATTATAAAAATAAGAGTGAATTTCAATAGATTAAATGTGGAATCTAATAGATTAAATCTTCATATTATTAATGATTGAAAACGTACAAATTGTTTGAGACATTATAAAAGAGCAGAGAAAGAATATTGGTATAATATGTATAGCTGCCAGCGATAGGCTTCGTAAGTCACTGAGGACAGTCGATTTGCCTCACCCGAAGTAATTACATAACCTTTATTCGGCAATTAGACTTCATTCCTTTTGAACAGTTAGAGTGTGACCTTCATCTATGCATTGAATTTATCTTTATACAACGCGATTTTTTATATGTGATATAGTAATTCACCATGTCCATCTACAAACTCAGTATGTAGATGGACATGGTGTACACCTTTCGGAGTGAGGTGTGAAAGACTCTGTTACGTAATCGATAATCGTGCGCGAGAAATACGAATTTTTAATTCTGCTCACGTTGGCTTGTTTTTTCAGTCGGCAGCATTTTACTCGCTAGATCCGATCGACCTTTACAACTTCATGTATAGTATACGTTAGGTCTTTAGATATCGTTATTTTAATTCATTAAAAACATCTCCTCGCGCTTTTACAGATTTCGACCACTTAACCTTTCTAACGAAAAAAATACGACTTACCTTGAAAACCGTTCACCTCTCAAATCTATCGTAAATTCCACTTACGATGATAGTTTCATTTTCACCTTCATTTTAGTGTTTCCGAACATTCGGTTTCGCACCAAGTAATCGCACTCGAGTACGTTTACTTTCACTCGCAAACATAGAACAATCTTCCTCGTGACCATAGTAACATGACGTTCAGCTTATGTCCGACATCTCACCCATTGCTTCTGTCACTACAGGTTATCTTTCTTCCAAAGAATTAACACGAACTGCACTAACACATTCTTTATCACTCATCCTTCAAATCACTTCAATGACTTTGGAGCACAGAAAAAGACGTGATGAACAGTCTAAAAATATAACCAAGTCTCGAAAATTTCCACGTGCTGCACGAGATAACTATCACGCTCGCAATGAAAAGAACGTGGCGAATTTAGGTAAGAAGAGCATTCGTTTTGTCTAAGCCCAAACGAAATTCCTTGAAGGGCCCCTCTCGCTTAGTGTGAATCATGGAGTCTAGGTGAAAGTAGTTTGGAAGTAGTAGTACGCCATCGCCTTGATGGGGTAGGTTTTGAACTAATCGATGGATAAGCTCAAATTTTTTCCCCGTAATATCAAAAATTGCTTGTTCAAACGAATAGTTAAAAATAAGACAAATAATTAATAATTTAGTAAATACCCAAAATTTTCAGCCTTATAGAATTCAATATCCTAAATAATTATATACTAATTTCAATTAAAAAACTTAAAAGTCGGCGTTTCTCTATAAACGTTTTAATGTATTCATGTAAAACAAGCAAACCCTCATAATTTTGATAGATCCTCTACAAATCGACCTTCATTTGATGCATCGGAAATGATATTGACATAGGACTCGTATTTAAGGGAAACGAATGACTCGATAAATTATTCAGGAAGATCTCGAGAACAGATTTCCGTTCCTTAAGACACTTTACTTAGACTTTTCGAAATAAAATGTGCGTTTCGATGAAGCGTATATTAAAAGAAAACTGGAAATTCCTTAACTAATTTAAGAGGTATTTTCGTTATACATTATATAAATTTGGATGTACACATTGAATCCTAAATAAGATTTTTATAGAGATGGAAGAACTTTGAAATATACGAAAGAGTTTATATTTACATTGAACGCATCGATTGATTGAAGCTTAATATTTTTGTAGGAAGCCAAATAGATACGGGAATAACAACAACCACTACTAACCATTCCACCGTAATATCGTATTTTCGACTGTTGACCTCTTCAGGCGATTTATTGTACCTTATGAATAGATATTAGTCCAGCAGACACCCCTCCCCCCTTTCCGTGAATATCTGTGTATTTGTAACTTTATAAATAAAAATTTCCGTAAATGACGCATCGAAATCCGTGTCGCGAATACAATATTACTGTTGTAATGGCAGTGTTGCTGTTATTCACCGTCCTCGATGTTTATTTTTTTACATTATTTCACTATTTACATATCAAAATTCGACTAATGTATGAACTACTAGATATTTGAGTTACATGGAGAGTCCATTTCGCATTTCCTTTGTAACTAATCATCGTAAGCAAATTAGAAAGAATTAATATATATACTTTGAGCTAAGGTTGTATCTTGTCTGCTGAAGATGAAAATTGTGGCAGTTATGACCAAAAATATAGCTGGAAAGGATAAACATATATGAATGTATTCTTTTCTAATACGTCATGCAAAATAATATCATACGAATAGAAAAAAGATCGATATCTGAAATTATTCAACGAAAAGATCTCCATTCTTTCCTACACTACTATTTTCAGTATATTTATTTTTCAATCCTTTCATTACACTTTTCAGAGGTATCCAAACATTTTCACTCATCCGAATATATTCTTTATTAAGAAGCTATTAATTAAAATTATTCGTGTGAAATAAGATAATATAAACTCCGTAAGTATCAAACACTAATATTATTTTTATATTCCATCATCTAACTAAGAGATATTCCAAGCATTTCCTATCCTTTCTCCATCTTTTTAAAATTTTTATAAAAAACTGCACGACTTCCACAATCTATAAGTATTACTATAAGAAACGAACGCTCCATTGTGCGATTTGAATACAAAAAAAAACCATATAATGCTTCGCTCACCACTCACGTCTCATAAAATTTATGATACGTCATAATTATATTCTACTCAATCTGCAAATTTCGGCTATGAATATCAGCAAAGATTACCATACACAGCTTTACACCCAATGAACACTTAACTGAGGCCTTTTATTATAAAAGCACGTGAGGAAAATCATTGATTAGAGGAAAAAGTAGGAAAAAATGATTAAGAATCCCTTTCGGGAGGTAGTTTTGGCTCGATGTCTTGTCATTTATAGCCCATTAATGATCATTCCGATGGAAAATTCATATTTAAGAATAATTCAAATAATGAATGTCTTTACACAGCCTAAGTAAGGCGATTAAGTTATAAAAAATATAAATGACAGACGCCAAAATTTTTCCAGCAAAAAATTTTGGATCCATCCTGTGTATTAACTGCCCGTTATAAATATGAATGAATTCTTAATTAATATCAATAAAATTCCTTTTGAAAGACACGGAAATGAATGACGTGAGCTGAGTGAACCACACCTATAATAAGCAGCGGAAGTTATGTTTCTCGTAATATTTCCAACGGAAATAATTCCACTTCGCAACAATTAATAATTTACGAATTGCATAATAAATTCGTAAAAATTGATCAAAATGTTCTTTTTAATATGAAATAATAGCAATGAATCTAAAACTTTACCAATTGAAGATTAGATTCAATTAAATTTTTTTCTTCCCTTTCAAAATTCGGGCAATTTATTTTAAAAGTAAAAACTTTGAAGTGTGAGCAAAAGAAATGTTTACTTGGAGAAAATTACTTCTCATTTCCTAGGCGTAGGTAGGTTGGTGTATTATTAGGCTTTGATGGACACTACTTTCCAAATAGAATCTCATGTAAGCAGCTTCATAGCTTACGTTCTTGAATGATAAACATTATAATGATTGATAATTAATTATTATGTTAAGTAGATTAATCATGATCGATTGATTAAGAAAGATATTTGGATACACACTTTTCAAAGATTGCCTAATTCTGGATATCTTAAGAACGGATTATATGGTCATTTAGGGATAATACAAACATCCTAATATAGGAATTCAAAAAACTTCTACTAACGGTAAAAAATGATTAAATTGCCTAAATTATGGAAAACAGTTTTCTCTCATATCTGAATACTACTGTTATAGGTTTCTGAAACAGAGTTTATCTTTCAAAACTTGGCTGAGGCATCGTAAGATGACAAGTATAAAATTTATGGCTTATGTTGAAGCTGCAGTGAAAATCTTTTGCTCAAATATTTGGTGGAATTTGGGAATTATTTTGAGAACTTATATATTGAAAACTCGCTAGCCGAATACTCCGACCTTGAGTTCGTGGCAGGACTACTTAATAAGTTGAAGAAGAAATGGACGAACACAATGCACCACTGTTCTTTTGCTGTTGAGGATAGGGTTTATATGCTTTCCCTTTCGAAGTAATCCAACATTTCCATATTGAGAGTCGAGAAACCGTTTAAGGAATGTTTGGATTAAACTTAACAGTGTTTCCAAAATGTTTTTATGGACTCTGAGAAAGATTGCGAGGGAATTTGTACGAACACATTCTCAGCTCAAATAAATTTCAACTGTAAATTGGAACATTTCCTAGCAGTAACCCTTTTAATGTTTAGATAACGAAATGATCTTCACCGTTAAATTGAATGGCGGAGTGAATACGAGTTAGAATACCCATTTGTGTATTTAGACACACTTTCGAATCACATACATTATCCCACAATTTCTTAAACGCAAATAAACACTTGTATAGTCGATAGAATTTGCTCCTTCATATTTAATGAATATATTTAGATACATCAGAACAGATTATCCTTTTCACATACCTTTACTGCATTCCATAACTGGAACAGCAATAAGGCAAAGAAAATATATTCTTGCGAACATACCCCGAGCATTCACATCCCCTTGTATAACGGGACAAAGAATAATATACCATGAAAGGTAATATAATATGAGTATATCTTAAATGTTATTTACCTATTTCATCTTTTTCAAATACCATTTAAAGGTTTGAAACGGGATCATCATGTATCATACGAGCGAGGTTTTAAGTTGATGTGAATCAAATACATACATGCATCCATTTATGATCTTGCTTATAAATCTCATTTCTACACGAGATTAATTTTTGTTGCGTTGAAATCACTTACTATAATTTTATATATTCCGGTCCATAACTGCATAGGTATGATCATGTAATGTTTCATTACATCAAACAAAAGCATTGCTTTTGGTAATTCCTTACGCGAAGTGTATTGACCTCGGAGGAGAGAAACTCGCGACGCAAGGAAAGAAATTTCAACCGAAGTCCGAGTTCCGTACATCCTTAAACAAAAAATAACATGTAAATCAGTGCGTAGCGGTTCCTTTTAAAGCTTTCAAAACGGGCCGACTACGATTCAAAATCATAACCGCAAACTGTACTCGAATCTTTTGTACGTATTCATAAGGGAAACCTAAGACTTCAAAGAAAATCGCAACTATCGAAGAAGTCTGCGGCGAATTTCAAAATGGGAATCCTTCTTTAGAAAACAAAGATACTCATGTAATACTTTGCCGATGCTATACGACTCTTTCCGTTCTTTAGGAAGAAAAAACACTGATCAAAAGAAAACAGTGAGTTGGGAACTCCGTTTCTAGCAGTAAGAGACGTATTTAGACTCATCTCAAGGGAGGTATGTTATAAATAAATGTTACATACTCTTGTACCGAAAAGTTTTATTTATGATAGAGAGAATGCATTCATTCATGAACACACAGCAATATATGACATTTTGTTCTACAAATCATAGCTAAGTGAAAGGTTGTCCTTTATCAGATCATGCCCCATTCAAACAATTCCTATTATTATTTTTAACACTCGTTTCTATATAATATTTCTGTCATAAAAGAGTGTCCGATATTGTCTCTCATCAGAGGGACAGTTAGAGATATAGAGACAGTCAGGGACTTCATAAGGCGCTTCCCACGCCAACCGAATCGTCCACTGACGTAAATTATTCCAGACGCGAAGCAAACCCATCGATTACTCTTCCAACGGAGAAATGATTTCCTCAAACGATCGCCTCCTACTTTTTTTCGGAAAGGTAACAAACAGGAGAAAGAGTCCAAAGGAAGCGGTTCAGCTGATGACGTGGGCACACAGGAACGAAAGAGTTGAACCAAACTTACCCACTGATCACCAGCCATTTAGCACGGACAAAGAGGAGGGCAGGAGGGGAGGAAGAAGGTGCTAATGCGACCGGCAGTCCGAGGGACTCCTCACAGTTCCGGGGACTCCTGCCAGAGGGCGGCGAAGGGAGGGCTGTGTGGGAAAGACCTTTTTTACTAGATCGAATGGGCACGTGAGAGATATGGGGAACGGTACCTCGAAACATTGACACTTTAAGGTCGAACAATAAAAGAAATAGAGTGCGAATTGAGAAATAGATATTACTACTCGTGGTCAGAAAAGATATCCATGAATAGAGGGAATTTTTCAATCACTCTGCATACTCTGAATTCTTACAATACTATTAATCATAAAGATGAAAATATTTCCGATTTTTTCCACAAAATATATAGCTTTCCCAATACAATTTAATTCTATTATGGCATCTGTCATGAAGAAATATACCAATTGAGAATTTCTGAGTACTCGCACCTTACTCTAGATAAATCACAACACCAATTTATAGAACGAAGATTATCAGTAAAATATTTCAAATTTTTGATTCCAAATGCTTGAATAAACCATCCTGATTCAGGGTAGTTAGAAAACTACTCTAAATCTATGGGATAGATTTTTGCAGCCATTCTGCGAACATTCTTTAGGTATATCTTCTTGCTATCTTACTATACATTTATTCTTACTATCAAGAAAATGTAGGTTTGGCAGAAGAGAAGTCTGATCTAAACACATCAATGAAGTTTCACTGAAAGAGTCGAGATTTTGTGATAATCCATACTCGAAAATACATAAAAAGAAAAACGTTGTACTTTAACAACAAAATTGACGATGAATGAAACAGATGATGCAGATCATTCGTCGAAACCGATCGTATTTTGGTTTATTGAATTTTGTGGTTAAAGTACGAAGATTTTGAAATCAACATGAGAAGGCGTGACTTCTTAGAATGCCATAGTAATAAAAAAACTTAGTAAATTTCCATAGAAAATATGCTATATTCGCGACGGGTTTCGTAATATAAAATTATGAAGATGCAATGCCTGAAGATGTAATTTCATATTACGAAACCGGTCGCGAATATAGCATATTTTCTGTGGAAATTCAAAAATTATTTTTTATTATAAATATTTTCTTTATATAGACATTTCAACGTCAATGAAGTCGATCTAATCTAAACAATTGAAGTAAGGGAAAGCGAAACAGCCTCCTTGTTCTGTATTACTCATTTATAGAAAGAACGAGAGGTATACCATTAAAGAACGAGAGGTATACCATTATCTTATGCAACTTTTAATCGGGAAGTACTCAAACCAAATGAGATTTTTGCGTTTGCTCTTGATAGCTTGTGTGATGAGCAATGAATATCGCCTAATAAGTTTCAAAATATAAATAAAGATCTAATTTACTTCGATGAAAATTAATGATAAACTCAATTAACTCTCTTGAACGTGCTGAGGTAAAACTTAAGAGCATTATTAGGATTACAATCTCAATTAAATATTATACTGGATTAATTATCAAAGAGTTTGAAAGTATAAATTTTACCACTGGAGAAAGGCGTTTATAAGATATAACTCCTGCGATTGGACGTTTTTATGATCAAAAATAGGTTAAGATTATTGTTCTACAGTTTTCATTTCACATTATTCTCGCAATAGTTTTCGAATACGAGTTGATACGATGTAAAAGAGGGAAATGGAAGTCATAAATATTTGCTCACATCATGGATTATATTTAGGACTGATAATATAACGGCTTGTCACCGTATTCAGAGAAATAGATATAATAACAAGAAATTAAGTTAAAACTATACTTGAAAAATGAGTTCCTAATATTCTTCTATGTCGATAACAGTAGCATGTGATATTATTTGCTTTTAATTTTGGTTTATGAACTTTACATTAACAATTAAAACTGAATACGTTATTTTTAATTTCAATCATTCCATTCTCTTCTGTATAAATTCACTCGGGGGATTACGCATAATTTATGACCAAAAATACTATGAATACAATAATTCATGTTTTAACATTTAAGGGGTAACCAAATAATTCATCGTATCTATAAAAAACAATTTATAAATTTGATGCAATTGGCTCTGGTATTCAGCCTATCTATTAAATTATTTTACCTTCTTGAATTTAATATTCATTTCCTTTATTAATTTAATATATATTGATATTAATTTAAATGATAGTATTAAATAAGTGCAATAAGTGAATAACATTAAAAAGGTACAATGTTCTCCAGCAAAGTTATAATACAGTTATATATGTTGCAAAAAATGTTTTGCGGCCTGTCTTGTATCACTCTCTTTTCCTTACATCCATCGTGGATAGTCATTTGTTTTGTCAGAGTAAAAATTATACTAAATATTAGTTCTTTAAATAAGTTGCAATTATCTCTCTAAATATTGTAGATCAGTTATAAGGAGTGGAATTGTGAAAAATCATAGTTATTGCGTATCTTAGATCTGAATAGGTAAGAATTATTATGAGACAAAAGTTCTTCTTACTTCAGAATGAGATCTTCTTAGAGAGCATCTTAGAAAATGCAAGTGAGAAAATAGAAGCAGAAAAATATTTCTACGCAACACTTTGTTGGAAAACACAATAACAAATGTAGAGAATGAAAACACGAGATATGTCATATGCTCGCGACTTGCTTACGTCAAATCTATCATGGAGTTGTGAAGGAATAAAATGCACCAAAGCCTCTATTTCGTTTTTCCATTTAAGAACCAATCTATTTTTAGTTGAGGTGGAATATTACGTACAAAACATTTGATGAGCCATGGAAGTAAATATGCCCTCCATTTGCGTTTTTTAATTTCAAATGAGATGGTAGAAATAAAAACATATGATCCAAACCGGTATAAGAATCGAACCCGGATGTTCCAGTTTTTCTCTTCAGATTCATAAGTCGAAAACTTCGACTTCCATAACTGTTTTCTTGGCTGATCGATAAGGAATGTCTGAGAATAAAAATGGGATTCAGATAAACTTTTTCTTACTTCCTATTCGTCAGTCAATTTTTGATTAATGAATAAGTATCTTTCAATAATACCAGATTTACGCATATACTACTTCTTGGGTGACTATATTAGATATAGAGCAATAATGGATATGAACGGAATGGAAATGGAATTTGAAACTTTAGTAATCACAATTTCCGATTAAACGGTGTGATAATTAACCATAAGACTCATCCTATTATCATATTATTATATGACTGAGACTTTAGAATTTGTAATGATTAACAATAATCTTATATTTGGGTTTTGTGGATTTTCCATAGTCTTATTTTTTTGAAATTTTAAATTTCAACAATTTATGAATACTTAGCAAGGCCTTTTTTCATAAATTTTATTGTCTACATTTCATATCACATGTTGACTATGCATGACTCCGTAAGTAAAATAAGATATAAAGACATTTGAAAAGGTAACGCGTAATTAAATTCTATTCAGACGTAACGGTGTCCTGTGAATATCAATACGTATTTATTCTTTTTATCGCATACACTTCATTTATTTATTCGCAGATAATACCGTTTTAATAACTCAGCTCTCCATTTAGTATAAAATTCCCTCTACTTTGGAGTCTTTGTTTATAAGACTAAAATATAAAATTATGATATATTTTAAAGAACACTTCTTTACCGAAGCTCAATCAGTGTATATAAATTTGGATAATATTAGAACATGAGAAAAACTTTAATGAGAAGGACTTTCAAAGAAGAACTAAATTTTACAAGAAGGATATGATTAATTTGATTGATGTTAAATGTGCTTAACTTACTTTTAATCTTCATTGCTTTAGATATGAACTTTCAAAACATTTGAATCCGTTTGGATTTTGAATTTGAAAATGGTGATACAAGTGAAAGGATTAGATAAGAAAAAGCTAAGGGGTAAAAACTTAGGGGATACATAAACTTCTAATGATAGCCTGTTATCGATCTAGATATTACCGTAAGTATTTTCCATCTTCACCTGTCTTAAATATGCCTCGAAAAACACGCCAAAGACTGTCATGATCTATCAGAATGTTATGATACAAGGTATTCTCAAACTAAAAAATATTATTCGCTCAGTAATCAAACATTTCCATCGTCTTAAATTATAGGGACAACCGGATCAACACATAAGATGTTAATAACATCCGCGTGATACAATAAGTCGTCTATTTATTAATGCTTTTCTATTTTTAGGCAACAAGGTGTTTATTATATCCAGAACTTGGTTGAGTTCAACGCCGTAACTTTGTTAGCTCCTCCCTTGAGCGTAGACAGTAACATTCGTAGAGTATTTGCTATGCAAATTTCCGTTATAGCGATCTCTGTTTGGAACTCTGAACCTTTCTGGAGCAAATATTCCAACCTTCCATTTTGCGTCAATTTAATAACAAGAGAAGGAAACGCTAGTTTTATTTTCCATTAGTCTCCGTCTCTGGTGGAGTCCATTGAAATGGCAAATCGCGGAGTTGGTGAAAATTGGTTCGGAGGTCCTCGAGCCGAAGAAGCAGACTTCGTGTACCGATGATGTTAACGTTAACAATTTAACGTTCTCCATCCCTAAAATCAAAGCGAAGTGTTTCGAAAGCCCCGCAACAAACGAGGCAGCTGCATCGGTGACGAACAATGGAAGCCGCAAATTAGCAGATCACGTCGGCTTTCCGAAAGCCGCCCACCGAAGGCCTTCGAAGTCTCTTACTCGACCCATCGGAATGCGGCCGAAGGAAAAAAATAAATTCCTCGGGAGGCGCTTAAAAAGTCACGCGTGCCAAGACTTCGCACCGTACAGAGGAATACAAGAGACTCTAAGCAACGAGTGTGTTTGCTCCTACAGATTTACATCTTATTTCTCCCGGGAAGGGGTTACTTTGCATACTCTCCTCAACGCTCAGTCCCTTCTTCTAATTAGCTCTTTTGGAATATAGAGCGTCGATTATCCAGAACTAGGCGGATGCGTCCCTCAATACGAAAAAAAGTTCATACAATCACCTTGCTAATTACGTACTTTTTTCTATAATGACCAAATATTCCATACAAAAATTGCGAATCATATGTCATGCATTGTTGCGTATTACAATTGCAATGTTCATAGAATTATATAGGTGATTGCCTACATGTTTATTATAATTTTCTATGCAACGAAACGAAATTCCTGATTCATTTTTTGGAGTCGTTCTTAACCCTCCAGTACTCCGATAAAAACAAATCGTAATTGTAATTATGATTTTAAATCTAAAGCGCTTTATTATCATGAACCGTTATTATCACAGAGTTATTTCTGCCAGTTTTTAGAAAGCAAATATAACTCTCTGAGCTCACAGATAAATACTGAGACGTTCACTTTTCTGAATTAAAAATTTAAATGTGCATTTTTGGTCGTTGATTCTAAATACTCAACGATAATCTAAGAGAATAGAATTTGCTTTCCATTTTCACATTATGAATGTACAAACGGTTTAGTTCTAATGCAATTACCCTTCCGAAGTTACAAAACCATCATAGAAATTCGGTTTCTTTAATACACCTTGGAAACATGAATGGCAAAATACGCAAACTAACATTACCTAATTATAATATTTATAAATAATTATATAATAAACTAACTAATATTACCATGAGGGAGGGATTATATTTTGTAAAACTCTGAAATTATGTGAGTTAGACTTTCTTATGGGAGGTCAACAAAAGAGAAATGAAGGCTTTAACAACGGATGCGGTAATGGAAGTTAAATAATTTTTAAATTACTTTGTTAAATTAACTTTTATATTAATGGTACGTAGAAAATTTTCCCGCGAAAATATTTTCCAACGTATTTGATGTGACCATAGATTTGGAAGGCACTCATGAAGTGCACTACATTTTAAGTCGTAGAAAAATTTTTAACATCATTATATAAAATTAGAAACCGAGACAATTTGAGAGAGCATCATAAAATATCAAATTCTATATAAATCAATAGATGTTTAGTGTAAATGTATATTTGAGTAGCCTGTGAAAGAAATTGAATGATGAGAATTGAATCATGAATCTTATGACAAGATACGTCTCACGTAAGGTGAGGGTCATTATTATAAGAGAGATCAGTCTTTACGAATATATTTATGCTCAAGAAAACAGAAAATCTCTTTGTGACTTGGTATTTCAGTAGAAAATAAGGAAAATATACAAGGAGTATTATGAAAAATACGAGTGAAAAATCTCATGTGTTAATCATTCATTCAAATATACATTTCATATGCATCAGGTATTTCTTTGGAAATGCGCATGGATATTTCATCATCGATTTATTTACTTTCACCATCTTGGTAAACTTAATCGCAAAGTTTTTGAATTTGAATTAAGTTTACCTTTCAATTCACTCGTGGAATTTCTTCCGATTAAATATGCGAAGGTCGATGAAAACTAGTAAATGTTGTAGTTCATAATGCTTTTCTTTGAAATCTTGTATTCCAATCTGACAAGGATAGCATAACTTGAATTTTCGAATCATTATTTATTATAGTATTACGTGCCGAGATGCCACTTTTGCGATTCGAATTCTAGAAAACCATCCTTTAAAATATACGTGTATAAGAAATGGTATATAAAATATTGGATGGATGTATATGTAGGGGTTCCAATCTCTTCTCAAGAAATCATTAAAATATATAATTACTGGATATCGATTTATTCATAACATCTCCTTAATAAACGAAGCATGTATATTTTGGAAAGGAGGAGCAAATACCTTGATGATTTTATGGATATGGTAGATATTTTACATGACTTGTGCATTATACTAATTCTATCTAGAACACCAATCAACTATAGCTAATATGCCTATAATTTGTCAAGGAGCATGAGCTGATGATGAGTAATTAAAAAAATTATATTACCAATTTGTGCATTTATGTGTTTTTAATATACTATGTTAATTTGCTCATTTATTCAAGTGCTTATTTATTTACGTTATTTTCTGTTAATTAAAATGGTTGTTCCCGCTTTTTTCTAGCCATCTATTTTAGAATTTCCTAAAATTTATTGTTAAAATGTACTCTTATCTTGTTCGATAGTATTCTCTTGGATACATTGTAAACAATTTACCATATAGGATTTTTATGTACCAAAATCAGCACACCCTACGTCTAACCAAAATTGCCACGGCGCCTAACCCTTTGGTCGGAGACAATTCGCCGGCGGAGGCGGTGCTCTGTCCAACGGCAGATGAGCGTACGGCGGTGGGCGCCTATGGAATCGCCTTCTCATTTAGAGGTCCGTCACTAACCAAAGTTAAGAGAATGAAGCTACTTGTTGGACACGCGGTCGGCAGCCTGCTGGAACATCAGTCGTCGCACACAAAAAATTAAAGGTAAAAAGGATGATTCCGACGAGGAAAAAAATGCAAGGGCGGCACAAGAGAACGCTGTTTTGGTTACTCTTTAGCGAAGACAGCCTTATTTTCGGCCCAATTATTACCTGGAGATATAGAAATGGCTGTCAGCGATATCGTGGATCATGGATACGAAATTTTCATTCGGAATATTAGTATATATTTGGATGATAAATGAGATAAGTTCGATCTCCCTTCGATAAAAAGCAAATAAGAAACAAGTGCGGATTTGAATATTAACTCGGAAAATACGTTAATTTCCAATATAATTAACGGTGGGACAAGTTTTGTTATGATATTAGCATCAAAGTGCATATTAATAGTTGTGTTACGTGTTCTCGTGGAATCCGAACGATGTGAGTACAAATCTGACGATTTTTTCGAGGGACACGCGCTTACGATAATTTCTAGAATTTACGAGCAATCTTCAATTGGCAAAATTATCGTCTTCATTTTCTTTCCGGATCCATTCATAAATTAAATCCAAAAAAGAAGCCTCAATGACCGATTTGAAAGAGAGCTAAGGAGGCAGTAAAAATCGGTGTGACAGTTGTAAGCAACGATGCGAGAGTAATGAAGAAATTTATGAACGTTATTATTCCTGTCAATAAATAAACACATATTTAAAGGATTCTCGGAAGATTTTAACATATTTAGACGTATTAAATATATATACTTGATTGAATTTTGCGAGTGAACCTCCTTTCGAATTTTTAATATTTTCAACTTTGTCGATGATTGGCAATAACATATCGTTTGATACAAACCGTAGGAAGAGTGAATGATCCAAAGTTAGGTTGTATATTATGAGATTTATATGCTAAAATATGGCTGATTTCTGGTTTCATTGATTTTTTAATGTAAATTTCATATAATACAAATGATTTATTAAAGAGTATAAGAGTAAGAGTATAAGATTGGTAGTCCTAAAATTCTCAATGACGTATTTTCATAAATTGATAACGGAGATCTTTGATAAAAAAATTCAAGGCGCAACTTTCCTTCACCCTTATTGAATTTTCTGCAGGTTCTTATACGTCGTCAAGTCATTTATAGCGAATATTCTCCATCAATAACATAAAAAAATCAAAGATAATGCTAATTGAAAAAGTAATAAAGACTATGGATTCGATTGAATTAAAGCAACTGTAAAAACAGGCACATGTTTACAGTCAAAGTAAATGGTTCTTTTTAGTTTTGAGAACTTTAATTCGGAAAATCAATGATAGAGAAGGATAATCATTGAAATACTGTTAGTGTCACTTCTTTTGATAAATCAAATAGAATCGGCATTGAGTACGATATTTCAAGATAAAAAGGTTCTGTCTGATATGCTACTTTGATTTCAATTTAATCTAAGAATTAATCTCCAAAAATCCCTATTTTAGACTCATGCCTAAAGTTAAGATAAGATCGAATAAGAATGGTTCATAATTCAAATATTTGGAACTCAGAATGATAATTAAGATACTAAAATAGATTTTAATTGGCAAAGAAAAATAAGATAAATAAAAGTTACTATAAGACTATTGGAGAATTTATTTTACAACTATTTTTTGCTCATCATATATCTGATATTCAATCCACAGCTTCACAATTGTATCTTGTTCCCGTTGCAATGATTGATAGGAACTTCAGAAATTTCTTACGTTGATTTACGTATGTAATTAGAATTCCTTTACTTCGTGGTATAAAATTACTTCATAATGAAGTTATCATGGATTTCTTTCTCCGAGTAATTTTTTACGTGAAATATTAAATAAGCATAATGAAATTTCCTGCTAGAATGTCGAAAAATTCTAAGAATGTTTCTGTTGACTTTGATATTTGTGATGATACAGCATAGGTGATTAAAATTCGGAATGCCTCATGACAAAATTCAGCAACAGAACAAACATTGGAGAAATTATATAATCTCATAGTGTTTCATTACCATCACTAAAAATTAAGACTTTTCAAACGCAGTATTATTTCTTGGAAAATGGATAAAGTAAAGTTGAAATCACTCCGCTCTTTAGAGGATCTAATCTCAGAAGCAAACGTAACTAATCACCAGAGGCGAGAGTATCAACCGTAGTTTAAAACATCCGAACGAGTTTAACCATTTGATACCGGAGTTGCCCAGCTATAATTATCGCGAAAGCTCATTTCATTCTTACGAACCAACCATAAATTGCAGAAGCCTTTTAGATTATAGCGCTGTTAATTTGTTAAACATACAGGAAATTATCAAGTTCTCAAACTTAAGCATCGCATATTGATTCGTGGAGTGAATGACGATTTGTATATCAGCATCAAGAAACATATCCATCATACAAAATCTTATAGATAATTCTTCATCCATATCATAAGTAAAAACTCATCTCACCCTTTCATGATGATAATTACTTTCCTTCATATATATTTATCCCTTATTTCTTCAAGCATGCGGTATTCAAAACTCATGACTAGATTCGAGATGGACGAAACAGGGCTTTCATCGAGTAACGATTCAGAACTGATATTTCACTTAAAGAGAATAATGTTGACTAGGAAAGTATGCAAATATACAAACGAACATAGGAATCAACTCTTTTGATGGATCGGATAAATGCAATACCTTGGGAATCTAAAAATAAGCAGCTGATTCGCCTCGTGGAGTGAGATCTTCTATTGAAAAATACGCTAGCTCTTAAGATAAAATGCGAAAAGTATTTTTGATATCAATATGGATAGAAAAAGTGATTTTCTGGTAATATCAGTTTCGAAACAGATTTGAATATCCAACAATAAACTCTCGATCGAGAAGGAAATTTTTTAACGTTTTGCAAATTACTCTTCATAAAACCGATTTCGTAAATAAAACTTAATGCTTAAAAAATAATGAAGTGATGCGATAGCTTGCTAGTTATTCATTCAACTACTAATGATTGATAAGAAGGCACTTATATTGTTTTCTCGGAAAATATGTCTTAGTTCAATTGCATTTTGTCTTTTGAGCTTAAAATGATTCATCTTAAGTATTACCTGGATTAAGTAGAATGATTGAGAAAATGAATATTTTGATATAAATACATATGCACTTAATTCTTCATATTTATACATATATTCTGTAGAAAAGAGTTTCACGATCTGTGAATGATGGAATTGGGAGTAGCGGTAAAAAGGAAGTAGACTATAAAGTTTTTTGCGTAACATTACAATCAGTAACAAAATCTATATCCGAGAAGAATCCTTTCGCTAGTACCTGCCAAAGATTTAATCTTTCAAGGCTATAAGTTGAATGGGAGCCAAAGATGAGCCTAATTCGAAGAACAGTAACTTCAAGAACGTTTCGGTGATTGGATAAATGATTAATCTTTACGAAACACGTGTTCCTTCGTCGAGGTTGATTAAATGAACCTCATGTCGTATTGCATCAATGAAGCTCGCACAAGGGAGGTAAATCAGTTGTCTCACACGTGCTTTTTTCCACGCGTGCTTCTTAATAAACACGCCTGCGATGAATTTAGAGCCGCGTGACGCAAGTAAGAGAGCGCGACGCCCATCTCTATCCCGTCATGCACCGCGACTTCGCTCCAGTTTCCGTGGATTACCGTCCTTAGCGACGTGGCGAGAAAACGCTTGCGGACCTGATTTTTAAGTCGCAAATAAGCGACATCTTGTTTTGGAAAAGCAAAAAAATACTCTTGTTTACTATTCCACTATACTCTTCTTCTTTTTGCCTATTATCAGGAAGAATATCTTCTTGCGTTGTCAAGTATATTAACTGACGTAGTAGCTGGAGATAGTAATTCTAATAATTGCTCTGTGACTACATGATACAAAAATAAGATGCGCTTAGAGTTGGAGGGGCTTATCTTTCAAACCTAAAGATGAGGGCCCTTTGTGACAAAATTCAATTTTTTTATTCTACAGGAAATTCAGCAAAATATCTGCATGAAAATTCCAAATATTTTTAGTAAATTTTAGACGGAACTCATTTTCATGCAAACATCTATGATAAATAATTTAAATTTAAACATAAAGTCTTATTTTTATATTCGTAATTCACTGCAACGGATACTGATCCATGTATTGGCAGAATCTAAATGTACATTGCAGATAGATAGTAGATTCATTAACATTTAAGCTGATATTATTGAAGATATTGATTTCTGTTTGACCGAAGAATCTGGTAATATATTTTATCTTTCTTCATTTATCATAATTCTCATTGATATTTATTTTCCTCGTTCCAAAATTTTTCATCTTTCTGAGAATGGCCGTTGTACGTCTATTTCATTTTATTCGTTTACTTCAAGTTAGATATATAACTTAAATATTTTATAACCAGAAAGTATTTGTATCGATAAAATAAAAAATAAGGAATTATATCACCAATTTCCTTTTTATTATATAAATATTATATCGTCACACATTAAATTGATATTTAAAATTTTTGCAAATGATTAAATTGCTGTTTCTTATTGAATGAGGTGAATATTTGTCATAATAAACTGAAATATTAAATCGCAGAAAGCACTAAATTCTAGCAAATGGCTGCTGAACATATAAGTATAATGAGCTATAATTGCCATAGTGTTTAAATTAACAAGATTGAGGTTACTATCCCAATAGAAAGTATTTATTTTTTGCATTCTTTTCTGAAAGTCGATTTACACTAGGAAATTTTAAGTTCTTTCGGCAGATTTTCTAGGAACATGCAATCAACCCCGTAAATTTCCATTGACTTCAGTTCCGATGAAGAGATTCATCAAATTCCGAACGAAATGACTTCTGCTCGTTTCAGTAGTTCCTGGAATCAATGAAAGAAGATGATGAAGAACGAGAGTATGAACATCAGTTCGATATTTTCACACCATGACGAGGCAAGTTAGACGCTATTGCAGCACAATGAGCGCCCGAAAGAAATTTGCATACAGCTTGATTAGAGAGAGTCTACTAAATATAAAATTCGATTATGAATTGGCGTACGTCAAGAGGTCTAGAGTTAAAAGCGAAGATAGATTCCAATAAAAGGTGCTTTTATATCAAACAATCTGCTTTGATCATCACTACTAGTTAGCCAGTACTCGGAATGAATAAATCAAAATAAAACTCGTAATATATACCAAGAATAGCCGTTTTTTGATGTTCTGAATTATATACAAAATTCCTTTTCAGTTGCTACACAACGGATTGCAAATATTAATTAAATTTTAATCATTAAGAATGATTAAAAGTGATTTTAAAACGGAAGGCAGGAAGTGAAGCAATATTTTTAGAATCCTCATATCAACCATATTATTAAGTTTTATTTCAATTCTAATAGCAAAAATCTATTACATTATTCACTTGCAACAATCGATTGAGAAAGTAAATTCTTCTTAAATTCATAATGGCTGAATTAGGCTATCAAATGTCAAAACCGCATTTCAGGTAATTTAAGAGAAAAGACCGAATGAATATCTCTAAACACTCGTAATTGTCATGCAACCGACATACGAAACGAAGAATAGCTTTGGACTTGTGCGCTGCTTAAGTAAACAAGGTTCAATTACGATGAAGAAAGGAAGCTACAACGACAAGGTGAAAATGGACAACAATTATCCCCGAGATACGAACCACACCTATTGAACAAACTTCGGCCATTTTACTTTGGTAATGCCTTAGAGTCTAATTCATTTCAGATTTTGGCTAATCGGGCCGATAATGTGGTGATAATAAGAGAGCAAGTAAAAATGTTAAATAACATTTTAAGAGTACTCTACAGATTGCGATAATGAATTCCCGCTCAAGTTTGAGTCGCTCGTAAATAAATCCGTTAGCAGAATAACTTTAGGTGATTTAATTACTATTGAAAACCATAATATTTTCAGTGGTGCAAGATGGACTTTTTCAAACTTTTTTCTTATATTACTGGTAACTACTTTGATGCAACATACATAATAAAACCTATTAAATTCAGGTTTAAATTTTCAAAATAATTATATTAAAGATTGGATAATACAAAAGAGATTGAAGGAGAGAATGGTAACATTATATTTCTTATGAACATTTTGAGTGAACATTAGAAATTCATAAAATATTTTTGTGTCAAGCTTTCATGTTAATCCGAACCTATAATATCCATAAAAATTGTAAACAAGTAATTTTTATCATTTTCAAGTTTGATATTACGCTTTTAGTTTGAATATTTCCCAAGAGGCCGCATTCTATTCACTTCACGCTAATTTAAAGACATACAGAAACATTTTTGAAAAATCATTCTCCAAAAACTTGCCAATATTCCCAGTGTTAATAGGTAAATACTAAAATAAAATATAATAAAATTCCATTCAGCCCTAATATGGAGGAGAAATCTATTTAATGTCGAGATGCTCTAAGGAAAGAATAAAATTTTTCCTCTCTTTAAATTAAAAATATACTGAAATCTTTCAACATTTATATTAAAACTACTTCTAATCCTCATCATAATCAAAGCTTCCAATTAATTAAAGTAAGACAAATAAACTTGAAAAAGTTGTTTATTTTGTAAATAGCGGTATTGCTTAAAATATTGGCAAGTTAATAGAATGCCAGTCCGAATACATAGCATATTTCTAAATCTAAAAAAACATATTAATAATGTATAAATTATATATAATAAGTAATAATTACATTAGTGCATAATACGCAATATCCACATACGGAAGGTAACTAGCACCACCGATGAGGGAAAATATAAAAGATTGATTAATTCCGTGCTTAGCAAATAAATATAAATCATTTCGCAAATACGAGGTCCTCTCTAAGACTGGAAAATGAAAAAGGATAAATAATTGATTGTACTCTATTTATCTTACACAAAACTTCGCAAGGGATCTTGTATCTATTAATCGCAATATTGTAAAATACGTCATAAATACGAATTGTTAGGATGACGAAACGGAGAATGAAACTGCATAAAATAATTGCAGAACATTAAGAGAATACCAATTTAAGCACTAAATATATACACTATATTATTTTTATGCTTGGAAACTTATGCAATTAAATTAAATGAAAATTGTGCAATGACGAGGAAAGTAAAATTAAGAAATTAAAGATCAAAGTCTCTTGGTTAAATGAAGTAATGAACGAACGTAAAAAAACAGTCGTTCATAAGAAAATTATGTTTACCGTATTAGTTAACTTTTCATTATTTCCGACGTTCTAAATTAAAACTTTAAAGTAAAGGCTTTATAGCGAAAACGGAAATAACAAAGGGCAAATATATGTAAAAGGGTTGCTCGCTGCACATATTCCATCTTTTTTAATAATGCATTTAGAGGAGTTGATTGTACGGAATCGGTGTCTTCATAAATCTTTTCGTATAGCTTCCATCATCAAATCCGATGAAGCACATAAGAATTAACTTTGATTCTGCGCTCGGAAGCTACGGAGATTTGAACGACCGAAGGGTGCGACCCAATAACGGGTAACCCATTAGACCAAAGTGGGAGATCCCGGAATGGCTTTATTGGGTGTCACACAACCTCCAAAGCACTTGCTACCTTTCTACCTTCGAGAGGTTGCAAAGAGGAAATTGTGCTTTTTCAGAGGGTTCGCATCGACGTGGGTGGCATTGGAACCGCTTTAAAAGGGCCTTTAGGTGGGCCAAACAGACCGGAGGCAATAATGTCTGTGACCCCTTTCCCACACCACTAGTTACCTCTCGATGAAGCGGATGACGCATTTCCCCGACCCTCAGAAACAAAGAGGGTATCCTTAGTAAAGTGGCAAAACGGGTTATGTCAAATGAATAGAACTCGCAAGTCTAAGCAAAAATATTAATCGCAAGGTTGACATTTACGACATTAGAGATCAGGATGATTTAACAAAGGTACTCGGCTACGGGGTAAAGATTAAGAAAGGTGCATACTAGTCTCATCAAAAATCTGTAGCAATTAAATTTGTTCCACATTTTGCAATTTAATACCTTAAAACAAAACATAAAAATAAAGGATTCATTATATATTTTCACTGATATGGCTAAATTCCGTTTTTTATGGTGAATATCAATTGAATCAGTAATTTTCATAAGATATTAGTAATTTTCAAAATGATACAACATTCAAAAGCTTTTCAACTGTGTCAGTATTCTTGACAAATGGAATAATGTTCTCGGGTAACGTAACTTTGATGTTTTCAAGAAATATAATTTTGTTCTCGAATACTGTAACGAGAGTAATGTTCTCATACTAATGTAGCTCTAATAATATAAATTCTTATCAAATTTACCTCATACTTTTAAAAAATATAACTGAATATAAAAAGGTAAATCTGCTTCCAGGAAAGAAAATACTAGGAAAATGACTTGATCTACACAAAATTATCTTGACGTGGCCAAATTCAATTCAGCATAAAACATTCCGATTCGAATTTCACAAACAATCATCGGAATGAAGAGGACAACGATCCAAATTGCCAAAGTGGCAGCGAAGAGGGTGGAATGGCGTTAAACGGGCGAGAAAATCAATCCTTTCAGGGCGGCATTAGGCCTTCATTCCAGGCGACTTGATGGAATTCCTTTCAAAATCTTAAGTGCATTCCGAGCCGTGAATAAGAGTTAAAGACTATCTTAAACCCTTCCGCCTCGGAATTCTTACGTTAATTCTATGCAGTCGTGATTCCCAAATCCCGCTATCTCCGAGTAATAACTCCCTCTACCACGCGATCATCCGAATTCTATTCTTCTATGTTTCGCTTCTCACCACCACTTACTCCCGAAGCACTTTTTTTTCCTTACAACACACGATCTCCTTCCACGCCGAGTACCAAACATGTTCCTGAAGGAGAGGAAAGGATCCGAAAATGTATAAAATGACTTTATGCATATAATGACCGCTATAAAGAATTTTTATGGACACGGCGTAGCTTTGGTCGATGTCCCACCTACCTCGCTGCCCAAAAACTTCACAGAATAGTCCCTCCTCTTTCTTCTCCCGCAGCGACCAATCCCGGCACCCAAAAATTTCCCGGATGGTATAATGGTGGAATATTACGGAGATATTTTTACGATTGAATTAATTTTCCCGGCAGATGTTAGAAGGGTAAGCGCCGTTCCGTCTTTATTAATATCTTGAATGGGCGGTGGCTTTATCCAAAATGCGGAGCAAAAGTTGAAATAAAAATATTCCTCGGAAGGCGCAAAATGCTACGGAAAGTTTTAGATAAAATCGTAACCTTCTTATAAGGATAGAACGCTGAATACTTTTTAAGTTTTATTATACGTCCGTATATTAAAATATGATAATTTTTATGAAATGAGACCACGGAAGAAAGATTGGGAGCAGTTGCTGTAGAATGCATGTATTGTGTAACTAAATACAATGTAAATATCAGAGAGAAAAAGGAATATTTTACTAGTAAGATAATAAAAATATGGAGGCATTTTAAACGATCATGATATCATATTTTCTTCCGCGCATATGATACGTGGTGATATTTTACGTTTACATCTATGAAACGAAATTGATCGCGGAATGTTTTAATACGATTGTAAACAACGTTTTCAGAGTAAAATTATGGCGTGTCTGTAAATAGTTTTTTAATGATTATTTGCAATGTGTTTAGATATCCGTGAAATAAAAAGAATCGTCTATGATGGATTTCGCGTTAATCATGCAGAATTTCTGCTTCGTATAAATAACATCTCCTTCCAATTAGAACTTTGGCATTATAAGGTCTCACGAGATACGTTGGCACACTCGAGCATATTAATTTGCCTTGGTATTTGTCACTTTCTCTATAAAATTCCATCAAATGCGAACTCATAAACGTAGGTTTAGATATCGTTATAGACACATCTTAAGAGTCACTGCCCGATTTCTGAAGTAATATTCTGCACTCGTGAATGATTTTTCTATGATTTTCAAGTTGAATTACTTAGGGTGTATATGAGATAGCAGAAGGCAAGTGGAAGATCGAAGCGAATAGTTCATCGGTCCATTCGCGAATGTCACGGTAATGCAAGAAAGAGGTAATGGGAAAAGTTGGTGCTTCTCTGAGACCCGCCTTACGAGTAATATCTTTATGGGTGGCACAAAACAGGCGGAGAATGCGGCCTTTTTATAAGTCGTCGCGCCGACATAAAAGACGCGATGAAAAAAGATGTGAAATATGAAAGGGTGGGGAGGGAGCGGTGGAGAGATAAACGAAAACATGAGAACAAAGAGATTAAAGGGAAGAGGCATAAAATGCAAAGAGATACTCCGTTAGTACACCTCCTAAGATTTAAGCTGATAAAGAAATTATCATGGATTTCTGAGATAAGAGACGTAGATATGAATACGAAAGATGGATTATATTATTTTGTAATTCTATGCTAGAAATTTTAAGATAGTAATTTGGAAGTCAATAATTCCACTGCTTGAGATCAAGAATGAGTGATAACCAAAGCAAGGGTCAATGTTTGAGCTTTGATACAATATATATCTGAACTTAAATATATTGATGACTAACAGTTTCAATTTATTCATACTAATTTCAGTAGAGCGAATGAAATTCATATACTCTGAAAGTGAAACGTTAAATGCAATTCACTTACATAATTCAGTTTCTGATAGGATTTGGCTACGGGAAGGAGAAATATTTCTTTGAACGTCTTTGCGCAGAAATATTGAAAAAGAACTATTTTTGAGAAATTTTAAATATTATTTCCTCGTCATTCGAACAACCTACCTTTGAAAGTTGAAAGTCACTTTCATGTTCACTCAGTACATATATGTTGATATTAGTTTAATTTGTAGGAAATAAATATATAAATATATCTTATATACGAATGTACTCTTAAGTAAGAAGTTAATTCAGTGATATATATATTTTCATACTAGATTTGAAAATTCTTAACTGTCGCCAAGATTGAGTCTCGAAAATGTCTTCCTTTATATTACTGTAACTGTAATTCTCAAGGATAATACTTTATCGAAGATTTTGCAATTCATTTCCCTTCGAGCTCCTTGTTTCTAATTGTGTAAACCCTTAACCTTAACATTTCTATAAATAATTAAATGAAACGAGCAGAAATTGTTTTCAGAATAAATATGTAATTTGCGTGAGAGTATCAACAGTAGTAAATTAAGGAAGAGATTTAATTTTTGGGAACGAATAATTATTGTTACTTTAATTTTCCTCAAATAAATGCTCCTTTTCCTTTACGTTGGTATTTGAACTGTAATTATAATTTGAATAAGATATATTTACTGAGGCCAGATTAATTCTACTCCTATTCCAAAGTCACCTGAAGTCTTTGAGACATGACGAAGATATTCCGGCGGTAAATTCCGTCCGTAGAGCGAAATTTCTCTTAAGACTCCCCAAACGTGTCACCATCACGAATACGAAATCAAACGTGCATTCAGGATAATTTCCTTTTCAGTTACACTCAGGAGACACCCATGGAGGATGAGTGAAAACATCGCTGTCAAAAATGCCGATTTCACCTTTGCTACTTGAGTCCTCATTTTTTCCATCTACCTATCACTCCACAAGCCTTCAAACTCATACCAGTAACCCTTTCCCACCCATTCCCTTGCCCTAAAAAATACCAACCCTTTCTGAAATGCCGCCTTCGGACCCCCCAAACTTTAGACAAAGAATCTTTGCCCCCACAGAGGATACTTCCTCAAAAACTCCCCTTACCTTCCCACAAGGGAGGTCTCACATTTTTACTCCACGATTCTTCACTCTTTCCCACTGCACAGTAGCCATAATGTTTTTTCTAATACGACGACCGCAGGTGTTTTCTTTATTATACATATCCGTGAAAGCGCGCATATATTTATATATAGAAACGCCTTTTTGTGTCTTCTGCATTTTTATGTGCGCTTTGTCACTGCGGAAGTGAAATCTTCTGAAAATGCGAGTTTTTGTGGTTTTAGTTTGAGCCGAAAATCTCCGAGAAGGAAAAAAGATGTTATAAATATATGGAAAGAGAAGTTAAAGAGGTGCAAGAATATCTTTGGAGGGAAATGGTTAAGGAAAAGCAAGTATTTCGAAAGCTCTCTCAGATTTCACTGCAATGACGCCACTGTCCATAAGCAATTAAGCTGTAAGGAATTTTTCACAAGATTCAATTAATTTTTGAAATGTTAGGATACTAAGGTTCATATAAGGGCATATAATGCTGCATCTGTGTCATTCATTAATACCTCAGGAATGAAATAATCAATTTCTACAATGTAAAGATTGTAATTATTAAATTATACAAACATTATTTTAAATTCATCTTTATATTCATATTATTTTAGAAAACGCAAATATCTCTGTCTTATTCAGTCTCACTTACTTATATCTGTTCCAAATACAAACTTGATACAAATGTAATAAGTTATATTTGTTACAGTATACTAATCTGTTACATTTGTAAAGCATTCTAACGTAAATATCATGCTAAATAATGCGAAATATGAATAGCAAACCAAGTATAGTTTTTTTTCACTGAGATCCGTAAGTATTTTCTTATACCCAAAATTTTACAATTCTCTCTCCAGTAGTGTAGTGAATATTATATCTCCATTATAAAAAGTTAAAAGAAGAAGAAATCTTACAATTATATGTAGAAATGAATCGATTACAAAAAAAATGTTTCACAAAAAATCTTGATAACCAATTAATTATGGAATGACCTAACAGAAATAAATATAATTCGTTTCTCAGGGGACATCACTGTGTATTTGCCAGTTTTCTTCAATATTTTTGCTATGGATAACTTATTATACAATACACTCCAATATAACGGACAGAATCAATGAATTAGAATCAATCCAATAATTGAATTCTATAGTAGAAGAGTTGGTTACATAGTGCATAGAATCCCTTCAAGTATATTATTCAATTTCACATTTTCCTATTCATATCTTTACATTGAATTACTCATTAACATCTTTTGCTAAGCACAATATTATACTTCAACATAGTAAGATTCTTATTTAAAATAAGCTTGTGCGCATAAACTTGGAGTAAAATAATTTCATATATATAAGGCATAAAAGTGTCAAAAAGAGAACATTTATATTACTTATCAATAGTGATGAAGTGATATAATAAATGGATATGTTATACGGATATATATAGTGCACGTATGGTAGTCAACTATCTTACACGGAAAAATGTAACGTGTCTATCCTTCGAAATATCTGATCCGGTTCAAAGTCGTGTTTCGTTATTTCACAATGAGCAGACATGTTTGTCTGCATGAGGCCGAGATTGGTAAACAAATAAAGGTCAAGAAAGTGCCTTTCACTCGATGAAGAGTTGTGACAGAAAAAATTATGAGCTTCCTTGTTACTTCGACATCTAGACTTTTTTAAAGAAGATGAAAGTCCCGCATTATTTTACCACCGATTTTAATGCAGCTTTTTAAAACAACTTTTTCGGAGTGGAGATTTTCAGAAAAAGCGTGAAAGTAACAGGGTTTCCTGTTTCTAAATGCAAGCAAATTGAGTACATGGATAGCAAGATATAAAAAATTTCAATCGAGTTAAACTAATCTATTTCTTTTCTAGAGATCTGCATTTAACAGTCTGTGATTTTGCTTTTTAATTTTATGGAATAAAAATGAATAATTATTACTAATAAAGCTCTCATTTCATTTGCATATTATCAGCAAACTTATCAAAAAATCTTCATTAGGTCTACCAAAAATGTTCAGATGTTTAAGTTCAAATTACACACCCATTAAATTCTTCCTTTTACAGACATATATGTTCTCTGATAGATGATGATTTTTTTAAACAGATGGGAAGGCGCAAGATATCTTTATGGCGTACGATGATATTTATTTACGAAAGTACTTCTCCATTTTGTTTTACTGTAACGTTAAAGAATTTACAACAACATGTAAATTTAAGGTTAAGTTTAAATGCGCAACTATTTCCGATTAAATATCTCCTTCCCGTGAAAAGTAACTGAATGCCTTCTATTTATTATTCATCTATAATTATTTATATTATAAGCTATTTGTAGCTTTGATAGTGAATTTTTATATTTCATTTTTCAAATATTATTACAGTATCGAATTTATATATGTATACTCTTTCATTATCTGTATCTATGTGAGGAAAAAGATTTCTGCGTACAATGAATGGTACGAAGAAATCTTGTTGTATGGAATTTATGCAAATAGTAACGTATGGATCTAGCGTTCTTACACTTCTTTACTTTGCAATTGCTAGGTTCAGCGTTAAGAATGAATTGCTTTTAACTTTTTGCTCTCCGCTCAAACAGCTGTGATCGCAGATCTAAAACCAATTAAACTCATTGAGATCTCCACATAGCGGAAGAACCCACAACATTATTTTCCCACCTGTGTAAGTGCCCATGTGCAAAATGGCTCATCATTATCATTTACTTTTTAGGCGTACGATAACGTCCCGAGATATTATTTTTTACTTACGTGCAAAATGACAGAGGAAACCCCGAGAAAATGGAAGTGTTTTGTTTTGTCATTTATACTCTACCGCGAAAGTGGTGGTGGGGTTAATTGTTTTGGGCCTATAAAGTTGTATTTGCCTTAACGTAGGACGATGAGGATGCTGTCAACCTAACCATCGACTCTTATAATCCGCCCAAGACTTAATCAACAGGATAAAGAAGTTGCAGCCCATGCGAACTATCGAAGGCTTTTTGATAACGCCCTCTTTGTAAGCTAGACTGCAGGTGAGCGATTCTTTGAGAACTACGTCATTCCTCTTCACCTGCGTCGAAAAATAAAACAACTAACAATGGACGGAATGCGTGCGTTGTCACACAGTTGACTTTTGCCAACTCTCTAACGAAATGCGACGACACGTTCGGATCCGAACGCTGGCGTAAGCAAACTCGAAAAAATCAATCAAAACTCGAACTGGATGGTTGACAATAGGGATGATGCATCGAAGTCATCCTAAATACTTAGAGTGATACTAATTGCCATTATGCGCTCTGAAAGGACAGTGTTCTCGGTGGTAAGTGTAAGAACGGAGCATCGGGACTACAATGGAGACTGAACTCAAGCGCCTCGTGTTTCTCAATTTCGGGTGAAAAGTCATTCCTTAGAATATTTTATAGGGAATACGTACTATCGCTTTTGAACTCAGTTACATGTGTTCGACACGAATGTTATTGCGAGGAATTGATTATAGATGATTGTCAGAACAAAAGTGTCTTTAGAGTATTATTTACTTGGTGAGATTGATGGGTAAACACTAAATGACAGTTAATTCGAAAGAATGAGGCGTGAAATAAGGTATATTGTATTCTTAATACGCAAATGCAGAGCCCACTCAACTACAAGTAACTCACAATTAATTATTTTATATTGTACATAATAATATATCATGGTTAATTAAATTTGAAACATTAATCCAAAAATAAAATATGGAAAATTAGAATGATTGTTTAGGAAACATTTCCGAATTAGATTCTATTCAATCTTTAATCAATCAAAACTTTATTAAGAGCAAATAATTTAAACTAAATTTCACGTGATTTAAATCCAATAGATTTATGATCTGATGATAAAATGTAGGATGACATTATTAAACATTTTTTATTTAATACTTTAAATAGAAATGATAAATTTATTCCACTTCAGTTAATCTTTAAGTTATCAGTAGCTGATGATTACTCTCAGAATATCATTGTAATATTACTTCTCCAAACTCCTTAGGAAAGTTAAACCAAGGATATCGTCGATCACACTTTGCGACGGTACGTTTGAATGTAATTTATGTTAAAAAGAACTGCCTCAAGGGCCCAGTTTATGCAGCGTGTCATAGATCACCACGTTCAAGAGAAAATAGACAAATATTTTCCATGGAAAATTATCACCTACGAGATCGTTCTAGCGTACTTATTGATTTAGGATTCCAGAAATCTCTATCACTAACCCATGACTGTGTGACGCAATCATTACTGCTCCCATTATTTCAACATAATACATTACTCGGAGAAATAGATGGGAAATTACACGCAAAAGCTTCCGCTATTCCTCCACTGATATTACTGTAGATGCACCCTTTCGGAAAGTCAACATTCGATCACGATTATTTTTAATGATAGTCTTTTTTCACGAACACCTACGTGCTAATCGACGAGTCAGCAAGGAGTTGAAGGTTCTAAGAAGAGACGAAAACACAATGCCTGTTTAGTTTATCGAGAAACCGATTTGGATTTCAGTTCAGAGGAAAATAAACTACTGATACCATTTTAAAGTCAATAATCCTCACGGAGAAGAGAGATTTTGAATAATGAGCACCTGCTTTTATAGCGAAAGGTAAAAAATGTACCGTTCGCCAAATAAGCTTCGGTGCAAGACTGGGCAACAAAAAATGGATATCGGTTCCTCCAATTAACTAGCGATGGAAAATTAACTCAATTCCCGAGCTCATCTGCAATTTGCACTCATGTGTCAAAAACAGCAAACGTTTTATGGACCTACTCTCGTTACGAATTTAGTTGCACGTATCTTTCTTGCCAAATGTAGAGAAGGAAAATCAATCATTCGCCCGTTTGGCTGTTTATGCGTATTCACGAACAAGATGCGGTGAAGGAAATACAATTTACCCGTCAAAATGAGCGCAAACAAAATTAAGACGCCAATGTTTTGCAGAAGATGATTGCCTTGGACTCATGCACAAGGTTTCGTACGTGAATTTCCAAGTATTCGATGAAAACTTTGGTTTGAGAATCGATGAAATAATGCTTAAATTATTTCCTAAATATTATTTAAGCTAAGAGCTTCTTCAATTTACAACTGAGATATTAATGAAACATGTTAAACGTAACAATTTGATTCAAACTGTATTTCATGATTTTTTCGTATTTGATATATCTAATGATGAGTCAATGAAGAATGAAATTAATTTGGAATGTTTTTCCCGAAAAAAATTACTTATCTATGATATTGACTAAACATCTAAAATAACAAGTTTACAGACAAAAAGAGATGTATTCTATGACTGAACGTTGGTCGCGAAAATATATCATCCTCCACCATCTTTACTTATCCATGATCGTTATAAAAACCGATTTCGCGAAAGATAATTAAAATTTTAAAAAGTCCTTTACGAGGCGATGGGAAAGATTTTCAGAAATGTTTTACGCAACCATTTTGGAATATTTTTATTTTCAATATGCGCGCGTGACGGTGGTTGTGCTATCCACCGACGCACAGTCTGCCTTTTAAGGCGGAAAAGTAACAGGCACGATTTTATGATTAGACAGCAAGTTACACCGACGTTGCCATGTTCTCTTCGAGTGAAAGATGAATCGGAGTGTTTAGAGGAAAATTACTTGACGAGAGTTGTTCACCATCAATTGATTTTGAGCGATTAAGACAAAAGTTGAAATGAATTTTCTCGTTGAGATAAAGTTCTTGAAAATATTCGTCAAATTACTTAAAATTTAAAAAATGCTTATAGTGTTTCCATTGATATAATAGCTGAGTATATCTGCATTAATATACACCAATTTATAGCAATTTTTAATCCTTTTCAGAAGTAATAACTGTTAATTTCAATCGCCAAGGGATTTCGGGTTTCTTGCTCAAAAGAAATAATCAACCGCTGTATCTTATTGCTTATTACTATGCCGTATATTCATATCATACGATAATGGGCACTTAAGTATTATTATCTATCTCATAGACTCTGTTAACATTCGCAGGTTTAAATAGAGAGAAAAAAACATATTCTTGTAGGCGAAATTCAGCAACATAATTTTCTTCTTCCACATCAACGTAAGAGATAAAGAAGCATGGAAAAAGGGCAGTTTCTTGTTTTGTAAGAGAGAAAACATACTTTTAGTTGTGCAGCTGAATAAAATTCATACTCAAGGTAAAGAAATTTGGCCGGAAATTTTGTGTGAAATAATACCAAAAAAAAGGATCATAAAAAACTCGCATCTCACGAATATTCACAGAGGTAGTCACCAAAATCCGTTAATCGATTAAAAAGGATTTCCATTCGTTAAGTATTCAATTTATTAACGAAACCGTAAGTATGATCCTCGTTGCTCACATCGCCGCATTTCTCACGATGTTAGCTTTTGCACATCCTGTCGTTTCAGAGCTAAAGCATACAACTGATGTAAACAGAATGATAAGTAATTATTTTTATGCATCAAATGTTGTATGCATATTGATATCTCCTGAATAAACTCAAAGGATAGAATTGGTAGAAGAAGAAGCTAATTTATTCCTGATTGACTAAATTTATATTCAAATCACCAAATTTTAAAATTTAATATGCAAAGAATTTGGCAAGACATTAGCGAATTCTCTTCCATTTTTTATGAATTTAATGCCGCTCGAGAAATGAATAATTTACCTGAATACCACCGCTTCAATATTTTTTTATATCTAATATGCGCAGATAGTGAAGAAGAAGATGAAAAGGATTACATATGACGTTATTGGTGTTGCTTTAAACCTTATGTGCTATTTATAACAGAAAACCATGTTAAATTGTAGCACAAATGTATACAAGTAATACATTTAAATAAAGAATTGCCGCTCAGCATGGTTTATGAAACATTTTTAAGTTACACAGTCGATTCTGGAATATATAAAGAAATTTAAATACGCAGTTTCAAGAAGAGCTACCAAAGCCATAGTTTTTTTAGATTACGAAACTTCTAATATAAAAGTGATGAAATACTTTCTCAACATGTTTAATGACACCGAAGAGGTAGCATTTCAATGATTCGTACCCAAACCATATATATACGTAAATACTTCAGCTACAGCTCCATTTTTATCTCCTATATTTTTTCTTCAATCCTCTCTTTCGATATGGAACTTACATCTTCATACTAAAACATCTCCTTTCTAGAGTGCATTCCATTCACTACGATCCATCCTCAGTCCAAAATAAAAGAAAAACGTATTGCGACCACAATGCCCTACGTTCATATTACCGCGTAAGAATCTCAGTTCGTCCTTCTCCAAACTCTCCTTCCTCGGAAAACGCTCTTCTCTCAAACACACCCACATAGAATATACATAGAGGATGTATATATAAATACATTTATTTCCCGAGGTACACGCTCTGAGACGCATGTATGCTCTTGGCCGTGTGTGCCAGGGATGGGAGTGAGTGATACAGCCTTGGGTCTTTAAGGTGCTAATTGAAAGCGCACACGGTAAGAAACCGTGCGGAGACTGTGCGTGTCTTAAGGAGAGACAGCAATAGAAGGAGAACACAAGGCGGCTGAACCCAAGCGATAATCCCGATAGTCCAAGAGAAATTCCTAAAAAAATTAAGCCGTGGGTAAGCTCGAGATGAAAATTTATGCAAAGACTTCGCAGCAATGTAGATGAATATCATCCTCTGACTCCATAGGATGAGTACGGATTTGAATGTATTTTAGTAATAGCATAAAGATTGCAAACTCTTCCCTTTTTATGTTCTACAGTAAATTCACTTTGAAAAACAGAAAGAGTAATGAAAAAGAATAATACAATTTTTATGCAGAGCTACTTTCATTAAATCTATAAAATTGAAATCGATACAATAAGTATCACTGGCTAATTATCGTAAAAATAAGATTACCCTTGTGTTTAATATTATCCGTATGGAAACTTAATCATTGATCAGGTAATACGATGACAATGAAGTAGTATCATTAAAACATGCCTATATTCGTAATGTCAAAAGAAAAGATATATAAAAAATTCATCCTTACATGAGGCCATTAAGAGAAAACACAATCCAATCGATTTGATTCTTTCCACTGTCATAATTACTAAAATAGAATTCTACAGAAATCATTGCGAATTTTTCAAAAACAAGTTTTTTCTAAACATATTTTGAAACAGTAACCAAATTAAGATTCGAAAAAATAATGAACTTAGTGAATAAATTACTGAAAATAATTATGTATCAACCTAATGAATATACATAATTCATAGAATTAGCGAATGAGTAACTTTATCTGGGAAAGAACGCGGGATTTAATTAAAATGGTCGGCTTTAATAGAAGAAAATAATGAGTCATCCAAGACATCCCATAGGAACGGATTTTAGGAAATTCTGTATAAATATCGCATTTTCCGAGAATTTATGCGTAAAATTTTACCACCTTATTATACTACTGAGGCAAAATTAGCTTCATCTTCAAAGGATGATTTTCGAATCAACTTAAAAGAATCGGTTTATTTTTCTCGTTTACCAAACGTTTTTTCTTGCGTCATTTAATTTTGGAGAACAGGAATAAACAACTCCTAATTTATTTATAACTGTATGTCAGTTTAACAAAGCTATTATGTCATAAATTTTAAAATATCGTATGCCCAAAGAAGAGGTCAAATTTTTTTATAATCGCTGAATTTACTCTCAAAGGTTAATGTAAAATTTATGTATGTATAAATCTATGTTACGATGTTTTTTATGTGTATTATTTGTTATTAGATTTCAAAAAGTATTTATATAAATCTTATCCTTCATAATTAAAACCACTGGGATGAAAAACTAGCTTCCTAATAATAGAAATAAACCGAATTTGGCGTTTACTGCCAGCACAACGTATATTTGCAAATAAGGAGTATATGATGCCTATATTTATAAAATTATACATTATGAATGTAGGCATGTTTCCTCAGCTCCTTTCCATCAGCATATTTCCATCGTTCGACCGGTCCACTCGCCAACATCCCCCATCCACACCGCCTTCTCTCGCAAACAAAAAAATACCGAACTTTCGTTTGCTCCGACCGTAAATAAAAAAAGAGAAAAGAATCTTTCGAACTAGAAAGGCTTAGGGATAAACAAAAAAGCAGCAAAAGAAACACTCTTCGATGAAAGAATGCTTCTCCAAAGGTTTCATATTTTGAGTGAGCGAAATGGAGGAAAGAACTGCTGAGAAAGAAAAACATTATGGATGCCTTTAAACATATTTTTGCTTTTTTTCTCGAGATGAATTTGCAATGTGCTCATCAAGTATTTGAATAGGCAAGAAATCTTTCTTAATATTGCATACATCGATTCAAACATTTTGCTAGATAAATAGGAAGTTAATATGTCCAGTTGCTCCGAAGAGTGCACAAACGTAGAATTTTGAACTTCATGATAGTTTTTCAAATTATATCATAGTAGTTTCAGATTTCCGTAATCTTTCAAAACGTCTTCATTAATGTAACTCCTCAGATGTTTAATATGATTACTATTTTCTGTTCGAAATTTTTCGCTTTTTATAATTATCGCTCTCCATTAACATTTTATGATTACTTTTCATACTTTAAAAAATTATCCAAATTCGTAGAATGAGTTGTTTTTAGAAGAAAATAAACATTTTTCCTATGGTATAAATTTAACAACGTATAATTTTCCATTCATGAGTATAACTGAATTTAACTATACAATTCGTACCAGTTGTTTCAGCTCTCAAGTGAAGGTTACTTGTTAACAGCAATAACTTACATATTATACATCATATTTTACGTTATTGATATTTTAATTACATAAATAAACTGAGAGTTATTTTCTTTAAAGTTTATCGATTAGAGCATAAAAAATCTTCCGATCACCATTTCACACAAATAAATATTTTACTATGTAAACTTAACATGTGAGCATTATTCAAAAAGAATGCTGTGACTTTTTGCGCTAAAATACTACGAAGACTGATTTATCACGTATTTGTAGCGGCATATCTTTGGATATACTTCTCATAAGCCGAATATTTTAAAATTAAAACTTAAAACTAAATATTTCATGATATTCATTCTGTTGAAATTTTAAACTTCAAATAGTTCAGCAACTCTCTCAAATTGATCATTATATAACCAATTAATATTGATTTTTCTTTACTGAGAATCATAAAGATTTGACCCTTTCGATATCATTAAAATCCAATCAAAGATAAGGAAAATTAGGCCGCGAAAATAAGCGGCGAATCAAGATCGATCAATGTAGCGGTTTCTTGGCCTTATAAAAGATAAAGCGAGAATTATTATACCCCCAAACGTTGATTCCAAAATACAATGGAGGATAGTATACGATCACGCACTGCTCTTTCTATGCCGACTTGAAAATGGCTCCGTAATGCTTGTGCGTAATATAATACAAAAACGAAACTAAATCGCCTTCGAATTTCTTCCAGGTTTAATAAACATCAAAACGGAATTTAGTATTTAATGGTTATTGCATAATGAGGATAGATATTGCGATTTATATGTGTATCGAAACCTCCTAACGTATGATTCAAAGCAAGCCGCCCATCGGAGCGTAGATTAGTAGGTTTCTATTGCTTCTATGCGATATACATATTAATAGTGCGACACGCGCTGTTGTGGAGTAACTGTAGAGTCGTTATTGTGTCTGCTGAAGGGACGAACAATGCGCTCGATCTTGGTGTCCATCCTTAGCATGGCTCCGCCGAGAGTTAACGGTTCACTTCCACCGCAAACTCCTCTTGCACGATCGCGGCCTCTCATTGGACAATGGCGCTGCTCGAGATGGAGGGAAGCTCTCCCACGGCAGAAAATGGTGGACGCCTTGTTTGATCGTGACGAAAAGTAGAAAAACCCGAGCTTCCACTGCAAACAAAAGCAAAGCGTACGGACGATTTTCTTTTTCACCGGCTATTGGTTCATCGAATATTGATTCTCGAGCATGGCCGAAGAAAACAGTGCTTGGGAGAATCTCACATGGGAAAACAGAGTCGTTGTGGATTTTTCTGATTGAACCGACAGTGTGCGTCATCTAATAATGCGAGTATCGGACGCATGTACAAATGTTTGCTCTCTTTGGAGTTGCATAAGATACGAGGTCGCCCGTTTCAAGCAACTGTAACGGGAGACCGGACGATTTTGATAAGCGATGCTCTTTCTCGAGATATGGTTGGATCTCAAGATTCTATCGAAATTTGAGATCAAAATGAAACAGATATGAAAATATGAAAAATTGGACTAAATTTTATCACGAATTACCGTCAAATTCTTTGCCGCTCGTGACACTCTTTTAGCTCTCAATACTAGACTTATGTATGCTAATAATGAGATGTTACATATTTATTTATTTATTATTATTGCTAGAGCCACAAATAGGCACCAGGCCTGGTGGTAGCTCTCTTTTCAGGGGAAAAAATGTAATACTCTGCCTGGCATTTACCCTAGTCGAGAGGGAAACCCCGCAAAACCTCCCGAAGGCAGTAAGTCAGACTAAATACATTGCATTCATACATTTAGAATCAAAACAAAAAATATTTTACAAAAAATTAAATAACATAATAATCTAATATTTACAACTAACATTACTTGTTTAACTAGATCTAAATTTTCTTGGATTCTCTGGCATTGGAATGAGAACTTCTCCAGGTAATGCGTTCCATTCCCTTAACCCTCTATTTATAAAGAAAATTTTGCCAAATCGGTTTTTTGTTCACGCTCTTTAATTTTAAGAAAATGGTCGCCACGTCCGATATAGGTTGGAGTTTGGAAACTATGGCGCAGTTCGTCCCATCCACCTTTACGGTTCCAAGTGTTATAGATGCCCGTTAGTCTGAAATTTTTCCTCCTGTACTGTAGAGATTCCCACCCCAACTGGTCTATCATTTTGCTAACGCTCTCATCGTTGCGGTGGTTATCAACCACGTACTTGGCTGCCTTCCTCTGGATGCCTTCTATTTTCTTGCATTTCTTGGCCCGTCTCATGCGGATCTGCGGATAAAGTCTTATAAGTGAATTAATTTAGCAAAATTATAATAATTGAAAAAATATTTAAGAAGTTGATCAAATATATCTATAAATAGTCGTTCATACTCATTGAAATAATCTGAAGATGGGAATTGAGGTTTAATCTTCGACTCATTCGCTTCAATAGAGTTTTGTGTGAATGATATGTGAATATAAACTTCGTCAGAAAATGAGTTATACTTCTTTAGGTATCCAAATACAAAAGAAAACATTTGAAATGAGCAATATAAGGTCCAATCCTCTACCAGAAAAAGAAAAATTTCATCATATTGAATAGGAGAATCACTTTGCCAAAGCCTCATAAAAGGTAACCTTGATTTCGGTCATTAAGGTAATTAATAAGAAACGAAGAAGTTTTATTATAAGAAGAAGGATGAACCTTAAAACAATGCGTTCAGACGAGAGAACTCTTGGATAACTTCTCATTGTTTCAAAAAGAGCAATAAATGGATGGATTCCCTTGTGAATAAATGCGTGTGAAAGCTAATACCTCCAAGTGGATTAATTCTGTCGGAAAAGATGCATTTCAATCGGAATAACCCGTTTTTATTGGTTTATTAAATCTCATATCATGAAAGCGCGAAGCGAAGTCCATTGAAAATATTTTGCACGAGTTTCTTAAAAAGAGAAGTGAAAATTCGGTAGAAATAATTTTACGAAAATTCAAGAGAAATTTTAATCGCTGAAATATCGCAAAAAATCGGTTCTGTAAAATATGGAGGTGGCATTAAGATACTTCGTTCTATGCACTCGTACGTTGAAAATAATAAATGAAAAAGAATTAAAGCTAAGATCAAATTGTGAAGTAATTGCTCTCGTGCTAGTAGGAAAACAGCTGTTACTGTTTTGTTCCTGCGAAACAATTGAATTTCTTTTCGGAAAATACGGAACGATAGTTAATCACCCGTACTTAACTTCGAATTGAATAGCATTTTGATTTGACGAACAAGATTTCATATTTGTATTCAAATAAATTTGCTAATTTCGAGACATTTAGTAAAGAATTAAACTAAAATCTTATTTCAATGCCCTTATAATAATATAGGGGTATAGATAATGTATTAAAATATAACATACAAAGTTTATGTTATAATTATTTAGAATAGCATAATTGTGAACTCGTTAGCCTTTATCTGAATTGATATCATTTTCATTTATTCAGGATTGCGTCATGGTATATTTAAGAGAGAAATCATATAGAGTTATGGCTTTTTATCTGCAAATTTCGAGAGTATATGTTAGTTTGATGGTTAAAAATGAAATGTCGTAAACGAGTAAACAACGTTTAAGCAAAATGAAAGTGTTAACTTTCTTAAATTCGGAAAATATGATAACACCTATACTGGCACCGGCCTAGAGACTTGAGTGAGCTGCATAGACTTCTTATCATTTCTATTTTATAGAGGAAGACGTTCATTTGCAATCAAAAAAATTAATTTGACCCTACTTTTATCCTTTCCATTCGCCTAAAGCCATCGAGGCTTAAATATGCTCATTAATATGCAAACCGCTTTCTGAAATATTTTATAGCTCCTTGATTTGGCACGCTCGCAAAGGTTAAATGAATAATTCGTCATCGCTAAATTTACTGTCCCAATTTGACCAATTATATTGGGACCTGACACATAAAAACCTTTTATTCAGACTCGTTCTTCAAGAATATTTTTAGACATATTGTTTTCTTGATGAAATAATTGTTGCAATTATATACAGAAAAATTAAAGTTTCAAATAATACATTGTTTCGGTTACAAGGCTAGAGTATTATTCTGAAATACATTAAAAATTCATATGAATTTATGAGGGAAAATTGACAAAATAAAATTAAAGTCGCAATTTTACAAGTTATATTACTATTTACGAAGTACTTCGTTAGCCTCCGGTGGCACTCTTAAACAGTATAGGTACTAAGCCGTATTTAACATTATATTTCAACGTAACAGTTGACGAACTCTAAAGCTTTTTTAAATTATTTTCTAGGTATAGAATTGTTTATGCTCTTATGAATATATTTCTAAGTGCTATACTTTTATAATACAAAGAGATTAGAGAAGATATAGAAAATTTGTCTATGCGTGCCATCTAAAGATTAAAAACCAACAAGACTGTAAAATTAATTTTAATTAATTAATTAATAATAATGACTCGATATATTCTTACATTTTCATTTTGGCGTCTAATGAGAAAGTAACTTCAGTAACAAAAGTAGGCGAATCAAAACCTTTTGTAAATATTGAAGTTTTTTCTTACGAATTCACTATTACACCGACGAAGTATCAATCCTTATATACTTCCAGAATGCTGTTAACGTTCCAATAGTTCTATCTACTATTAATCAAACTTCATTCATGAAATTAGGTATAGAAATTTAATCAAATAAACTGAAGTTAACTGAGCGCCATTAATGGATAATGTTTCTATGAAAATCACCAATCTCACTGCTCATACAAATGTATTCTTTTAGATGAGTTAAGACAGCAATGGAACTTAATCCACGCGAAATGATGGAATCTCGAGTTAACTGTAATTTCACCGGCGAGAGGCCATTTTGTAGAAGCACTTGATTGATTTTTGGGAGCGGAAACAGAGCTGAGGCCAAAGCTCCCTCAATTGAACATGATATTCGTCCTAAATATTTTTACGATGGCGAAATTTTATTGCGGTTTCCCTCGAATATGATGACAGGTGCAAAGATTTATTCTCCCTCTGATGCAAATGAGAGGCGATTCACGAAAGATGAGGTATTCGTATTTGATCTGTATCTCTTAAGAAATCTTCTTTTCCAATGTAATAAATTTGAAAGCACGCAACATGTCTACAATGTAAGCATTATATTCACATTCTACACAACGTAACTCACACTCAACGGAGAATTTGATGCTGTTTCTAGCAATGTTTAAGAAAAATTGACTGCAAAAAGAGCTGAATTATTCTTCAACATTAAAAGGCTACATAAAGAACTTCTGCTTAGTTGTATAAATTATTTGGGTTAAACTCGTATCGTATTCGTTAATTGAAATAAAGAAAATCTAGCCCATTAACTAGCCTAAGAACTTTTAGACATTAACATGTATTACGTCGCATTTGCTTATAATAATATTTTCATTAGAAACTTTAATCTACGAATTTAAGTCTCTTACACCTAGTCTCTGAAGTCAAAAATTATGAATCTACTATTTAATATAAATTAAAGTCACTAAAACGTCTTAGATGAAGGCCTTCAGAGAAACATAAAACATCGATAGGGAGAAATAAAAAATCGCGAAACGGTCAAAGTAATGAAGTTATAATGCGGTGTATATTAGTCGACACATCCTCCTTGGATTGGAGATTCCTTGACTTCCTTTCTCTCCGCACATCATCCCTGAAAAATAAGTAGGAGATTAGTTTAGAAGAGAATATATAATATATTTAAATTTAACATAAATTCTTACAACAAGGAATAATCCACTGTGAAGGGATAAAAATAAATATGTCATTAATATTAATTTTAGTATAATTTTACAAATAAATGAGACTGAATAAAACAAGAATCTAAATGGATGGACAGTACTAGATTTCCCTGTCTTTCCACCATATAGTAGTCATTTGATTAATTATAAATAATCATTAACTTGATGCGTTGACTTAAAATTTATCAGGTTTAAAAATATGCGATATAAAATTCGACCATTTTTATAAGTAGGAAATCCTGATTAATATTAATTTTATGAGTTTTATTGGATATTTGGATACATGCGTATATTAAGGAGTATGAAAGCATATACTATACACTGAAATAAATTCCAAATATATAGGGAGGATACATTGTGCCCGAAAATAACTTATTGATACTCTATATTTTATAGGATAAATTAAAATAAATAATATAGGAAAGAAGAGAAAAAATAATGGACAGAGAATTTGCTATTTGACAAGAAACGGTTAAGCATTAATCTAGTCATAAGCTGATATTATCAGATCATAGTAAATCTTATAACGTTTGCAGTAAAATTGCATATCCTGAAAGTAGTAATGATTATCTCTTTCGCCCATTTGAGTCTCATTTGAGGCCTTCCGTGTCCATTGCACTTCCGCATCAAAAGTCAAACCGGTCGATGAAAATTTTCATAACGGTAATCTCAGATACGAAGAGCTTTCTCAAAAAAGTTGTTGAAAAAGAAGGATCTTAATCCGTCGGCATCTGTGACGCAAATCTCTGAGTTTTCGATAAAAACCGAGCAAAGAAGCCTTTTGGCCTCTGAACGAGAAAAAAAGTCTATCCTTAAAAGCGGCAGTCGAGTTAACTTGCAGTTCGACAGAAAGATGTGAAAAGTGTATTTTTAACGGCTAAATTAAGGTGTCAATTTCGGAAACCTGAGAACGATAGAATGCGGATTCAGATTCTCTATAAACCGTAATCATTTCAGACATGGAGAGATTAAACAAACTTCATAAAAAATCTGAGATACTCCTAAAGGGTAGGAGAGCAAAGTGTAAGATTTAATTTATGGAATATATAATAGAATATATTCATTGATCTACAGTACCCAATAAATAGTTTAGAAATAGAGAATTATTTTAATCGTAATTTGAGGGCATTCCTCGCCTAACATAATGACGAAATAAAATCCTTTTTAATAGTAAAAGAATTTACTGAGAAAGGAGAACATACAAAGATTCTAATTAACTCTTGTAATTTGAAATCCCGATCGGTTTACATCCTTATCACATTTGTAACAACAATATCGATATATCATAACAATAATAACATAACAATAACGATATTCTTTCCGGTATTCTTAATCATGTTCAAAACATAAAAAATGGATCCGAGATATATTAATTAACTGAGTTATGAGCCAAGGCATTTTCAGTTGTTCAAAATTTGTATACAAAAATAGAAAATAAGATAGAACATTTTTATTTCTTTAGTGTATGCAACAATTTTACGCATAAAAGCTAGGATTATGGAGATCCTGTGAAGTTTATGTGTGGAGTAACGCTAACCTAAACATTTGTTTAATTTAAAATCTCGGATATGCGTATAGAATTTAATTTGGGATTTGTCTGATGATTCAGGTAAACCTCACATTAAAAAATAGAAGTCGATCTACAATATTACCACACTGAAAAGTGATTGATAAAAATAAAAAAACGCTCTGAAAAATAAGAGAAAAATACTTTAGTTTGTTGTTTTGAGTGGTCATTTCACTCATAATGAACAGGAATTACCATTGCTAATATATTCTCCACGCAAACAAATATTAAACTCAGTTTACATGCATATTGATATTATAATATAGCTCAATCTATTTGTTTTAGAATGGCATTTGAGTAAACATTTCTCTACTAACTATTCTAACTAAATGCAGATGATCTACGCCTTAAAATCTTTCCTATTTACACATCTTCTACATCATTAACATATTTTTTCATATTCTAATAGAGAAACAAAAAACTGTTATATTATAAATACACAACTGATATTCCTATGGAAAGACGCAAAAGATTCTAGCAAATCTGACAAACATCTGTTCGGAGAGCCTTGGTATAGGGAATAAATTTATGAAGGGCTCTAGATACATTATTTCTCCTAGTAAGTAGAGAAGAGTTGTGCTAGAGTTATGTGGTTAACTGGGTAATTCTGACTTGATTGTTCATAGAGCAGAATTATCTTGATAAAATAATTATTGGTCACAAACTAAATACAAAGAGATCAGCTTTAGCTGAGTCTGCGGTACTAAAGTTGCGATGAACTTAACCATAGTGATATTTCAAATTCAAAATTATCTTCAAATTTGCAACTCATTATTAACCGATTTCTAGTTGTCGTTGTCGTTGAAAAGAGGTTGAAAACTGAGCGGATAACATTTTATTTGATATTAAATTCAAGATGTTTATAATAACAGAAAAATAGGATGAATCATTATGTTTTAGAACTTTTAAGTTGTCTTTAAATAAGGGAAATGCATCGTTTTATAATACTATTATCTTTGAAAAAATTTTAAGAAGCTAGAAATCATTTATAATTTATATGTCTGGTGAGATACGTTTCTTGAGCGTGTCAAATCTATACAATTAACAATAAGAAAACTTTGAATGAAATTATAATTCCGAAAGGATTTAAAAGTTATGCATCTTTGATAAAATATGCTGAATAAATTGCATCAAAAGTTAAATATTTTGAAATACTGAAATCGATAGGGAAAATTTTTAAATTTCTATTGTGAATCGTGAAAATCCGTGATTGAAATTTAACATTTTCTAAAATAGTATAAAATCAGCTTAAATAGGTAACGCTGAACGTTGATATTTTATGCTCTTTTATATTTTATCTCTTTTACAAAATACTAAACTCACGCAACCCATGGAACTATTCATTATTTTTATATAAATAATTTTAAAATAATAGTTTTAATAGATATTCACTATACATCATACCACTCTCAGAGGTAGGACTATGTAACTTTACCTCACTTCAATGGAATATCAAATATGAAAAATCACACGTCATTACGCTTCGTTTGTCGTCGCAAAGCATCTTCTAGCGAGTGAATTTACCTTCCTACAAAACTTTCTTAATTTCAAAAAGGAGTGGAGGAGAAAATTTGTATCTTCCAAATACGCTTTCTTCCTTTTGAAATGGATTTGAAAGTTAATAAAAACGGATGCAATCTCTGCAAGATCATGAGATGAAAAAGTTATTCATTCGCTTACAAAATACGCTACGCTAAGTGAAGCAACTCTCTTATACGAAAGATATTAATAAGACAAACTAAGTCTGTTGGGATGATAAATGTAAATATACTTTGATTTTTATAAATCTTATTATGTGTAATCGATATTCTCTTGAATCGTTTCATATCCTACTTTGAGCGGTATAAGCTTTAACGTAAAAATTTAAGAGTGTGAAATTTCTTTCTAAATATAAAGCATCATTCAAAAATAAATAAATTTCATTCATCAAAACGGTAAATATCTATAATATAATTGCCTCGCCTTGAAAACTTTAAATTCAATTTACAGTCAATCAAGTTTCGAAAACTTGACTTAATGTCTTACACTCTAGTTACGTAGAGGATTCTTTCAGATGATTTTAATGTAATTTCTATAAAATAAATACATCATCAAACTCACTGAAGAGGGAAAACGAGAATTTAAAGTAATAGCACAACATCAACCTAAAGTTTTTCTCTGGATGATAGTTTGAACAGCCTCTGCTTCGATTCGATAATTACCCTCTTATGGCGGTCAGCTACTACGTCGAACTCCTCCGTTTAACATCAAATATTTCAGACATCGTTAATTAAATATTGCTTTACTACGTGATAAAAAGGGTATGCATAATTACATCGACACGTTTGCGCAAGCAATTTCATTCCCGTTGCATTATGCATCTCTAACCACCCGGTCTCGAATATGTGAAAATTAATGAATAAAAATGATACGTAAAAGTAACTCATTAGTGAACCTTGAATGCACCACGCGGAGTTAATATACAAGTTAAATTACTCTGGTCCACAAACCATAAAAAAGAATTTTAACTTCCCTCCAAACAATGGGAGGCGTCGACTTTACGAATCTCACAGAAATCCTAAACAGCGGACGTTCATTTCTCCGAACAGCTGTAAAGATGGAGTCGTAGAGAGGAAATGAACTGAAAATAAGGCTCCAATTGTTCGCTGGACAGAGACACATCTCGGATCGCTATTTGTGAAGAGGGGACTTATTTGAATCCCGTGTTAAAGCACGCCACCTGCCTCTTGGAGAGCACCCTTCACCTGCCGCCTTCGCCGGGGACTTGCCTTTCTCAGCGCGCCGTCGTTTAGCGAGGACTCGCATTCATCTTTTTTGTTTTGGCCCGAAACGCTCATCTGCCAATAGTCCACGGCGGTCGGAAGAAATCGTCTAGCAAACATTAACACCGGAACGTATTCTCCGTTTTAAGGCCTTCGTTAGGACAGGAAGCGGGGCTCAAATTGGAGAATACACGAACAGATGAGCATAAATCTTTCTCAAAGGAAATCGCTTTGCGGTCTATCGGCAGTTATTAATCGTGTTTGATGGGAGGGGCTTCTGAATCCGTCTCTTTTCGCGAAAATGTAGAATAGAATGGCTGCTTTGTTTGGAAGACCCCAAGGACGAAAAAATTCAGGAAAGATCTGGATCTTGGTTGAAATTCGGACTTCTTTTGTTTCTGCTCGATGGTTTCATGTGAATGTATGAATTATACAGGCACTAAAGCAGCGTTTGATCAGTCTTTCTCAAGAACTCTTACATTGAGAGCATGTATAAAACTGCATCTTAACCTCCCACTCTATTTATCCTTCTATTATTACGTTAAAAATATGGTTTAATAAATATTTGTAGCTACTCTTCCAAAATCTCTAAAAATAAATGCATCTTCTCCGATAAAATTACCGATCTAAACAGATTATAGAATAGGTTGTATTCTTCAAAACTGGTGTTTTGTAATGTTTATTTTAAGATTTACTTCCTGAAGAAGAAGTCATTTTGCGTTTTTTTAAGATAACTATGAAGAAGTTTAAACAACAGATATTATATATACTATCACTTCATATTATGGATGGTATCTATTATAGTATTTATTAATAATAAATCGTTCTAAACGTTGCTCTGACGAAAGGAAAAGTCTTCACACCCTTAAAAACTAAAGAAGAGAGTAAGATATTCTTTGATAAGGAATGTTCATTGATGGTAAGTATTAATAAAATAATGAAGATGCTAACGAGTCTTCAAACTCGCTAAATTCTTCACATGCATACGCAAAGCATTTACAATTTCTTTTGATCATGAAAGCACGTAAGGTATAGGGAAATCTACTGAATGCAAAACGGTGAAAATATATCAAATCATTTTGGTTATCTAAAACAACTGCACAGGATTTCATACATAACTGTAACATCACAACCCAAAAAAATTCAATTGAAATACGGAAAACTCGTAATTATAGTAATAATTCATTTCTATAAAAATTCATCTTATTCTTACAGGGAAGCATATCTTTAACAGCATTTGAGAAGTCTTCGATCATTATTCCCAATATGAAATCGACTTATTTTCACTGAAGCTTTCACTCATTCGCATCCGTAGACCATGTCTATGAACCACCCTCCTGCCTTTGACAGGGGATAAACTACTATAAACATGCATATTCATATATGCCTTATAGTTATATCAACAGGTTTCTTTAGAGACAATTTTCCCGCTATATTTTTATACGTATCGCTCAATAAAACCCTACATATAAACCCTACCCTCAATTCTCAAAATTCCGAATGGTAATCAAATCTAACACATCAAACGTGCGTATTTATAAATGGATATTTACCTATAAAAATTGTCCACGTGAGACTAAGGGGCCTAGTGATTTATATAACCAATGCGAAGTTTGAAGGTTGAAGTTTAAATAACAAGGTCTTCTTAGGAAATCTTTACCGTTCGTGACTTCGAGACAAATCTTACAATTAAGTTCCATATGAATTCTTAAAGAACTATGCGGATTAAATTCCGCACGCGAAATCTCGATTCTGCTGTAAAAAAGTGATACGAGAGCGTTCTCTCTCCATTCCTTTCCATAGAAAAATTCCTTCTTATTTGGATACCTCCATAAGGTACTGCACAAATATTTATTCGACCACGACTGACGGCGGGCAAGTAGACTACGGTTTCTGTTTAGGCTATCACGGTGTGATATTATCCGTGGTCAGGCAGACACCAATAAACCCAAGAATGTTAAATGATACGGAAAACAAGACTGGCGCCGTAAGTCATTCCCCTTTCCAAATACGACAATGAAAAAGACGAAAAACGACTATTGTGGGAGTTCCAGTATTTCTACTGAATGCGTATTCGACGCGATGAAGTACTGCCCCCAAAACTCAATGCGAGAGACTGACAGGAGTAATAGGATATGGAGAGCTGTGATAGTTCTAAAACACTTCAAATTGGATCCTAGGATATAAATTAAATCCTATGACGATATTTTGAAGTATGATCTAAAAAATAATAATATTCTTGCTCATGCATTACATTCAGAATAAATTCCGATGACATACCAAAATATGTCGTTAAAATTAACTTCCGTAAATTAAAAAGTAAACGCTAGTTATAGTTGTATCTTTACAAAAACATCTTGTATAATTGATTACTTTAACTGCTTAGGTTATTTTGGAAATAAGCTTCTTTGAAAGCAGTAGGCAACGTGCTTGCGATCGTTCATTCCGTCTCTCTTCTCAAACGAAACGTAATAGGCTCGAAATTCGCCCTCTCCAAATGCTCCCATCGGACGGTGATATTTGACCAGATTCTTACGCCGTGCGCTCTTCATTTTACGGATTCCTCCTCGTTTCATGAGTGAGTCAAAGCATCGAAAACTGCCGGAGTGGTTCGAATGAAAAGAATCCACATCGAAATGATGAGATAACATGAATCATCGCTGGTTGCCTCCATGGAAACACAATCCCCTATACAGATAGAATTCCTGGGGCAACCCTTCAAAATATGGATATACCGAACCATCGATTTTGATTGACATTGAAACGAACGGCAAATTTAGAATATTCAAATTATATTGGATACTTCATGAACGATAATACGATACGGTATGAACCGTAATACGATGAGAAAGATACCTCTTTCAAAAAGGTATGGATATCATTGCATTTGATTGGTGTAAGCTAGTTTCACTTTGTTTACTAATCTACTTGTCACATCTACATAAATGTTTGCGGCATAACCTTGGGTGCATTCAATGTACAATTAATGAGTTCGCTAATATATAACTCAGTCGGACGGGAATGAATTTCGCATATCGGTAAACGAGGAGCGATTAAATGAAATTGGATGTACTGAAAATACCATACCAGATATCCTGCACGAACTACAAGTGGCACAGGTATTCGGAAAAGATAGGAATGAAGTGCTCAATTAAAATCTCCAATAATTAACATTCAGCACTCTACCCTCTACTATCAATTGCCCAAAAATCTGAATATAAATAGGTCCTAGTTTAAGGTGAAAATTTTTCTTTGTAAACAAAAAACAGATGTTAAAAATTGACCGTGAACTAGAACTCTGCTGAATTGAATATCGAAATGTATTGAGATGAACGAAAATTCGTAGAAAAATAAAGTTTAAAAAAAAACTAGATTACCGCAAATTTAAGTTTAAATGATTTTCGAGAAATTTCTTAAGCTCCAGTAAAACTTCGTTTCTATCTTCGATTTCCGATGAAGTGCTGCAGATTACTGCTTAATATATTCATAAAATTTTACAGAATTCAATCTATAATTAGACGAGAGCTAACAGCCTAAAAAAAGATCGAGCCCACAACTCTTAGGAATTCTTACTCTGTGAAAGTAAAATTCGCTCGCAAATTTTATAGGAATGCGGCCACTTTATAATACAATAAATCGTCCTAATATTATATATAGATAGATGATTGATAATTCCGTAACCACGAGACAATGAACCACTTCTTGAGGAACATTTCTTTGTTTTATTAAATACATCCAACAAACACGGACCGTAGAAAAGATAAATGAAATTTCGATTCGCTCTTGGGCAAAAAACGAAGTGAGAAAATATATGGCAATCAAAGGCACTCCTTTATGTCCCAGTTAAATATATCGCTCACTTGAGGTCAGCTACCGAAAGACACTTTCATTGACGACAGATGTAAAAAAGGTATAACTCGACGACAAACTACGCAAAGCGAAAATTGAACAAAGATCACGGATCTTTTGGGGAAAAGGAAGCTGCCTAAATGATTTATACTTCACAATTCGGTGTTAACAAATCCGTTAAGTAAACGACAAATATGAGCGTGGGCGTGTAGTGAGAGACACGTGCTACGGCCCAAGATAATCTGGAAGATGCCCTATGGCCTTTCAAATAGTTAGTTCATTTCATCACATAAGGGAAATTTGCACCTTCGGAATACGAAGCGTTGAAAAACCAACGGAAGATATAAGAAAAAAATGGCGGAAGAACATCCGAGATCTTTTTGCACAAAAGTTGATACCGAATGAACCCAAAGTAGTGTCGACTTATGGAGACGTAACGATCAGAGATTGATTCTCTATAATATGGATTTTCACTTGTTTACAAAGAACCGAATGCAGTGATGAGATTGAATTCTTATAATAATTATTATTATCAAAATAATTGCAAATTGTAAGTATGTACAACGTCCCAAAACTAAATTTTATACCCCACACTCTAGCATTAGAGGATTTTTTATAAAAACAATCGAGCTCTTTTCTAAAAACTAGTAAACAACCGAAAATTGCCGGTAATAGCATTCAGAATCAGTGAATTATAAGGTACATTCTCCCTTGCCTAATTTTATCTTCATATTATTTCATACCTTATATTACATAGCTATTTTTTTAAATGATGGCGAAGGGAATAGGATTTTTTTAGTTATCATTCATTATTATTCATAGTCATGATTCTTTAAAGTTTAAATTCGCATAACATCATTTAAAGTCTTAACAGATAACTCATCGGCAAATTTTTTTTTATAAAATGATTGGGTGTTCTGCGGAAATGAACAAAATCTAAAGCAATTTTACTAAACAGCATAAGTCAGTAATCCCACAACATCAATTCATTTCTTCGATATCTTTAAATATTTGTTATTCCTTCTAATATTAGTTCTTGCATACTGTTAAATATAAAATAAATAATCCGCTTTTTAAATGAAAACTAAAAGAAAAACTTTGTCAGAAAAATAAGGATAACATTGATAAATGTATTTTGGACTGAAAATAGGTAAAACTGTTTTTAAATTTTCAAAAAATAAAACATTAGTACGTTATAAAAGCCTCGCCGGTCACCAGTGACGTAAACTTGGCATAGCGGATACAAATCTAAGTGCCTTTTCACATAATTTCTGATTAACACCTTTTAATTGCCACAAATGAAACAGTCCGCTTCCCAAGTGGATACATCAAGGAAATCGCTCGGATCGTCATAGCGAGTAACCTCGTTGAAATTATTGTACTGCCATTACTTCAATTACATTAATTCGCGATAATTCAGGTTTAAACGCCCACAACATCCAACAATCAACCCTCATTAAATGTTAAAATCATACTCTTTGTCGACAGATAAAGTTTTCAATATGTAAATAATACGAAATTAAGATTCATCGTTCAAAAGAGAAAATTTGATTTAAAAATCGTGTACAGCTAGTTGGATACTCTTCGAAAGAAATAAACAAGGATTCTTCCTTGTTGCATTACATAACCACTAATATTTGCGTTCTTGGAAGCACAAGGGCATGTCCTCCAAGATAACGAGTTAGGAAGCCTCTTTTTTCCTCCTTACACCATGCCATGGCCGTTGTCAAATACCATAACAGATTCCGTAACTGGACGAAACGTGAGTCTCCTCTCTTACCTTTCGCTTTCTAATGCATACACCTCTTTTATACTTCCGAAACACGAAACATATCAAACATATTGTTAATAAGTTTAAATAAAGTAAGAGCTCCATTAACATTATGACGACGTAAAGCTCTGGATACTTTACCGCAAGAACCTTTAAGATCTGAAAAAAGTTTGGCAATTAGAACGTAAACTTTTTTGAACTAAAATTAGCCTATTTAAGGTACAGTAGCAGATAACCTTTAGGATTAATGCTTCTTACGTTATTATACTATTAGTTTCTCATTTTCCATCGCATGAAAGACATAGATTTTACGTTTTGCTACGTGTGCAAATGTTTCCTTTCCAAGAATTAACACTTTGATTCAACTTTGCAAACACCGTTTCATTTAAAGCAGAAAAAACAATCCGACAAAATATTCTCATTCTAAAATCGAGTCGATGCTAATCGCCATTGTCTTCGCGAAGAACAGTGAATTTTAATAAACGAGTAAACAGCTTCAAGACGTGCGCGTGCAGCCAATGGGCGCCTTCACCGGCTTCGATTAATATTCATGAAATGGAAGTAAACAAAATTCGATCTGTGCAACCGAGAAGCCTGGAAAACTAAAGAGGAGAGAAAAGAATCTTTGAGAGGCTCGGGTGTCATGGATACGTGGCAAACGAGCGGGGTCACAAGGACTGAATGGTAGCGGAGAAAGCGAGGAAAAATAAACGGGAGTTTGCGTTACTCATTTCGATGGCCACGAAGCAGGGGACGCGCTCTACGGACGACCGGTGTTTCGTAAGTGCACAGGAGATTACACTCCGAGGGAGGTCACTTGGGTCTTTCGTCAAATACACATCATCGAAGGGGCATTATTCTCTAAGTCACGAAGAGAGAGGCAAAATTTTAGAGATTTTTCCTTATTGGAATATTTTCTACAATGCAGCCAAAAGCTACCCATAGTAGGGCAAATGAAAACGAGATAAATATGAAATGATTTCCTTCTGCTTCTCGTGAAAATCAATATGCTGAAAATCTGAATGATCCAATTTTATAGAGATACTTGAGAAACTGCTCGGCAGTAACTGAAAATATTTTATTGACAAAGAATCTGGAATCTTAAACGTTATGTAGGAGAGCAGAATTTCCGATGCTCATGAAGAACTAAACAACATAATAAGATTGCCTCCTAAAATTGCCTTCACTCTCTTGGGTCAGCGAATAATTAATTCCAGCAAATGCAGAGGTAGGTGTTGCATAACCAGACAATGCCTCGTAGTCATCTCATGATACGGAGTATCATGAGATGACAACTCATGAATAAAGATACAGCAGCCTAAATGAGATTACAATTATTTATGCATGTTTCGGTTCCGGATCGAACGAAAATGAATATAACCTGCTTACTAGCTTAGTTACTTTCACGAATAAAAAATTTTAAATCTCCATCAAAGATATCGTACCTAAATATAAAACTTGCAGCATCTTTATATCTCACTTTCTCTGGTGAAAATTTCCTTGCTCCGTGAGAAACAAAAGCGACACATAAATTGGTCCGACAAAACGTCGACTAGAGCTGCATTCTATTCCAAAAATTGCCAATAGCTCTAGTAATTCAAAATTTGCAAATGAGTAATTATCATTAGCACTTGTTCTAATGAGAATAATAGTATCTGATGAAAAAGGTAAGCAGATTTTAATGAATCAGAAGTTTCAAATGATAGCTTTACGAATATTCTGAGAAAAACGGAATCAGTTTTTCAGTCTCGAGCATTCCGTAGCAAGCTCAAGAGATATCTAACTAAAAATCTGAATTAAGCTAAAAGAATACTAATTTTTAATAATTTTCATGAACCATGCAGATGATATTATCAGAAATTGAGTAATTTTATACGGGTTTAATTTATTTTGATCTTATTAATGTCCATAAATGAATGTCATTTGTTTGGAAATACACCCGACTTCCGTTGATCATGGTTTTTGCATCAATATGACAATGATTATTTACCGCCAGCTTTTAATAAAAACATTTTCTCTATTTTGCGTTAATCTAATTTTTTTGTTGAACGTGTAATATTAGTCAATAGCACGTTTATTTAGAAAAGTTAATGTCTTTAAAAACACCCTTCGCTTTATTACACCTTCCCAGCTAAACAACGTATAGATAATTTCAAAAACGAGAATTAACATTTCAAGAAGACAAATAGGGAGGATTGTGGAGTAAAGGAAATAATCAAGAAGAGATTTCGAAAATATACAATTGCCTTAATACAAGGAAAAATATATCTTTAATGAACCCCATCCGATTCTATTTTCTAATTACTAAAATTTCATTCTTCTCATTCTAAAACTTAATCTTACAAAAACTTTCTAAATGTAACACAGTTCGAACATGAGTTCATTACAACCGAGTGACTCCAGTTCATATTTTAGGAAAGTATGAACTCGTGTATTAACTTGAAAAATGCATACGTTTTAGTAGTCACCTTCGGGTATTCCCTTGAGCCCCCGAACAAAATGTGTCACAGTTTGTCGTCTCACAGATTCACAATAGAATTTGTCTTTTCAGATGTTCCAAAAATTTGTGAATCACGACGGTATAACAAGGAAGTAAAGAAGGTACTACGTGGACAGAAAATTCTGTATTCCAAAGGCTGTTGTTGAAAAAAGAACTGTTTACTAAGTGATTCATCGGAAGAAAAGCGGAAACAAATACTAACTGGTAAGTGCGAAAGTTATCCATGTATTTCGGAGCAACACAGCAAACCAACTTCAGAAAGCTGCTCATACTTCCAAAGTATGAATGAGAGAAATACGAAATTTTTCTTAAATTAATTTCAATCCATGATGCCTTTCTTTTACTAATTTCTTCAACAGCGATAGCCTATTTTCTTTTGAAATTCCTTCCCACCAGCATCAGTACTGAAGAACGCTTTTACTTGGGGAAGGTACTTCTAAATTTCCTCTGGGGATCAAATATCTCCCAACATTATTCGTCCACAAAAATCTAACGTAAGTAATTGAAACGATTCACATCCCCTTCTGGTGAATGAAGGAAAAATAAACACAATATAGTAACCCAGAAGTAACTAAAATATTAAATCTTCTATACCAGATATTTTATATCTATTAGTATAAAAGCATAATAACCTCTCTTCCTAATATCCATTTAGTTCTAAATTACTACAAAATTTGATAATCTAAAACCATATTTCTCTTATTTATGGCCTGTACAATTTTCCTTATACCTCATGAAATTTATCTACATCAAATCACATACGCAAGTTTTGTTTATAAAGTTTGATAAGTGTAACATATTAGTAATATGCAGAATTAATGAAAATCGAACTCCAGTGCCAACTGTTCTTTCCTTGATTAATTAATCTTAATAGATAATTGAAAGTAATCACTTATAAGCATTTTTTTATGGCAAACTGCTTAATATAGTTGGTGTCTCTAAATCTAATCCATACCACAGTTTGGTGAATGATATTAATGGTATTTACCTCAAATTACAGCACACTTAAGTGTGCTTTTGATAAATGGGGATACACATTTTATTTAAAGTTTAAAATTTAAAGGTAAATATATATGTTTGACTCACCAATCATAAATCAACATCTTTACCATAACTCACAAAAAATACTAAAGTAAATCAATAATTATCAATTTACCAAAAAGAAAAAGTAATGGATGAACATCCTTCAAAAAGAAGGTTATACAAAAAAGTGTTTCACTTTAATATTTGAAATATTAGTGTAATTTTCATATATTCTTCCGGTTATCTGTCAGATTGGATCATTGGGGAAAACTGACGCCCACCATGAGTAAAATGGGTTGCTTGGTTCTTTTCAAGAATTATTTTCTCTAATGGGATTTTTAAATCAATAAATAATTCAAATAATAAAGTCAAATTTAATAAAAGAACTAACTGTAAGTGAAAAATATGATTCTTAGAGTTGTGTGTCCCTTCTCTCATGCACCTAAAAGAACCTGAGAGCTACGCTGGTGAATGTTAAAGCTTTATATAAAATAATATAAACGTTAATAACATAATTATTAGGAGAATATTACTATTGAATTCACTGTTATAGGGTGGTGGGTGGGTGGGAAAATAGAGATTTTACTTTAAGAGACCATAATATTTTTTTAAAATATCTTTCATTGCTCTTCTTTGCACTTAGAATGGGACAGAGAGCAAATGCATCCTAAATACCCAATCAATATAGGAAGCAGCAAAATGAGTTCTTAACAAAATAAAAACAACAATGAAATTTAAAATTAACAAAAATAACAATTAAAAATGAACATAGAAAGAAATGACCACCTATCTGGAATATTTAGAAAGATATATATTCCTACTATACCAACCCAATGCCACCAGACAAAGTAGGACAGTACTTTCCAAGGAGAGGCAAAGGGTCTACCTAAATAGCCTTTTAACCCTTTCGAGACGGAGACATTTTCTGAAAATCTTCCCTGTGATATGGAGCGTTTTCGCTACTCTGAATTTGCCAGGTATAGAGCATACCCTTTTCTCAGCGGGGTGTCATAACCTATCCTCAGCAACGGCAATTACGGAACATAGTCCGCAGGTAATCCACTTTCTTTTTTACAGCATTGCTTTGAAGCTTGACCATTATTAATGCAGTTGTATTTCCGTATAGCTTTTGTAGGACTACTTGAAAATATTGCGATGAATATTAAAATTTTGCATTTCGCTAATCATGTAGAAATTTGAAACGAAATTCTAACGCCAATTTTAAGCTATATAGCATGAAACCTAAATGATAATGATGAAATTGAGTTACTCATTAACTACCTTATTATTTGCAATAAAATTTCGTTTAAAAATTGTGCAAAGTCGTTAAATCACAAGGTTTTCTTTTCCAAGGCAATATAAACAATTATTCCTTAATATAAATATTTAGCAAAACTATTGCAATAAAAATTAATTTGCAGCGGCACCATGCTAGGAAAAGGGCTTAATTACCCCCGAGGCAAGGTTTCCTTTAAGGAAAAAGGTCTAAAACTCCCTAGAAAAGGGTCAGAAAGGTTAAACTATAAACCATAATCCTTTGCATCAGCACCCTTACACGATATATATACTACCGCCGGAAAAATCCGGCATTCGTATTCTGAGCCTGGAAAATTCCCGCCGGGTTTTTCCGGCATTTGTCTCGAAAGGGTTAAAACTAGAACAGAAGGGAGGGTCCTCAGGGTACCTTTCTCATTTTTGTAGTTTTTGCCAAAGAAAAGAATTGAACCATAACTTAAATTCATTGAAAGTTCTATATACAGTGGTGCCTCGCATAGAGAACGCCTTGCACAGCGAACGCTGCACACAACAAACTTCAATTCATCGCTTAGACAATATAGAGACAATATGACTGTCCAAAAGTGTTGGAAGGAGAAATTTGATGTCATTATGGCAATACAAATTATACAGAATGCCTGGAGAGAAGTGTCACAAAGGACCCTCATTTTTGCTTGTAATATCCTTGTGCCTTTGTGGACCCAAGAAGAAGCAGTAGTTGATGACACAGAAGGGGTGAAGGACATCATCACTGTGACCCAAAGGTTGGAATTAGAGGTAGAGGAAGAGGATGTAGAGGAGCTTATTGAGGAACACGAAGAAGAGCTAACAACTGAAGAGCTCCAAGCACTTCTGGTCCAGCAACACGACAATGCTAAAAGGGAAGCATCATCTAATAACGAGGAGCAACAATCAAACAATCAACCAATCCCAACTGCTGACATCAAGAACATCCTAGTCAAATGGAAAGCAGTTCTGGAGTTTATCAATGCCCACTATCCGGATTCAGCTGAAGCAAACAGGATTAACAATCTTTACTCCGATACTCTTGTCCGTTATTTCCAGCAGATGTTGGTGAAAAGAGAAAAAAAACAATTTTGGACAGGTTTTTCAAGAAACTATCAGCTAAAAAGCAGAAAATAAAAATAAAAAATTTATCTTTTTTTGTGTCATCTTAGCATATTTTATGCTACAGAACAAAGTATTTTTCTAACATGTATTGTTATAGGAAAACGCGTTTCACATAACAAACTTGCTCCTGGAACGAAGTAAGATCTTAGTGTGAGGCACCACTGTACCTCCATCAAGTTTAATTTTTATAGGGATATTTTCATACAAGATAATGCCATTTACCCTTAGAACAGCAGAGATAATATAATAATACTTTTTACTATAAACATTTCTCTCCTATCTATAAGTAAATGGAATTGTGATATATTAGAAAAATTGAACTAGAAATTTGGTGACAATTTAAGTAGCCAAACATTTCACCTCCTATTTCCAGTACACTCCAAGGTTAATGACAAGATATCCCTAACTGATTATAGAGGAAAACCAAGTAAATGTTCTTCTCATCAACCTGATGATACCAATAAATAGTATCAGAAAGAGAAAAGCTTATATACATATATACATAAACACAATAGGAAAAGATTTTACTTTCCAAAAGAGCATCATATGAAGATAATTAGTGTGGTTTGAATGAAAAAATAGTCCAACCCAAGAATAAAATTCATGTATAGCTCAAGATTGAGGACAAATACAATTAAAATGGCAATATAAAATATCACTTTCTGAAAAAGACACAAAAAATATTTCATTAATCACAATCATAAATTATGATATGCATCAGTGAGCAATTATATATAATTTATCACTTCTTAAATCTTAAGATTCATGAATCCTAATGGTTAATTGATTTAATTGAGGTATCCGTTACCCTTGTAATTAACTAGATATTTGAAGGAATAGAATGTTTATGACAGCTTATGATGGTAAAAATAAAATAGGATGAATCTATGAAGACATTCCTCCCCAAGTAAGTCGCAGAACATGATCAGTTTTGCGTTTCGTAGTTTTTACAAATCCCATAAACTGTAACTCAGCCACAGCCTGCATGAAACGAGCTCTGATAAAATTATTAAGGATCATAAAATACAAGCATATTTATGCCCAGAAAAGAACATCAAATGTTTTAAAATGCTAGAAATATGAAGATGAAATATAGTTTATATAAGATTAAGTGTATAATATACATAATACAAAAATAAACAAGAAAAGGCATAGATAAAATATTCTAATTAAAGAATAACTATTATGGCAGTTAAAGCATAAAAAGATCTATAAAGAGGAACAACTAACTTACAAAAAATTAAAATGAAAGGAAATATAAGCACAGCAATGTATTATTTTTATAATTCATAGGATGATAAAAATCATTAGCATCTGTAACAAAAAAAATCTTAATTTTCTATTACTACCAGTAGAAACTTACTTTTATTTCAATCCTAGAAAGTAAATATTGACTAATTGTTATATATAAAGGGTGATGCCTCTAATGTCCTTTTTGGACAAATTTATTTTTCTTATTGCACTCTAAATAGTAATTACAGTGATCACAAAAATAAATGTCAGCATTAAGATCTTAACTATCTTTTGTTTAAAATTAACAGTTAATACTGTGTAAAGAAACAATAATACAATATTAATCTTAAAAATTTTAAGAGCTCAGTAAATATTACTGATCCTTTTAAATATTAATTTGAAAACAAGGAATAGGACATAACAGTAAGTCAAATTTACCACAGACGTATCTAATCTCTCTAGGCTAGTCTAAATGGCTATCATCAAGAGGTATTACATTGAAAGTGCCTACCCAAGAGACACTTTCCAGGCAATACATTTGGAATAATATTTAGAGATGATACACAATTGGAAAAATCTATAGGGTTCAATAACCAGGGGATAGCAGATTCATTTTCAGGATAAATGAAATTAATTTACATATAAAGTTGAATCATTAGAAAAATTCCTCATCATAATATTTCAAGAAAACATGCTCGGTGACCCAAATTCTTTCTACTTATATCAGTGTATGGAAAAATAAAAATAATAGAATTAGAATTAGAAAATCTAGTATCTCTGGATATCTACAGATAAGTCAAGAAAGTGTTTAATACCAAATAGCTAAATCCTATTATATACATAAGAATTAAATATATCTAATCATGAAACAAACAAAAGGATACTGCATATTCACATCCACCTGTACCTCTTTTTCTTCCTCAGAGTTAGAATTCACTATCATGCTGAAGGCCTGAAAAATTAATAATCAAAATTATATAAAATATAGACAATAAAGGACAATGATCAACCATCCACACTTTACAACTGCAAACTAAAATTGCTTTTCCAGATTCTAGTTTTATGTACATTCAAGGTCCTACTATTTCCAAAACTTTTAATTTTATTCTTTACTGCTTTCCATATGAAAGAACAATTATCTTTAAAATTTAATTACTTCAATAAAATAACATAGCTTCCAATTTTTAGGAAGAAATTAGCACTCGTCATAGATGGACTAAATGAACACAACTATTATTTCTACCTTTTGTCAAAATATTATCCTACTATTTTCCTCCATCATTTCTGTAAGTCAAAGAAGGGTAAAAATTATACCTAAGTAAATTTATCAATATGTCATTACTATGAGTGGTACAGTAAATAAATTTAAATTCCTATGCTCATTCTTCGAATTCACTTCGAATTGTGTACATTTTATTAATATGATATTATTTATTTAGTATTTTGCTCAAAGAGCAGCAATTCTGAAATACAGAATAATTTTGAACTTTAATAGACAAATATTTTTCATAAATGTGAAGAGAGAAAATTCCAGTTAAAGAAATAAAAGAAACAAAATAAACCATCTAAACACCAGTCACATTTGTGACCACCATCACCAATGATGAGTTAAAGAATTGAAAAATTATAGATCATGAAAGAAAACTATATTTACCTGTAGCCAATCATACAGATTTATCATTCGGCCACATTCCAAATGCAGTTTATATATAATGGAAATATCTGGCAAGGTGGGAAGTATACTACATTCATCCTGTAGTTCGCAGCAATCACACTGTAGAAAATAAGAAATCATATTAATTAGAAGCTCACAAAATGACTAGAATTAAATATAATCAATAAAAATATCCTTCATTTATTTCATTATTTTTCTTGGGTTTATTTGAAATATCTACAAAATTCCTTCATCATTAAATCTACAGCTTCAACAGTGAAAACAAAAATTATACAAAACCCTATTTTCATTTTTAAAAATTCTACAAATTATAACTCTGATGAGTCTATGCTGATTGATCAAAACCCATCTGACTGACACCCCATGCTTGACAGACCGACAGCTCACTTGCTCAACAGCTTGTGTGGGAAAGGGGAAAGGAAAGATTTAACATTTGTTAAATCTTTGCTTTCCCAAAATATAAATGCAGAAACAAAATATAGATTTTCCTACAATTGGGAATTAACTATCTTTTGTACAGTTACCTCTAAGTATTGCTTTGGATTGGTAAGAGCAGAGTGTAGAGTGGCTTGTGGTGATGGTGGAATGAGATGGCTTCTTAAGGAATTCACATTTTCAAATACTGCTACTTCATAGAGTGGGAATGTTGCCAGAGGTCGAGAGCCTTCTCCCAGGCAGGATCTTAGTGCCTTCTTTAGGTTATCAAGCACTTTTTCTTTCAATTCATCCCATTTTGACTCCTCCTGAACAAGTATTTCCTTTTTCTGCCTTGACAACTGCAATAATCTCTGGAATGAAGCGTAATAAAGTGGAATTGAATCATTCCAACATTTCATAAAAGAGAAAATATTCATTAATCCCAAACCAGGAAAATAGATAACCCTTTTTATAAGATAGAGAAATCTTACATTAATAGATAAAATATATATAGTAACCAACATTAGGAAACTGGGAAGAATATGAATTAAAATTATAAAATGTTTGAGAGAGATTTAAGCGAAAAAATGTATAAATAAATGATGGATCAAAAATCCTATTTATCCCAATAGTGTTCAAAATATATATGGAATAAATATTAAGCAAATTGCTAGAGAATTTTAAAATAGAAGAATACAATTTTCAAACATTAAAAATTGAAACATATGCTGATGATTGGATGATTTAAATGGAAGTTTATGATGAAAATGATATGAAAATATTAAAATGGGATATTGAAGCAGTAGAAAAGTGGGCTAAAGAAAATTAAATGAAAAGAAACACAAAAAAGAGCAGTCACATTACATTCATGAACATGAAGATAGGGAGAAGGGGGCACATAAAAGACTAAGAGAAAAAAGGTTCTCAGGGTAAAAGTTTGTAAGTACTTAGGGGTTATTAACAGAGAAATCAGAATTGGAGTAATCACATAGATAGGATAATTTCTAAAGCATTTAAAAATATACAATAGAGTACGAGGAACTTCAATGGAGGTAGTAGGGAAGCGCATGAGTTACAGCATATTGTACTGTAAACAATAATAAGACCCGTATTGGAATACACAACAACCTACAATATCTGCAGATCAAGACTGTTATAAATAAAATAGAAAAGTACAAGATAGAGCTACAAGATTTGTATTTCATCAACATGGTAGATAGGATAGCAAAGCAAAAATGTTCAAAATCTTAGATGGGAATCTTAAGAAAAAAGGAGAGAGTTAAATCGCTTAGTTGTTACATTTAAAATAATAAACACATAGGGAGAGTTAAGAAACAGAGTGGAGAAACCAAATTATTTAGCATGCTGAGATCATCAGGATTAATTTTCAAGCCGTTACATACTATCAAAAGTTTTTCAAAAATGTAATGAATATAATATTTACAAAGACCTAATATTGTGAGGTGGTGTTTATTCGATGTACATTATGGTTAATACTTGTAAAATATTGTAATGTTGTACAGTCTGGAATTATATAATTAGAAATCACCGGAATTGCAGCATGGTTGTCACTGGAAAAATAGTCTGGTTGTAAACAATATATAATAATGATAATGAAGGGGAAAATAGACCAAACGGATGAGGATAGGTAGGGCAGAAAAGAAATGGAACATCTAGATAAATGTAAAATTGATTGAGCTGGTAGAGATTAGAAGATTGGAGATAAGCACATAGGAAGTATACACACAAGAGAAAGAGAAAATGAACAAGTGAAGTAATATCTAAGATAGCTATGATCAAAGCTAACTTCCATAAAAAAAAGGATTGACATGGACCAGCAATGATTCAGTAAGTAAAACTGTAATACCAGTAAGGTAAAACTGATGAAATACCACTTAAAGTAAAGTATTACACGTCACATGCTTTTCTGCATAGATATAGATGCTACTTGACTATTGGTCTTAATTTTACAAATGGAGATCATACATAGAGTGGAATAATAAGTAAATTTTAAAAATAATAGACAAAGCAACCCTTCAAACAGTGTTTAAAGGATGCACTGATAAAATTCATTGTGCTTACCTCTTTGAGTTGATTCCTGTCCATTTTTCCAGACCCAAGTCCAAAATCTTCTAAAGTCTCTTTCATCAATTCCTTTTTCACACTATTTGATTTCTTTGGAGTATAACCTGACTTTCTGGGAGAGCTTTCATTGGATGTTTTCAAGAGATTTCCTTGAGAATGCCTTCCTGAAGTCTCTGCTAATGGAGAGCAATTTAATCTCTTTCTTGGACTAATAAGAGTGGCTTCTTCAAATCCACTATTCTGATTACGACACCTCTTTGATGGACTGTTATGAAGATCACTCATGGACATCTCACTAATAATTTTACGAGGGCTACGAGTAGATTTCAAGAGGAGTTCTTCATTTGCTTCTTTAGATCCTGAAAGCTGCTCTTTAGCCGGACTATAAGGAGTTCCTTTTTTATCAACATTCTTGCTTGGACTGAAGGGAGATTTAGCTGGACTACCATTGGTGATTCTACTAGACATTTTACTCTTTTTAGGGGTTTGGGGAAGTGATGCTAAATCTTTATCATTTTCTGTCTCTTCACCCGCTATTTTATTCAGATTTTTTTTTATTTCCTCAACATACTGTTTGATGTTACTTCCAGAACCTGGACATTTTTTTATTGAAACTATAAATGGGAGATAAATTATATTTCAATCAATAGGTATTTTATAAATATAGATGTATAAACATAATAGCATTGTAAAAATAACTATATATAAGATAAAATAAACATATTTGTGGGAAAACAATATATTTAACACAAATACAGAACACTTAAATGCTTAGGACAAATTATGTTAACAATTCAAGCCTTGCCTAGAGGTGAATTGTTATGAAAAATATAATAGAATATTATATAAATATATATGAATATTAGAAAAAATAATATTAATAAAAAAGAATATTATATAAATATTACAAAAATAAAATAATCAATAAGAGAAATGTTAAAATTCTATATCTTCCCAAAAATATATTTGATAAAGTCACTTCAAATTGAATACACAAAATATCATTAATTTTAGCATTAAAACTTCTGAGATGGTTGATAGGTTTTCTTATGGAACTTATAAGATATTTCAGCTTCTATTTGACAGACCTGAGCTGGATAAGATACCGGATTAATTCTTTTCAAATAAAAATAATCAAATCACCTTCAAGAGATGAACAGATATCCTGGAACTTCTTGATAAATTCTTCCTGCGATGAAAGTTTTAATAATTTAAATGCTTCTTCAAACTCAGGTGAAGAGGAAATATCTTTAGTAGTAGCCTTAATGTATGTTTCATGAATCTGCAACAAAAATAATTAAGCCACATGAGAAGTTTCCTTCAACACATACCATCCAATTTTATGTTTGAGGTTTTATGTTTCTGAGCCATGAAATAAATTTGTAAATTGCACATTCTCATTCAAATTTTTTCATGAAATGGATAATAAATAATATCTACACTAATTTATTATATTTAAATGAACATGATATTTAACTACATATTGCAACAATCGCTTCAGATAGGCTCAATATTTCTTTCTCTTATTTTCAATCTAACTGGGTTGCTTATTAACTTTCCAATTTATTAATAACTTTCACCACTGGAGACAATTTGCCAGTGGGCATACCTTTAATTTCATGAGAGGTTATGCGCATTATCTGAAGATAGCATTACACTCTCCCAACCCAAGAAAACAAGCTAGACTTAGGAAGAGCTTCAGTACAACAGATCCAACTGTTATTTATGGGTTTTCCTGTAGTTACTATTAAGTCTGGAGGCAGCAATTACACATACATGAATTAACCACTCTCCTGACGCATTATTTTTAAATTTTCATTCAGAAAATGACATTTTTAATCTGACTTTCTTTTTCTTTTAGTATTTTTTAGTATTTTAGTATTTTTTTAAAAGAAGTCCTTAATTCCTTTTTTCTTAAACTTATATTAAATTGTTTATCCTTAACTTTTTGTTGAATATTTTGACTATTTCTTATAAGTTTTTTAATATTACTCATTATTTTATAAGAGCTGAAAATATTGAATTTACTATATCATGTGATGCATTAAGTTATCAATTTAAGATGAATTTCCTCTTTAATTAAAGAAAAATATGTTTGCTATTACATCTTTCTACAAATTTCATGAAATATGCATCATAGGTTGCCTATGCTCATTCAAGTTCAAATAAGATAATTTCAAAAATATCTGCTAGATATCCTGAGTATTCCATCCACAAATGGCATCTAGCATTAAAAAAAAACTACTCTGAGTCTATAAGTTTACTCGGCTAGATCACAAACGAAGACAAAAGTTTTGGGTAGGATGAGTATACTAGTCTGTGATAGTAAAAGGAACCACCTATCAGACGTCAGGGAAGTGGTTAAATATATACCACAAAATTACAAATAGCATATTTTAGCAACATTAAAAAGTACAGTAATGAATATGAAAATTTATCTCTATTTTATATTATTAAATATCATGAAGATTTTTCAGGGTTCCTGGCAAGCCAACATGGCAGTACCGAGATACATGTGGTCCCATCTTCACATCAACTTACCAGGCAATCACCAACTCCTCTTCCAATTTATGCACTGAATTTGTACCTACTTAAAACACACTATATACAATTTTATAAATATATATATATATGTATTTTTTTCAAAACTTTTATTAATATGCAAGGTCTTAGAGGTTTCTTCGGGTAACATATTCAATTCCTTAATAACTATATTGATAAATAAGTACTTAGCCACATATGTTATTTATTTTTCCTGATTTTGATTTATCCTGATGATCACAGCATGCTACATAATTTGGTTTACTACTCTGTTTCTTATCGCACCCTATGTGTTTATTACTTGAAAAGCCGCAACTACACGATTTATCATTTTCTTTTTTTCTAATATAACTTTAACAGGACAATCAATTAAATAAAAGAATCAAACTTGGCTACAATGTCTTGGTAAGATCATTCTCACGTTATTGCCTCATTGTCCATGAAACTAAAGGAGGTCATCAATTAATTCATGCTATCTGCATAACCTACAGAAGTGAAATAAGGGTAATGAATACAAAAACAACAAACAGCTGTAGCTAGAAACTGCAATAAGAAGCAGAACATGCAACATATTGGTAACAGAGATGAGGCATTACACATACATAAAATTCAAATCTGAACCCTTACACAAAAAACTATAGTACACCAAGAGGACAGACTATACTCTTTTCACCTTAATCCTAACAACATTAATTATAAAGGTATTACCTCTTGCCCAAAGGGAGGTCCAGGCAGCTGTGACGTAACTGCATTCAGAACTTTCACAGCAGTATCAAATTCCCATAGTCTTGCATGAAGGTCTTGCATTAACTGGAATACTACCTTCTGAAAAAAAGTCAAACAAATGAGTATTAATAACGGAAAAAGAAAGACAACTTTCACAATTACTATATTCATCAAAATTGTCATTTCTTGCTCACTTATAATTTAAATGAATATTCATATGGCCCATCTCAAAACAAGGAATATCACTCAGTAGTATCCAATCTAATGTACCCAGAAATATACAGGTGAGGTACAGAACTGGATAAAGAAAACTTAATGCATAAATACCAGATGCAATTGGTTAAAAATCACAACCGAAAATTTAAAGAAAAAAGCAACATATACAAAATGAAGAAACAAATTATAAGTCAGATGTACATGAGTTGGTAATATACATGCATTAAAAAAAATATCTGTATACATATAGAGGTAAGGAAATCATAAGTAATTAGATCATAATTGTTAGAGTTCTATTTTTGTACATTGAATACAATGTCCTAAACTACATTTCAGTGAAATATCTTTCTCTATTTCAATATGAGAATTTCAGGAAATAAACACCATTGAAAATATATGGCATGATAACTTATAACCAAGAGTACATTCAATACAATATCATAGCATTGATATAAAACAGATATTAATATTTCTGAACCTTTAAACAAATTTCTTACGTTTATCTAAAATGTTGTACATATGGACTGATAATTATATTCTGGTACCCATAATGTTACATCATATTATATTTTATGGCAAGTTCCCACTCTACATGAAAGCAAAATTATTTTCATGTATATACCTTTAAATGTGAATCATCTAGTAGAAGCGGAGCTCTCTCTTTAGCTGGTTTACTCTCCACATATCTTCGAAATGAAGGAAGCTGCCTGATTGCTTCTAAATCTGCAGCAGTGAGAGCTTTAATAACAGGTTTCAGGTCTTTCAATGAGCAACAAAGAGCATTAACAGAATTCCCATAGAAGTGTTCCATTAAACAAAACTTGAAGAGAAACACATAAATAACAAAATAAGCACATATTTATAGATTGAGTTAAATCCTTTAATCCACAAAGTATTAGAATGATATAAATTTAATCTTAAAATAGTAAAGTAATTTTAGTGATACTTAAACTTAAAAGTTTAAATTATCACCATTTTCTTACATCACTAATACTTCTACATTATCTCAGCTCATAATGGAACTTAGAAATACCAAAGGATATTTTACCCAATTGAATAAAAATGTCTACTTGATATGAGCTTACCTGATACATTCTCATGAATCCTGCTAAAGAGTTGTCAAGGTATAGGAATGTATCCACAAGTATCTTCAAAGTTCTTCCGCCCAAATGAAAAAGGGATTCAGAAGAAAACGTGAACTATAACAGAGAGATTATGTTACCAGGAGATATTAATGAAAATTAAGATTATTTGATTTAATTATGTTTTACAATAATTGAAAATTAGTTAGTAAGTTCCATTCTTAATTATTAATATATTTATACATTTTGCTATATGAGTAAAGGTATCATTGAATTAAAATACTAACCTCCTCAATCATTCTTGGAAGAATAGCAAAAGAAGACAAAGATGATATACACTTCAGACTAAGATACAATAGAGCATGTTCAGAAATATAACGTCCCAGCAGAGAGGGAGCTGTTGACATACTAAATATAAGAACTATTGGCAATTTTTTCAAGTGGTTCCTGAAATAGAGAAATAATTAACAAAAATGATTCAATTACAAGGAAAAAATATCTCAAGTAATTGATAATGTAAAGGCATACACATAGCACCATCCTTATGCAACCATAAATTTTCAAAACTACTTTACAACTTACTTAGAAATGTATATAAGGTCTTGTAAAACGCTCGGTGATGATCCTTCAACATCAGATACAATGATTACCAAAGGTGTTCTCAAAGTATTGGAATTGGCATTTTTCTTTTCTTTGCACATTTCATTTTCAATTCTAGAATACCATTGACTTAAAGATAAGAAATTGAGCCTATTTCTCTTGAACTCAGACATAAGAATACCGTCATCATCATCCTCTTCAGATTCTGCACTATCTGTACTATCCCTTTCTTCCTCAAAGTTACTTTTTTTGGTCTTCTTCTTTTTCTAATCAAGAGGAACAATTAATTGACGATTACAACATCTAATGCAATTCACCAAAATGACAAACTAACAAGAAGTAAAAACCTTTAAAATCAGAAAAATTTCAGAATGTGCTTTAAAATATTACTGTCTTTAGAGAATTATTTAGAATATGCTTTCTACAAGTTTCTCGAGACCTAGTTTTTTACAGGTCAGTAGTTTATCTCAGATCAGTTACAAGGATTATTTTATGATTAAGATCAATTTAATCATTATTTTAGTGGCATATATTGTTCAAATGAGTAATACCTTAGACTGGGGAACAGCAGTAAACTGACGAACAATCGATTCAACAGCAACTTTGATTGAGGGACAATCTTTTCCTTTCAATAATGCGACGTGATTAGTTACATTTTCTTTTATTTTTGATGTAAGATATGAAAATATGTGTACATGATCTGCCAATGCCAATCCTATAAAAATGATAAATTACAATAGATCAATAGAAAACTTTAGTTCGTTTGATTTTTATGTTTTGTTTGATTTGTCATAAAAAATGTACGACACTAATAAATATTTCTCTTTTCTTATAAATAAGGTTTACAAAACATGGAAAATCTATTACATTCATAGATGTTACTTCGAGTTAGAACAATTTTAAAAGAAAGAATAGTAAATAAATAATCTTTAATACCTGGAAGCACTATGGCAGCTGGAACTAAATAAGACGAAGCGTCGGACAACATTTTTCTCGAATTTTGCACAAATTCCTTAATTTCATCAACGAATTTTCCATATTCGTGGCTGTAAAACTCCTATGATTGAAAATTAACAGACAATTGTATAATTGTACATGCAATGACAAAATGATAAAAAATGACTCACTTTCTGTTTTCGTTCTGTAATTGCTCTAAGTTTCTCATATTCCCTGCACCAGTGCTCATCAACAGGAGCAATTCCTTTCCGAGTTCGTTTCTTCCCAGATGATTTAAAAACGAAACACCCCTAGGAAAAGGTACTAATGCATTATAAAAATTAAATACATAACATATGCAGATTAATTAGTTAATTGACTTCAGTACCTTTGACACAGATATTGTGGGATCCATTATTGAAGATTGTAATTCAGCTTTACCAAAATAGAATCAACAGGTGATACATAGCGATATTCACGACGATTTCCCGCGAATATTACTCCATGCTACCAATGACTCGTCGCTTCTACACCCTCATTTGTTTCGGTTAGCCGCAAGCAGACGGTTTCAGGATTCAGCAGTGCTTGTTCGGAGCGATTCTTGCAGTATCTAAAAGTTGTCTTTCGTGCATATATTGCCTTTATTATTTATATTACTGTACTTATAAATTTAAAGAATAGCTTATTTAGAGTGTGAAATGGAAACTTATGTATTAAATTCAGCCTAGTTTTATTATCCATTTTTATTTGTATACCGTTCTTGGGAAGAGATCAATTTACTAATCAACAAAAATATATTAGGTATGTTTTACTAGTCGAGCACTATTTTCATTAATTTTCATGAATATCTTCAGATAATATTTGTTTTTCAATAAATCTGATAGTATCAAGCTCAACTTTCTGTCTGTCTAAATATTCACTCGTCTTTGGCCATAAATTTTCATTGGTGAAGTTCCCCCTATGCACTGTTAGATTTCATACTTTAACCTTAATTTAAACTTCAATAATTATAACTTATCATTGAAAAGACAGCATTTTGTTATAGAAGAGGGATATTATTTTCAGCTTCAATCCTAGTAGAAACTTTACTGAAATAGGAAATATCTTACATACCGCTGGCGCAAGCGGTTTGATCATACGATAGCCCGGTAGGTCTGGTAGCGTATTAAGGATATTGAAAGAGCAGAGCACCTTAATACAGAATTTTGCTCGTCCGAGAAGCGAATGGGTCAATATTTATATTGAAAAGAAAGAGAATGCGAATACAACTTTATATTAAAAAAAAATTCAATGTTTATGAAAATCTACGCCCTTCAAAATTATAGCGACAGCGGTTCGCTGCAATCCAAGGTGCTGATATTAAGCATATATTACTTCGTGGGCATCGACTCAAGTACCTCCGCTGCCTAATTTTTCCAAAGTTATCCAATTAAAGTTCTCTTCAGTCACTTTCTATTGTTTCAATGGTCATGAATCAAGTGATTTTGTCAAGATATTCAGTTTCTTTAGAGTTACTGAATTATAAATTTCACTCTGATTCCTTAAAACTTCATCTACAATTGAGATAAGATAATTACTTAAAAGCATCATAATTAATGCCCAACTTCTCACTGAAAATATGTCATTATCGAGTAATGAATTTTCGAATAAAACGTTTCACCAAAAATGATTTTCAACTACATCACATGATATATTTGAGTTGCAAAGATTCAGTTGATATAGAGGAATGCAGTTCAAGATACCCTATCCCTTTGATTGCTTTAGATTCTACATTATAGTGATTTTATGTTTTCTCTATATCACACATCTTTCATATAATATCCAAGTTAACATTAATTTACCTTATAAAAATAAGTGAATTATCTATAAATATTGGACATTTGACCTACTGTTCATTAATAAAATTAAGGAAAGCAATTTAATACACTTTCAGTATAACCATCATTCTTTGTACACAATTTGTAGTTATTTCAACTACTCAACATCCTAATTGTCTTGTTCCATATAATGCGGATCTACTAAGAGAGTATGGAAAGTACACTTCAGAGACGTTTCTATTTTAATATACTGAATATGTATCAGTTTTCTGGTAAAAAACTTCTCGGGCAGAAGCATATAAACTATTCAAGGCAACTCTAAAGCTGTCTTCAAATGTTCCTTAATTATGTATCAAAATTCTCTTTATTTGTTCTTGTTATTTATCAAGATCAGTTTAAAAGCACTAAACTGCACATGCTATTGATAGGACCTTCAGAAGATATTTTACTTACAAAATGCAGTAAATGAAACATAACCATTGTATTTCTTAAAATTTAATGATGATTGAATGTTTTTAATGTGAGTTCATAGTAAAACAGCAAGATGCTGAGTTAACCAATCAAGGAAGGAGATTTAGAAAATCACAGATTCTTCTACTGTATAACAGAATGCTCAATGAATAGTTTGATATAAAAAGCTGTTGAGTATAATATTTTCCCTTAATCAAAAGTTTTAGTCTAATTATCAAAACACATAATCACTTTAAGAAAAGTTGCATACTATTTCAAGAGTAAATGAAGCCAATTTCAATTTATATGATCTTTCAAGACATTGATATGATGAATGTATTCTTCTGGAGTGATGAGTATAGAAGATCATATGTTGGAAACATATACCAATACATTACCTTAAAAATAAAAGTAGATTGTCTGTATGGGATGAGAAATTTAATTTACAGTATATTTGTAAATTTAAAAGATAAAACATTTTCTTATGCCATGCCCAGAAGTTTTCTCTTTTGAATATTGGATGAGAAATGACACATGAAAAGGACAGACATAAAACATACCAATATTCTATAATGCTCCCAAGAGAAAATTAAATTAGTAGAAAAATTACTGAAAGAAGATTTTCATCAATGCATTCACTTTATTGTCATGAGTCACGATAGTCCCTGGATTTACTACACAAGAAAAAGGTTGACTGTAAACCAATTACAGATGATGTTGAAGATTTTAGTGAGCAAGGCAGAGGCATAGTTTAGTGTCTGTACCAGTAGCTGTCATTGGTAAAGGAGACTGAAGAAACGGATTCAAAATAAATTATAGAAATATCCAAGTAATCAGTCATATTCATTTGCAAACATATTTTCACAAAAACATTAAATTCCTATTAAGTATGTCATTCACAGCAGCCTTGGTAAGACTGGGGAAGGCTTCTACAGAGTTAAGGTAAAAACTTCTTCCTTGCTTTGATATTATAACACAACAACACCCTTAAAATGGTAAGAATGGGGTTTTATTTCTTTTGATGGAACAGCAGAAGTTTTGACCAAGAAGTATATATATATGGGTCTACCAATATGTTCATTGTAAACAAAAAACAAATCTTGTTTTGGTAAACAAGAGTGAAGGCCACATTTGGTTAAATTTGCTTCTTTCCATTTTCAAATATTAAGTGTATACATAAGCATATTTTAATGCTTATATATTCACTTAACCATACATAACCTGGAAAAATTATGCTAACAAAGAATGGCTAAATCTATTATGGTGACCTCTTTGTCAGGGACTTTATTTACATATCATAATGCAGTTTCATCTGCCCAATATCCAAACAATGATTTTTAAAACAAACCAAAATATGATGCATGTACAGGGTTAATATTGTACAGACATATTTGAACAAGTGTCCACTGTATTCTGCTCAAGAAGCAGCAATATGTCATTGTGGCCTCTCTTATCTCCCTTCATAAGAACATATGCCCCATCATGGCCTCCTCGTTAGATCATATACCCGCTATTATGATATCCCAAAGCCATACTTTTTCTGAATGAAGAAATAAACTTTGTTGCAGTGTTTCTTGTAGTACCAATCATATTATGAAACATGAACACATGGCAAGAGACTCATCAGTTAGATAGCATGGAAGATTATGGTCAAAAATTATGTGTCTCTCTCATTACCGTCAAATATCCTGTGTACAAGAAAAACTTCAGTGTGGTTTTTATCTCCAAACAGAAAGAGTTCTGGCTTCCATTATTAAATGTTATAATTTACAGATAGTAAGGTCAAAAGGCTATACTAGTGATGAATATATTTGTATACTGTACATCTGTGGTTGAGGATTCATCTCACTGCATTCATAAATACAAACTTGTTGCCATAATTGATGAAATAGCCAAGATATATTCCTGTGAATTCTTGGACAATTAGCACAGGGATCTTAACTTACTATGCCTGTAACAAGTAGAATAAGATCAAAGGTGATATCATCTTCAAACCACAGCTGTACTCACAGAAACTTGTAGCTAAGAAATCTAAGACCGCGCAACTTTTGTAAGTGACCCCATTCCTGAAAATAATTCATGAAACATGCCCAAGATTAAATGATCTGTTATTTTTATTAGCCACAGCCTTGCCTTCTTCCCCTTCAAGTTAGGTACAAAGTCTGATTTTTTCTAACTAAAACCAATATGATGCATAAAAGCCAGCCTCAGTATGCACCCTCATCATTGGAGGAAGCACTGAAAACACCAGTGGGGGAATCAACAAAGAGTTTTACTGTCATCACCAACTTCCAAAACCCGTGATGAATTCCAGAAATGTCCCATGCAATGTTGGTTCTATTTTTCCCTTTTTTTTACTTTTTACTTATATTTTTTAACAAAACTTCTTAGTGAAACCACATGCTATTCTTCCAGTCATTAAAAAGCAGTGGTCACTTTTCCATACAAAACCAATGGAAAGAAAGGGTGATATTATACACCCATAAGGAACAAATAAAATCAGTTTTTACCTATAGCCTACGTCTATTTAACTCTTGAAAGAATCTAATGATGATGTAGATGTGTCCATCAGTTTATGGGGTGCACTTGATATTCAACAAAATCAAGCACCCAAACAGACTAATAATAGCCTTTAAAAAAGGCTGGTGATACCTATGAAAGGCAATAATGGAAAAAAAAATAATTTTCCAAATTTTCTTCCATATCAAATCACAGATATTGATTTCATTATCTTGCTTATATAACTTCAGCAACAGTGCTATAAACAATAATTGATGCATTTCATTCAACACCAACATCACAAACTCAACAAGAAAAACACTCAACACAGTACATTTGGACCAATATATACTATGTATTAATTAGTGTGTTGTGTTATATATGTATATATACCTATAATTATGCATAAAAAACCAATAGAACTTGGCATTCATGCAGTAATTAAGAGGAAACTTTATCAGCAAACTCTGAGTTAAAGTTAACTGTTTTAACTGTTCACAGGCAAGAGCATACTTTGAAAATGTTAAGAATATTTCAAATTCTGGTAAGTAATTTTTAAGTCATTTCCGGAAACTGCAGTATTCTAATGTATCAATGAAGAACAAGCACATTTTACCACCCAAAATAACTCTGCAATTGTACCAATGAAACATACAATGTACATTTAATACATAACAAAATATTAAATTGATGTTTACAAATTAATTCATGCAAGATATGTATGATCATATGTAGCCAGAGGATAGAAAACCATACATGCTTTACGTAAGTTTGTATGAATTTGATATATGATAGGGCAAGACTGAAAATTTTTAAAACTGTTTGCATGGCACTTCATCTTAGTTTTTGTGCACTCTTAAAGATGTCATGATTATGTGTTAATTATGACACTTAGCTTCATAAGTGTGGGCACAAAATCCAACTGTGCAACCACAGAAAATTTATGGTTCAGAGCCATTTTCCTCACAAAAAGAAAATTTTCAAGTGTCAAATAGACATCTTCAAAGCTATATTTACAATTTTACTTTGACCGGAGCTCATAAAGCATTTTGAAGAGGACTTTTAGCCTATATGAAGTATGATAGAAAAGGAGAATAGACAAATCCCATTTGGGGGTCTTAATCAATCTTGATGGGATACATATTATTACAAAATTGTTACTTTTCATAGGAAAAATTAAGAGAATTTCAATAGAAGAATTGATTCATTTTACTAAAGAATAATGAGTAAAACTTCAAATATGTAATTGGGGAGTTCAGTATCACTTAATTTTCATTTATTTTCACATCCACTGCAGGAGCAAATAGTTTCTTAAAAAAATTTATTTTTGGTCTGAATTGGATGGAAAGCTATATGCTGATATGAGTTCTTAAATAGCAAATCTTAATAATAAAGGCAAAAAAATGCACTTTGAAATGCAAGGAAAAGAATATGCTTTCAGTATCAATTCCATATACAATTTTGAAAACCTCAAAAATTTCTTGTCTTATAAATTATAAACTTATGCACGCAAAATAAAATGTGTAAAATATTGAGTAAACATCTTTTGTTAATTCATTCAAATATTTTATGTAAAATGGCTCTGTAGAAATTTAATTATATTATTTTTCAAAGGTGTTGATCATTGGCATGGACACACTTGCAAAGAAAAACAAACAAGTTATAAAAAAGCACAGTCCATTAATATAATTAGTGCTTCAAATTTCACCATTCATTCGAACACATTTTTTGCTTTACACTTGGGCTTGCCTGCACACTCTCACATCCCCAAGTTTGTAGATTCAAATTAAAACATCACTCCTCTTTGCTGCAGTCTCTTCCCTCTCACAGCAGAAAAAATATAAACTGCACTCAGTCCCATATGCAATGTTTCCTCTGCTAAAAGAGAATGCTGTCATTTTTAAATTTTTCTAAAGAGTATCCAGGTATGCTTTCTTTTTTCTTTTCAAGATATCACCTCATCCAAATATTCATTACTTGTGCAAATCACTTTTTCATTTTCTCACATTGCACCAATTGTGCTAAGGGCTGAGGGGAAGGAAAAGTTCTGGAGATATTCAATTCATGGAATACATAATTAATTTAAAGTAGAAATTCAATTTTCTCCCACTGAAAATGATTGGATACGTTTCAGTCATTGAAGCTTTGTTCTCTCTTTGCTTGTATATCATGAGTAAAAAAATTTCTTGAACGTATATCTTTCCATCACCTCTTTTTTTTTCGACACTGCTGTCCACATGTCACCCAATATATTTCCCTCTTCGCAAAAGGGTTCCTCAGCTTCCTTGTTAGCCACTTGCACTTGCCTCAGATCTAACAGAAGAGAAGTGTGCATTGGCGGGTTTTATAGTCAAGGGGGTGAAGTGGTAGGGGGGGAGGAGTAGATGGTACCACTGCTGCCTTAGACAATGGCTATCCTCCCCCTCCCCCAACTTGCTCCCTCACATCCTCTCCTCCACACCAAAGTTTCACTGGTGAAAGGCACAAGAAAGGACTTTCAACATTTCTATATTCAAAGGCAAGAGGGACAAGGTATATAAGGTATTGGTAAATTTTTCTTTTAGGGTATGAATGCCATACATGAACAAAATGATTGAAAATAAATGTTAATTAACATAAAAAAATGTCTACCATGATGTTTCATTTACTGTAAATTATAAGGAAATAAAAATGTAAGATTCAAGAATATATAAAAAGATTCTTTTCAATTATTTGTTACTGCCTCCACTTTTCTAGATAATAGAAAAAATTACTGCAATATATTTAATTTTTTTTTTAAATTAAAACAAATTATTCAATTAATATGAGAAAGGTATTTGATATTCTATACAAAATCAAAACTAAAAGGATAGATTTTAAAAAAGTTTTCCCATTTTATCATTAAGAGAGGGTACTCATTAAGTGATTATCAATTTAATAACTATATGAATTATTTGAATATTGGAATAAAAATGATGTAATGATGGATAAATGTACTTTATGACTATATTGGGTTTGGTATCCTGGATAATGAGCCTGTTATAGGCACATATAAATAAAGTTTTGAAGCATGCGTGCACAAGGCTTTTAAATGTTTGAGGTGTACTCTTCAAAAAGTAGGGATGAGAAAGGTGCCTCACTTAGCATGCCTAATGAGGTTGTGAGCATGTAAAAATCTTCTTATGACTTCTTCAAAACACGAATCCCTGTAAACTACATGCATTTCTAAAAACAATACTACTTCACTCTCCTAGCACCATACATGCCATAACATGCCTGACCTTATAACCAATTTGTTAAATGAATATATATTAAGTCGCATTCCAAAAGTTCCAAACAACATCTACTGACTTGATTGGAAAATTTTCAACTACATCAATGATCACATGATGTTCCTGCATTTCTTTTTCCTTTAGATACCATTAACTAACTTGTCTAGAACTATCTAGTATTATGTAAATGATATGGCTTATTATACTTGATATTTCACCCCATATGTACTCAAATTTATAAATTGATTAATGGAGACATTGTGGAGGACAGACATTAAATAGGCATATATGGTTTTTCCATAAGATTTTTAGCATAACAGTAGAGGATCTTCCCTGATAGGTAATACAAATGTTCAGTGCTACAAGAAAATATGAGATATATACTTTTTACAGCTTAGCTATGCAAGGATATACACTCTCATGGCAAAAATAAATAATAAAACTGAAAGAGTGAAAGAAAAGTAAAAGAAATAAAATTCAATTGATAAGAGATGAAAATTAAGTGGATAATAGATTATAAAAGAGAAAGGTTTTAAAGGAAGGCGTGCAGATGTTGCAATGCAGATACTTAAGATACACTGTGATTTCCTTTCATCTGTCTCATAGTGACAGATTATTTTTCCTGAGATGGAAAACACAGTAATTTTATAAATGTTATAGCTTTGCAGTATCTTGGAACAATCATCTCTTCTTAAAACATTTGAGATGACAATTCTAGTAAATAATGTAAGATAAAAATGATTATAGGTGCATTTGCATTGCATTGAAGGATTTATTAAGGATGAATTGGGCACTATAACTGTTCTGTGGATGTTGCCTATGAGGAGAAAGGGAGAACGAGCGTGATCACTAGAGTTTGAGAGAATTCAGGCTAGCCATTGAACTCCTTCTAGAGATGCCAATGGGAGGAACACTAACCAATGATGTTGTCCCAAAGAGTTTGTACCAGCCTATGACAATATTTGAGAGGTTCAGGTCATCAAGCATTATCTGAGCAACTCCCATGAACACTTTTTTCCCTTCAATCCTTCCATAGTCACCCCACACAGTAACCTGTAAGAAAATATAGATGATTTATTATTTTCAACATACATTTATAAAATTTATGCATACATGGTGCAGTTGAACAAGTCCTTTAGTTACCTACTGTTGTTTAGAAGCTATAAGATACATAATTGAATTTTTAAAATGTATTTATTAAAAATAATTACTACCAATTCTTACATTCTTCATAATTTATAAGTTACTGGTATGAAAATTACTTTCATAGAATTTTGGACTGTATTCCTAAGTAATGAAAAAATTAAATGAATTCATATTATGAATTATATTTTAAAGTTAGTAATTTTTAATTAATAGAAGAACTTAAGGAGTGATAGATGGGTATGTTGATAAGGTTTTGTGATAAACTTTAGGGGAATTATTTGATTAAAGAAAGTTAAAACAGAAAGTGAAAGATTCACATCAATCTATATTGCAGCATCTAATATACCTATATTTTCTTGCTACATTGGCTCTAGAGAGTAAAAATAATATTTTATAAGAAATCTATGCTATTGCACCTTTTTCCAATTTAAGGTCCATTCATTGAACCCATAGTTGACAGATCGAAAAATTCATTTTCTTTTTAAAAATTTAGAATGTAGCCTTAAAAATAAAATTTATTGAAAAAATGAAAATTTCATGGTTACCTGCAAAATGCATCCTTGGAATGGTTCTCGGAAAGATAATTGTTGTTGATAAAGTGGATCCAAAGTCCTTCTTGCTGTAGAAGTTTTCGCTTTAGCAATACATCGTTTACCATTCACTAGATATACTTTAACATATGGAGCTAAAATGAAATAAATAAGGGATTAAAATGTTCATCTCTGTAACAAAAACTATGTTATTGTTGTAAATTTATAATACAATTCGATGTTTTGATAGAAGTATCTTTAGGCTATGATTTTGTACTGCAATACAATAACCTTTTAGTGAATAGGAAATGAAATGTTTAATTATGAAAAGCATTTAAAAATAATGTGTATTCTGAGTTTATTCCAAACAGTACATTGCTCATTAATAAGAATAGGGGATTCTTTCATCCTGTAGTTCCCTTTTCACAATTTATTCATAAGTAAAGAAGAGAAATATACAAGAAATATGTTCAAAAGAAATTAAAGTCAATTTTCTAATGAATATTTGTAAACATTAATAATGTATTTGGAAACTCTTCAATAAAATAATTATTAAGCCTAAAATAAAGTGCTGAAAAACTCATACTGTAAATTCCAAATAAGTATATGCATATTTATCTGAATAACCATCTTTACAGATTTGAATTATAAAATGAAAACTGTGGATGAAAATTATAACAATTATCATAAAAATAATTAGTAGATGAGTGAATGATACTATTAATTTTAATGTTTACTTTTGTAAAAAAATGGGCAAAACTTGCACATAAATTGTCTTTTAGTCTCCATATTACATGAATAAAAGTCTTACCTGGCAGCACCTTGGAGCCTTGTCTTGCTTGTAAACCTCTAGCTCGGATAACTTCAACCTCTAAATAGCCTTTCTGTTGGCACATGGATAACTGTATATCTCCAAGTGAAGGAGCTCCCAAAACTTGTCTACCAACCAGTTGTCCTGGGCCTAGGCCATCGATGAAATCTGATAACTGGCCTTCTTGTGCCAATCGAAGAGATGGTGGCATCCAGCTGTCGGCCGGAGAAATTGCTTAAGTTCATAAACTTTTAAAACCTCTCCTTCCCAGTTTTAGCAGGAGGGAGAGAATAACATCTATAGCTGTATCAAATTTCAACAGTATGGCCATTTCTTGAAGAGCTCTACTGAGATAATGATGCAAATTATGTATGATTTAAATCACAGAAATCTACTGTAAATTAATATATCAATCAATGTTTACTAAATTAGTTAGAGAATATTGTAAACATCTGAACTTTTGAAAAGTTGTTTGTAAATCCTCCAGCTTTCATATATTGGACTTTTATACTACTTTATAAACTTCATTCCCTTAAAATCTTTATTTTAAAGCTTATGCACAATGGCCCTTGATAAACGTAAAAGTAAGGTAGCAGATTTTAGTATGCAACAATGTATTTTAGTGGCAATGTGATTTTTTTAAAGGAAAAATGCCACATGCCTTTATAATTCCAAAATAGATGAGTTTTCCACTGAATGCATTCCATGACAAAAACATGGTCATGAATCATTTGATGAATTGATGAAACAGATATGGAATATGTTAGCAGTGTACATAACAGTTAAACAAGTTTGGAAGTGAATGTCTATATCTGATAAGGTAAGGTGGGTCACTGTGTCAGTATTGAAGTCATTACTGCTGGCTCTCATTTACATCTCAACATTTCAATTTTTACTCTATAAGCCTAATTTAAAGGAAAATAAATAAATAATGTTAATTTATTCTCATCACAGCTGTTGAAATGTTGAGATATATTTACCATGTTCAGATTTATGTCTAGGCAGAGTGCTCTTTCTAAGCATGGACTGGTAAGAAAAAGTAAAAATTAAGAGATAGAATGAGGTTTCGCTTTCTATCTATCATCTAGAAATTCTTTCTAAAAGTGATTAAAGTTCTCATTTCCAGTATGATGGTTGATATTAATAACATAGTAATAACTGAACAAAGCATGAGCCAAATAAATGAAGATGAAATTCAAGCATTTCTTTATAGAGTTCTAAAAATAGCAATATTAAAGATACACATACTTTAAAAGAATAGTATTGTTAGAAGCACATATTAAAGCAATGTACATGCATTAAGAAGCAATCCATGCATACTCTAACCTGATAACTCCTATGGTTAATTTCTCTCCTGTAAAACTATAATTAAAGATAAATATTTTAATAATGATAGTTAAAACAAAATTGAGATAGTGTTATTTGTTGTTGTCGATAATGTTGTCAACCTTATTCTTCGTTACTAAGCAAAAAAACCTGTGCCCAAATAAGAGAACTTTTGGCATTCCATAAATCACTAATACTTATTAAATGAAATGAATAACTAAAGACTAACACAAGTTAAAAGGAGTTTAAATGAGTTTTCATTGATAATGGTACTATCAAACCTAGCATCTAACAAACTAAATACTAATTATAGGTAGAAGCAAAATATTCATGTATGTAAAAATATTTTCATAAGTATGCCAACACACCATATATACAATGGGGTTTTTCACATACATACATATACATACACACATACACACACCAACATTACCCCTGTTTGAATGTGCTGATAGAATAAAAGAAAAATGAGAAAATGTTTGATTGAAAGCGTAGATATATACATAAATTGTTTTGTATGAAAAGGTAAATAATTAAATTTTACTTTCTCCATTGTGTAATAATTGAACTTTTATTATATAATTTCTGGTTGATTATTGATAATATTGTATAACATGTTATCGTCTCATAACTAATTATCTTTAACGGAGACTCTTGTATCAACAGTCGATAATTTTTCTTCAAGAGCTTCTGCTGCTTTTTAGTTTGATACCCTAACAACTTCAATAATTTTATATAAAATTCTTTATCTTTTTAGATGCTTTAGGTGAACATTCTGAAATTGATTGAATTGAGTGCTTTCAGTAACATTCAAAGTAAATTTATAGTTTGACTGTTAAGGAGTTTTTATGCTTTGGATCATTCAGCAGTGTTTTTGAAGGGGATAAGCTGATCTGTAAGTAGTAATCAATTGAATCTATTAGTTTCAATTCATCCTTACTTGATCAATAGATAAGATATATTTTATTTATATGAGGACAGTAAGTTCAGATAGATTTAGGCTAATAACATGAGACTTTTTATAATAAAGGGGTTTTAAAAGAAGTGTAGGGATCTTAAAAGATTAAAACTTACTCAATATCCCAATTTATAATTTTTGAAATTGATATTTTATTAGAACAGAAATTCTATGAGATGTCTTTCAGAATGTTTCCCTACAAGGAAAGAGACATTCATTCATTTGTAAATTGCAAAGGTTAAGCATATGGAATTTAATTAATATTTCTAGGACAAAATCAAATTAATAAATTATGTAGAAGGAATTTGAATATGCTATAAAATGATTCGGAATATGGAGTACTTTAAGACGTTACCATATGTTTGTGAATTGAAAGTCATGTATTAACTGCATGTTCTGATTTTAAAATAGCTATAGTTTATAATTTTAACATGATGTATCTGATGATATAGCTTAACTACTTATACAAAACCTATGCCATGTTAAAAAATGTTTTTGTTGTATACTAAAAGTAATTGATGTAGTGGCTTAGTATATATCAGACTAAGAATCATTATAATCTTTCTATTAAATGAAAAAAAGGATTGAAAAAATTTAGGGAGAGATGATATGAAAGAAAAATATAGTTATAAATATAGTTCCCAATCTTTGACTATACTTATCAATCAAATTGATGAATTTAAGGTGAAGTATTTATTTATGATAACTCATAAGTTTCTTAAATAAAGTATCAGAAGTATTTTGTACAATTTTTATGTTTGTTTAATGTACGTATGAAAAAGGTATACATGAATTGATAAAAAATAACATTAATATCCTGGATACGTAATAAAATTTTTATTCTGGCTAAAATCCTTTCATTATTTTTTATCTTTATCCTTAAAACTGCTTTAATTTTTCTTTGAATATAAATCTTATTTTTAAAGACTATTACCTAATAAATGAACAATGGTTGTACCTACTTGGTTAACCTAATATATTTTTTCGCTGTAGCTTATTTGTCAAGGGAAGTTTGAATATGCTCTTTAGGGAGACACTTAGCTGCACAGTGCTTCCAAGATAGATCTGTTCCAGGCAATCAAGCAGTCCAAAGTCAGGAGCACAGCATAAGAACACCTATCTTTTGAGAGCACCTCATGATGTTGATTATTTTTAACTATGTAAAGTGAATTGGACAAAAAGGTTTTTGAATAATTGAGGACTACCTTTTTAAAAAGTACAAATGATCTAAAGATAAAGTACAAGAATGTTTTCTTTAAAGTATTTTTCAAGGACTATGGATCTCAATGATTTTATTCTGTTTAACATTGAATTTAATTTACATGACCGTTAGTTAATATTATCAATTACATAGCTAACAAAAATATTCAGATGCAATTTTTAGTTCTCAAGAAGAGGATTGTGTCAAATTAAGTAATTCTAATAATCTTCCATAAAAATAGAATGCCATATTATTGATGTCATAGAAACTTTAGATATATTATGAATTTATTGTATTCTTAGTTGAAAATTCAATTGGTAGGGGAACTGTATGTATGATGTTAATATGTTTATCGAGTTTAATAAAGTCATCACCAAGCACTTCATTAAACATCATGCCAGACTATAAACCAAGGAAGAATATTCAAATTCCTAAAAGATTATACAAAAATAAAAGAAGTGATTTATGTGTAACCCAAAAGCAAATGCCATTCAAATTTTTGCTAAATTTAACATTAATCCATTCCTAGCCAGTAGGTTGGTCAGCACTGAAAAGTTTGGAAATTCTCACATGAAAACCTGTGAAGAAAGGGGCAGAGCAGTGTGTAAATACTTGACTCCCAACCATCTGGACTGCAATTATACTAAAATACAAATATGGTCTTAATAAATTTAAAAATTCACAAACATTCAGCAAGAAAATTCTGTTTCTACTGCAACACTGTAAATATCCACAATGAAAGTAGCTGCATTCTGAGCAGGTAAATAAACATGCCTTCTTCACACAAAGGAAATCACAAAAATTAATTAATGATGGAGTTCACAAAAGCAACCATAGATCCACCAACTAGAAGAAATACAAGCCCACAAAGCCCAGAAAAAAGTTCAGAGCCTTTAGCTACCATAATATATAGACAAAAAAAAAGATCAAATGCTTAATGCGAAAAAAGTTTCAGTGAATTCAGTAGTAGTCTGATAATTAAGAATGATGGCAATGAAAAAATATCCAACTAAAAAATTAATATTGTACATATGTAAACCATGGAAAGATGTCTTTTCCTAAAAAGACTTGAAGATCTACATGCAGCCATCTCCGTCAATGAGAGAGATAGAGAAAAATGACTGTTAAAAAGAGGAACAGGAGGCATTATTGGCCCACGAAGAGGAAAAAAAATACAAGTAAAGGGAAAAAAAAAGGGTCGATGGGATGAGCCACGCATTCTTCGACTGCTACTTACGTAGAGCCCTCCGAACTTATGCTGTTCATACTGCCGTCCGTGGACTCTTTAGAGGGTTGCTTGACAAGCCGGGAATGAGTGGTAGTTGGAACGACCTCCTGACTTCGTTGGATGCCGCTAGAGCTACGTTTTCTACCACCCTCTGTTGCGGCAGAAATAAATGAGAGCAAGGGAGTGCAGGAAGTGAGTTGGCTGGATATTTTAAAATGGCATTAAGGGTAAAATATAAAAAAGGCTGAGGTAATGGTGGATTTATAAGGTTTATGGATATGGTAATGGGTGATACAGCTCTACTTGAGAACAACCTGAATGGTTCCCATAGGATAAAAAGTATTTACTTTTCTACAACATAAATACTGCCAATCCTCAATAATATGGCATAGATATTCTAAATGCAGAAATCAAGAAGAGGATCAACTCCTCTTTATATATTGTAATAAATATAAACCATGATTACAAATGATGCCCATCTCACACACTACAGACTTTTCTAAATAAAACTAACCAAATTGGGTTTTCAAAAAACTATTTGTATGACCCAAACATTCACAAAAGCAGACTGCATACCATGGCTGCAAGGACGCACCAAAACACTGTAATTAACTCGGAGCCAAAAAAGCCATTCTACACGCCACTACAACAAAATGAATCTACTGCTATATAGGGGGATAGAATAATGAAGGATGATAAGGAAGAATAATATGTTACCGGTTTTTTACCATGTTGTCATGGATAACACATCCAGGATGCTTTGGTAATGCAATCGATACACCCTTTTACCCAATCCCAGCTTAAGTTACTGCCAATAAACGGCAACTCCATTCTGCTCAGGCTTTCGCATACATCCCAACATCCAAATTACCTTCCACCCAATCAGCCAATATAGAAAGTTTCCTTCATAACATGCTGCATACTAGCATGTGCTGACTTCAACCATCTCATACAGTTAAGAGGTAGAATTAAAGTCCTTTATTGGAGTCGTCATTGTCATCAACAGTGGATTGTCATATGGTCAACTGGAGCTAATTCAGTCTCATTTGAAGGAGTTATTAACCAGGGTAAGGATCAGAGGCTTGAAATTTTATTCCAAATAAAAAGAGAAAAAATCAACAGATTAAGGCATGGCACAAATATTCATTTCCGCAAATTAAAAGTGGAATGAGGATTACTATTCAAGTAAAAAGAAAGTGTGGTTATTGAAATATTGAATTGAAAGACCTAATCAGGGCAGTAAGCGAATAATAGACTGAGGTCAATATTTGTGCCTAGTGGTAGTTTAAATGAAATTTTTTGTTTATATATCTTTGATGAAATGACATTCACTCATCATCATTTACATCTTGTGTTTCCAATTACTTAGAAACAAAATGTGCAGCTTACAGTAAGATGAAAGAATATACATACAAAACATATAAGACTCTTTAAATGATAAGAATAACAAAAATGCAAATCACAGCCATCTAATTCCATACTTTACACTTGGAAATCAAAAGATCATATAAAGATGCATTATGAAAGCATGTATGTGTAAAATATGAAAATTAAATGAACACAGGATGTATCATTAATCAAAAAAATTTCTAAATAAATAAATATTCATGAGACTGAAAAAATGCTATTTGATGAGAATTTATAGCCCAATTAATACTTTGTGAAGCTGTGCAAGGAAGCATTATTTTGTAAAGGAGAATATCAACTGTGAATGTCAACATGATTAAGTTTTTTTTGTCTGCTAGAGTCTCAGAGGGAAAGGAGTGGAAGGTGGAGGATGTTTATTTTTCTTGTGTATCTAGTGTCAAGTGAAGAAGTAGGGAGTGTCACAACCGAACCTGTCACCATCTTGGGAGCCCTCCCCGTCGCTTGAGACGCTCGAACCCTGTTTGACCAGATGCCTCACGTCCTCAGGCAACACTTCCTCGCTTCTATGGACGGTAAAGGAAGTTTTGCCTTTTCGGCCAAACCCTAACCTACGCTTCCGGCCTGGCCATGGTAAAAGGACACACACAGACATAATATATTAAGTTAGTGGAAACGGTATCAAGATGAAGAATGATGATTTTTTTTTCACATGAGAATGAGATGCTTTGAGGGGAGGTTATATAATTAATCGTAAACTCTTTTTATTATGACACTTAACTATAAAAACACTTAAAAGTGGCACTAAGCTACTTATTTTGTAACATGGAACACATTGCTAAATAGAAATATTCAAAAGACATGGAGAAAAAATCTTTCATTTGTTAAATAGAAAACTCCAATTTGATCATTAAGACACAAGCAATCATTTAAAACAAAGTTGAGATGGGCCGCAAAAGTTAAAGGCTTGAATAATAATTTATCTACGTTAAAGAGGAACAGTTAAAAAGTTCTATGCTAAGCCATAGGATTTGATTAATGACTCAAGATGACAAAGAGATATATGGAGAATCAAAGCTAGATTTATGAAAAAGAACACAGATTGAATTCTTGCAACATAGAAAATACCAGATTTAGTCATGCTCAATTTTAAAAATACACTTCTATAAATAATTAATATTTCCACTACAACTGAAAAATAATGCATGTGTAATTATACATATTATTACGTAAACTAAAGGTAAGGTGAGAAGAAAACGCACACCAGGGTTCCGTATAAGTAACACCAACATGAATTATCATTAATAAAAATCCTAGCAAAGAGCTCTACTAAAGTCTTCTCATCTACTAAATCATACAACTTGAAAATTCGCAGATCAAAAAACATCAAATAAGTAAAGAGGATGTACACAATGGGTGAATTCCAAGTGCTAAAAATATATATATAATATATATATATAGTATATATCAGTTGGTGTTTTTTCACTGAAAGAACTTACTTTGTCCCCCCTTGCCCTTCAACTTCTTGACTGTGTATACAAAAAACATACAATACGTTAGGTTAGAGGAAACCAAAAAGTGTTCAGAGAATAAAGGAGATTTGGGAGGTAGAGGGTATATCATCAACAACAACAACAACAACAACAACAACAACAACATCAACAACAGCAATTTTTAAAACTACTTCAATTTTAAATAATCATCCTTTATGCTAAAATTTCCAAATTTTATTTGAAAATTAATTTATGAATTTATTTATTAAAAAATATTTCTTTTCATTTTCAAATTGAGGCTTCAATATATATCAGATCTACACAAATTTAGTATTTCTTTACAATTTAAATTATTTGTGCAGCCATAAATACATGGTATTGGGTCTTTGAAATCCTTTAAGCATTGTAAGAGCAGGTCCTACTCGCTAAGAGAAAGCAATTAAGTAATCTAAATGGGGACCAAGATTCTATGCCCTTTGTTGCTCATTTAAAAATTTTATCGGCAAAAGAGTCTATTAATCAAGCAAGTAGGGATGTTTTATAATCCTCAGAAATAATTAAGATAGCAGACTAGTAAATGAGGTTTTTCAATATCTATTCTAGTAAGCTATTACTAATTGAAAAGTTTTTATCCGATGCATTTTACCAAAATTTAAAACAAAACAATATCATTTTTTATTTTTACAAAGATACAAGGGATGTTTATTGGGCTGGAGTTATACCTTACCTGTGGCTGAAAGTTGTGATGTAGAATTACTCTTTTTATTCAGACCAATAAATTGGCTAGGCTTTGTATTGCTTGCCATTTTTCTCCTGGTATTCTCTAAACCATGGAGATGCCCTACAGCTGTATCACTAAGGCTTCCATCACCTAAGAAAGAGAAAAATATATATTGTTATAGAGGACATTCCCTACTGGTTTACCAAAATTTTCACCAAAATTTGAAAAGTATAGTTAAAATTTAAGAATTAATGAGTAAAATGAATGAATAAGAATGTTAACTTAATATTATAAGATCTTGAAAAAAATTAAGTTTTATGGGTTATTATGATTATTAAATATGGACCATGATAATACATATTTTTTTAATCCCATATATGATAAAATATATGCTATCTAGGGAGTGGATTTTGCTGAATTATAGTAATGTATATAAATAAATTAAAATCAAAGGAATTTTCAGGGAAATTTTAAATTCCTGCTAAGAAAGATATATGACATAAATAACATACCTTTCATCAATTTTGAATTTGATTAATTCAAATTTTCACGAAATTCTATTGTGGATTTATAAAAAAACTAATAGAATAAATTCTCTAAATTTTAATGCACATATTTTACATTAAAATATTAAATGTATTTCTGTGGAGCAAAAATCATAATATAATATTTCTTTTATCTAAATAATTACATGGATATATTTGTTGAGATATATGTTACTACTATATGGCAGAAATGAATACTCCTCTACTTTTTCTATTTAAATTTCTAATTGAGAGCATTAATACAAAATATGTATACGTTTTTGGATTTTCCAGAAATATAATAATTTGATAAATGTGTCATGAATATCGGTTTATCATATTTAAATAATTTATTCATATTTAAATTCCAACAGAAATATTAATATTTAATAACATCATGTAGTCATAGAAGAAAAAATTATCTTCATAATTTATATAAATGTATTAAAAATATGGTAAATATTTATGACAACTTTAATGAACATTTTCTTCAACAGAAAATATTATCTTCTGAAATATGTAACAAATTTTTTACAAAAAGCATATCTTGCATAGAATTATATTAAATAATGAAAATATATGCCTTTACTTTTTCATGCCTAATAAAAAATAAATATTTTCATAGTACTGAGAACCATATTATCAGATAGTATTCTGTAATTAATTTTCAATCCATTTCAGAATATAATTATATTTTTTTAGTGAATATGGTAAGTAAATAAGATTTGCTCACCAGCTTTTTCATCAGCAGGAACATCAGCATTGGAGAGACTGCGGGCAAACTGTCCCCTCTTGGTGACACCCTGTGGTGTCCCGTGACTTGCCACCCCCCTGGATCCATACTCACTACACAGCGTGGGGGAAGAGACAGAGGAAGGACTACCATTAGCTTCCTGGTCACTACCATTAGCATTTTGGTTACTACGATTAGCATTAGCATCCTGATCACTACCAGGCTCATACTCATAATACTCAAGCTTATCATTTATGCATACCATTGCAGCATTGGAATGGGGACTGGAAGGAGGGGTTGGGGTATGAGCAGAAGCCCCTGTGCTCTTTCTACGACTCTTCGATGGAGAGCGCTTATTGTGCTTAGCTGAAACTTTCTCTACAATATTAGAAAAAGGTTCAAAAGGTTCATCTGGTGGATTATTTTCAAAGACCTCATCTTCATTGTGCCCTTCATTCTCTCTGTTATTGCTATCTTCCTCCCCTACTCCTGATCCCCTTTTACTCTTTTTTGATCCTTTGCTTCCACGGCGTTCTCTTCTCTCTACCACAGGTGAATGATTCTTATCATCTCCTCCTTCATTATAGTAATATTCATCTTCAACATCTGATGTGGCCTCTCCTCCTGAAGGTATTCCTCTTCTTTCTTTTGTCAACTCCTCTCTTGCCTCACAAATAATTTCTTTAAGAGAATCCCTCTTCTTCAAAGCTTTTTTTGGAGGGCATTCTTCCCTAATATTCTGTTCTTCTTCTTCCGCTTGCTCTTCCTCGTCCTTATCCTTTGATTTATTCTCCCCAGGAGCAATCCTCTTCTTCTTTGACTCGCCAAAACTGCTCTGATCTTTTAGAGAGCTTCTTCTAGATTCTACTTGCTCTTCTTCTTTATTTTCAGTAAGAGATTCACTTTTTTCTTCATCTCTTCTAGTTTCGCCTTCCTGCTCCTCATCCACATTTCCCATAGTTCCCCAACTATCAAAACTTCTATCAGAGACATGAATTTCCGTCTCAGCACAACTATGTTCACTGTCATAACCATAGTAACAGGGGCCACTAATGCAGTTCTCAGTTTCCATGTGAGAATTGTGTGATATGGAATAAAGCCTAGGATCAGCAGTAGCACTTCGACTTAAAGGATGCCTGTGGAGGGAGGAAGGCCTGTGGCTGGGGATCGCAGGGGGTAATTCAGAGTCAGGGCTGCTATGAAGCAAGCAATCCACGCGAGCCAGTACAGTAGGTGAGGGATCGCGACGGTGATGATGGTGATCCCATTGACTCGGGAGGCTACTGCTGTGACGGTGCAGCGCTGGCTCCGGGTACGTGGGAGATTGAGCCACAGTTGGCACGGTAGTGATATGGCGAACCTTTTCTCCAACACTCCCGTCTCGAAGACACTGAGGGCATGCATAACCATTGTTGACTCTGGAAATAAGTTCCCATTTCAAGAGGTCCTGGGAGTCAGCATCTAATTAATGAAAATCACCCATTGCAGCCATTCTAGTACAGCATCCCAGTTTTTATCTAAGATAATATTATCATATAGAATTTGAATTATTTTCGGATTGGGCCTTTTAAGGGTGTCTTGCTTTCATTGAAAATTAAGTAAAATACAAACAATTTTCATTGCTCTCATCAAAATTCTTTTATTACAGCTGAAAAAAGAATCAATAATGAAAGTTAAATTTAAAGAACTAAATGCGGTATTTCCCATGATTGCATACAATTTATTAATATAAGGTATAATCTGAAGAAGGAAATGAGATTTCAAGTTTCAACCATCTCAAATCATCATTGAATAGCCTTCTTGGGATTGATTTTCATGTAAACTTAATTTATTTCATCGATATTTTGAAAAAAAAAATCACTGATAGCTCACTCAGAAAAATCTTTACTATCTTCAAGTTATAAAAAAATTTCTGCGTTTACCACTCATGGTAACTTAATATGATAACAACACATAGATTTTATAACATGAAGTTGTGTTGAAATTTAATGATTAAAGTGTTTATATCCTAAAAATAGTGATAACATAATAGTAATACTGTTTAATTTCTCATTTTGTATGTATACCTCAAAATTAAGTAAATTTAATATACAATAATGATTATTATAATTTCAAAAGTATACTAACTAAAAATAATAACAAGAAATTGTTATGAACACTGTAAAGATGGAGAGAAAAACCTGAATTTCAATTTTCTGTGCTTTAAATATATATTTTATTTGGGCTGCTGCTTAAAAATTAAATATATGCATAATGAAGTAACTTAATAATATTACTATATTATAAAGAAATCTTACTCTAATTTATTATTATATATAACATAATTGAATGCTGACTACATCCTATTTAAAGTACAGAATTAACTTCGAATTTATTAGAAACCAAATACTCACAAAATAAAATGTACATAATTTATCATTCCATAGTAATAATTTGAAGTTGAGTAATTAATATTAAAATTCCTATAATTCTATTTTAAAGCTGCAAAGAAATATAGCTAACTAAAAAAAATTTAACATGTAAAATATGAGATTAAAGAAGTAATTATTATATAAATATATTTGGAGAGGAAATACTGAGATAATTTTGCTTAAGTTATAAAAATATTTTATATACATCCTTAGCTTAAAAGATATTTGGAACACAATTCAATGGATCCCATTTAATGATAATGTAAATAAGTTACCATTTACTTACACAGGGCAACCTTTCCATTTCACAAGACTTTGAGACAGAAAGCAATTTTTCTCTACTGATGATATCCATCTGTCTTTCAAAATTATTAAAATATAAATTGAAAGAAGTTATCATAGAAAAGATAATAATATTAACAAACAATGTTTAAATATTGAATTTCATTTTTCTACAAAGATATCTTCAAAATATTTTAAAGTAGGATAAAATACTTTACTAAAACTATTTTACTTTAGAGATAATAATTTATAGAGCAAATTCTGATAATTTGTGCTGTAGAAGATATTGAGAATGTAAATTTTAACCTATAAAGCCTCAGATAGTTAAATATTAATAAAATTTTCGTCAATATAATCAATGATGATGACCAATAATGAAGCAATATAATTATCTCATCAATCTTACATAGTGAATCAGTTTGATTATTAAATTAATAATTAATTAAACGTTGTATTTGAAGTTTGTAGGAATATTTACATCAATATATCTGGTTATCAAAAAGAGTTACAAAATCAACTCACCCCATCCCCCTCGATCCCCGTGGTCGTTCTGATTGCGTTGAAAAGGCACTGCTTGTCACACTCACAACACTCTCGATGTCACTGTCCCCGAAGTCCCCAAGATCTTTATCTGGTGAGAGTCCAGGTCCTGGTCGAAGGCCAGGATGATGATGGGAATGATGTCCTGGATGGTGGGATACAGCACTATGGTGAAGGGAAGAGGACCCTGAGTGATGATGAGAGGTACTGCTCCCATGTGGTACCTGAAATAATCAACACATTTTTCCTTTTTGTTAGTTTCAATTTATTTTAAGCAGACAAAAAATTTCATAGTATTTCATAAATTTTTATAGTATTTTCAACAAATACTATGAAAAGATGTACAGAAGAATAATTTGAAAAGGGAAAACTGAAAAGATAAAAGGGTAAAATAAGGATATAATTCAAACTGATCAATCACCAATGAAAATATGACTTAATGAATGATGGGAAAGTAATCTGACAGTTCAAGTGAAAGCATTAATTATGAATAACTTTAAAACCATGTTTATGCTTTAAATTCTTATGGGAAGATTTTAAGTATGTATATAAATACATCATTACACCATTTGAAAAATTATTTATGGAATAAAAATGGCATCTCTAATGGATATGAAAATATTAGATTTAATTTTTCCATTTTTACATTAAATAAACAATAATAAGTACCTGATGATACTGATGACTCCGTGAGCTTACATGAAGTCGCTCTCCACTATCACTTAATGCACCTCCATAGTGATGATGGTAATGGTGTCTACTACTACCATTTCCCTCCCTAAGATCTCTTTCACCTAACATTGCTGGAGCATCCCAACCTGAAATGCATATAAACAGTTATAGAAAACTCATTCTGTAGTACTTACGAGTTGCGTATTTTGAATTTTGAGAGGTAATATGAGTTTCAAATCAACTATAATCGAAATAACATTACAGAATCTAAGTATAAGATGTAGAATACTTCAATTAGGCAGTAAAAGAATTAGACCGTATTCTAGTTCATCCTCATATATTACATAACCAATAATTTCTAAGAAAAAGCACCAAAAAACAACAGAATCAAGAAAAACTTATAAATTTAAATAATAATCATAGACTCACCTGTGCTACGGTGACTTGGGAGCTGCTTCATTCTCTGTTTGATATGCCTAGCTCTCTCTTCAAGATCCTAAAATAAAATTTTAAAAATAATTAAACATAACAATATATTGTTTTAAAATTAATGTGTTTACTGTTCTTAGGCTTGAAAGCTATGGTACTCAATTTATGAAAAATGAGGTAGTTATGGCATTAAAATTTCAATAACCCTAAAACAGTCTTGGATTATGCTGAAAATATGTATAATGAAGACTTTATTTGCTTCAAATAAATAAGAGGTCCCAGAAATGGCCTCGAATAAAAAGACTTGAACATACCTCTAAGTTTTCAGAAAATTATATTGAAACTACAAACTTTGATTATATATTATTATAAATATTTTGAATTGATTTTATATTGATTTATTATATACTAAATTGTATAACATTACTATTATTATATATTGAAATTATTTTATTTGATTAAGTAAATGCTTATAAATTTTCCTGTAATTCTTGATTATTTATCATAGGCTACATTATGTAATAGGTACATTTTTGAATAATGTTGAAGCAAATAAATTCTCTCTCATGCACAATGCTAAAGTAATTGTAAGTTAAAATAATAATGATGATCTCGGGATTTATTTTTTAACACTTTTACCGAGGATTAACTTTAATTTATCAGGTCATTTTGTTGGAACGTTTGAAGAAATATTATGTTGTATATGCTGATTCTATGTAATAGAATCTTCAATAATTTTACAGCAAATGAGCAGAAAGATATAGTATTTATTCAATAAGGGTATACATAAGCTGTTGAAACTGGAAACATTAAATTTACCAAACTTAGGCTAAAAATCCTTGAAGTCAGAGTAAGGTACCCTATCATTCATAGAGAACACTCTATCTTGCCACCACAGGGACACTTACATAGAGGAAGGAAACTGCTCTACCACTGGAAGCCATCTGTGCTGCAGATCTTGAATCCCTCGAACCTCTCTGTATTCTATGGGGTATTTGTGGTAACTGGCGCTTTTTTGGAGAGCCAGTTGGTGTGGCAGTTGCTGAGTGAGAAGAATACCTTGGTATTGGATAGCCTCCTGTTCCAGTAGGACTATGCATCCTATAAGTCAAGTAGATTTAGATATTAGATAGATAGATTATTTTAATCATCAGTGCTTTGTCTTTTAAATATACCTTTATAAATTATATAAATTAAATATACATTTATATTCATTTTAATCATCAGTACTATATCTTTAAAATATACCTAAAATATATAGATTCCCACATCTGCTGACCAAGGGATGCTTCACAAAAATTATAGATTAGTTTCAACCATACTATAAAGAGCCTCTATAATAGCCTCCAGACAAATAATGGAAGTGGCATACACAAACTGGCTATTAAAAATCCAGAATCCTTTATTACAAAAGCAATCTCATAGTTATCTTTAGCAATTATTAAAGATGTTTTATTGATCTATAGATAAATTCTTAAAAATATCAATAAGAGATGTTCAAATTTACACTCCAAGCATAATGACAAACAAAATCAGCATTTTTCTCACTAAACAACAGAAATTGACTCTTAGGTGAAGCAACTCCTTTTACATATATATGTATAGCATTACTTTTGGGAAAATGTTAATATTTTAGTTTAAATTCAAAATATTTGACTTTACAAAACCATTGATGAGATTTTTAAAAGTGCTTCTCTTTCCTGAATACTATTGTATTGGTAGTTACGTATTAAATAATAAATGTAAAGGAGATTATAGACATAAATAAAGGATGATAGGTACCTTTTTAATATTAAGGATCATTATATGATTTAATAGTGTTACTTACCTGCCCTCTGGTGGAGATAAACTTCTGTGGCTATGATCTGATATCCTTCTCGGACTTTTGGATCGACTCCTTGAATGAAGGCTTGGAGAATCTGTTGGAGCTGCAGAATGTGACCTCTGTCTACTTCCTCCTGTTGAAATCTCCATGGAAATTGGACCATGATCTCCCTATAAAAGATTTATAAAATCAAATTTGGTATAGAACAGAAAAAATTCAGAATACTACTGGACATTTAATGTGCAGAGTATCACTAACTCTTGCTCTTTTAAAAGACATTTTTGAACTGAAATATTAATGTAAATTTTATAAAATTCAATATCAAGTGAAGGTCTAAAACTCTTTCATCCCTTTCCTTTCACTATATTTGTTTTTATTCAGTCATTCTTAGAATGAATAGACCATTCAATAATGATGATGGGTTTAATGGAAAAGAAGCGACATTTAGTCCAAATACCTCTAAAATAAAGACATTTATGAATACCTAAAATAAATACTTTGATTTGTATTTTACCTGTATTTTCCATGCTTAACAGACAAATCCTCAAAATAAGAATGAAATACTTAGAATGAAATAAATTGTTTGAAGGAAACGATGTAAGTAAAATTCAAAGAGGAAGAATATATAAAATTCATTAAATATTAAATCCAAATAATAAATTAAATATTTCAATAATATTTAAATCAAATGAATGAATAACATATTCCTACCCGATAACCAGAAGACTGATAACTCATGAGCTTTTCTCTGGACATCATTCCAGATCTTTTCCTTCCCTGAGGAGACATGTCTCTTCTTGACCTTCTTGTTTCTGATATCTCTAAGTCTGGAGGTGGACTGAAAAAGATTAACAGTATAATTTTAATCTGATAATTCAAAAAAACTAAAAATGATAATTTTTTGATGCTCTAATAAAATATCAAGAAAAAGAATGGATGCGTGTGTGTATATCAGCAACTATGGTCTTAATTAATGAAGTTTAGATATGCTAAATATTTTTGAAATAGCTAATTTTTTATTACTAAGTAAATTATAAAAATAAAAATAAGCCATTATTTTCCCTTTGAATTAGAAAAAACACATAGAAATAAAAGATCAAATTTAAAAAGAAAGTTGAAATATTGAGCTAATTTACCTGGATGAACTCCCAACACTCGAGATTGAAGCACCATCTACTCTTCGGTCCCTCAGCCCTGCCATAGCATCATCTGGGTCACATTCTGAAGTTGTATCAGAATCTGAGAGTCGGGAAGTTGTACTAGGTGGTGATAAATGGTCTGTTGGTGTCACACCACCTCCTACCATTTCTTGTCCATCCATACATCCTCCAGAATCCATCAGTAATACATTTCGTTTCTAAATATTAACGTACTTAATTAATTAAAGATAACTTGTAATGTAATCTCATATAGTGAAAATTATCCCTTTCAAATAGTTTAAAAGATTGAGTTAAATAACCTACAGTAGATTAATGAGCAACGTTTATATACCATAAACGTTGCTACAGCAGAAAATAATTAAAATTACTATAGCCTCTCTGCAACAGATCTATGATATATCAGGTCCATAGAAATTTTCTTGAGGTAGTAAATGAGTAACTCAATGTCTCTTTTTTTGTCTATTCAAAACAAGAGACATAAATTTGAAGACATCATGATTTTTTAAAGGGACCAGTGCATTCTTCAAAAGATGATCAATATTTTTGTGTGCTTGAAGAATGCTTTGCACTATTCAATAGTTCAGGAAGGTAAGGTATCAGAGCAAAAATATGAAACATCCACCCAGAAGTTTGAGGATTATTCCATTACTCCAAATGAAAGTATCTCTTACAAGTTTTCCTTTTTATAAATATTGTATTTTTGAGGAGATAACCAGCATCTCAAATATTTTATATCATTCAGTTATTGTTTTAATTACAGGTCTTACCATTAAGAAATATGTCAAGCTATATAGGATATTACTGGTGTTTGAGGTGATTAAGAGTGAAAGCTTTAAGTTCTAAGAATTAAAGTGAGGTAATAAAAATAATGAAGAATTGATATTATTTAGAAATAATTTGAGGTAACAACAATCGAAAATGACTATACTGAGGACTGAAATAAACGTACTAGCAGCTGATAATCAACAATTATTACAGTAGTTATTTTAAATGATTTTATAAAGAATTATTGAAAAGTGGCACAAATTACTTTGATTTTAGTTTTTTAATAATTTTGTTTTTCTAAAATGATTTTTTGATTTATAATAATAATAATAAAACCTATGAGTTCTTAAAAAATAACAAAACTTACAGAATGCGGAGGAAGAATTTCTTCATGAGCACTTAGGTAATACCATTCTGGTTCTTCCTCTAGAGGTGTTACAGTCAGTTCTATCACCACCTATACAGTAAAATTATGCACTTCAGATCACTGTAGCTATGCAAGACAGTCACATCACCATCATACATATTAAGATTAGAAGATATGTTTCTGCCAAGATCATTTATATTAATTATCATTGATAAATATCACTAGTTAAGACTGGCTTCTTTTATTATGTTTTGTTACATGATTATTAATAACATGGTTTGAGTTTGTGGTAAAATAATAGAAAGGTGATTGTGATAATGAAATGTAACATATCTGCAACAGAATTTAAAAAAAAATAATGTACATACATATACACTAAAGTACCTGTTTATCTAATTAATGATATTCAAACATTTTCATCATTTTTTAAAAGCTCATTACATGATTCTTTAAGAACACATTAATAATAATCTTCATAAAAATATTTAAAGATATTTAATCATTATATATATATATATATGAAACACAAAGAGTTAAATATAGAGTTAGAGCACGAAATGTAAAAACAAAAAATATATCACTCCTTACCTCACCAAGGAAATCATTTGCTCCATACCGCACATAGTCCCAGACAGTGATTTCTAATATCCGAAGTTTTAAGTCAGCTCTTCTTATTGAAGAATAAATAAAAGTTTGATTCCATTTAGGATCATTTGTATTTGCCAAAGTTTTAGTCCTTCTTTTGGATTTCTCACTACAAAGATAAAGAATATTACTAATTATTATTGTTGCATGAATATTTTACCTATTATTTTAAATAGATGCAAGCTACTGCTGTGAAGAATATTTTTATTCCTATATCCCATTCATTCATTGTCAAGAGAGAAAAGTGTTTTGATATAATAGAGTATTTTTGTTGTTATCAAATTAATAAATTAAATTTGGGAATTTTTGATTAGTATCTCCTCTCTGTATACCTTTAATTGATACTTTAGAGCACCATATGATATTATATAGGAAACTACAGCTTTTTATATTCCCTTTAAGTAATTATACAGATAGATATAATTAATATCTCTCTAATTAGAATAAGTGTTTAGGATAATAGGTCTAAATCTGCAATAAAATTGAAGGGATTATGATATAGCCTCCTAGAATCATAAAAGTTAAAGAAGATATGACATTTTCTTAACTTTCAAGTTTTTAACCTCTAAAATAATTCAATTTACTAACTCTCATGACGATGTATTTAATTTAAAATGAAAGTTAAATAATTGAAAATAGGAAAAGAACACTCTCAACAGAGATAAATTCTTTATATAGACTATTTCAATAGCAGTATTTTTGGTAGTAAATGATTTAGTTTTAACAAACCTATTTTCAAATCTTTTGAATGTTTTTCAATTGTTTTTCAAATTCCAAAGGAATACTTATTTAAGAAACAAGCTATTCTCTTACTTCTCCAATGTTACCCATTTAAAATTTTTGAATTGACAGGTTCTTACAATTATATTTTGACTATTTTAGTATTAAAAGTTTCAATTAACAATATTCAAGTTAAAATTATTTTATCCAGGAAAATTTTAAATAAATCAAAATGTAGAATACCTTTTTTATAGCCAATTTAATTTATATGTTGCGATATTTTTCACTTTTGATTACCTTTTGCAATTTCATGATATTGAAAAATTTAGTCCAAGTATAATGTATGAGAATTATGAATGATAATGCTAATAATTATTACTACATGAATATAGAAGGATTAAGAACTTGAGTTCTTTTGGAAAAAAGAGGGCTAATATCAAATCGTACCAGTATACCAAAAAAGAGCTTCAAAAACTTATGGATAACTATACCTTCGGTCAGGCAGGAGGAACAATTTGGCATATGGGTTTCTTGGCTGACCATTGGTGCGTGGTGACAATCCTGCGGCACACACAATAGTAACAACAAGCTGAAGTGCAGTTGCATCAAACCATAATTTCACCTATAAAAGGAATAATTTTTGATTAAGTTATATAACAAATAGGGCTTTGACTTTATATATATATATATATATATATATATATATATATATATATATATATATATATATATATATATATATATATATATATATTTGGCCAATTTTCATAACTATACATTATAAAAAGATAGATGTTTATGAATTTCCAAATTCATAATATATTCATCAATACATACTAATGATTTAATTTCTTTTACTTCCCTACTTCACCATATAAATGAAATATAGGAAAAAGTTATCAATAAAGATATAATGATGTTACATGATCATGAAATACAAATAGAAAATAACAAATTCTAATAATTCATCTGACATCAAATTTCCAGTTTTTGCTACATTCTTCATTAATTCTTCAATTCTTCAAGTAGGTGATTTTACATAAGAGATAATAGTAAATTTTTGAAGAGTCTCATATTATTGTAAAAATAATTTCATCTTTCATTTCATTTCAGGATTTTTGCATGATCTTTCTTTTATTTTTCAATGTTGGTAATTTATATAAATTTGAATTCTTTCAAGGAGAAAAACACCTTTAAGATGTGTTTGGTGAGTGGGATTTGGAATTATTTCTCAATGCTTACTCAGTTGCTCTAGTTTATTAGTATTTGAATAATAATTATTGGGAAAATTAAACTTAAGTCTAAGTCATAATAAACACTTTTCGTATTTATATTTTCCCTATAAATTTGAGGAATAGTTTTAAGACTCCAATTTTTCCTCATACATTGAAGTAGATTAATTTTGTTGTTATAAAAATGTATAAGATATCATTCTCAAAAATTTACATTCCAAAAAATTGGTAGTATAACTAAGTTGTATAAATTTAAAATAAAACTACTTCTTAGGACATAGAAGCTTATTATTATATAATAAAGGCCCTTCTTAAATAACAGGAAATGGCCAAAACATAGTTTACTGATATAGCTGGTTGACTATATAAAATCAACTAATAATAAGATTAGTCTTCTGGTTTGGAAAACTGAATAATTTGAAATATCTTTATTGAAAATATTAAAAAGTAAATCATGTTACCAAAACAATTTCAAATTAAAGATATTTATCAAAATGAATCATCAACAGAGTTGTTGATGATAACAACTTCTTCAGATGATTTAGGAAGTGATTAAAATTAATATGACAGAAAAAAGGCATAAAAATATAATGGAGCAAATATATTTAAAATAAAATTTATTTAAAAGTATAAATGTTTCAAAATGGATTTTTGAGGAAAATTTGTACCTGTATTCTTCCACCAACAGTGCCTCTTTCTCTTTGATGATGATGAGGCCTTCGATGATGATCTGTATGCTGTGGATGATGGTGGCGTAGGCCCCTTGCAGATGATCCTGCTGAAGCAGGGTCTGGAGAACTGGGTGATGTCACCATAACACTAGGTTTTTCTCTCCCTGATATGTCCCTTCTTGATGGGTCATAAATATCTGTTGGATTTAAACATACCATTCTGTGTATTTTGTAAACTGTCAAAAATATTAAAGAAGGTTCCAAAACTTCATTATAGCTGTTATTATTTTGAATCAAAAATATTTTACATTTCCACCAATTTATTTATTTTGAACTCACTTTTACTACTTGGAGTATCACTATGACTAAGTTGCATTTAATTTAGAAAAATAATTTGGAAATTCTGTACAGAAAATTAAGATATATTATATTAATGAGCAGGTATACTATGCAGATAAATCTCTTAAAGTCATTTACTATTCTTCTTTTTCAACTATTTAATGCATTTATTGATTCATACAGAATATTTCACTCGTTTTATATGGGCATGTGAGCTTTATGTTATACTTGGTTTGAAATCCAAATAATTTGACATTTATTTGCATATAAAATATTCAATGATAGCAATTATTTTTATTCAAATCAAATTATGTAAAAAAGTTTGTATTAACTTTAAGTCACCATCATACCTAATTGAATATTCCAATTAAGACAAAAATATAAATTTAAAGAAATCATTTAGTTGGCATAAAATTGTAATAATAATAATTATTATCTCCAATTAAATCATATTAATGTTATGCATCAAAGATTTACAGATTCCTATTAAGCAGATCAAAGAGAGATTTATTGGTTTTTGGGATGTATATCGTTAATGACACATGAATTTCTTTTGAGTTTTGACTCATTGAATGGAAAAACAATGCAAAAAAATATCATTCAATAGATTATGTACTAAAATTGTTGTAAATATAGTAAATAGTTAAAATATATGTTATGTAGCATTTTTATGAATTCCATAACTTTGACGATAATAATAATAATATTGAAAAACATCACCTAAGGCTAACAATTTGCAGATTCTCAACTACATTCTAGTGACTATACATTTATAGTCTTGTATTATTAAGAATATTAACTTGTTCATTTATAATTATAGTAACTGATTTTAAATTCATGTGATTTTAATAATCTGAATGTTGCTCAAATTTACCTTAATTATTTAAATAGCTTTATTGACCATTGCATAAAGCTGTAAATTATAATTAAATCTAAATCTAAGAAAAATTATATTATAGGTGGAATAGATGGAATTTTGAATAATAATACACAATCAATCAATATTGAATCACTAAAATAGTATTATTGTTCTACTTAAATTATTTTAAAATATACATTTAACATTAATAGATCATACAATAAATTTATAAATTATTGATAAAATGGAACAAAAATTATATGTCTAGAATTTATAAGTTCAATGTTAAATTTAATCATATTTATTGGCTGTTTTTAATTTTTTCTAAAAAAAATATATCTATAGTATACTTTGTTTCAATGAATTATCATACTTCTCATATGTTTATAATTTACCTTTACAAGAACAATGAACGTTGAACAAAAATTACGTTTTCATTTCAAATAATCTACAGTCGTTGTATTAATTGCAAAACTCACTATAAAAGGCAAACAAAAATAAACTATCTTTCACATAGATTACGCAAAAACATAAACAAAACCCTTAGCTGAAAATATATGCACTTACAGAAACAAGTTTTTAATGATTAATTAGGCGGGAACAAAAAGTTGTTGCTCCCAGTCATTATAGGAAAATTATATTAATATTCAATGAGATACCAATAATTATGCAACTATAAGACAAATAAAAGTATGATCACAAGCAATCTAATTGAAAGATAATTCTACGTAAATTACATCCACAATGACACACTGCAGATAAAATAGAAATGAGTGGGAAGAGAAAGAAGAAGAAATGTTAGTATTACAGTCAGCCAAGTTTACAGCTTCCTAAAACACAGGCTAACTGTTTCATGATTTTAAACACTATAAAGCAGGTATTAGAGATGAAGAGAAGCCAACTACAAAGATAAAGTTATTCACCATTTGTAGGTAAAAAAAGATAAGAAAATATACTGGAGAAAAGCTACATACTGAAACAGTAAATTCTTACATCTATGTTAATTAATAGAAATCAAAAATAGAATGGATCAAGTTAGTTTGAAGAAGAATTTCAGGATGTTAGGCATCAGGTAGATCTGTTACATAAGATTTAGAGAATATTATTTATTTAAATAAATTAATATTAGAAGTTTTGAGTTAAATATTATTTTAAATTTAAGAAATAGAGAAACTTAACATAGGGCAGTAAGGTAAGTTTATTTAAAGCAGCAAAGAATGTCCCTTTCTCATAAGCTTGATGATATTCATTCCAGTACTGCTAAATGAGAAGAAAGATGTCAAAATTGTATGGCATCAATTTAATTTAATACACAACCATAGCTCAAATTAAAAATGTTTTGCTTCAAGGAGTTCATACCCTAGAAAAGAATATTTATTAGAACAGTCATTAAAAATTTTATCATCATGCATTTCTTATGCTTATCCTTATAAATATCTTTAGTACATTCTACATTTGTAAATATTACTCTATCATTATTATTAAGATATGCTAACTACATCAATATAGGTTATCATGAATAAAAATTAGAAGTACACCCAACTCATTATTATGTGAACTATATGATGATTAAATGTTAATTGATATGATATAAAGTAAAAGAAAAAGAGAGAATGCTTGTTACATTTACACATTAATACAAAATGACAGAGCTACAAAGAATATTTAAATCTGAGTAGAAGAAAGAATGGGAATACCAGGAAATACATAGTCATTCAACCAGAAAAAAATTATCTGTCTAACATGTGCTGGATGCAATGAGTGCAAAATCAAAGAAATAGCTACATGATGATGATAAGAATTAACTACCAAAATTACCTTTTCCACTTCCATAACCCCTTGATGGGGAGGAAGAGGATGACTTATGGTGTGATTGGTTTCGATGATGGTGATGATGAGAGTACTGGTGATCTGGAGGCAAAGAGGGAGGTTGATGTGCTTGTTGATATTCATGGTGTCCATGAGAAGAGTAGATACTTTGCTGGTGCCACATAGATGATTCAGACGAATGACCCTGATCAACTATTCTCACAGCACCCCTCCCCTCTCGCCTATCACTAATTCCTGGCCCAACATTCCCCAAAGTTCTTGACACTATTAGCTCCACCTGAGGCTCTTGACGAGACTCAGCAATAATGTCATACACTTCCTCAAAACTTTTTCCCTGAAGTGATCGCCCATTCCATTCAATCACTTCATCCCCTGTGGACAAAGAGGAAGGTGTACAATGGTGAGGGTGATATGAAGTGGAAATCAGGAAGTCCTTCATTTCTAATTTCAAGTCTCCATGTCTCAAATACAGAAAAAGATAATGTAAGATTGGCTTATGCTAAAATACTATTCTTAGGTCTTTCATAATTGTAGATAAATCATCAGTTTATGGATTCTTCTTATACTTTTTTGGAGATATTAGTTTAGAGTAATTTCACACTCAAAATTTTGAAACTTTAAAAAAGAATATTAATAATGTAAATTGTATCTTTTTACGAATTTCTCTAAATATTTTCAACTATTGTTAATAAAATTAAGGACTGATGAATTCCAATGATAATATATATTTCAAGTTTCATGTATGATGTAGCCTCTTGTTTCCTGCATATTAATGAATATTTTTATGTTCCCTCTGAATAGTCTATCAATTATGGTCATTTCATTACTTATCAACATTTAAGCTGCTATAAAAATCCTCTTGCATAGTGATATTAGAATTATTATATATAACACAAACATATCTAATTTTATTAGTAATACTTAAAAAGGATTACAATGGGTTTTTTCAGCATAGATAAGATATTCTTCAAATTACTTTGTACAAGTCTTCTTGTTTGCCCCATGTACTATGAGCAGCGACTCTTAGTATATGCCTTTTAAATCATCATTTTAAATTATATTCATTATTATTACGTCAAGAGAGAAATATTTTAGTTAGATTATTTTTTAAAAATTGCATTTGGTTTATGTAAAAAAGGTTTCAAGTCAATTCATTTAAGCTTTTTTCATGTAAAGGATGAATTCCTAACTTCTTGAAACTAACTTCAATCGCTATCCCATAACAAAATGAGTAACTGGCCCTCACCAGGTCGTAGTTGTCCCTCCACATCTGCTGTGCTGCCTTTTTTCACCTTTTCAACAATAGCAGCTCTCCTACCACTCTCCAGCACCCTGCCACCAACCACCTTCAATCCCAATATGGCAGCACTTGAGTATCCTGATGGACTTACATCCCGTGAAGGAGTTTTCTTCAATATCATATGGCCAATTAAATGTCCCCCATCTGCGCTCACCTGCCATGACATTGGGTGCTGCATCGAGGAATCAGGTGAGGACATGCAGGAAAGGTTTCATTTGGAAAATTTAAGGAATTCATTGCAAGATGGGATATTTTAGGAGAGGAAAGATGCAGGAGGAAGAGGAAATCTCATTTATACTACAGCCAATAAAGGATTCCAGACTGGGGCTTCATCATTAGCAACTATACTTTGAGTACTCAGGTAATTTACTTTGAGGGAATCTGTGAAGTAGTGTTGAGTTTGAATTTCATAGCTATAAATAATTAAAAACAGTGTCTTAAATGTTGAAATTTATTGAGAAAATTTATGAAGAGAATAACATAATGAAATTATATAAAAGATTAATGTCTTAAAATCATGATCCATTATCTAGAAAAAAACATCAAGAAAATCTTTAAATACTATTATAAGATACTTGTAATGAGATGATTTATATTTTCCATCATTAATGTCTCTAATTGATGATATTAAATACTGTGTTGCAGATCATTCAACATAGTTAAGGTAAACATTAATAATAGAATTAGCTTAAACTGGCAAATTCTATCCTTTTTCACACAAGCATAGTTCTTTCTTAGAATTCAATCATTTAAATTTTTTTATATATTTGTATCTCCATTATTAAAATTAGATTTGGCACAATTTAAGTTTAAAATCATTGAAATTATCTTATTTTAAGAAATTAAGAATAGGGAAAGAGAAATTCATAGCTATAAGATTTGCATTCAACAAATGTTTTGTATCATTTATTCATTCTTAAGGTCATATTTCATCTTATTTTGACCATATTTATTTCCAATATTTACAAACATCTAAGAACATGAATTTTAATACTTAATTATAATACTTGAAAACAAAACTATAGCAAAAATTTAGATAAAAATCAACATTTTGGAAGTTTGGTAAAATATCTTATTAAGATTCCCCTCGTAAGAAATTTGATGAAGCCAGATACCAGTCTAATAGTTCCTAACATAAGGGTTGCTGATATGTTATAAAAGAATTAGAGTATGATCTAAACAGAATAAAATCTCTTAGCATATTAAATACATCGATTTCATTTGCAGTAATAATTGTAAATAATAATATAATAAATAATAGTAATAACCTGATATGAAAAGTAGAAATGGATGTAATTATGAAAAGTATGGGAAGACTGCAATAATCCAATTAGTATTTAATATGATAAGAGACTTTAGGTGTCACTGACAGAACATCAAACTAGCAGCATACAACATAAAAAGCAAGAATGCAATATATTTAATGCTTTACAAACATCTGCGTTTTGAGCAATACACAGATTAGCAGAATGCTCATGCCATTTCACATACCAACACTAATATCTTATCTCCTCAACAAAAACACAACATCGCCAAGGAAGACCTGAAAGTTTACAAATAATTATTGTTTTAGAAGGAAAAGCAAATAATATGCTTCACATTGAGACATACTGGTAGCATTCTAAATCCTCTTAATGATTCTGCTGAAATACAACAAGCATTTATTGCTCCTCTAATATTCTATAATTCCACTTCAAGCACAATTTGGGCAAATGTGTGTTGGGGATATGGTTGATTGTTGAGAAGAACTAAGAAGAGCAAAATAAAACATAGATAGCTAAAATTTACACCAATTAAAGGAATTAAAGCGAACAAGGAATATATTGATATATATAAAGCAACCCTTGTATGATTCCTCCATTGATGTATCATAGTACAAAACAGTGTAACATTGTATAGCATAGTTAATGTATGATTCTTTATAGGTTATTTTAAATTATTAAATGTGCTTTGGAAAAACTGCAGTGTTCAATAATTTATTATTAAATGAATCACTGAAAGTTAATTTTCTTTTATTCATCAATTTTGGGAATGTAATTAAAATGTTATAATGCCAAGACTATGGATTCTATAACAGCTGTAATGCTATTCATTGCAATCTTCAATTAGATTTTCAACTCCATAATTTTGAAACCTGAATTGATTAATGTAAAAGTATTTTCTGTGTAAACCTTGATAATTACTTTTAGTTTCAGGTGGTGTCATTAAATTCTTAAGTGTATCTAAAGATAGCTGATAGCATTTTGTGCCATTTCAATGAATGTTTAAAGTTGAAATATTTAAAACTAAAATACCATTGCTTTTATTTGCGTTATTTTTAGATAAGGTAAGGCTTTTACCTATATTTAAAATTGTATATAGATGTTTATAAGATATCTAAAAAATTTATTAATGATAACTGATATTATTTGAAAGCTATTATTCAAAATTATTTCATATGGCAAGTAATTATACCTGAAGTATAAATGCATATAAATAGCAAAAATATATGTATCTAAAGTAACCCTTTTATGATTAATCATATGTGTAAATGTTTTATCTTTATTAGCCTTGTGAGCTGCAAAAATCTTAACTTTCAGGGGTAATCTATTTATCTGCATTTGAAGCTATGATCTGATAATTAAATTCAGCAATACCTAGATATGATTCCTCCATAACTTAATATGTAGCTAAACCTCAAACAATGTGAATATAAAATAAAATTAAAATCTTTCTGAAATTAAAACTAAAATGGACCAAAATTAGAATTTCATCTATTGAACGAATGGGAATGTGAGATGCTGATTGCAAAAATTATCTCATGAACACATTTACTAGTCTATAGTACTTGTTCACTTAAATTTGTGGAAGAAAAGGAAAATCATATAGCATGAGCATACAATAGTTTCCTAAAAGTAAACATTCCCAATTTCATCTACTTATGCACATAAGGAGCATTCATAAGTATGTTTATATTTACCACCCACATCCTTGCAGATACTTTCTTAAGAGAAAACATCTCAATTATTTGTAGCATGTAAAATTCAAAGTAATAGACTCTTTTTAAACTACTGTTTCTAGTAATCATCTATGTAAATTGTGCCAGGAGTAAAAAAAATTGAGACTCATGCTCATGAAGTTCTTCATTTGGCTATTAGTAATTCTTAGCTGTCACTTGTTAAATCGTATTATATTTTTCTCTTCTCTGCTGTTAGTGTTCAGTATTTAATTGTATTCAGTACTAAATTAGATCCTCTACTTCTGCACCATCTAACAACAGTATAGAAGATACTATATCCTTTCTCATGCATATTTTCTGCACCACTTTTAATAGTTTCTTGTTTAGTGACTTAATTCTAAAAGTTATGGAGCCTATCACTTTGGAAAAGATAGAGGGTACAAATAAGTGAAATCATTTATTCAAACCTGAGTTTGAAATAAGGAGAATGGAATCTATTTGAAGAGTAAAAGAAAGTGGAATGGAAACAAGGTTATTTATCTAACAATACTGTAAAGTTATTATCCCATAACTCAACTACATTCGATACTTTCTTGCTAGTGTATTTTAATCAAAAATACCCATCTTTAATATAAATTTTACTAACCCAAGAATAATGTTCTAAGAGGTAGAAAAATAGTGTTTGGATAGAGAAAGCATAATTTATTTTGAGAAAATAAATTCATATGTCAGTATGGTATTGTATGATGGAAGATCATAAGAGATATTCAGAAATAATGATATTATTATATCAAAAAATCTAATATAAAATAAAATTAATGTCTACATAACTACAACTGCATAACCTATGCCTAAATATTCTCTACAGTTATCTATCTAGCCATTGTTCTATGTCAATAGTAAACTAAATTGAATGATGTCTGCTGGGAGCATCATCTGTATCTTTAGCTTGAGTTATTCTTAAATTCAAAAGATTCAAAGAATATTAGTTTCTTTTTCAATAATATCAATAGCTATTTATTTTAATTTTTAACTAAAACTACTAAATCTGATCTCATTGCAAAAATAAATCATCCCAACAAATCATCACTCAAAAAAGCACACTGATTAAACTTGGTAGAAAAAGAATAAATAGTTTTAACTACATTTCTTTCTAAATTACACATTTTTGAGTGACTTTTCTTGTCCGCCATAGGTGCTGGTTGGTACCTTCAGACTTTCTCCCCTATTTGAATCTTCGCTTGATGTGAATGTACTACTTGTGTCTATACCAGAGTCCTTGGTCTGGGAGTCTTGTGATCCCTGCCGGTCCGCACCCCAACGTGAGCTTCTTCCTGTCCTCCATCCCCTTTGTCTTCCCTCTTTCCACCACACTTCCTCTGCACCACTCCCTTCATATCCACACGGACAACCTCTGTCATGAATGCCTGTATCATGGCTATCCTGTGCAACGTAACGACATCCTGAAACTTTATCCGCACTTCCTTCTCGCGTCCGTCTCCGTCCCCCAGTGCTGGACACTGCACTTGACTGGGAGACTGGGGCACTGATACTGTTACTCCTGGTAATCTCACCAGGATCGAAACGAACAGTCTTCTTTCTCCTCTCTGTGAAGTGCCTTTGGTCAGTCGACCTACTACTCGTACCTCCCCTATCATGGCTCCGACTACTACCTCCATGTCTACCTCTTTCATGGAGGTTGCTCGGAGGGGGTTCATCTGACAACGTCCTTCGAAGTCCTTCTCGACCATTCTCTCGCCCTGCACCATCTCGCGACACACGGTAATGACACCGGTCTCGATACTCGGCACTCAGATCACGTGCAAATCTATCCACTTCTTTGTAAGAGGAGCTGTAACCTCTCCCTCCGAAACCTGCATCATCCACCCCACCACCACCTCTGCCACTGGTGGTACGGCTTTCGTCTCTGGGCGTTCTGTTATGCCTATGGCTGTGTCTCTCCCTATGGGAATTGTAATGGTGATGGTTTGAATGCTGACCGTGACGGTGTCTCAAGTTTTCTACTTTCCCTAGTAGAGTCAACAGCAATGAAAGAGGACATAAGACTGGTTCATATGTTGCTACCAGAATGCACAACATTAAGAAAAAATATACTGAACATAAGATAAAATACACACTATAAACAGTGAAGCAATGCTAAACTTCAGGAAACATAAAAATCATAAAGAAAAAACACAAAACGTATGAAATATACGATGATGTTCAACTCTGTGGATCAAAGCATGCTAATTTTATGAAGTTTGTCTGTGAGTGTTCGTTGAGTTTTTCATTGTTTCACTGTTGAACAAAGGTTAATTAATTTAAGAAATGTAACACGCTATCTCGAGCCAAGAGCTTGAAGTAAGAACAGATTATAAACATAGGAAAAAGGAATAAAACACCAGAATAACACTCAAAGATCCTGCAGTTAAGAAGGAAAAACATAGCTTAAATATATTAAAGAAAGCTTAGAAACATTAGGAGAGATTATCAGGTAGTAAGATTCACATACAAAATTAATACATTCATGCACACCAGACAGGCATACAAATACACATACATACAAGAGCTAGAAGTACCAAAGTTGGAAAATTCTCAAATTTAGAGGCCAAATAACATCTCAACCCACCAGACCACAGAAATCAGACAAGAAAGCACCCCAAAATAGGCCAACGTTGCAGGTAGAAGCCCCAGGATACTGAGATGTGGAGTTCCCGAAAACAAGATCCCAAATCATTCCGTCCACTGAAGTATCCAAAACGCAAAGACCCAAACACAAACATTCACAACCCTTGTCAATGAGGCATGCAGAAAAAGCATGAAAAAAGGCTCTGAAACTGGAATTTGAATGCATCTCATGATGATTCATACATATATATACACAGGTATATATATGAGCTGTGTAAATTTTGTCTACTATGCATAATTTCTCACCGCTAAAAATTTCTTAATCTTTTCATCAAGAATCTCCTGCCTTTTCAACCTCTCGCCCATGCTCTCTGGTAATCCTAAAAGAGAAAGATCAGTAACCTTTGGATTTCAGGAAGCTGAGGAAAGAACAACAGAAAAACTGACGGGAGCAACAACTTCACTTTTATCACGCATTTAAACACTTCTGCCAATACAAAACTCGATTTTATCCATTACTGTCACACTTCTGCAGGACAATGTCCCTAAGATTTTTTGAAGATATAACCCTTTATCCTGACGTCAAACCCGTGTGATATTAATGTTTTCAAATTTGGATGACTCGTAAAACACGCTCAGATACATTTAATCACTCAAAAATAAAAAAGAGAATAAATAAAATTTTAATTTTGATAGAAATACGAATTCTAATTTATAAAGAAAATATGTCTAACATTAGATTATCCATAATAAATTTATTCGGTAGAAATGGTTAAATAACATACCCTGAGTGTGTATATTCTTTTGTTTACCTGAGCTATCAACTGTGTTATTATTTTCAAGATACTATATCGAATACGCCTAAAATATGTTTCATGGCAAAAAAGTATTTTGAAATATCATATATTAAGAGGAAGTATTTTTAAATTTAAGATTGGGAAATCAAATAACGAAATTTATTAAACTTAATAACTTAACAGATATCTGAGCAACTTAATAACTATATTTATATTTTAAATATAATCAATGAAAGAAAGTTATGCCTTTGAAGACTGTTAAAATCTAAAACATTTGATTCTGGACTAATTTTACCGATCAGTACAATATCCTTTTGTGAGCAATAATGACGGCATTATGCAGGTTTAAAAAAAGCTGTAGTTTAAATCATCTATAATTTACGTAAACTTTAATTTATAACATTCAATACAAATAATAGACCAAAAATATCAAGAAAATTTGCCTATATACGCACACACATTATTATACTTGAATGATACATGGTGGTAGATGTATCAATATGACTAAATAAAGTATTATCTGCTAGAATTCGTAGAAATTTCAGAATGGTAAACCGAGGTTTTATCTGGAATTAGATATATTAGTTGATAATGCTAGTGATTGCGTTTAACACCTCATTTCCATCATTATTAAACAGAATTCATGTTGAAAAAAGTTTAGTGACATAATTATCACTCATACAAAGACCTTTTAATAAGCATAGTACGAATAATATTTTTCGCTATTGACACACTCATCCTTGTTTTATTGCATTTAATGTACCTCATGACCCATCATTCCCTACGCTATCATTTCCATTCTCCGACAGACATTTCAAGACCTCAGGAGGTCCATAACCAATCACTAATTGTCAACTATTGTCTTGTGCACTAAAATGTATTTCATCTCGAACTGGTTCCGATAATCATTTGATTTGAGCCTGAGCAGTATATATTCCCATTTCCGGATGAGTCGATATGAGGGTCAAATGAGGTCAGGAATAGAATTGGGAGGGGAGAGACAAGAGGAAACAAGAGGCGAAAGGGTCGGATACAGGGGAGGATATTATTCTTTCCCCCAAAAAGGAAAGAGGGTGAAAGAATGTGACCGCTCGACAAAAGAAAGGCGGAAAAAAGAAAGGGGACAAAGGGATGAGCTAGACTGGAGGTGAGAGAGATATACTGAAGGAGTTGAGAGGGTTCGGTGATTGGAATATCGAGTGAAAGATGCGGAAAAGTTTGAGGTTAAATACGAAAGAGTATTGCAAAAGGAATGTTTCACAGATTGAGTGGAATCAAGAGTGAGCCGCGTAAAGATAAAAAGAAAAACCACCTATGAGGTAATAAGCAACGTATATAATGATGTTATTTTAGAATTTATAGGAAAGAATGAAACTCAAAAACATGTACTTGAAAGCAAGAAGGTATTTCATCGGTGGAGAAGAGTGGTTCTCTTGCAATATTTGCTAGGACGTCGCAAATAAAAATTTTTCATCCAATCTACCGCAAAATGGTGCTTGATCTTCCAGTCTTAGGTCTAAAATTAAAAAAAAATCGAATCAGGTAATTCGCTCTCTCCCAGCAAAGCTATTTCAATTCCCGCCTGGCTTGTAGGCAACACACTACTCACGTAAACACAGGGGTAGTATAAGCTTCAGGATACAACTATCTTAAAATAGCTATCACGAAGTGGTATTTTTTAAGGAGACGTCAAACGTCTTACGAAGCGTAACTGGCAATTATAATGCATGAGAAAGATAAGAATTTAGATTATTGTATTAAAAAGAAGTATCCATGATATGGATATTTTGAATGGAAAAGGGAAATTGAAAGTGAAAGATAGACGGTATAAAGTACAAGGATAATGATGTGCATCGTCTTAGAAAATCAATTTTTCGAAATACCCTCATACGAGTATGACTAAATTACAATTAGTTAAATTTGACCTTAATTTTCAGCTTTAAGGAATATTCGAGAAATAATGCAGGAATATGAAGATGCTTTGAAAGTATTTCCTAAAATCGATACATCAAGATCAATCACTATCATTATGGTCATTTCACGGAGATGAAGAATTAGGATGGATAGTGGAAGCCATAAAGAAAAGCTTAATGCATAAGTGATGCAAGCTGTACGAAAATGAATCCGTCACAATCGCTCATGTGGATACGATGGTGACCCAAAAATTCGTATTTTCCCTTTGTTTTGATGCGCTCATTTCTTCCAATAGAAAGGACAAAAGAAGCACGTTTTTGAGGGAAATAAGAGAGACCTGTAACGAATCCTCACTCGGCTTGTTTGTTTCTCGTCGGCGCATTTGACATGAGCTTGGAATGTAGGCACTGCTATCATCGTTTTATGTCATAGGTCACGGACACTTTCCGACCGCACACTTTGGATGTTTCCCGACAGGAAATGGGTTAAGCACGGGGGAAATGCAGTTTTAGAGATATGGTGGTCAAATGGAGCAGAAGCACGTGGTGTGATTATCCTTAAAGGGAAAGAAAAAGTCCGGTTGCTAGGGAAATGTAATGCTGTATAGATACTCATCTCCTTTTTAGTGATATATGCATCTTGCTGCAGGAGATTTTCCTCCTCTCGCCATAGCCTACGTTTGTCATAACTGCATGGGTTAAATACGTATTTATAACTTCAAATCATTTCAAATCCATGGCTATATTACGGGAGTGAGAGTGAACTCTTTCATATTATGCCACACGTTCACGTTCCGTGGGCGTAAGAAATATCACGATTAACTTTACGATTCCTTTTGTATGATTAACTAAAGATTTTATTAAAAATAAGTCTCGTCTTTAAAAGTGAAAGTCCATGAATGCGTTAGTAATTTAATTTCTGAAAATGTTGAAGCAGAAGTACGAACACTGTCTGTGTTCGTTGATAGTTGATGTATTTGGTATTTCTTTGTACTAAGCGAAAAAAAAACAAAAATTCGCTAAGATCTTTAAATAATTATTTGTCAACAAACATTTTAAAATGACAATTTATAATAATAAATTCAATTCAACGCAGCTGAGTTCGTGAATTTTTTAGCCAACTTTGAGGGCCACATAAATTCCGCATGTCGTTTCAAAACTGGATTTCGCAGAGACATTTCTCCTGCAGGATGAAATATCATTTATGGACGACTTTTATGGCGACAACTTAAACGATGGTATGGCTGTCATACATTTGGACCAAAGCCCTGAGCAACAATTGAAATCCGTGTTTTGTACGCCACCTCTCACTTGAGGGATTTGAAGAGGACTGGTGGCAGCCAATGGACTCTTGTCTAACCCATCTTGTTCAACGGTTACCCTGTTTTAATAGCCACTTGGATGACTGTGTAGAATAAAATACCATAGGACATTGCAAAGTGGTAACGACTAAGAATCTCGGGAGAGAAGATCGAAACAAATGAAAGGAATGGTTTCCTAGTTGTACAAATACTCTTTAAAAGATAATTTTCTGCACAACTAATCAGTGATGCTTATTTTATTCATTATTTTAACGATTTTGGTGATTAAATTTAAAGATACATACAATATATCAATATATATAATAATAAGATAAAATACAATATTTGTATTTTATACCAATATTTTCAGAAGACAATGTAATTGTTTAGAGTGATAAGAAGAAAAATTCAGTTTACTGTAGGAATGCTTTATATTTTGTTATTTAAGAGCCGAACATAAAAAACATAAGGTAATCAAAAAAAGCTTATGCTTTTATGGAAAGTGTGATCCTTAGTTTACTTATTGAATGATGTAAAATACTTGGTTTTCACACTAATAGTTCTAAATTACAAGAAAAAATAGCGTTACTTCTATTTGAAAACACCCAACAATAATATTCTTAAGTTTTCATTTTATCTCCATTTCACTAGCACATTAAACAAAGCTTCGTTCTGAAGTTACTTTCTTCAGTCAACTCCTGTACAATTTCTATGAGTAAAGCGTTCCAAAATCCTGCCTCAAACACTCACTAATTTTACCCTTTGAAGACGAATTCTATGCATATTTATAACAGCATCCATAAAAAATCTCGACACTTTACTACACTTTGAGAAAAAAGTAATAGAGCAATACAACTTTGCTAAAAGGGAGTGTAAAGCTCTTTATGTATTCTGGTTGAAAAACGAATTAAACATTCTTTTCAAAACACGTTTATGAAGAACTTCTGGCGAAAAAAGAAGGAATGAGAAAAAATGTGCCTTAACCTCACTCCCCACCACAGTATCTCGCGGTCTCATTCAACCCCATTACAAAGGGGGATACCTTACTCATGTACCACCCCATTTTACCTCGCGTCACACCACAAAAGCTGTTCTGAATTTTTGTGACAGCTGAAGAAGGGAGGCGAAAAGGCTTCCCCCACCCCCCTTCCTACTTAATATGGTTCTTAAATGCGGCTTTTCCATTCGCCCACACGAGTCTGAAAACCGTGCGAATCATTCACTACGACATGACTTCCCAGTCCGAAAGGTTTTATACTCGTCAGCCTCGTTCCCAATTAGGCCACAAGTGGTTGTGTCACTACCATCGTTTCCTCTCTCCTAGATTCCTTCGTTTTCTTTTGATTTCGCTCTTTCGCCGAAAGAGGGAAGGTCAAGCGATAACAGACACTGTCTAGATGAAAAACCAATTTAATTTGTTCTTATCCAGTCCGCCATTGAGTAGAGGATGTAAAAGTAAATTGGAAGAATGGGGAGGCTATTGAGGAAACAGTGTTAACAAAGCTTTTAATTAATTCTACGCATTTTGCAAAAGGATTCGTTATTGATCATGAGTTAGGAATAAGAGAATATAAACTGCATACTGCATCTTAACGACCATTAATGCGTGATGAAACTTAAGGAATCTTAATTAAAATGAATCTTTGAAAGTTTTGTTTTTAACAGAGAGAAGGCAATCCAAAAACTTTTTCTTGAGATGTGACGCTCAGTATACTTCATTTTTTGGTGAATTTAATGGGTAATATATACTATCGTGGAATAATGATAGTAAACCCTTAGGGATTATATCAAAGGGATACGAATTTATTTATGGGCAGGGTAATTTATGGCAACTCTCAAACTAAAAATAATAAATGTCAAGGAATAGAATTATTACGCTATGATTTCAGAGGAATTTATGAGCTTAGTCTTCCGTTTGCAATAAAATTCAAAATAACTGCTTAAGATTGACCCGATAAAAAGCGGTAGGCATAATATCTCTGAGGAAGAGAATAAAAAAAGATATTTTCGAATTAATATTTACAGATAATATTAGAGATTCAAGAAAATTTGATTTATAGTATATAAAATAACTTTATGATGAATATGTTAAAATTAATTGTTGGTAAGTTTAATTGTTTCAAACTGATAGGTATTGCGAATATCATGATAAACGTTTTGTTCGTTTGGAAAGTTTAAGGTCGCTGTATTTTACTACAAGAAACGTAAGTTTGCCGCAGATATTCAGGGCGAATTTTCGATCGGGTTTAGCTGGAAGTGGGACTCCATGTAACATTCATGACCTAGGCTCATTCAAATTTGCATGCCAAAGTTTTGTCGGAAAGCTTAGCGGAAACTGAGTTAGCGTTGCATTTGTTTTGAGGTTAGCGGTTGCCATGTTTTCGCCTCAGCCGTCAAATAGGATTTGTTTAGCTTTAATTCGGCTTCGATCCAGACGTTAGAGGACCTGATTACGTAGTGTTTACGACTATAAATGTTTAACTATTTACTTAACAGAATATATTATGCTACAAATGAAAGATTGACGTATGAATATATCATTTGAGTCCAAATTCAATCGCTTCCATTAGGCAGGCTGAAATAAACATGACTTTAAAACAGGACTCACCAATAATTTTTCACGAAAGTTCTACCAGATTTTACCAAATCATGGATTATGGTTAATAGATGAAGAAGAAATTAAGGATTACTTTGGCTCATGAGTATTTCTTATCATCATTGTGTTTTTTTCTTTGAAGATTTAAATAAAAACATTTTTAAATTTAAAGATATTGATTTATTCTTTTATTCATTATAAACGACTCGCAATTTTTGTTTGATTTTTTCTAGATTTATTCTCAATTAAATATCTACATTTTCCGCCAACCCATTTGACCTATCTGTTAATATATTCATTATAATAACGAATGTAAGGAAGATGCCAATTAATCTCAGTAAAATTGAACTTAAATAGACAAAATCAAAGAAACCGAATAATTATGAAGTATTCATTCTTGTCATAAGGTACAAAAGAAATATATCTTGCTCGTTCAAGCATTTATAGACCCATTAATTTATATCATTTGCAAACATTCGATCTATGACGAGCTTATTGAATTTAGATCAAATCCTACAAACCTAAATAAACAATCTATGCCGTAACTATGAATAATAGTCCTCGGAAAAGCGAAAGAAAAAGAGTTCCTCTTTTAATACTATTAGAGAGAAGAGAAATGGTAATTTTGTACACCAACGGGCGATAGATCAACTGCAAAGAGAATTTTAATTTGAACCAGCTTTTGATATCGGAATCCTTAAAAATAGTACGTTAAAAAATCCTCGGAGAAAATCTAAGACGGAGAAGAAAAAATTCGGATCGACTCGTCCGTATGCGAACAAAAGGCTGTTAAGAAATGCAACGTAATGAAGGATCTTGAAAAGAAGGAAGCGTTTCTCGAGAAAGATTGGAAGCGTGTTAGTGACGTAATTTCTTAAGAGATGGACTGAGAGGGCGGGGTCTGGGTACGAGATTACCACTAGGAGAAGGGTGAGGAATAGATGTTGGTTGAACCCAGATTGAAAACTGTACGGGGGACTGCAATGCAGGGAGATCCTTTTCATTTCCAAAACAGGAGACGGAAACTTCCTCACTTGACCGCTTGATCCACTTCAATCCCCGACGATATTTTTAGAGACTTATCGAGTCATAGACGTCCGCAAGTCTTCCTCGGAGGGGACTTAGCGGTTTGAGAAGTCACGTGTTCGCCCTCTACCACATGGGATGCGAACGGCTATGTACAGTGCTGTCGATCGGACGATGTTTACATTTGAGAGGGTAAATAAGGCATTTTCTACGAACAGCAACTTGCTTCCATTGGCATCAAATTGAGATTTTCATTAGGGTTTTCCTAGTCCGTGATCTAGTATTTGTCAAAGTTCTATTGCCACGAATGTTTCTGTGATTTGATTCTTTGAGTAATTTAAGTAAGAAGTGTTAATATAGTTTTGATGTAGTTGTTATGTAATAAGTCAAGAAGGAATTTCGAATGAAGAGAAGGGTTTTAAAGAATCAAAAACACATTTTTATGAAGAAATTAATTACAACTAAGATTGATGATAACATCATAGCTAAGAAGGTAAATTTAAAATTCCGATAGAGGTGAAGCAATTACGAAGTATGTGGCTAGACACACGAAAGAATGTTATGGTAAGGATGAGGTGCTTAATGAAAATACCCCATCTTCATAAATTGAAAAATAACTATCGATTTTAAATTCTAAAGTTTATAAAGGTAGGTTATTTCAAATACTGATTTGAAATAATTCTTAAGTATAGCAAATAATGAATATCTAATTAATAGAAAAAGCATTCATATAAAGTAGTCTTGTAAATTCCTCATTTGATCTTTCATAGCTCATAAATGTGCTAAAATATGATTTCAATTGCTCTATAAAACTTCATAACAAAAAACAATATTTTTTCAAACTTTATTCGCAGAAACGTTTCTGTTTCGTCCGTGACTGATTTATTATTTTATACTAGATGCATCTGAATACATTTTCTAAAGGTACAGAGATTTTGAACAAGATCAAAACAAGGGAAATCAAAAGTGCCTCTCCTGGATACCATTTGTTTGAGTAAATAAACTCATCGTAATAGAGCGCACGTCAACCGTTCCTTCGCAGAATGAGCTCCCTTGAAAATGCATGAATGGTATTGGAATCTCTCTCCAGTGCTTGGAAAATAGCGAAAGATTTTTCCAAAATAAAAATGCCGCTGTTGGACGCATGCGCCGCAATAAAATATTGGAAGAATTATGGGGTGGAAAGTACATTTCCGCGACAAAGAGGCTGATGTCGTCATATCCTTTTTTCTCCTGCTGCAGTAAAAGAGGCCATTTGAAAAGTCAATATGAAGCGTTGCTATGAACTGAGTCTTGGACCAGTCAGAAAATATTATTCAGATACGGAAAAGACTTAATCTAAGCACGGTACTCTTTTAGAACCTCTATTTACAAAATACGGTATTTGACCGAAAGAGTCAATCAAATCATCCATCCAGTCAATCCATCGCAGTAACAATAAAGTAGACAAAACAAGCCGGGAAAATCTTTGAGTAATAATGTAAGTGTACATAGATAAAATTGATCAAATTATAACTACCATCTGAGACAGTAACTGTTAAAATACTTAACTTAATAATTCATATATTGCAAACTTGAGTATAAGAATAGATATTTTGAATGTTACTGCCAATAAATTGTTCCAATAGAAAAACAATAAATATTTCTTGAGATAAATTTAGCTACGATGCAGAGAAGAATAAATATTGTGAAGGAATGTAAGATCAAAGTTGATATTTATTCAAAACGAGGTTTATAATAACGAAATGAATCTCAAATCTTATAAGATGCGACTGTAAATATTGCATAAAATGCTTGAGATGACCACTCATTCTTCAATTCTCTTATTAATAAATCTTTCCTTCTTTTTTGACGTTCACACATAATCAACTGTCAAAATCCAAAGGATACGAACTAGTGATATATCTTTGACATAAAGTTAAATATTAAATTCTTTTAACTAAAGATCGAACTTTTTGCCTTCTGATCTTTATCAGACAGAGCAAAGAGAAGTTTTTCACATATTCCCAGATGTAACTACTAAAAAAAATATGTTTTCGAAAATGTTTAGATATAATGAGATACATTTTCTGAGGCGAATTTCACTATTCTTCTTTGATGAAATGATTTCATGCGCCACGAATTTATTACAAGGATACGATATCAAATTTTCGAGATGACGAAGGAGAAACTCTGTCGGATCACCTTTCGAGATAATACTGATCCACTTAATCACTCAAGAGTTCGTATTCTTCCCTCGAAAGAAAAGATTCTAATTATATTCTTTTGGATCAATGGGTCTCTGAAATAGCTCATTACCATTAATCATGGAGCTTTGCGTAAAAAATAGGTCACGCACCTCTCTAGGGTAAGAAAGAACATAGCGCTTGGAAGAATACCTCGGAGGGGTGTTTCAAATCGATATTCGGAGAAAAAGCGTACACTTAATCACAAAGATGAAACTAGAGCGTATATTGCCTGTTAATTTAAGGCGAAAATGAAAAGGGAAAATAAACAATAAGAGGAAAAAAAGAAAGTTTTTCGACTTAATGAATTTCATCTAAACCACCACTAGGTCTGTGGATTTGATTTTAGAGAAGAATTTTCAGCGTGATTTTTAATTTATCAATAACAAAATGAATTCATAAACTTCTGCTTCAAGTTTCTTCGTTGAGTTTCGTAGAGATTTTAAGGTGTTTTGAAAAAAATTACTTATCAAATTAAGATGAGATGTTCCGGACAGACTCAATTTGAATGTTTAGCTTCAAATCTAATTTTCTTTTAAAATTGGAAATATAACAAAGTTTTACGAGGTTATCGATCATTAATTTGCTAAGAAAGCGGGATAAATATCTCAATTATGTACCGATACTTAATTATTAGTTATTTACCGATAAAATATATCTCGAATCAGCTTAATTCCTTGATCTGGTATTCTAATAACAAAATTATTTTTTTAATTGGGCAAAGAAGGCCTCGTTATGATGGTAATAAACTTTTGGTTAGTATCATTAGTACTAACTTAGTGCAATGTAGTGATTTTACGTATGCTTGTAATGTTAATTATTAATTAATTTTTGTGATGTGGTGCTTACGAAACTTTAAACCAGTAGTTAATAACTTATTGAAGGTAAAATCTACTCGTTGCGGATTTACGCTTAAATTACGAGTCATATGAGATCTAATAAGAGTCGAGTAGTGCTCTGCGAATGTAACTTATGCTATTCCAACTTTCCCCCGTCTGCTTTCGATCGCTTCTCCAATTCCATTACAGCGCATTGTTTCCATTCTATCCGTCCTCCTGAAGCTAAATGTCTGCCGTATAAACATCTCCTCATCACTGTGGATATTTTCCACATTGAAAAATGTATTTCCGGTTCAGGTTCGGAATGCGAATGAAACTTCAATCTCATCTCATCCGTTTCCTGATTTTAAAACGGTTTCTCTCTCTATTTTTAGTTCGAATTCTATTTCCATTTATGAATCCATTTTTCTCTATTTAGACTTGGAAAGTGGCAATCGAGGAAAGTATTTTTGTTCGTTAAATAACTATTTACTTGAGTTTCAACTGGAAATAGATTGAAAAATTTTAGACCTAAACTCACTTGTGCATAAAATTTGAAAATTCAAAGATATAAAGAATTGCAAAATAATAAATTCCGATTTTGACGAACATATTAATAAAATGAACTTCATTTTGGAAAGTCTTTCATCAATCCGCTTTTATATTTTAATTAAAAGAGAAATTCATTTAAAATTTTCTAAATTATGCTTCCAAAAATTTACGTCAATAATCGGCCTCAATTAAGAATCGGGCGGTATCACTCAGTACTCAGTTAATCAGTCATTCTTTAAGTAGAGGATGAAATGCGCAGTTAAAATTAAACCTTTCAAGTAACAGTAAGTAAACATTTGGAATTATGTACGTACGTGTTAATTTCATAATCTCGAGTGGAATATGTATTTTATGCCAATGGGAAGGACTCAATCACGCACATTCTCCCCTCTACGTGACGTAACATTTATTAAAATATCCATCTATCTTAACACAGCTGCTTAGTGATGAGGTTGCGGGGCAATTGAGGATGCAGGCGTCTCGCCCAAGGGCACGTAACCAAGGTGATGGGAGGTGGAAACAATGTTTTCGAAGGAAAATGAAGGATGGCGCGAGTTAAGGGTTCACCTGGTCGATACATGGACATGCCTCGGAATATTGGCTCGGGTTGAAGCGACCAAAAAAGAGTGTAGAAGAAAAGAAAGGTAAGAAGGTGTAGAGGGAGTGGTTGAGTGGAGAAGTGAGGAGAGCAGTGCTGTTAGATAAGGGGGTCCTTGGAGAAAAGAGGTTGTCTGGGTATGATTCTATAATAGAAAGGATGAGAGTAGGAAGAGAATTAATTTAGACGGAGAAGGGTTTTATTCCAACTACTACGGCTACTTTTTACAACGTGTGACTGCTCTGAGGGATTATAAAGCAATGTCTCATCGATTTTGCATGGAGACTCATGAGGAGCAAAGTAAATGAAATATCCGATTCAGACGGGATAGACACATTGATTCGGTGACTCGGGATTAGATCATCGACTAGAGTAAATTAAAACCGGGAACTACTTTAGAGAATGATCTATCGAATAAAACGAGGGTTTTCTCCATGTAGAATTCAAATATACTTCCCTCCAAAGAGGTTCTTTCCATTGGTATAAATTACTCTTTCTGATGGGCATTTAGCATAAATGTTCACATAGAAATTTTTCATTTGCAATTTGGCGAATTGTGTGCAAATGCGAATGCAAATATTAGGGATCTAGTGAAAATACCGCATGTTGTACCATCAAAAGCGTTATCGTGCATATGAAATATCGCTGTGGGATTATAGGGTGAAGAGATGGTAATTATTGTAATTTTCGGCTCGTTTTCCGTTCAATTTAATCTCATCACTTCCAAATCGGAAGATTAAAAAGGAAAATACATTTCCTAATTCAAGGATCAATACAACCGCGCTGTAGTGTGAATGAATAATATCACTGGCGGGATGTTTTCATTAAGTACCTTTTTAGCTCTGATTCATTCGACATAATGTACGTACCTCTTCCAAATGAAACAAATAAATTTATTAATAACTTCAATGAAAATATGGATTACCATTTAGAATAACTTCATTCATGATATTAATAAAACTGGTTTGATAATAATTTATGAGGGAATTCGAAAGCCTAAAGTCATTTAAAATTCAATTCTAGCTTTAATTTAGAATCAATATTCAAAACTGTAATTTCAACGCTATTAATTACTTTATACCTTAATAACTAGGGCGTTTTTCGCAAATTAGCTTTGCAAGTGCATTCAGAATGTAACACCCTATATTTTATTCTTGGCTTTTACTTCTAAGTGCAAGGTCGTAAGAAGCTGCAAATCTTCTTCCAACAGATACTGATCAAGGACCTGCAGCAATGTGTCTTGAATCTCGACAGGCGGTAGCTTGGGTAAACCGTTTGAATCAATTTCTCTCGGAGTTGACGTCATACCTATACGTTGCCTCTTGTGAATGTGCTTTGAATAAATTATAGAAGTCGGTCTCTTGAAAGTGCTTTTGCGACGTATTCTGCTCATGTCGTGTATTCCTCTCGAATTTCATACCGATACCCCTTTGCGTGGAAAGTATTTCTTAACAAAAATTCTTTCTTATACTATTTCACAAGTTTTTACAACTCCCTTAAAGAGACATTTACAAAATTCGTGTTTGAATTTCTGAATCTTTTCCCATACTCAGTTATCGAAGAGCAGAAATCCTGAACGGAGGGATACGAGTATATACACGTATAAGAAATATTTTTTCAAGTTAGACGAGAAAGTAGTATGAGATACTCCTATTTCGATTCTTAAGCTCCATTTTATGGAAAATTCGTGGTGTGTTTTATTGACTACATCCAAGTTTCATTTGTTTTCACTCTCTATCTGTAAATCCTTACTACTACATCACTTTCACTGACAATTATACGCACTAAATATACGGATAGAGGAAACATTGAAAGAGAGTGGACTCAAATTAGAATTAAATTTCAATAAAGGTTAGCGTGTGTTATAACCTATTTATGTTTTGGATAATTATGAACTATACTGGCTAATATTTCTAAACTGTGGTAGATGATTCAATTTACTAATCCTCTGATCATAAAGTTAGTACACTAATAAAGCTACACTGAAGTAAATTATTTCTTAGCCACCGATTAATTTTTCATCGAGTTCAGTTCAGTATAATGTTCCTGATGACGTAGTTATAGATTAAATTACTATTATTTGATATTATTATTTATACTGATTATTGTAAAAATTGATAAATCACAGGATACAAATGGATTGTTGATTTCGTATCTTATCAATCCAACCGCTAAATTTCATGGAAATATTTCGAACACTAAAATGCATTAACTGGATAGATTGACCGTTGATCCATCCTGCTTTAACGTGTGTTTTTGTTTTCCCAACAGCTTAGCATTCATGCGAGCGAGCAAATGAATCTGCGTAGTGCATCTAAATGAGAGATAACAAGCTAATACAGCGGAGGCTATCGGAAGGAAGTGGATGGAGTAATGAGGAGGCTGAGTATGTGCGACTGGTCGGTGGCGGGCCTCAGGGGAAATGAGCGATGGCAGCTATGGGAAAGGTGGACTTTGTGAATAAGGTTAGACTCTTGTGAGGGCATCCTGTGCCCCTTGTCTTAGCAACGTCAACTCACGTCGTACGGAGACGCCGGAGTATGACAATGAGGCAGACTTTTTAAAGAAGATGATACTGTCTAAGGAGAATTTGCATACGAAAAGGACAGGTTTTTTTCGGATGCAGACGTTATTCACTTCAGTCGAGAGGTTTTAACGAACAGCACTCGGGTGAATACGAATCAAGATAACTCATTGTATACTCATACAGGGTGTTTCAAGAAATATAATTATTATTTATACCAGGAAAAAATGATATAATTTTCTTTGCTAGATTCAGTGTACTACCAGTACGGTTTATCCTTTTATTGCTAGTATTTAAAAGCAAGGATGCATTTCATCTTATACGGCAGATACTTAAATGTTAATTGCTTAAAATGGGCATCACTTGGTCATTGAGAAAGTATAAACTAGAAGTTAAATCAATTTTATTGAAATTGAAAGGTTTTAGAATGTCTTGAAGCAATTCACATTGATCGAATCGTAGATTTTAGTAAAGAAATAAAAAGATAGTTCCTTCACTGTAAAGAAAATATAAAAATTGGGAAAGACAATTTTATCTCATATTACAGCAATGGAAATAATTTTGTTAGATTTCGGAAGATATAATCATGGTTAATAGCATATATAATCTCTTAATAATCTCTTAACAAGCCCTTGGTGTTACCGGATTGTCTTCTAAAAATTACATCGACCTCATACAGCTCAATCTAGCTTACAAAAAAGTCTTTGTTAAAAAGTGCAGAAACATGAAAGGAAACTTTCTACGGAGGACTTTTCAAGATCTTTTTAGACACAAATTATTAACGTAAACTCTTTTCTCCTAAGAAGCAAAAAATTTTATTTCCTCGGGAAGTAAAGGCGTAATCGGAATAGCTAAAAAAGCGCAAGATTCAATGGTCTCAAAGGCATGTCACCACTCCGAAGAACAGTTTCTGATAGAAGAGAAGGAACGATAAAGAGTATTGATGGGGGAGGAAGTGGCTGATGGGGTTCTGAAAGGCATCGGAAGAAGTGGTAAGAAGCAGAAAGAACTTTTAAGAGTGGTAAACCTGAAGGTAAAGAGATCTGCCGAACGATTTAACCACAGTCACAAATGTTCGAGGGGCCCGACTTGGCCTTCATAGCGAACCAAGAGTTGGATGGAAACTTTTTTTTTCTTTTACATCATTGCGGTCGAAAACTTCTATCACGAAAAAGGAAATGAAGGTGTACGGATGAATTAATATTGGAGTTTGAAGTCCATTTGAAGCGGAAATATCCGCTGGATTAAAATTCCGATTCTCAGCAAAGGAAATTGGAAGCGCTAATGACTCGGCTTCCGCCCCAATTTTGAACATCTTTTATTCGCCTTAATGTGTGCACCGAATTTGAGGTCTCTGATTGAAATTCGTACGTATCGCTTTAAAAATATATAAGATTGAAATATGAGGTTGGTTACCTTGTGTAGTTATAGAAATAATCACAATAGTTTTCGTAATTGAGTATCAATTACTAATGTGCGATTCAGGGTAACACTCATAGAAAGTTCAAAGTCAAATGTATTAATTAAATCAAAGAGAGATGAATATTCTTTTTCTCAAAACTGATATATTTTCAATTAATGTTTTATGTGAACTAGCATAATATTTTCAGCAAGCGGTAACTAACAAATACCACTTATATTTTTAAATTGAAGGTTTAGGGAGTTATGGTATAATATAATTTATGCTAACGTACTGTAAATTTTATCGTCGAAGCATACATTAAAACTCTCTCAGATAATATATATTCTTACGACGATAACGAAAATAAAATGTAGTCCAAAATACGGCCGTGATTATTTCAATTAGAGTCAACTAAATTTTGAATTCAAAACAAAAAAAAAGTTTAGCTGATAGAGATGTTTATTAAAAATTTCACCTTTAGATTCGGAAAACGAAATGCCTAAATGTAACATATTATTTGACCTCAATTAAAATAAAACTCATTTTAGGAGATGCAAAATATACGTATAAAGTCTCTATACGAGAAAACAAAAATTCGCAATAGATAAAAATTGTCCCTTTTTAAATACCATTTTCGGAGGGAGAGCATACGGACGTAAATGATAGATGCAGGAATGCTTCGGTAAAAGCACCTCTCTGAAGTCATTCGGCGGATAATATTCTCCGATGATTACAGTGTACTATCGAATGCAAAGATAACCACTTTCAACCGAATTCACTCGAATCGGCAGTACCGAAAAATACGCGCACTTCGTGGGAAAAAAATCCACGGACAAAACACGGGAAAATAAGGGAAAAGTCGGTGGGAGCGAGTGGTTGTGGCAGAGGACATATAATCCTCATCCTTGACGGAATTTATCGATCGAAATGAAGTGGATGACGGGGAATTTCCGAAGTCGGACGTGAATATAAGCATTCCCTGACATTTTGCCGTGCTTTTTTCACCTGGAACCCAGATGCATGAATTACGGAAAAAGATCTCCTTTCGAAATAAAAAAAGAAAGAACCGTACGAATCAATCTGTAATGGATCTTCACTCCGGGATATGGAGAGGCTAAATGGAAGCCTAAGATCCCATACTCGGTGCAAAAGTGAAACACACGCCCACGATTTTTATTTTTCCCTGACTCCGCAACAATTACGATCCGGGAGTAGTTTAGCAACGCTATTCCCAATCCATAGTTACTACCCTGCAATACTAAATACATGCTATGAGCCACGTATTATCTACTTCCATTGTATTTAATCTGTATAATTTATATTCAGAATAATTTTCATCAGTTCGGACGCTTCTTATCGAAATACCTTTCTATGCAAAACAGAATTTTTTCCACGGTCAATGTTCTATTAAAATATTCTTCTTGAATACTAAAATACTCGGTAAATATTCCTTTCTGACGTGTTTTTATCCGCAATCGATAGATAATGGGATAAAGGCAAGGATCGTCCAAATTTTAAATGGACAACGATTCTCTCTCTGGATTGTTATTTATGATTCGATTATTCCATACTGAAGAGATGATAAATAGTGATTCGTGACTATTGCGATTCCAATTTGGAATAATTATTGGAGAAAGTCACGAACTACGTACTCTCAGTTGTGTTTAACGAGAAAGTTTTCCAATAGCGGGTAATATTGCATATAGAGAGCACTTTGGAAATGAATTCTTGTCTTCGTCATTTTATGGATGTTCTTTGAGGTATATGAAATATTCATTCATCTTTGAAAGCGATTAATGTGTACAAATTATTAATACTTTGGCATTGATATTGGGTTCTTTTTATGCTTTATTCTTTTTAAAGCATAAAATGTGTAACAATCAAATACGAGTTATTATAAATCTGCGTTATATCATTTTAATCTCCAAATACAGGATGTTTTTTTTTCAAAAGACTCCTTAATGAACGGAAAATAACTAGCTGAATCTCCCATATCCTTTATATAATATGATAATCCACCCTAATTTTTTATTTCCTGATATTTAATTATTCCCTCAATCTTTTTAGCCTTTACTAATTCCTTCATATTAATCCTTTTTGAAAACTGTCACTTTCAAATCTCACAATCTCGAATCCTCACCATAACTCTACTATTTTGCGATGCTTATTAACTTTCCTTTTCCCATAGGATCTCGTTATCCCTACTACGATCCAATTTCTCACCTGCAACCCATCCTTCACTCCCATTATTCCTTAAGGATTCTTCTCATAGTTGTCCAACGAACAAATGATGGTAGTACCAATTTTCCGATATCCTATCCAATACGAAGCCCCAACACAAATCAGGGTATGCCATCCCTCCGCTATCTTGGATCACTGATCACTTCACTGCTCTTAAAATTAGACTCGATAGATTCAGATTATTATAGACTCGTAAACAATTACAATCAAGAAATATCTTTCAGGATTCAAGTTATTTATAAACTCACTTTTCCCAATATATTGTTGAAGCAAAATAAATGTTTATAGAGATTATTCAGTATCATTTATTTTGAGATCTATTTCATTTCTTTTGCACCTATAGCAAACGTGTTTTACTTTTGTTTTTACTTACGAGACTTTTTACGAGAGCTTTTACATACTTTTACATACGAGAATGATTTCTAGTGAATGAAATACGTATAAGTTTACATATCATATAATAATATTAAATTCGTTACACATAAAGAGTAGTTGACTTGATAGTGAATGAATACATATCAATTATTATCTCTTACAATCTCAATTGATAAGGTCAGTTTGTTTAAGATATAACGTATGATGGAGTAGAGGAGAGTTGCAAATCATTTCAAGCAGAGGTCTCTTTATGTATTTTTAGAATCCTAATTTTTTGAAGTCTAGTGTATAGAGCATTTAAAATACCAATTTTATTTCGAACTAAAAATGACTCTACGTCTCTATTGGCAAATAATTTAAATATCCTTAATCGAGAATAGCCGCTATCCCTCATTTCCCCAGTGGATATTTTTTCCAACTACAAGTTCCTATAATTTTGCTCGCAATGAAGGAATTGAATAAATCTTTCTTATTTATTTTTCTTCCACAGAATGAGTTATCTATCAATTATTGTCTCGTAACACAATATAAGAATTTGAGTATCTACTTCTGCATCTGTACGGAGTAATAGCTAAATAATATTGAGGTCATTCGAATCTTTTCGTAACACAGTCAAAAAACCGTAACGGATTCGGGTCACACTTACATTAGGCGGTCTATATATTCCGAGACCGCAATCCCCAAAATGATACTGTATGGACTCAATTTGATTCCGAAGCCATATTCTTCCCTTTTCCGTATCTTCCCTAAATCATCCGTCCACGATCATCGCCCACGCGCCGCTGGGTTTCCCTCGTCAGCCATTTGACCTGGGGTTTTTTCTTTCCAGGTCACGACTTTTCCCCGTGCGCTCTGAGTCACGAATAAGGTCGGAAGGAACGCCCAAAGCGTGGTTTTATGCAAGCGCGTGTTTCCTGAATTCAGTTTGCCACAGTCAACCGTATGTTGTCACTTTTTTGCGATATTATCGCAGATGATTATCAGCGCTTTCAATTCAGCATCACTTAAATGTTGCGAATCGGAGAAATTCGCGATTGTGATTCTGCGATTGCATAGATACTGAAAACATATTTAAATTGCTCTTCTAAATTGTAATATCAGATTCCTATTAGAATTCACGAGGAAGAAGAATTGGAGAAGTAATCAAGTCTGTATCGCAAATATATGTGTGGGAATATCTTGAGGAATAAACCTGTATATAATCCCTATCGATGCATAAAACAAAATGAGTTATCGTAAGCGTTATTTTAGGGAATCATTACTTAAAGAGATTAATCAATAATTTAATTTCCGAATTGTGTAAAATACAGTACGACGTTTAATCTTCTAATCATCCAATTTACAGTCTATTTATTCCTTTGCTAAAATCTTTTATATGGACTTTATGAAAACAGATTATCTTCTGTTTCTAAATAAAAGGTTTCGAGAAATCGACGGAATATCGTAGATAATAATGAAATTTACAGCATTATATTGTTTGAGTGAAACAGTTATAAATATATAATTAACAAAATATTTTGATTAATATTGTCTTTTTATTCCAGCTGATGAATTTAAAAACACATTAATGCTGGAATGTTGCGTAAAAGAATAAATTTTGATTTTATTAATCTAATATATATTTCTATTCAAACATATCAAATTCTCTATCTTCAGAGACTTTTATTAAATCGTAGATATTAACATTTTATTCCCCCCAAATTCTCTATCTCTAATCTGAAGCACAGCAGCACAAATATGCGCCCTAAAAAAAACCCGAGGGGGCTAAAAGTGGATCATTAGCTTTATGAAGCTGACCAGTCATTAAAATGCACCGAAGGGGGATTTTTCCGTGAAAAATCATAAATTCCCATTAAGAGAAACCTCACAGGGATTATGATCGTAATCAAACTGAAATGGACGCGCGTATAACTCAAACATCTCAATAAAAAGGGAAAATTGAGCGAAAGCACTTCTGCCGAATAATATACGTTCGACGGAATTAGTTCCGCAGCACAATCACGCGGAGTACAATAAGAGCGACGATAAAGAAATACCATAAACGATGAAAAAGGCACATTTTTTCCGATAAAAAAAGTTTCGGAAATAAAACCTTTTGTGCCCTCTTTTTTATCGGAAGACATTGCCATTCAGCTCACGTGCAGAAATGACGCAATAGACGACGTTGGAGTGGTCCATGGAGGATAGGAAGAGAGGCGTAAAATGATGGGATATTCATCTTCAGGGGCTTACGCGGCGGAGGAATTGAAAGAGGAGATCTGCTCAAGGCGGACAACCTCGAGTATCCCTTACCATCGAGATGCTTCTCCCTTCACTTCTGCACACAGACACGAATCTGCTTCACCCATTTCCCTTGGCACTTTCTTACTGCCCAATTCTAGACCACTCTTCTTTTCTCTTGTTCTATTGAATGAGCTTTCGACTCTATTTGAGAGCATTATTTGGGGTTTTTAAAGTTGCCGACAAAAAGCTTAGCCATGTGATGCTTAAGCAAACTATTCTAAACGCTTTGAAAAATATAGTGCCTCGCGAGTGAAGAATCATGAGTACGAATTCCTAATTTTTAATCTATTCATTAGTATTACTAATTATGCATACGAATTTTACTCCTCATATTCTCTTATGCTACACAGGAAGTCTATCCGTTACTATTGAGAATCCGAACAAAAATATAGTTTCTAACTTATTAATTTCATCACTGTTAATTTATTAACTTTCTTTTGTATTAAAAATAGAATCTTTTATTTCAAATGTCCATTATCGTCCATGAAGAATAATACACGATAATGATATTAATCTTAATAGAATAAGAGAATTCATGAAAATCATTTATAAATTTATTTCTAAGCCCAAGCATTCCATTGCATTGTCTTTTAAGTCCATTCAAATGTTACAGTAATAGCTTAAGAAGCGAGAGAAAGAATCTAAAATACAATTCACTTTACACATCCCTGTGCTCAAGAATTACATCATAATGCAAACTACTACTAAGATTCGAATTTCGTTCGGTGAAAGAGAAATTACCCATAAGAAAAATGGATCTTTAATTTTTCTCGTACGATATGAATAGATACAGTGAGCCGTTGATGAAATGGCCCATTGAATAGCTGAGGAATATTCCACCTCCTTATGAAAGGAGCGTTTGATTAAAAATTTCATCGGAGGGAAATAGAGCTTCGGATAAGGTGTGAGATAATGGATGGGCTTAAGATGAAAAGTTATCGAAGGAGTGGTGCTGGAAACAGATGACGCGTTCTATAAAATATGCAATCACGCGAGTGTGTTTCGACGTCAATCTTATTTTTTCTCTCTCTTACGTCACTTTTCCTGTTCCCTCAACTCTTTCCTAGAGGGCAGCTGGCACCTCTCAACTCTCGTTTATTCTTATACGCCTCACACCTCATTCATGTGACTGATTCAAATCCCATCCTTCCCTTCTTTAAACCCTCACTACAGCCACCTGCTCTTTTTCTGCGCTTTAAATCCTTCATCTCCAACCTTTTCGAATCGCAAATGACAAACTTTATGCGAAATACACCTGAGACCAACGATATTGGACAACTAAATGACCGCTCCATTTCATTTGTACGCTTTTTGGGATGCCGAGTTTTTTTAAGTACAGAAAACTCACGACCAAAAAATACTTTCTAACGAGGGTTCCTCATCGGAAATATTATAGAATTAGTTATCTTTTATAATTATTTAAATTCATTTTACAGTCATTACATTATCGGTCTACAAATCAGAAATTAATATCCATAAAATTTTAAATAAACTTCTTATTACATTGTTAAGCGCCGAAGTCATGGTGTTTCATCATCGATTGATACAATCAAATATAAATTATTAGCGTGTATTATATGATATTAAATATTGTCCTTGGTTTGATGATAAAAATGATGCATCCTATTCATTCAGAGAAAAATGCAATGATCTCTGTGAAATGCTTATATCTTGATATATCTTGGTGTTCTAGAGATACGAAGGATTTTCAAAGAGAAAAATTTCTCCTGATATAATAGCTGAGTCATAGTTTTATATGCTTATTTATCTGATGGAACTTTTCAATAATTTATTGTTTTCATTAGTATTTAAATTTAGAGTTAATTTGTAAACTAACAATATGTCTTCGTGGTAACAATATGGACCCATTTATTGATTCGAGATTCATAAAAGTTGATTCTCATAAAACTCAATAAATCCATCTAATCGTTTGGATTGAAATTTAACTTGACCTATTCCGATGTAATCAGATGAGAAAGTACCTTCATCAAACCCGTATCCCGATTCGGCTACCAATACTCTGGACGAATGTTACGCCACTAACTTTTCTCATCAATTCTCCATGGAGATATACCGCATGTTCTCTGCAAGTGCAGCGGGTACTCTAGTTCGGAAGGGGCAACAATTAACCAAAACTTCGGAGGAACTTCCTGTAAGGCAAGGAAGGTCGCAATACTTAAAGAGCTTGACATTTTAATTACCATTAAATTTTAGCTGTCGGAAGGGAAGTTTTTACAACCCACGTTTCTACCATTAATTTTTTTAGGGTTATTGATGTCCCGACTATCATTTTATTAACTTTTTGGAGAAAAATGAAATAAAATTGAGGAGGTGATTCGAATCTAAATTGTTCGTATCAAGAGACAAAATTCTCCTAAATGCATTTGAAGAATTTCGAGGATTTTTTAAGTCAAAAGATAGCGATGAAACGTTTTAAAGAGACTGAAAAAGGGAATTTTTAGGAATACCAGTTAATTGAAGAAGTAAATGAACAGTGCCTTTTGAAGTGCAAAGGAATGGCTGAAAATGGAAAAATAGGGTCTTTTTTAAAGCCTTTTGTATCCTTCTTTTGTGCCAAAGGAAGAGTTACGTGTGTGGGGGGGAGTAGAAGATGTCAGGAAGATAAGAACCTCCTTATGACGATTCCGTACCGACTTATGTCTTCCCCGACCTCTTATTCCTCTATTTGGGTCACACGATATAAACGCTGTCATTGCTCATCTTTCCCAAAGATAATGGATATCGGATTTTATTTTCATTTATTACCCGTATTATGAAAACCCGAGTGGATCGTTGCCAAGTTAAAGGTTTAGACGCATTTGTTTTCTTTCCCTTAATCTCTTAATCTTGTCCTCTTATTTTAGTTCGATTCGGTCTTTTATATACCTTATGGTCTTATTTCCGAATACTTTTCTTTGCTACGAGGAGGAAACAAAAATATAATAAAATAGAGGTTGTATTTATGGACTATTCATTTTGCTACTACTTACGAATGTAGTATATGTTTCTCTTGATAAGAATGCTACGTTAAATGACTTCATTTAGCTGACATATATCGAGAGGATAATTCGAATAAATAAGTGTTCTAACGAAATTCGATTCCACCCTATTTTAGCAAAAACATAGAGGTTCCCTTTCATAAATAAACTATGACGTGATTTATGATACAATATATGAACTAGGTCAGATATAGAATACTACAATGAGATATCCACATAGAATGATATAAATAAATTTCAACATTTTTCAAATAGATACGTTATAAACCTAAACAAGAATGATACGAGACATTTAAATCAAACAGTAGTTAATATTTATAAACAAATAATTACAAAATGTGCGCATAAACAAAACTAAGCTTAATTATGAGAAAATTTCGATCGTGATAATCTAACCTCATATTTCCTTTTTATGTTCTTTTCCTTATTTAGGACGACTCGGGTGTTTTTGTAGCTTCAAGGAAGCTTCCATATATTCACCAATTACAGGATAATTAGTATATAAAAGTTAGTTATTATTAAGTTTTGACCGTAACTACCCAGAAAGAGTTAATAGAATCTCGGAATATAATTCTAACAAAACCAAATCCAACACCACTTCGAAGTGAGGAAATCGCAGTCTCGAGCACAGATAAAAAGGAACGTCGAAAGTGGAATTTTCGGGAGCAAATACCTTCATTTTATTTCGTCGAAAGCAGAAAACTAAATACAACCCCTCAGAGCACATCTTAGGAAAGGCGTTATTATCCAGGAACCGTAAGCGTGATCAGCAAAAGAACCTTTCCCAACACAAGATGGCTCTCTAGTCCGTCCAAGAAGGTATTTCAAGGAGTTCTTTTCCTCGAGCTACGATTTTCCCCTTTCTGCACAACCATCTCCTTCACCTAAAATCCTCAAACCCACTCTTGACCTGGTGGCGGTGAATGACGCAAACTCTATGTCGGTCCGGTTGTCGAATCCGCTTTAGTCAACGAATTCGCCAGTTTCTCTTCTTTTTCCATAATTTTTTCACGGAAGCCTTTTTTTATGGATTTCTCAGCCCAATTCCCTTCGGAGGGTTGATTGGGAAGTTTTTGGTGACAAAAAGGCAGTCGCTTTCGGGGATTGAGAATGATGAGTTTCGAAAGGTATTTAAAGGAATGCTATTCACCACGTTCTGGGAAGAGGATCTTTTTGTGAAGCAGTTACCTCGCGGGCCTTTTGTTTGCTTTAGCTGTGGCAATTAAGGAACTTCTCTGCGAAATAGCGAATAGAGACTTTCTTCTGAGTGTTCTTAATGGAGCGAATCTAACTTTGGTATTCTGCGATGTTTATATCGATTTTATGCTAAGATAATTCACCAAAGTTACCATTGAATTCATTAATATAATTATAACTTTTTCGTATGCTTTACAGATGAAGAATGTACGAGTTATTATCGGAAAAGTTTTAGCATTAAAGTATATTCTTAATAGAAAAAATACTATAGATCCTTTAACAGAAATACATTTTTTAAATTATCATAAACTTAAATTTATACATTTATTGCTAGTTTTGTTTTCCTTTACGTTAGCTGCCTGCCAAGGATTCTTTAGCTTCAGCCTGTAAACAACCTCGGATTCTTAATATTCTATTAAAAGAAGAAAGTCAACCTAATAAGTTTACAAAAGTAATTAAATAGAGCAACATAATATGTATATAAAAGATAATTTTATACGTTCACTGTATTTAACTATTTCATAAAAGCCTTTTGTAATGTCTTTATACTTAAACCAGATATAAGTACTATGTATCAATTCATCTCACTCCAGATGAACAATCAACTACGAAATAAATCTTTTACGTAAAAATACCTCGTATCTGTATGGATAGTCATTTACGGAAAATTCACCCTCAATCACGTCCCTGCCCGCGACACCGAATTTCTTACGGCACACTTAATCGCGCACTCCGATAATATCTGCACGTAACACTTTTCACGCGACTATATTTTCAAGAAGTCTGCACTTTTAATATCGGCGAAGAGCGTTTTTTTCTGAGCGATTCGCTTTTCACTTGTGCTCCGAAACCACTCAAATATATTTTGGTTTCCCAAAGACATAGAGCTAAGGGATCGATAATATTAAATTTTCAGCGAAAGGGGGATTACATTGAGAGGAATCCATGTAAATAAGAAAAAAAAGACGGCCTAACATGTAACCGAGACTCATCCGCAGCGAAAATAAGACTCGCGCCTTTTATCGCCTAGACTTTTCAAACCTTTCTTTTTTTTATTCCGTAGAACGAGGAATAGTCGAGGATGACGCGGCGGCGCCATATTGCTCAGCTGCGCAATTCATCTCAGAGTGCATTCCTTAAAGTTTGCTCTCGAAAGCCGCGATTCAGTCGTCGCGAGAAAGCTCCAGATGGGATCGTAAATATTAAACGAGTGAGCGCGATGAATTTTAGGTTATCAGCCACTTATTTAGATTCGAATTGCATCGCATCGATCCGGATAAAATATTGGGTCTGAATATGGGTCGAATAAATACGTTTTTGAAAAGTGTGTTAATACATATATTTGTAAAGAATTTGATAATAAGGATGAGTTGAGTTTTTTTAGAGGAATATTCTTACTTTTTATTAAGATGAAGCAAAGATAACTTGGCTCTATATATACTGAGAAAGAGATTCACTGAGCAACCAAATATCTAAATATCTACAATATTTTGAGGCAATATATACAAATACTGCAATGAGTATGAGATTAATAATTATTAATTCTTTATGTCTCATGGGTTCATATTTTTATCTAACCCACGATTAAAAGTTCAGAAATTCTTGGAGCATTGAGGGTTAAGAATACTTTTTTTAAGATAATTACTCTGTTCCTATCTGCGAGATAGTATCCCTAATGCAAACCTTGCCGGGAATAAAATTGCTCCATTTATTACAATGTTCTATAGTATTATGATTGGATTTAAGACAAAGTGTTGCTTTGAAGAAATGAATTATCACGAAAGAGAATCATTGAAAATAAAAGACTTCAGAAAGTTCGCAAACTTCAGCGTAATATTGTAGGAGATTTACATGTGGCCACCTGCATTGAATAGCTAAAACTCCACCTTCAAGATTGAATCTGTCGCTTGGATACGAACCCCTTTGAGTGCACGCATGTCATGAGGAACAAGAGGAAAATCTTCCATTTGCATTAGCCCACAAAAGAAACAAAGGAGTTCTGCTTTGAAGAAGCACGATTATTCAAAAGTGCGTGAGTGCGTGAGAAAGTGTCATTTGGCGCAATCGCGGGTGATCATATGTCTCAGGAGAAGAAAGGACTCTCTAGGCCAGATGCTCTCTCACGCGTGCACCCGTTCCGTGCCTTTGGATCGTTAGTGTCTTCAAAGCCAAGTTCTTTTCGATGCTTAAGAGCATCGATCTTCCTGTCCTAGGCCCTTACCCGAGGGACCGGGTTCAATCCCCGACACGAGATGAAGAACCTCTTCTTCATCCTGAAGTAAAAAAGTGAAATCCTCTCCGCGGGTTTCGCGAGTCAACTTTTTTTCCCGTTTCCCGAACCATCCGTTCGATGCGCTAGCGACTCCCTGCAGCTTTTATTTGGAGAGCTGCGGCGGAATTTCGTTCTTCATTTATTAATCCCCCCTCCACACGTATTTGAATTCTTTCTCCTTTTTGTTCGCCTCTATGGACCTCTTCCTACGATTCGCGGAAAAAGGATTTTCGGCGAATGGGAGTGCAATGAATGATTCTACCTGAATCGTTTGGACGGGAGTCTTTTTTTGCCCTCGATGAATTACTGATTGGATGACACCGAAGGACACGAAATATCGATACGATTTCTCACCCATTCATTCGGAGCTTTCCAAAGTTTGCATACTCAGTATTCGATAAGGCTAGTGATATATTATTCCGACAGATGCGCTCTAGGGCAGAGAGTATCTATTTCTATCCACGGAGGATATAGACAAATGAATGACGTTAATAATCTCTTTATTTCTACTCTAGGTTCATGATGATAAAGTATGAGCTAAAATTGTTAGATATTTCAAATTAAATAATCGATAACATAGGTAACGATCCTTACGTTTTCCTCAAAACAAAATCCTATCAAATCTAATTAAGATTTTGAAACAGTATATAATTATAATTTCCAAACTACGTATGCATATAATTGAAACCTACGTATTGGGAGCATTAAATAAACGCAGCATATTTTTAATAGTGGCGATATGAAATCTACTATTATTTTATTATCTAAATAAGACAATTAAATTGATATTACGCAATTAAATTTAAATATTAGGGAACACTGATATGGGAATACATTTTAGTTAGGATCTTTTAATGCGAACAAGTTTAGGGATCATCGTACAAATTTCTGAATGGCTCTTTTCAAATTGTAAGTATAATTCCTTATTCATATAGTGATTATAGTGTACACTTTAACAGTGTGCTACGTTTAACAAACTATAACTCATAGACATTGAAACGAATGGAGCGATTAATTTGGGTTGAATTTTCAGTAATATAACAAGATTGTATTGCGCGTTTGATGATCACGAAACATTAATATTATCATCCGCAAGATCTGAGTTTCTATTTTTGGAAAACTGCGTATTCATCGCAAAATGAATTCTTCACACCGTCGCTATGGAAACATCGCGGCGTATTTCCGTCGATAACTTCTCGATTTGCTCCGTAAATCACATCAACGGCGTGATAGATACCGAGAGCATTCGTCGATTGCCTATCGAAACGAGCGCCCGGGAATCGCTTATAAATAAGAGTGAAGCGCTAAACGGGAGCCATCCGATAATTGGCTAATCGATTGTTTATTTTTCGATTAGAGTCGCATTATCGTTTGGAGTCGATCATGACTTCCGTCATCAACACCCATCGAAAATTTCGTTGGGAAAAAAAGGTGAAACATATACGATGCGGATTCATCGCGAAAAAAACGTCCGAGTGCGGACAGGAACCAATAAAGGGGGAAATTAATAGCTGGAAGGTACGATCCTTTTAATTACCTAATCCAGCCAAGCGACAGGGAGAGTCCAAATGAACATCGGAGTGCGATAGAGGGGAGAGACAAACAACTTTATTGGTCAGATGCATCCGAGATAGACGGGATTCGTAGATAAGGGATAAAAGGGACGCATTAAAACCATTTGGAGCGGGAAAAATGGGAAAAAAACACAAACGGACATCGCTGATTATCGATCGGTTTTTCCCTTCCGATTCGCAACTGTCAAAAGCTTCGTTGATTGGCTAGGAAGCGGTTGGGGTCACATCCTGAAAAGTTGACCCATTCCCCTCGGAGTGTGCTAACCCTCTTCCGATAACTGGTTTCTAGTTGGAAAAAAATGAAGGGCCTCGAAAAAGTCTTTCCCTTCTTTTGGAGCATGAAATATTTTTAGACGTCAAACTACGACCGCGGGTATCAATCATCAAAACATTTACGGCAATGCGCAAGTGCGCTATCAATTACGAGGGGTTTGCAGAAAGGATTGAACTGGATTAATGGTACGATGATTGCAAAGAAAATGATCGAACGTTATAAAAGGAAGTAATCGCTATAAAATTGGCGGTTTGGAAGGAGAACGGGTGAGACGCATGTGGAAACGAATGGTGCAAAGTTAATCAGACTGATTGAGGCCAATTTAAAGGATAGATAGTGTTTTATGTTACATTAGCAGAAAGTGAAGGTTGCAAATAATTCTTTGCGTGTATAAAAACCATGAGGGAAATCATGATCGTATGTTTAATCAAGCCCAATGGGTATTGTGAATGATCAAAACAGATGATAGCCGATTCTATTATCTTTTTTTAGTTATATTTCACTTTCATAGAATTATTTAACTCTTATTAAGATAATTTAGTGGTGTATACCATTTGAACATCATTTTAGTATTACGTAACATAACACAGCTATTGAGGCGCTTTTGCCAAAATGAATAATTATTTTCTCACTAGGAAGAACGCAAATTATTTGAATTGAGGGGAAAACGAATTTGTAAAATTAGTATTTAACAAAACTACTTAATATGTTCGTTACAATTATTGACTATTCTTCTAAAATATTAACAGATAAAGTTCCTCTGATAAGCAAACGGGCTAAGTACATCGATTTCATGAGTCATAATCATATAATACGGATGTAGAAATTATTTCAGATTATTCAACGAGATAAATCTTTCGAACATTTTTATTGAAGCTTAGAGATCTGGCTTTAATCCCAAACCGTATTTCCACGTCCAATTAAAGGCGTTTTCGTATGGAATGAAAATAATTTTCAATCACATTATTCTTTTCGAATTGCTTTATCCTCATATTTCGAGATAATCCTTCGAAAATAATTAACTGGGACTTTGTGTTCACAGAAAAGGTTTTTCAATTCGTCGGAATCCATTCAAATCACTTCTTTTGGGTCACGTGGCCATCAAAACCATTGGCGCATACATTCGAAATATTACTGCAGAAGTAATTAGAGGATATTTCAAGATTGCGTAAAACACGGGCCTAAATGAAAGTTCGGTTTGGAAAGAAATCGTAAAAAAAAGACCGTTTCGCTCCGAGATAAATTCAACCAAATGGAAATAAACGTCAGATTATAGAATTCGACCGAATTTTTTAATCACCCTGGTTAAACAATCTCATCTCGTACCTTCCAATCTTCACGCGATTCGGATTGTGACGTAAAAGTGAACATAAAGATGGAATTAGTGAATTAGTCTTCGAAGACCACTTTGCTGAATTGTGAACACAACGCTTTTATGAGAACGAAAAGGATTAGATGATATTTCTATTAACATAAGGACTGTGAATAAAGATTATTTGCAGGCTGATTCTTTTACGTAAAAAGAAATCATATAATTACAGACGAAAATGAAAGAACATATGTTCCTAAATTTAAAATAACGTCGAATTCATCGCAAATTGTTCTCTTTTCTAAAATATGAAATACATTTCTACAATATCATTTCTTTTTTACGGGTTTAAGAACGATATGATAAGAAGTCACGCTCTACGCTGCAATTTTGCTTAATTGCAACAGAAATAACTAAATTATAAATATTACAAATACTTTGCACGTTACTTCCGCTTTTCAGTGGAGATTACGAGAAAATTATTCCATTTTCGGTGAATTTAGAAACTTATTTATTTCGATGAATCTATGGCAAATTCTCAAGAAAGTATAAGAAACGATAAGAACAATATGATACATATATATCTCTATTTACTTTAATATCTCCGTAAATTATTATTATATAGTTCTATGATTGTCCAGTAGCTGGTCTCTTGTATGTCTTCTGTGAGTCCATAAATTCGGAGATATGCTTCATAGCTTGTTGACAATGGACTTGATTTCAGAGACGCACTCATGAATATGCGGACGAGGGCCTCTTCTTAAGAGTCCAAGTATTCCATTTGAGAACACACACGCGAGAGGGAAAAATAACGCGTCTCGCGGAATCGATACAATACGCTCTTTTCGCAATGGCATTTTTCTGCTCTCAAAAGGGGTCTCCTACAAAGAGGTGAATGAACTACTCTGGTGAGAAAAAGGGTTGATTGTGTGGAATCCTCATCCCACAGCTGAAATGAGAGATGCCTATACCCTTAACAAGACTTGTTCCTTCTAGCGAATCATCTTGGTACGTAAGCATTTCTTACGGTGGAAATACGATGGATAAGTAGCTGATTTCGAACTAGAAATTCGTGTTAACATTAAATAAAATACTACATCAATAAGAAAACGAAACTGTACTTCAACTTCTTTAGTATATTTATGTATATATATAGATTAAATGATGACTCGTCCTTCAATGGTTTGCCAATATTTGATTGCGTTTATTGTGAAATACTTGTTTTATAAAATGATTAAATGACGTGCAAATATACAAAGAAATAATAACCTTTTCGTATATGATACAATTCATAAGATACTTTGTTTTTTTTAACATTTTTTTCAATTTTAGATGATTTCGTTCTGTCGAGAAACAAAGGCTATAAAAGAAGACTGTTTTTAGCAGCGGAGAAGCCCGTTTAGAGATACTAAAAGTACTTAAAGTCGCTTATTTGTCTTCCTTTATGCTCACATGTTTTCGTTCGTTTGCAGACAGTTGCTTTTCTCTTTAAACAAAGATATTCCTGTTTTTTCCTTTTGATTCATCCACTTCAACAACGTCTCTTCATTAAACTGATCCCTTTCTTTTCATATCTTGCAATTTCATCCTCCAGTATTTACAACAATTGAAGGTCATCTGAATTTCTCGTCGTCTTTGTATTTATTTTTAGGGAAGAACGTATTTTTTTCAGTTTTCCAAGACCAAGAAGAATACAGATTGCAAATATTATGCAGAGAAAAAGCATGAATTTTATATTGTACTTCAAGAATAAGTGGAAATTTATTCCTTGTACATAAAGAAGCAAGTACTGAGTCGTAGCGAGTATATTAAATAATAAAAATTGTATGATAGTAACATTTTATTTTGTACCATGGAAACCGAGAGTAAAAATAATCAAAGAAATACATGAAGAACCTCGAAATTCAAGGATTTCTGCTCACAATGAAGACAATCCGACTCAAATTCAAAAATTGTATTACAAAACCTGTGAGATCATATCATTTGAGCCCCTAAATTCAGTTTCGATCAGCGGAGGAAACTTGGAATTTCTAGAAGCGTTCGTGCGTCTGCAAAATTCATGAGCCAAAAAGACAAAAAACCTCGATTCTGTGAAAACCCACTCGTTAACGGAAGAATTCTCCTTTCCCCTTTTAAGCATTCATAGCTCAGTGTCGATATTTCAATAGACTCGGTGCATTCGATGACCTGAGCCGACCTCCTCTAAAATTCCTAGGCCCACGGAGTCGTTAAAAGTCCTTCCCTCGGAGTGCAAACGCAATTAATTTCTAATGTGGAATCTCTTGTTAGAATTTCGTTCCTCCCACGCTGCTTCGCTTTCAGCCACCGCAGGCCTCTGGCGCTACCTTCGGCCCGCCGCAATGCACGTCGAGGGGTTTTTCCTCCCAAAAAGAAAAACAGGTTTAATTAGTCCGCTACACGTTACCTTTTGGAAGGTGGAGAGAGGAAATAAGGTGCAGCTCGACATATTTCCCATGGCTCTCCGGGTATTCCCCTAAGGTTTTTGTTAACTCCGGGAGGTTCGCTTCAGACGAGGCGTGGGGAAAAGACCAGCGGAATGTGCCAAAGAGGGTTTTCTCTCACTCTTACATAACGCGTGATTATGAGGCCACTGGAAATGGCGTTGGAAAGAAGCCTTGTGGTCTGCGTGGCGAAAGCCGTGGAATCAGAAATTAGGACGGTTTAATACGTTCAACGCAATCTCTCTCGTTGGTGTATAATTGAGGGGCATCGCATCGAATAGGGGGCGTTTTAAAATTAACGAGTCTCGGACCATTAACATCTTCTCTATTTGCCTACGCATTCATTTGCCTCGAAAATAAAAGGTGTCGCGGAGGGAGGGCGTGAAGTGGAAGACTCCAAATTGTTATGGTAACAAGGTAACAACGCGGGAAACTATGTTCTCCTAAGAGAGCAATCTAAATGACGAGATAGGAGATACAACGGCCTCTGGCAAATGTTATAACGCATGAGAAAAGAGAAGAGGGAATAAATTAAACGCCAATTTAGCCAACGTTAAGCGTACAAAATGCCTCTGCTGTGATTATGCGTTCATATTAGCCTAGTAAATGATTATATTTCCATCACAGTTTGAAAAATGTTCGTTTAATATATTAAATGTCTTAATTTCAATAACATTTGACGATCAAATTAACTTATATCCATTTCTATCTCGGTAAAACCTAACTTAAGACACAAACAGAAGCATTAAACCTTTTTAGATTTAGGATAGGCGTTTTGCAGATTTAAAAAATATTAAATAATATGCAATATTATATTACGTTTTACATAACGTTATACTATATAAATATACAAAACAAAGAGCGTAACAATCTCATGACGTCCAGGGAAGTTCCTGAATGGGCCTATAATTCTGAACTGAAATGCTAGAGGTGAAATTGGTCGTGGAACGATTAATTCTCGATAAGCGAGTGTACATTATCGATAAAAATGGCGGGAGAATGTTTTGATGGCAGTTTGCCATCCCTCAAGTCGATTGGGTTCAAAATCACACATCAAATTTGTGCTGATATCATTTCGCGAAGTTTAAATCGTCAAACCGCTCATTATCGCTATAAATACATTTAGAGAGTTCCCACAGATCGATAAAAATTATTTTAAAGAGAGGAGATTTATTTTGGGAGCAATTTGCCTCCTTTTCGCTTCGTTTGCGGGACGAGATTCCAACGGAGAATTTCGGGCCGTCAATTTACAGTGGGCGAATCCGCAGCTTTGATAACATGGAAAATTCGACTAATTAACAGGAAATTTCAATTTGTTCGGTCAACACACCGCTTCGCCGTACAGTGGCCGAAATATCAATTCAACTGCACATTGATTTCCAAAAGGAAGGCAGGAAATGAACATAATTGTTACGTTTGATTCTTAAGCTCGCAATTTACGTAATAATAATGAATTAAAATTATACTAGAATGTAATTGAGTAAAACTTATTATTTTGAAAGGTTTTGTAGATGAGAAATTCCATTGTTTGGCAATTACTAATTACAATATGATTCGTAATTTACTTTGTACTCAATACGCTAATTAATTGTGTGTGTGTGTAATTGTGCGTTTAGATCATATTGTACGTTCTTTAGTACCTTTAATATATGGGAAATTGTATGATCTTCAACTTTTTAATTTCGATTACTAGAAAGAAGAGTAAATACTCCATTAAGGATTACAGTTAAGAGCAAATAATGATGTGATTAAGATAGTTACTTCATCTAATTGATCACAGAATACGTTCTAGAGAATTAGATTAATTAAATGGAAACATAAACACACTCTAACTAGAGTGAGACTCATTCCATTAATAGATAAATATATCTGGATTTAAATCTATTTTGCAAGCTGGGTGGCAGAGATGTAACGTGTATTCCTGAAAATAAAAAGCTAAACACTTTCGTAGGTGGAAATATGGGTGGCGTTCAAAAATCCCGCTGTCGCTAATGACAACAGACGTTTACGAGGGATCTGATTTTTTTGAGCCCCATTTCATTTCCTTTATCACACAGAAAATCACTTTGCTTTTTTTCAGGAAACCAAATTTTCACACATTTAAAGAATGGTGTCCAACACATGAAAATATGCTCGCTAAAAATGGGTCACAATAAAGCGGTTTGAGCACGCTCGAAATTTAGCGAAAGGTGATAAAAATTGACGATCTTCATCCGCCAAAATAGTTTGATATTTTGCTCTCGTATCTCGATGATAAAAGGGCCTTTCGTCGAGCTAGTTTGTGTAAAGGATAAGTGAAAACGCTTTGTATGAATAAAAGCTTTGGATTTATTTATTCCCAACGTTCAAAAAAGAGAGGAAACGTTGTATTTTGCATTGAGTCCATTCCTTTTATATGAAATGTTAGCAGACGATGATTTTAATAGAAAAAAGTACGTATCATTCAAATATTAATGTAGATATCGCAAAAAATCACCTTATAAATGATTTTTTTTCTGATTAGGATTGGGGGCATATTGTCTAGATGAATATAATTAAATATTTATTTTGGATGAGGTATATTCTACTGCAGGAATTATACACTTGAATATCTACTACCTTCTATCTCTCCATATGATTACTGCTTTGGATAAAGATCCAGCCAAAATAATCATTTAATTATATTCGTATAAGGAATATGCTTACAGTCGTTATCAGAAAAGTTTAAATTTTCTAAAATTACCTTTTCAGTTTCTATTAAATATGCACTGCTATATAAAATTTAATAATAATACTACAATCTGTATTTTAGATTTTCATAAAGTAAGTTTTCTGGGAATTGATTGGAATTTACATAATTTAAAATTATTATTGAATAAATATATAAATTAAAATATCCCAATCAGACTATAAGGAAAAAATTTGAATAATCTTATAAATGCATTTAAAAATATTCTACTTTCTGACATTGTAGATAAACCATACGTAACCTATTATACACTATATCCTTCTAGCTCAGTAACTCTTAGGTATTCATTCCTTATTTTACTCTAAGGTTCTCTATTTTCATTTAATTCTCTATCTTTACCTATTTTTACTTTGTCGTCTGTTAATATTTTCCAAACTCAATATATCCGAAGAACTGGATGAAAAGGCTTGAAAGCACCTCTATTTTATTTCTCAAGATAGAATTTTATTAAAAAACTATTGAAATATCGGCAGGAGCCGCCGTCTCGCAGTGACCTATAAAATGGACAATTCCAGATGAATTGACACTCCGCTCTCTCGAAACTTTCCCGAGTATTGGTTTCCCTTAGATCCATCATGTACGACCACTCTTTTTATTACGTCCACTCGTTTGGGCTAAGATTTCGTCTAAAAGAAACTCTATCACGTGAAGATTAAACAAACAAGCTGGCTGACCTTTCGGGGAGTTTTTTTTATTCTCTTTTATGAAGCACGCGCTCCGATTACGTCCACTCACTTATTTTCCCAGAGAATTCGAACGACGATAGAGTAGATTCAGAATTAAAAAACTCGGAAATTCTAGGAGCGACGAAAAAAATTTTTTGGCAGTTGGTTTTCAGACGTGAGCGTGTTAACTGAGATGGGAATAAAGGAGACCTCTATCTCACTCGCGGACGTGCTTTACATTGTGGATAGATTCCCCCCCTCCCGTGCATTAAAACGATCCGAATTAAAGATTATAAAATCCTCGCGATTTACATGTTCTACCTAGGCCATTGCGACTTTTTGTACGTCGTTCTTAATGGAGGCTGTTGAGATTTTTACCTCACATTGACGCCGTTTAAGTGTTACACTTCCGGAGTAGTCGCTCTTTCCTGGAGTTTGAGAGGAAGTGAAGTGGATATTTTTGTATCGTGGTAGATGTTGGTGCGGAGGAATGTTAACATCGCAGTGGGAACAGCAATTAAGGCGCCCTAAATATTCATTCGAAACGATACGGAACTGTGCAGAATGTTTGATGATTAAAACTGAGCACTGGATTAATTTTCCGACAATTTTACTATACTTACGTAGAATATACCAAAAACAATTTTTAATAAGAGTTCAACCTCTAGACGAGTATGCTTTGCAGGTTTATGGTTTCACTTTCATATTTTTCGGTTTTGGTTTCAATTTTATATTTTTATTTAATTACAAAACGTATTATTTTTAAGTTTATTTTCAGCAGAATATTATATTTAAAATCAACCTTAATATCTTAATTTTTTTGGATGAAATTAATTCTATATTGAAATGAAAATGTTTGTCAATTCCTTTTTATTCAATACATGATGAAATGGAAATTATAGCTGAGGCGAACATAATTATTTAGCAAAATATAATGACCCTTTGAAGAAAATAATATTTTTTTAATTTACAAGATTGATAATGTCCACATTTGAGTAAATAAAGCAGATTAAATATTCCGCGATGTATGAGATGGAACAGTAAGCTAATGAATATTTAATTCCAGATGGTTGTTCTTTGGCAAAATCAATATCCGCAAAATGTACGAATTAAATATTCTGATATGGATGTCGTGTTAAAGCACAAAAATAAATATCCGCGTATCTAGATATGTTACTGGATATGCAGTCATAGTCGAATTTAAATACCTCTGGGGGAGCCACCAATGTTCACAACTACGATTTTTAATTTTGCGTTGAATTTTCGCAAATAGTAACCGATTTTGGGGATGAAATCTAGTGAAAATTATTCAAGAAATGTTAGACACGAATTTGTAATCAACCACACACACTGAAAGCATTATCCATAAAAAAAAATATTTGACAAAGAAGATTCACTTTTTAGCGAAATGAAAGAGAAAAAATATTGATTATTATAAAAAGGGATCTGTTTGGTGAATTTATCAAAATTTTCCATCCATTCTCATCTTTCCAAATACAGAGATTTAATGACTAATTTTTGTGAATATATTTTTCATTAGGCTATTAGTTTAACATTAAATAGAAATAAATAGTTTTTAATAGAAAACTTCTTGAAGGATGAATATTTTCATTAAATTAAATATTTTTCTGAAAATCTTGAACCATTCCATGGAATGGAATGTTATAAAATTATTGCTTTTGAAAATTACAAAAATTATTTCCGGAAAAATGGAACCATTGAGGAGTCTCATTTTTATATTAAAAGATTGTGACTGAAATCGATATTTTATGAAAGAATTCGGAATCTTCTCAAGAGCACATTTATTTTCGATATCTCTCCGCATTTCATGGTAAATAATCAACTCGTTTTTGATTTTTGATATTTCCGCTCACAAGTTAGCAAAGTAGGCCGAGTTCGAGCATTTTTTATTAAAGCTTTCTCTATGAGTAACATTTTTGATTTTCTTTTCCGATACATTTTATGTTTAACTATTCTAAAGGTCTACCTTTTCAAATAAAAAACCATCCTTAAAAAGTCACATGAAAATTTCCTCCCTCTATTCATAATTCAAAGTGGAATTACGCTCATAGAAGGAGTTGAGTGGCGGTGAAATTGATCCAAAAGGGAGAAGGATTTTGCAGGCGTTGCGCGAAAATGAGAGCCAATGAAACAAAAGAATAGCGGCCGTGGAATACTAACTTTTCAGCATATTTTCAGTGACAAAGTGCAAGATGGCAACTTCTTTCGTCCTTGATTGTAACTATGACTCATCCCCGGATAAACTTTGTCGCAAATTATATTTCCCTAACAACTAGATCGTACTGCATGTTTGTACGTCGTAATTCCACCTAACTTTATTACTTCGAAAAACATGGACAGTATTTTCATTACTGGAAATCATGAATTAGTTTTTTTGACAATTTTCAGTTACGATCCCGTACTTCCTGCAGAAATGTTAAGTACTATACGACAAAGATTATTCCATAGTATATACAAGACCTGTCGTGATATATAACTAATCGTGTCTCTCTTTCAAAGGATAATTTATATTGCTCTTCAGCTTTGCATGTATAAATTAAAATGAATTTTGAAACCCGTGGGCATATAAGTGAAATTAAAATGGATAATTATATCAAAATATGGAAAAATAAAGTTAGCTTTAAAACAAAAAATTGTTAAACTAATTTCTGATGGATTCAAGTTAGATAATTTTCTACATTGCATTAATTGCTTATTATAGATGGGTATGAAATTGAATATGTAAAAATTTACAGGTAAAGTACACCAAAGATAAAACTCTGTATTCAAACGACATGCAAATTACAACGGTTACTCTACCAATCGACTAAGGTCAATTTAAACAGATGGTTCATCTTCCCTTGTCCCCGTCTATTAGCATTCGAGTCGGAACAGAGTCAAACTACCACGAGAGAGCAATAAATTTATGGGTCCCATATAGCTTCCTTGTGGGACTCTCCTAAAAGCTTATCGTCCTCCATCTTGCGGAATTTTTCCCTATGCGCCTCCGAGACTAGTTTGGATTTCACCTTTCCGGATCGGATCAAATTTTCACGAGCTTTTTTATCCTTTCCAAAAAACCTTGTTTCCAGCCGTATTATCTCTCTCACTCTTGTGCTTTCACCTTCCGAGAGACATTCGCCTCTTAAAATTTTCAGCCCTCGCCTCAATTATTTAAAACTCGACAGAGTTTATCGCTCTCAAATCTGCAGAAGCAGTTCTTTTTTTCCGGAAGCTGTACGGGAAAGAAGTCCGAGAAAGACTTCAACGGCGGATGTATTATTTGCGTCGTCGCAAATGGCTCGTTTCGTTGCAACTCGAGGACGCGTGGTGCCAATGAAACTTTCACGTGCTTTCAAGGATTGCCGGCAGTTGTTCCGTCTTCTCACTTCTTCGGGTGTTTAATGGATGGAGTGATTTAATCTTTACTTGCACATTCGGAGATTTCCCCGAACAATGCCCGTCCGAATACGTCCACGATTTTAACCAACTTTTCACAGACTTCTTTGCAAATTCAATTTACATATCTTGCGTATATTATCGATAAATTATGATGGACTGTTGGCCATTACAATATGTATTAGTAATCTACACATGTATCTATTATTTTGAACCATACTTATTTTTCTAAATGTGGTTCGTTGATTAAAATATACTTCACATATAAATAAATAAGAATTAAATTTTCTATGATGATAATCTGGAAGGAATTATTTTAAAATGAGAAGAATAAAAGGAATGAACGAAGTTAAATACTCTTCTACATATTTCTATATATGGAATTGACAAAGTTTTTACGATATTTACTTATATTTTACATAATTTTTGATAAAATTTCTAAATATTAATACGTCGAAAGGCATGTTTAATGCGAATTCACTATTTTCTATGAATATATCACTATGACCCCCTTTATATATTTAATTATATTTTTTAATTTAGTTCATAAATCACTACCGTAAGAAGAAAGATATTGGTCGGTAATCCATGTGCTACTATCAACAAATTTATTTTTTCCCGGTGAATAATAAAATGTTCAGTAGTGTAATTTCAAAGAATTAATGCTCCTCGCGTTAAGGAATATTATATTTGGGGAAAAATTATTATTAATAAATATATCTTTATCAATTAACACAATATTCGATATCGTAAGATGTAAGGGATGGGTGCTATTTGTTTTAACGCATATTGCATTTGGGGGAAAGTTATTATTAACAAAGTTTGCTACAGTAACATTTCGTATTTATCATGAAGCATGATAATTGCTACTCCAAAAGATTTCCGCGTCGGTGCATTGTGCTTGTTTTGCCGTTCCTACAGTTTCCTTCTTCAGGGGCCATCTGGAATGCGCGCTAAGTTAGTTTCGTGTGGAAACAAGAGAATAAAGCAGATATTGCTTGAGTTATTAGGTACTTGAAACATTAGGCAGCAAGACGGCGCTCAGTCTCAACTATGGACCAACTTTATCTCGCCCTTCTAAGAATCCTCCCATTATGAAAGTAAATTAATTCTACCCATTTCATCATGTGTTTTAACACGCTTCACTTCGTACACATGCTTCATCTGTGAAATCCTACATGAGCAGGTTGCCATAGATATATTCAAGTTTATTTTTAATTTTATGAGTAAAGAAGGCCGTACTATTCTTTGACATCTCCCCATTCCCCTTTATATTTATAAGCGGACACGTATTTGTGTGTGAGCGTGGGAAATAAAATTTCATTTCTGTCATCACGCAAGGCGAAATATTGACGACGCGAACTTTTCGTGACTCGAATGCACCAATCTGCTCACCGCTATCTCGAACATCGTTTAGTTTTCAACAGTCGCAGTCCGATTTTATCCATAATCGAATTTATCCCGCGCCGTTTGTAGACTTCTTCTATCCGATTGATATTTCCTTTATCTTCGACCCATTTCTGTCTCTGCCTTAGTTTCACACAATTCGAGAGTAGCCAAAGGAAGGGAACGGGCACATGTGTTTCGCACCACGTGATCAGTGACGTCTATACGAAACTTCCCTCATTCCTCCCGCCATTTCCCCCTTCCTCCACTCTCGAATCCTCTTTTTGTCTGTGTTTTTATAACAGTACACCTACCGAACCCATGATTTCCCATCTCTTCCCACGTATCTCTCACTGTTTCCAACTCGTGCGTTATTCTTTTCAATTACGTTACCTCTATCCCCTTTTGTGAACCCTTCTCAACCATATCTCATTCATGTTTCATTAACTGATCTTTAATCTCCCATTTATCTCTAATCTCCACTTCTCTTGCTTATTAATCATCCCTTTGTCTCGCATAGCTTCTTTTTGGGTCCATCTATCTTTCTCTTCAATTACGGAGACGAGAAAGTTCGGGTATCACGTAAATAAATACCTCAATCAATTGGTCGATCGATCATGTGCATATTTATTCCTTCAAGAAAACTGCTTCGTTTCCCATATCAAATTTCTTTCTCACTCAGCTTCAGAGGAAAATGTTGGAGAGTTTTTCTAGACATACTATTGGTTTCTTTTTTGAGCATTTAAAGAAGGAAAAACAACGTTTTTCATGAAAATCCATATCTGTAACATCTTGTACGTGTTCCACTAAAATTATGCTGAGGAAAAGAATCCAATATGCACATCGATTAATTTAACTAGTAAATTTTGGATTAAAAATTATGAATTTCTGGTATGAAAACAAATTTTAAATTTTCGGTTTCATTATGAATATTCTCAATAATTGATGCTCAATTTCCTTGTAATAATCAGGAGTCATTGTGACTTTATATTTAACGAAACATTAACTCTCTCTTTTTGTATATATTTTATGTTGAATGCTGAATCCTTGCTTACATTCACAGAAATCTAATACTCAATATCTATCTTCGCTCAATTCCATCTTTAACCATTTTCTTTCTATAAGAATCCTTTTTCTTCATCGTCTCGAATTTTCATTTTCCCTCGAATCGTACGACGTCACTCATAACTTCTGTCATTCAATCACCACTCCTTCATCTTTTCTATTTCAATTACAGCTTCCATTTCATTTCCTATTTTCCCTGCGACCAATATCTACAGTTATATCTATCAGACGTTTAAATTCGCTATCTTACAATTTGTAGATAAAAACTTTCCCAAACTCCACCTTATTATCTACTTACTTTCCTCTTTTTAACCATTTAGCGTTTCTTTTAAACATTTTAGATGTAAAAAACTTATCTACAAGTCTCAAATTATTCATTAAATATTTAAAAGATGCCTTTGAATCATATGTAGAATATATTGGCTGTGGGAAAGAAATATAAATTTAAAAAGTATAGATGTTTCTATTGCATTAACTAAGATATGAAGTTGTTGCTCACTTTTTTGGTGCTAAAGGTAGTAATATTTTTCTAAAAGAATCAATAAATAGGTAACGTATGCTCTTAAAATATAGGATAGAAATTAACTACGTATAAACGTCTGCAATATGATATATATAAATTTATAGTGTGTGGGGATGAAATTTTATTCTCACGTATATAACAGTTAAAGAAAGAGTTTATGATAGATATGAATTTTTACCTATGTATCTTAAATACAATATTACTTCGTAAATTTTGCTCCATAACTTGATTCCTACGAGTGTGCATTATCTTCCTCATCACCACTACTACAACAACGCTTCTTATCGCATTTTGAGTTTCTCCTATTTTTTCCTCTCCACAGTACCTCCACTATCGTTTCGAATCTTTCGCATAATCTGCTCCTTCAACTGATTGCCTCAGGAAAACAGATGAAGTGGGCGGAGACGTGAGGAAGTGACGTAATGAGAGCGGAATTAGGAGAAAGTCACGCGTGAGGAGGCATTCAGAGCGTGCGGGGATAATATTCGAGACTTTTCTGCATTGATGAATGCGACGCGTAATGGCGCCTAATACTTCAGTTCCAAGTTGGAATGCGGGTGGATACACACAATCCCATGGTTCCTTTCTACACAAAGTTTGATGACCGTTCGTTCAACTCGATGAAAGGGATGCTTTGAAAATTTGCTCGAATCGCAAAAAGTAAAAAAAAGGATTACTCGAATGCAATGCCTGAGTGCGATTGCAAAGATAGGCTTAAACGGTTCTCCAAATGTGAAAGGTACATACTGAGAACGTATGAGCCATCTTTTTGTCGGAATGATGTACTTTGTTGGTTTGTATTTATTTGTAGTTAAAAAAGATGTGTGAGAGGATTCTACTTAGGGAAATATAGACTTTGTACGTTTACACATGAAATATTTATCGAGTGTAGCAAAATGGTATTATCTATTTTATGATATTCTGAATTTGTAAATTCGATAATTATGGTTTCTAAAGAATCCTTACTTTTTTAACGATACGATTCGGATAATAATTTCTAATTTTTGCTTTTGAATTGTTAGAGAATTAATTTGTGTGTGCTGTCTTTTGTTTGTTATTTGTCTTTACTATAATTTATTATTTAAACGTCAATAAAAATTGTGCTTAGTGCTATTTCAGCTGGCGTGCTGTTAAGGAGAAATAGCCAATTTATCATTTGTATTTTACAAAATTATTTTCTTGATAAACTCATAAAAGTAAAGGACTTAATTTCACGCTTAGGTCAATTTTTTGAGAACTTAATATTGGGAATTTACCTTTTGACATTCAATTGAAATATTATACAAATATACCAATTACCCTTTTATTTTAAAACAAGTTTGGAATCCTAGGACGGATCCACGCAGCGAAAAATTCGTCCACCTTTAAAGCTGTGAGAAATTAATTTGATCCGAGAATCTCTGAGATATTCAAACAGAGACCTTGAGCACGAAAAAAGCTTTCTCTCAAATCTCAAAAAGATTCAAAAGCCAAACACAGGGAGAAAGAGTTTGGATGGCTTAATGAGCACGTTCGTATACTGGAGAAGATGACGAGATGAAATATAGAAATTCTTCCTTTAATTACCATCTGAGATATCTAAAAATCTTCTGTTTAAATATACCCGCTCTGAATATAACCTCCTTTATAATGCTGAAGTACGCATATCTCTTAAACAGTACAGCCGCCGCTCGAAAAGTGTTTTCGAGTTACCTTAAGGAATCTTCAATTGAATCCGGAATTATTTTCCCCTCGCAATTATGACAGCTCAAGCGAATAATGGGTTCGGAGATAAAAGCTGCAATCCTATTGTATAAAAAGGGACGAATAAACTGAGGGCGTGACTTTTTATGGATGGGTATGTAAGAGGCAAAAGGGCACTGAAAATACGGGATCGCGAATAAATGCGAATATTCCGTAGGAGAAATGAGGCGAAGGAGTGGCACAATCGACCCTTTAAATAATGCCTTTTTTATATTCCCTCGCAAAGGACCGTAAATTTTGCATCAAATTTGCTAGCTTCTCCGAGATATTTCGTTATACCGCGTAACGTAATGAAATTCATCGAGTTAATTTTGTAGACGATCTTAATGGCTCTTTTGATTGCCTCGTCTTTAAGGGCGATGAAGTTCCCTCCGATTGAGATGTAAATCGAGAAAACATGTCTCCCTCGTCTGCATGATTCATGTGAGAGAGGATTGTATTACACTCCTTTGTTCTTGTGGAAAACTGCCCCGAGAAGTTTCACGGTAGACTCAAATACTGAGTAAATAGTAGGAGCATTTATATGTGTGTACTGCACGTGGATAGTGTTCAGAAAGTTCAACCTGGTACTTTTTCTTCTTATTAACTCATTACAATGCGCACCGTGTTTATGATTCTGATTCTTTACACTAAAATGCCTGATTACGAGATTAATTATCAATAAATTTGAAAGTATAAACGAAATTTGATCTTAGATCATGATAATTTAGTGAAGAATAATTGCTGTTTGAATTTCTCTTTTTACTTATAATTTAGAAAGAAAAATATCGCTGATCCTCTTACTTCCAACCCATCGTATCTTTTACCATAAATTACCTAATTTATTCTCGTCTATCGTTTTCGTATTACCATATAATGAATATGAAGTGTATCTATAAATGATTAGATATCATCGGAATTTTGCTCAGAGGAATTTTTTGTGTTCGTGCAGTTTCGATAGCAATAAAATTTTTACCCTTTCCACAATTTGGGATAGAAATGATCTTAGCTATAATCTATCCGAAACTCAAACAATCCATCCAGCTTCTATAGAGCGCAAAGATATCCGCGCAAGATTGCGGGTCATCTGACACCATTATCTCTAAGCATGCTTTCCGGAAGATGATATATACTCATGAAAATAGATAGACTGACTTGGAAAAACTCAACCGCGAGAGAATTCTCAACCGATGTTATTTTTTCCGTCAATCGATAAACGTCAGGAATTGATAAACTATTCCGACCGAGAATTCCAACACAACGTTGCTTATTTCGTTCACAGGAGACGTCTTTTCTGATACCAAAAAACCTTTGAACGGGTGAACTGATCAATCTGCCGCGACGAAAATTCCTGGCCGCCTCTTCATAATCTGTATCAGTCTCTGTACTCGTTCCCTACATTTCATCTTCCTCCCTTAACCCTTACACGCTCTACCTCCGGACAGGGTAATTTTTCATCCCTTTTCAAGAAGGATCTCCATTCATCAAAAAAAAACATTCTGCGCACAGTTCCTCCCAAAGAGATCTCTACTTTTTCCATCGAATCTCTCACTCGACTTCAGAATGCTCGGATGCTGTGTGGAGCAAAAAGTGAGCCTACATTACGAAGGGTTATGGTCATAAATAAGCAGGTCTCCCAGAGGAAAGCATGACTAAAATCCCGTGGAACTCGTAATTTTCGGGATTATTGAAGTTGACCGGAATAAAAGTACGCGTGAGTAAAAAGAGCTGGACGCTGAACCTACGCTAATTTGGAGAATAAGAATGACTACGGAGTATAGTCGAGTGTACCTATGCTTAACGATTAGTCATTATGGAATCATGCGAAAGTTACGCACTCGAGTTTTAATAATTAATAATTTATGTTTCTGTCTTCTTTACAAAAAATATTGTGGGATGGTTTTAATTCTTTTAGATGATATTTTCTATGTTATCTAATGAATCATGAGAGGTATTAGAATAGCTATGATGCGTTTGAATGAATAGACAATTATTCAACTTCCTATGAGTTCTGAAATGTACCGCCAAAGATATAGTATATTTAAGCATGCAGCTCATATTTTTTCTATATTTTCTATCAATTTAAGAAAAGTAATTATATCACTTACTTAAAAGTAGAAATTAAATATGCTATTAATTTTAACGAATTTCTGATAAAACTAGTAAAGTTAAAGTAAAGGAACCATAAAAGAGCAATCATCACTGTTTAGAAAAAAGTAAATAAATAATAATAAATGAAAAGTGAATTTTTAACATTACCGTTTCCTAATTCATATTTAAAAAGATTTTCATACAAAAATCTCTTCTTATGACTGACTTAAAGACGTTCATTACATTGTTATTTTTAAATAAAACCATTATTTTAAAATCATTCAGTGGTGATACCTATTTTAGGATCACATTTAAGCTTTGAGAATAAGAATATCGAATAATAATTTAAGCCTTAGTATCGGAAATGTTTTCAATCTTTCTTACATATTGTGTGCTAATAGATTGTATTATCTTTACCATATCTCCTCACTTTTTATATTTACATTCTTATGAGTCCCTCAAAGGTTGTTGGGGTAAAACGCCGATAAAGAAAATGTTTTTCGGTTCGGAAAGAAGGTGGATTCCACCTTGTTCTTGGGGAGGAAATCAATTCATCGATTCTGAATCCCTTTGGGAGGCGGTGCTGATGATAGTGGAGTCACCATTTAGCGAGGCCGTGATTGATTGATCGTCTTCCAAGAAAGGAAGTGTGTTGCTAAAAAAAGGTGTGGAACATTACAAATGCGAGTTTCTCATCCGAGAGTCTGAAAAATTGAGGAAGTCTTGTCTTGAATAATGCATAAAGGACATGAAGAAGATGGGTTATTTGAGAGAATCGCTTATAATGGTAATTTTTGAGTTATTTTGAAGGTAAATATAAGTAGAATGATGACGTCGAAGTTGATGTATGGTCAATGCAGTCACTTTTTCCTAACTTTTTGATTAGAGTCTGAGAAGATTTATCCTTGAAATTGAGGCTTGAATATAGTGGTCGTCTTTTTTAAGTCAATTTAGAGAAAGTCTCGTTAAATAACTTTAGATTAAGTTTAGTATACATCAAGTTGAAATGAAATATTCTTCGTATTTATTAATGCAAACAAATAATTATTTTAAATTTTCGCCACGAAAAGAGAAATGTATTTTCTAAATATAAATAAACTCGAACTTTTTAAAGATTCGGTTGCATCTTATATAGATAAATCTCTTTAGAAATTTGAAGATGAATCAAAGCATTTTATAAGCAATTAAATTTGCAGGTTTTATCAGGTTAGAAAAGACATTAGTCAAACAAATAGTTTAATCCTTTTAACTAAAATCTATTACTAAAAGAAGTATGAATAGCTTCAGTTGTCTTATTTACAGAAGTAATGATAATAAAGGGATAATAATTTCAAAAGTTTCTCTAGAGTCGATTAAGGATTCGCAAACTTTTGGGACCGAAAACGTAGCCTTGTTTCATTTCCATTACGGCGCAATAAATTACACGTAAATAGATACCCAATCGGTCGGATTGATCGGTATAGCGTTATTCCATTGAAATCGAATTCCCGAGATATCCTACTGTGTTTGGAACCACTCGGGGAATAAGAGGGATGCTAATTTCGAAAGAAAGAAATTTCCCGTAAAGGCAATTTGACAAGAGATTTCATCCAAACCAATTCTATAAACGCGTATTCTTTAAACGAAGTCTCAAAGCGAGAATTTCTCTCTTCTTTCCACGAAATACTTCCACTTCGCGAAAGACGTTCCCATGGTATCCCATGGGTACCTAATAATAGTCGACTCAACCTCCGCGAACCACTTACGCAGTGAGAGAGATATCCTTCCTTTCCCGATTCAATCACCGTTCCCCATGGGGACGAAAAATAATATGATCCCATGGATTTCAACCTTTCGAATCCCGACCTCAGCCACGGATGAATTCACCGAAGTCCAACGTATCGATGGAGAGAAAGGACTCAAACAATCGGTCAATAATGATGAAGTTTAAGTTGGAATGAATTGTTGGAAAAGGAATCCCTCAACGAGGATATGCGATGAGGGGTAACGGAGTTTAACGTACCGGAAATACACGAACGTGCCAACGACCTTCTCGCTGAGAGGAAAGGTTGAAGTTCATCGGCCATTTAACTAATTCGATGATTTTTTTGTGCACTGGAATTACGCCTTCGCTCCGTTCACGAGTCTAGCACTCTAACCGCACTGCTTTTTACTCCATACAAAATATGGTGTGCTTCGTACCTTTTTCATCGCCTTAAGTGCATAGAAACGGTAAAAAAACCCATTGAAATTACGAACTCTATTCCCTCAACATTCCTCAAATTATCCAAAACTATCGCGGGTTCCTTTTCACTTGATGTTTTTTCGAAATCCCTCCTTTCATTATGGAAATAGAGGGAGAAACCCTCCGGTAGCCTCCAATATTTTCAGCGAATCTCATTTCCCAATCAAACTTTGATATGTATTTGGTTTTCCAAGTCGTAAAATTTATGCATAGATTTGAAAATATCTCACTGTTTGTGCATTATTCTATAAGAAATATTTTTGAGTTACGAAATTAGATAAACACCTTATAAGCGTTAAATTGTTACTCGAAAAAATTAAAGAGAAGAGTTAAAATATATCTTCTCATCGCATCACAATACTAAAAAAGGCTTATTTTCTATATCTCGATCGTAAATCTCACCTTATAGCTTTTCAAACTTTCTAGACCGAGATGTGCAATCCAAATGATATTAAATTCAAGACAAATTTTAAATTAGAAGCTAGATAGTGATAATAGGAGACACGTCTACTTCTTATCAATTTACCCTCTAAAATAAACTTTTACACAAATTATGTGTTTATGTGTAAACAATTACATATGTTTGTGAACAATTTGAACACGAATTTTTCAAAATCCATTCAATTTAAAGTAAACGTAATATTTTGATATAAAACAACAAAACAGTGCATAACCTCTATTTTTCTTTCATACGATTGGATTTTCGGAGAAAGTCTAAATAGTTCTTCTGTTATCTTTCACTTTCATATAAAAATATCATCTATTTTATTTTACAATCGCCAAGTTCACACCCAAAAACAACATCCTCTACTTCAGTTCCAATTTACGCCAATGGCTGTTGGAACAATGCGCTCGCCATTGACCGGTCAAAATCTCATATTTATTTTATTTGTCTCTCGACACGGATCAACGTGCTGGGGCTTATTTCGTAGCGATTGGCCTCTGTCGCGTTTCGTTACATTAAATTGCATTCTGCTGCAGCATTTTGTCCCAAGAGTTCCATACCGTTCTCCCGTTTCAACTACGAGAGAATTTCGCGAGACATAAATTCTTTGCAAATATTTTTTTTGGATTGGTTCGTCGTAAAAGAAAGGGTGTTTTCAGGCACCGGACAAGGCTGCTCTTGATGGAAGAGTATTTTGGAAAATGGAATTTCATCCGCTGTGATCTCTTTACCGGGATCACATTCAATCATCTTATGAACTGCACCTCCCGAAGGCTATGACCCGTTCTACCAATGACCTTCGCTCGATAAGGTTCTTGGGGAGATGGCGCATTGGGGTGCGTGGGCGTCGTGTGATTCCCTGGAATTCCGATAGCAAACGCTCTCGATAGATAAAGTGTTTCCCCATCGCCGCCCATACATCTCCCTCTGCCAAATTTTCCGCTCTCCGTTCTTTAACTAACGCGCTATTAATTATATCCTGGCGAAGCTCCATTGATCCCAATTCCTCTGCTGAAGATGCTCCCGTTATTTGGTCTCTCTCTTGTCCGTTTAATTCTTTTCCTTTCGCATTACACGGATTCCCTCAGTTTTCGCGTACATCGATTTATCATTGTTAAAAGATCGAGTTGTCCTTTTCTATCGTGAGTCGTAATTTAAATTGATGCTGATTTAGCTATTCGAATTCACTGCTCTGAGTTTTCAGTTCGCATATTTCTTTTTCACATAAAATCGAATTAACGAACTTGCAGAATAGAAGAATGTCAAAGAAAAAGGATCCTTATTATTCTTAACTTCCACGCAAGCTTAAACTTAATTTTATCGATTCGTGATATTGATTTAAATAAAAATAAGAGTAATATAATGAGATAAAAACTTAATTTGAATAGTTAACCATAGTACATATTTATTTATGATTAAATTCTCTGACTCCTCAGCCTTTTTAGTAGCATAAAAACGCCGAGAACATTTTTCATTTCTATAAATATAAATTAACTCAATTATCTAATCTAATTTAAATGGAACATCGCCGACTGAAATGTACTGAGAAGTTAATCCTTTGGGTGCCTACGAACATGTTCTCAGATCCCGACACGAAAAGATGAAAATTCCTCTCTTAATGGTGCAAATTCTCCTTGAAATATTCACTATCGTGATGTATTCCTCCGTGTCCAGTGCTTTATTTCCCGCATTCTGCACGTTCCTTTTGCACTCCAACCCTTTTGGACCTCCGGGAAACCCTTTTGGGAGGTGTCCTACGCAAATTTCCTGCCGGAACAAATTAATCTAGTTCCACATCCCATTATAGTTTTCTTACGGAACGAATCGGGCGGCAATGGAGGCCTATTTCCTTATCGGGAAAGGATTTGGTGCGACGGCATTACTTTTTAGACCAATAAACGTCGGCTTCTCTAGAGCGCCACCCATTGGTTCAGCAAAGGGTCCTTTTATTTCTTTTAGCGTCTTTTGGCCCGAGGAAAATTCTGGGATGGAATTTTTCGTTTGTCTCTCCGATGGATGGAGGAAATTGGATTTTTGTACCGAACGCCATATTATTTTGGAGACTTTCGAAATTGAGAGTGAATATTAGTGTGTGGATCTTCTTCAGATTGGGCGAAGACATCGATTTAAAGGGCATGATGGTTTGGAACGATTTCAGATCACTCTGTTGCTCTTCTTCGTTTTTCGTATTATGATTTATTTTACATTTTGTATGTATTCATTTTCGAACTCTATAAAAGAAAGTTGTCTCTGAGTCGAGGAAAAACTTCTTTAACTACAATGGGCAACACAACTTGGCAGCTATTGGAACACGAGTAAATTACTTCGCACTGCTTGTTCTCTTTTACTTTAAGAAATTCTTAATAATATCTTTGAAATATATTTCTTCCATGTAATATACAATTAATTTCAAATTTTTTGGAATTTGGATTTTTTGTGGTATAACACTAAAAACTTACTATTATATTAACCAAAAATCGACCTTGTAATTCTATAATTGTAAAATATACCAGGGAAACCTTTTATAAAGCATTCAATCAGATTAAAACTCTCAACTATCCGGAACTAGTAATTGCAAAATGAAAAGGAATATATAACACTGGCATATATTTCTATTAAAATCTCAGGATTTAGTTATAACCAGTTAACTTTATATTTAATCATTTAGCTTTAGCATAGTTATCTAAATTTTATCATCCTATATTATTATTTATTATTATACTATTACGTGTACCTCTCAGTTTTAAATTCGCGGACTTGTGATTGCCCATATTCATGCATGATGTATATTGGAAAATCACTATTTTTCTATTCTGATATACTATGATCACTCTTTGTACTGTTATTTAACTCCTCATTAGAATACCTCACATCATAGATAGATACATTTTTCAACAGTTCGATCGAACAGTGTAATTCGTCTCCACTTAATCAAAGCATAACGTGGCCTCAATACTTCAATTTAAAAAGGTTAACCTCAATAGAGACGAGGACCCAAAGTCGGTGATGCATTCTCATCTGAAATATCTGAAGGAGTCGACGCAGATGATTGATTGCTGATGAACACAGCGATGCGAGTGCATGTCTTTTCGCGAGATGAGTCCAGAAAAACCTTTGTTCCTCGAGCGCCCTGTAGGCAATTCGGGATGATCAAGTGTTGGATGAAAAAAATCAGACGGAAAAACATCTCCCTTATTCGCTTTGAGCTTAAAATATTTTTTCTGGGACACGTTTTATGTTCTTGCCCTCTCTAGAAATAAATAGGGACGAATTCCATGATGGGCAAATCCCTTTTTATTGTCGAATCGACTTAAAAAACGCCTATGTAAGGACAATATGATGGTATAATATAAATGGACGCATTTTATGCGTTTATATTTTAGTGTATCCGTGGTTCTCTCGTATCGTTCTCGAATAAAAGTCGGGGTTTTCTTAAAGAGTAAAGGAAACATTATTAAGGAAGAGATTATTGCGTGGATTTTGACGAAATTAAATATCCTTACGTTTATGTTCCGAGAAACTCTTAAGACAACTGAATAATATAAACGGTAATTATATTGTAATATGCTGAATACTTGGAAATATATGACTTAGCATCAATTGCCCTAATTTAATCTGATAATCTTTTCAGCGAATATTAATTACAGTTCGAAAGATAAGGACTCTTAAAATTTATAGATTTCATTCATTCAAACAGCAAAAAATTAAAAGCGGAGCTTTTTAAATTATATATGCAATCCATCGTTTAACTCAAATGTTGACTGAAATAAGTTTGATTTTGCAAAATAATGCTGAATTTTATGACCAACTACAATTATACTTCAATCAGTAGAACGAAATTTTAACCCCAACAAGAACAACAACAATCCTTTTGTAGACAATAATAAATTAGATGTCTAAAACGTTTATGCTCACATGTTGTCAAAGCTTTAACGCTAATTGTTTCACAAAGAGATTGACTCGCTTTTATTGAAGCAATCCGGAGAATATGGGTAAATAGGTAGTGCGCATTTCAAGTAAATTAAAAAGCTTTCATGCTTTCCAGAGTAAAAAAGACGAATGAGTGATAACTTAAATGACATTTAGATTATCAAATAAAGTAACCTGTCACCGAGAGATTCTGCCGCATCAAAAAATCTATCAAAAGTTCCGATCAATCATGTTTCCCGATCGCTAATCTCCCTTCTTTTCCTCCAAAAGACGGGGAACTCATCGGTGTTTTTGCAGATTCATCTTATGACTGATGCCTCCGAAGTTAAATTGCCGAAAAGTCGGTCTTATTCACGACAATAGTATGACATAGTTTTCTATCGAAGAGATTGAAGTAATACTCTCATCATAAACTATGCGTGGCCTAAATTATTGTATCGGCACTATCATTAAAATATATGGAGAAGAGTTTATTAAACATTACGTTCAATTGAGGCGAATTTCAAGAGCATTATTTATATTGTTACTGTTCTTTTGGTGGAATTTCACCTTATTCACTTAGAGAATAAATTGAATTTTTTGGCCATTCAAACGATGCTCATCTTTTTCGAATGCATGCATATATATATGCCATTTCCCGATGCGAATGAAAATAAAATCTAGCAAATAATTAGCGGCAATATAGAATCCAGCAGTCGGAAAAGCCATTTGCACAAAGCTCAACTTTCTCTTTCATGTAAATAAACCAAGATAAGAATGATTTATTACCGTCGAATATTTTTGCATGTTAAGATACATTCCTTTGGGCATATCTCATATATAGTATAAATCTCCGGTATATTTTACAAAATTGTCAATAAAAACCGTTATAAACAACACAGTACTTATCCACAGCGAACAGAATTTTGTTATTCAGATTTACATATTTAAAAAAGAGATTTCGATAGATACAGGTAAATCTACAGAACTGGAGTCGTTAATTAAAATCCCTACCTTTTATTTACAAGCTTTAATCTTCTTAAATCATTCCATTACTATAAATTATCACATCTGCTGGGGGAATAGCTTCTTTGGAGGGAAACAAGTCCATTTATTCCGCTGGTAGTTTAATTTCCAAACCCTTTTCTAGAGACATGAGAAATCCTTTGAGAAAAGAAACTAAAAGATCCTACCTTTTCCGTGTGTTACGGATGCATGCTTCTCGTTTCTTTGGGCAATTCCTTTCTCCTTTAAATAACAATTTCCTCTATTGAGGAGTTTGGGGGCATGAAGAGTATTCTTACGCGATACTCACTGAGAACGACCAAAGAAGCACTCCGGGGTTCGCAATTATTTTTTTCTCACTCCGAGAGTACAATTAAATTTGAAAGGTCAAGAATCATTTCGTTTGTGGTTTCTCACCACAAATAGGCTGAAGAATAGAGTCGGCAGCTGAGAATGGAAGAATGTGCGGTGACGTAAAGTGGTGAGCTTGTCGTGTTTTTTTTACTTTGTTTCCTACGAGAATCTCCGTGGTAACCAAAGGAACGTTGTTTATTCATACTCTACTGCGGATTACCTTTTTAAAATTTTCTTTCGAGAAAGTGAAGAGTATTTAAACGCTTTGAAGACTGAATGCTAGATCGTGAACAATAAGGAAAAGCTACAACGAAAGGTAACTAAGGCTGAAATTCGGTTTTGAGGCAATTGTGGAGTTTGAGGAAAGATTTTCTACTTCAGTTTTAAATAATTTACATTTTTTATACCATCGAGGACTTTCTATGTTTTCTGGGGGTTGATCCCTTTAGCTTGAGGACAGAATTAGAAAATGCTTCATCATAAACGAAAGTAAATTAAAATTAGGAACTTAAAAATCATTACAAAAGAAAAACGATAAAAATATACTGAAAATTTTCGACTTCCAAATTTTATATATGCCTTCGTACTCTTAATGGATGACAGAATTCTCTGATGAGTTTTGCTGATTATATTATGAATTTATTAGAAATTTGAAGCAGACAGATAACGGCAAATACATTTATGACAGAGTGGGAGATAAAATGAATTTAACGCTGATTATTCTGCTGATATACTTCTGGTTATTTTGTTTCCTGAATACTAACGACATCTATTGTATGGTATGAGCACTAGGAAGGCAAGAGAAGACAAACAAATGCATACATAATGAAGGCGCTAGTAGGATATCTAATGCTCCATAATTCTTGCAATGCTTTGCTTCATAATTCATCTATAAATAATTCATATACTTGAATTGAACGTGGTTTTAATGCAAATTGATATAGATTTCTAAGTTATATGTCTATTACAAAGTTTCTTTTATATAAAAATACCAGTGGAGGACTCTAGTCATCAGGAATACCCCAGCAATATCATCTCAGCGTACTTTTTTTCGAATTATAGAAAGACATCATTCAACTTGAAACTTCGCGAATCGTGACCGAACCATACGTTTTATGAAAACTTCGTTGGTCATTGTCGTACAATGTGCCTGGATAATTCCCGCATCGCTTGATTTAACATGCGAAGGTCTGCAGACCGCACACCTTTTAGACGGCTAAGCAAACACGTGGAGGTTTCCAAAGACACCTTTTGGAACAGAACTTAATGCTAAATATAACAACACACGCAGCTGTTACCGATTGTTTAAAGGTCCCACCACTTGGGGTGTTATATACCGTCCTAATATTTGCTCAAAATTAAACTCGGTCTCCTACGATTTGCAAAGTAGGAGCGGTCTCTCTTCTCTTACAGTTGTGTGAACAATGAAGAACTTCACGAATGAAACTAGGAATAATGAAGGAAACTCATATGTTCGTACTGTGCAAATATGAGATTACTTTGAGAGAGATGTCTATGAGGATAAATTCTATATGGTCTATTAATAAATGAGGCTCTTATAGTACAGAGCTTTCGCAGGCAAAAAGCATCCACGTAATATATAAATCATGGAAGAACCTCTATCCGGTAGTGCATCGAAATGTAGATTTCACATTAGTTATTACGATTGGACTCCGGATATTGTGTGTTTCATATTATTCAAAAAAAATTGCTAAATGTACATGAAGTGTGAAGCTTCTATTTTAAAATTGGAGAATTCGCTAGATCCCTAATGGCGTACAGGTATTAATCTCAGTATATTTTCATCAAAACATTTCTCTCTCTCGTGCTCTTAAGTAATTTTTACCCTGCAAAAATGAACTTATTTGTGAAATATCTTGAAAAATCTTGCCACATTCAGTGAAAAAACTGTTAAGGGATTGGTATAGTAATTAAATGAGGCATAAATTACCAGCTTTTAAGACTTGATTCTTTCAGATAATCAGCTTTTGTGAAATTGTGCTGTTTTATGGCCGCTAATGGATCTAAATGGTCATCAAAAATTAAGATAATACATTCAAGCCTCCCTCATCCATCTTCACACATATTTCTTGTGAAATTCTCCAAAAATCACGACGGATAGAATTTTTTCGACGTTGAAACTTATTTTTAACGATCTGCATATCGCGCGAATGTTAGATACCACTTTTTTAGAATTCTTTACCGGAAAGTTCTCTTTTTATCAGCCAAATAATTGTAAATGTTTAATACTTCACGCAGTACGATTGAAAGACCCATATATTTTCCTCGCAAATACCAGTTTTCTACTTCCCCTTCCTGTTTCTTAAGATGCCTGCCCGTCTTATCTTAAACGGATCCAATTACCTCGCAACACGCAGAAGCTCCGAGACAAGGAGAAAATAAATTCCATTTATTTACACTAACACGGAAATAAGGAAAATTCTTGTTCGGTAGGACACCCTCCAGAATTAGATCAATGAAAACCAGACTGATATTACTAGACTTCTCTTTTCTATATAGGTATGCAATTGATAGCTTTCTTTCTCGTTCTCTAATAAAGTTAAAGCACTTAATGCATTACCATTCAATTCTAGCTACTTAGTACAACAGTTCGAGTTAGTCTTTCCCACTTTTCCCCAACGTTGAATTATCCATCGTAAATAATAGAGAGATATAGCAAATGACCGTTAAAGTACTCTCTAGTATTAATTATACTGCCTACGTTCCCATGCGATGCCATAAGGCGGCGGTTTTGCAGAAGTCCTTGTTCCCATTATCTAGGATTACTACACGCTCCACTTTGTACGGTACAATCCTGGTTTTGAGCTCTTTGCCTAGTGTCCTAGTTAACACTCCTGTCGCACCAAATCCTATTTTATATCTAAATGGCATTTCCCTCTTCACTGCCGAATGGGCTCATTTCTTTTGCAAAAGCACTTTTGCGCTAATCGCTAACCGCTGGATTACCCTGCGAGAGTACTTAGCGAATTCAAGCAAGTGTTATCAGTTATTTATTATAAAGAAGAGTTTTAATAAAATGAATAAAGAGAGCCAGTTACGAGGGTGAAGGTAAATGAACCAGATGACTACCATAGAGCTTGAAAATATCATTTGCTTTATAACAAAGTATGATCTCTCTGTTAAAAAATATACTATAAGTCATTGAAGGATATTTAGTAGAAACTTTCGGGCCTTACCGAAAATGTAAATGCTGATAATAAACCTTGTCAATATCATATTTGTACTAAATGTGATGATTTTAATTTAAAATAATAACATTTTGTTTATTCGTGAATGTTTAATTAGAGGTTTACGTTATCTCTAACACGCATTGATTTATATTTTCTATTCAGAATATCCGACACAATATTTAGGACTGAACTACTGAAATCTCTCAATTCTTTTACGGAATCTCCAACCCGAAACGTAAATATTAACCCTACCGATGGAAAAACGTGGAACATTCCCTTCAATCGAAACAATTCGTGTCGAATCCCAAGAAAAGGGAAAGGTCGCGTGGAATCCGTGTAAAAGTTGCCATCGCAATCGACGGCGTCCATAGTGGAGCGATGTATCAAAGCATTTTGCATCGTGACTCAACAACCGACGTCATCGAATGTCTAGAATTATTTTCCGCTATAATGGAAGCCCCCCAAGATTCGCCTGTGTATGTAGGCTATACGGTATAAAGGCGAAATAATGTTGCGAAATTAACGGCGCAAAGCGGATATCGGCCTGTTCGATAAATCTCTATTAACGACCACTTTCGAAGCGGTTTAGTAATTCAGACATTAAATCAATGGCTGGAAATCGATGTGGATGAGTTCTCTGCTCAATCTGATACAAGGACGACTCGGAATTGAAAATCGTTAAGAGGGCGATGGAGAAATTTGCAGTCAACACAGGTGCGTTGGAATCCTTCTTTAATCCCCTTCTAAGTGTACTTAATGGGGGTCGAAATTTTAGCTACCGAGTGCGGTGAAAAGAGGTGGAAATGGATTAGAAAGGGATATTACCGCAGACAGTAAACTCTCTTCGATAATTGTCATACATTAGGAATATGGTTTTCTCAAAACCCCACTGAGCTTTCAGACCTTTCCTTTATCTGTTACCATATAACTTATCTTATAATGAAATGACACGTATTGGTATCATTTGAAACAATCATTTCCATTAACCACTTTTTCGAGACTGCATATCTTCATGCACACGTTCAGGCCCAGAAGCACGAGACGGAATGTTTCTAAGCGACGGATGAGTCAACAGATTACTTAATTACTCTAATCCTGTTTATGTGTGAAATCGATATTGTCTGGCTTTACTTTGTTGAAGGCTATTGCTCACAGAAGACGTAAACTATTAAGTCTATGTTCTTTCATGTTTACGTGCGTTAAAAAAGGTTCTTTAATTAAAGAAGACCGGCTCTAATGAAGTCATTAAAATTGAGCTTAAGAATTCTCTTGATTATTCAATGAGTACGAGAATATGAGATATTATTTTTTAAGGTTTGACGAAAGAGAGGAACGTTTGGTGAAAGAACTTTAAACGGCTAGAATTAAAAATGAAAATGAAATTTTGCTTTTACACTTTACGTGAGTTTATAAATTTATATTTATACTATTTTAAAATCTATATTTTATCTCATAATTTGTATAATGGCATATATAAGTTCCACTATGAGCCATCAGTAATAAAAGAAAATATATATTAAAGGAAGACTAATTCGTAGATTGCTACAGCTACAAATTAGACCCTCCATTTAAAGTATCTCTCCAAATAGGTTGCGTACCATTCGAAATCGTGGCGCAATCATCCCTACATCATCTGCACTGAAAGGGGGACTACGTGAATGAACATATGCCTTCCAATGACTTCCTGTTACAGCGGAAATTGAGATGGCATCGGAATGGACCAATGGGCAGTCAACAATCAGCGGAGAAAAAGCTGTCGTGAAACATGCGGTTCGAGGTAGTTCAAACAATTGCGAATCTGCAGTTTCCAGTAATTGCCACTTTCACGGCGAGGGCGTGTAAAAAAAGTGCAGAGACACCCAAAATAGCTGCGTCGACAGTTCTTAATTCTTCCGTGGTTGCACAGCCAGACTGGGGTGAGAATGGGCGGTCCATGAAAATTCGTTTCCGGCGAGATAAAAAAATATGCTTCGCCAATATTTTGCTCGCGAGCCGATAAGGGAACGCGGGATCCCTTGCCAAGGGTCATAAATAACGATGAGTTGATAAGACCAACACACACGCTCACCCTTGAAAAAATGTCTACCTCTTGTGTAACGTATTGTCCCGGGTGTCGGGAACATCGAGGACGCATTAGGGAAAGTGCTCGGTGTGTTTCTCTGCTTAAAAAGGAGATAATGAAGCCATAGTTTTATGAAAAATGCCTACTCTAATTTCCTCAGAAGGGAGCTAATTTGGTTCTCTGGCTTCCAAAGTCCAACTGTGCGGATTTTTTCGAACAAATAGAGCTCTTTCGTGGAGTTTATTTCGCGTAATTTTTCCGCTCGTTCACGCGCTGCTATTTTTCCGAATGAAATACGTTCCTCCCTTTTGTTAAAACGGTACACAAAACCAATGAGTCGATTCGTTATCGTCGTTCCGTTCTATTTTGGGAAATCCGATTACATTCCGAATTCGGAGGAATATGTAACCATGTTAAAAAAATAGGAAATATTGGGCAAATATATTCGATTAATATTCCTTTTGAGAGAAACATTTCAAGCTGAACATTTCCTTTTGAATAAACAACTACACTTCAGGTACAGATACATATGCGTTCACCTATTAGTAAGTTACTTTTTATTTTATATCGTTCAGTTTTTATTTTTTGTGTTGCATGAGAATATTTCTACTATTTTAAGTGAGCAATCAATCCTGGCTCAACATTATTTGATGAAATTCTTACTCTACCATTTTTATGTTATATATTTTATATTTTCTTTTGTCATCATTTTAAATAGGATATAATTTAAAATATCCTAATACTTAGTTCTTTATACTTAGATGTAAGCCCTAATATGCCAATTGTCTTCTAAATTATATAATATATATAAATATATAAAATGTTCCCTCAGAATTACCTTGATGATTATTGGCTCTATAAGTATTATTATTGGTAAGCAAAAACAGATATCAGGAGAAAGATCCTACTTCTAAGAGGAGATTTTTATTCATTTGTCAATTCATTACCTTCAGCGCCATCAAGTTAACTTATTGATTATACGTGGAGAAATATTTCTCACGTTCTCTAAGTCAGTTTGAATAGGAACTTCATGCTTAGTATTCAAACCGAAACTTGAAATACTCACTCCGATATCAATGAACTTCCTTAAAACTTCTTTTCAGAAGCAGCGAAGCATTGCGTCCGATAAAAACAGCTACAAAGCGTATTGTTTTCGTCTGAATCGATACTACTTCTGGTGCCCTTTTATTTCGTGACACTGTTAACATTGAGCGAGCTTCATTAGTGAGAAGAATAGATCGTACGAAACCATTTCGCCATTAAAAGATTTTCATTTTTAATACATTTCTCCTGAAATAAGAGCGATGAACGCCTACGAGTCCTTAAACGAAGAAGTTAAAAAAGGAATTATAACGATTTTTTCCTTCTTCTAATGAACTTTGATAATTTTCTGTGGTACCAAAGTAACGCTGCCTTAAAGCAGAGTAAAATACAGAGGTATCAGTCTTTAATTGTTCAAGAGAAAAGAGGCCGATGGAGTTTTAATGAGTTATTTCACATAAATCGACATGGAATCCTACTTCTTTGGATATAGTCTCTTATTTTTGCACAATTAAACGGCTAAAACTTTAATGTTTAAATCACCGACCAGGTTTGCGTTACATCTTCACAAAAGGGATATTTTCTACATAATGCACCGATAATTAACATTCAGATTGATACTTGTAATATTCTTTAATAATCTAACAATCTTCCCTTTTAATCAAATTCGACTTATTTCAAAGAAATTTCCAAAATATCGATTGCATACTTCATCTCGATAAAATCAGCCAATTAATACTGTTCTTTTTTGCCTGAAAAAGTCTAGTTTACTTTTTAGTGGCTTTCACAATCAGTATATCACTATATATTTTTCAAAATGCCTGCCTACTTCTCCCCTTATATTTATTTGTAACAGAAAATAGCTCTGCTGGATATCATACGCAAAAATTACATTAATTGAATTTATTATCTTTTCAATCTTCATTTTAAAAAACATATTCAAATGCACACTGACTCGGATGAGTTTCAATGTTTTCCTAATTGGCTGAATATGATAAGATGAATATGGAAAGAGGGAATTTTCTCTCCCCAATTAATAAAATCAATCGACTGTCGATGTATTTAAATTTTTCTCGACTCAGCAACTCTCCATCTATCCACACATGTTTCGCCATCTCTCATTAATTATCCACAGTCTCAGTTGACAGAAGATGATTTATACTAGATGCCTATCTCGCCTCCATTGGGAAAGGCCATTTCTCTATATGACGAAAAGCGTTCGCTACACGCAATCGGAGCAATGGAATTATTTCGTATTTAGTAACCATTTTAGCGATTTGAAATTAGCTCGATATTATTTAAAAATATAAAGAATCAGATCATTTTTAAATATAGGATTTGATAATTATATATATTAAATCACATAGTTCATTCTTAAAATCTTTAATAAATTCTCCGAAAATTTAGGAGCCATAAAAGAAAATTCTATCAAGTATATTCCTGAATGTAGGTATGAGAAACGAACGTTATTACGGGGAAATATAATCAAGAGAAAGATGAGCTGAGTAAAAAGAAACTACGCATAAAATAAGTAATAAGCATAAAATTCGTAAAATCCTAAAGGCGCGGCTGTACTCGGAAAACTATCTTAATTAGGAATTCAAAAGACAGGAAAATAATTAGCATTTTTACCCTCGCAGCAATTCCAGCGCTTACTTGAAAATTAAGCTGAAGACCTCCTTTGTGAAAAGAGTTTGCTCCAGCGCTTAGTCTTGGCTTAAATTTGAAGTTTCCGAAAACACAGGAATATGTGAATTACAATGTTAATCAGTATGTGATATTTTCTCGAGACGGGTAAAACATAAGACATTTTGTAATTGAGTAGATTTTTTAAAATTTCATTAGTTTTAACAAATTATATTATCTATCAAAAGATAAGGGGTTTCGGAAATAGAACGCTGTTAAATTATAGAACAGCACTTTCTTATGTAGCATTAATTTTTAAGAAAATTTGTTATTTTTTATTTGAAATTTTGAAAGTTATTATATCTTCCATTTTCATAATCTGAATTGCTATCGAGACTACTGATTATGTAAGTGGGTATCTTTATTTCCTCTTGGGAAAGTTTGATACAAAAGGAGCGAGTATTTGAAGCAACTGTGTTGAAACGTATCCTCGTAATGTACATTTCATTTCTCAATAGTTACATAAGTCCTCACAGAATACCTTCCACGTGTCCAAGTGTCTCCCTTTCGGATAAACAAAAATTCCAACGTACGGAAGGCACCCATTTATAAAACACAACCGTCGGGATCTATGAGAAAATCTCAAAATAATGAGGGTTTCTGCTCTAGAAATAATGGAACTATCTTTCATCCATCGATGACAAGTCTTCATTAGTTGGTCTAGCTGCTCTCATCTCCTAATTGTCCCGAGATTCCTCTAACCAACGAAGAAATATGATCACGCGAGGGAAAAAAACACGGAGAGCTTTCTCCACCTTCAAATTCATCCTTTCATTTCCACCCTCACCATAAAAAAAGGGGTCAAGTATTAGCCTCGTCCCGGTTTCGACGGAGGTGCCTCCGTGGGACGGCGAACAAAAGAAGGTGGAATAAAAAGAAAATTAACGACTAACCCGAGAGGGCGAAGAGACACGAGCGGAGAAATTAGGGAAACACGGCAAAAAAGACGGAACGAAATCGGGGAATTGAAACAGGAGAAGAGAAATAAATCACAGATGTAAGAGATCCAAAAAATACATGTAATTCTCGCTGAAAATTAAAAGGAACGATATGGAATCATAAGAATGAATTAGTACGAAAAAAAGCGTGTTTTTGTTTGTAGAAACCAGAAATGCAACTTGTGTGGAAAAGGCAGGGATTCCAGAATTACATAATTGATAAAAGGAGCAAAGGAAGGAGAAGAAAAAGGGCATAAGAAGATCGGATGAAAATGAAGGCGCGAAATGTGGATTAAGGTTCCAACAAAAGACGGAATGGAGAAGGGTTTCATAAAAGAAAATTAAAGGAGAGAGGGAAAAATATTTTTTTGGGAGAAATGAGCGTAAAATTAGAGTATCCAAAGCAAGGAAAATTTTAAGGGACCAAAAAAAAATCTCTTGCATATTGAGAATAAGAAAAATGAAGGAAAAATAGTGTAGACGGGAAACGCCTCTTTATACTCTGTTATATTTATAGACGTTATCATAAGAAGCCACGAGAATATTGTAAATATATACAATCTTGTGAAATCTTGGTATTAAAAAAAATATTCTCAAATTTTATTTTTTTTTTAATTTTCACTCACAATTATCCGTATGGATTTAATGTCTCTTTGGAAGTTAACGGAGTATAGTTATACTGTAAATTACACTACTTTCGTCGTACACGTTCGATACATCTTCGACTATTCAAAACTAAGTTTTTTTTCTGTACTTTACCTTAATGGATAGAATTTTATAGACGCCAATTATAATGAGTTAAGGTATTCAGTATCATACCTATACAACTATTAATTCGAAATAAGTAAAATGTTTAAATATACATATACGTAATGAGATGTTGTTATTAGTAGGTGACGTAGTAGTAGGATATAGGCACCTCTTTAAGAGATACAGCTGAGGAATATTAAAGCCTCGGTTTCTCTTGAAAGGTGATAAGCCAGCATAAAAGAAAAAAGAGAGAGAAAGGAAGGAAAAGTCCAAAAGGCTCGGAAATAAGAGGAAAGATCTTTTGGTGCACTTAGACCGCCCTCTCGGATTCGGCACAAGCCATCCATAGCCCCGCTTTGTACCTACATCATTCGAAAGCCTTATATTTCACGTTCCTCATGTGAAGTGAGGGAAATACACGGAATGGAGGGAAAGATTGTGCTATTCAATTCTGGAAAATTTATACGTTGAAGAACACGCAAGGATTGAATTTGTCGCTGAATGGGAACGGCTATGTGGCCAACAATCAAGAGGGTAAATAATTGGTTTGCGCCCTCGGGAATAATTACCAGTGGATTGGGGAAGAACAGGCAAGATAGCTGTTGGGTAACGTGTAAGCCTACGAAATAGTAAAAGCTTCTATAAGTGAGTGAAATTGGATAGTATTTGCATAAAATATATGCTATTGCTCATTGTAATCAATATTATTTACAAAAAGATTTTGAAAATTGTATTATCTATTAACTAACTTGTGTTTGAAACATTATTATAAATGAACATGTTTAGTTTTAACACATACGGAACGTTCCCTTCAAAAAGTAATGCTAAGGTACATATTAACAAACTTACATTATACATGTTTCTCGTTGTATCTAGAGACGAGAATACTTTTCTTTTCAGAATTCATCCAAGTATATCTTAAACCTCCTTCTCTTAATATAGAAATGTCCATTTACAAAGCCTCTACCCACAAGAATCCGTAGCAGACGAAGGTCCCTAACGTGTCCATTGTTTCTGCAAGGCGCTCTGACCATCATCGAGGAATGAAACAGTTGGACGGATTTAAAAAAGAAAAAGGAACTTCTTTTTTAAATATCCACGTTCCACTCGGACCGTACCAGAAAGTATGTGTACTAATATTAAAATCGTGAATAAAAGAACGAAAAATGTTGTATTTTTTCGCCACGTTGGGATATGAATGGTGGATTCTGCGATTTAAATCCATGAAGCGGATGGCACATTTCCAATGAACACAGCCTTGAGAAGTGAAGATTTACCTTTGGCTTAAGCTATTACAGTCTGATATCTTGCTTAATTCCTTTCCAAGCTCTCAGAAGTATGTACTTTCTAATACATTACGTAAGAATGAATCTTTAAGATTAATGTAATAGTTTCAATCCAAAAAAGATTTACCAAACCTTTAAAGATAAATGTAATAGTTTCATTTTAAAAGAGATTGGATGAATGAATTTCATGCCATCCTAATGTAATTCCATTTTAATATCGTATTGATATCACTTTAAAACTGTGTCCATGTAGATTCAGGGCGTTTTCAAGTGACGTAAAGATTTTCGAGATACTTTACAATGTGAATAAGATAAGGGATATAAATAGCAGAAAGGAAACGTCACCATCTTCGTAAGTAATCGAAAGAAATTTAAGATCTAAAGCCGATTAGGAGCCGCATTAGGTTCGAATAAATAACGTCCATTCCCTTTATGGCGTAACATGTGCACTGCCGTATATTTCGGCCGCCCCACTAAACGATTCCCTTCTAAGCACAACTGCGCTCTTACACTTTATCTATTTTCCAACTCCTACAATTCTTTCCCTTGGCAAAACAAGGATTTCATTTTTCATGTCTATTTCTGGAGGGTTTCCTGATGTTCGTAATGCTTAAAAGAAAACCTTCACCATAGGGACTCTTCCTACATGAAATATTCAGCCACCGGATCGGACGGGTCTGCATTAAGAGGCACAAAAGGTGAATTTTCTCCACCATTAGCACAAGACCCTCCATGTACTACGATGGCTAGATAACCACTTACGCGTTCAAGAGACCAGGTGCCGAGCGGTGTGAGTAAAACAAGGGATGTAAGTGGACCTGTCGATTAGGTTTTAACAAATAAATTAAGCAAGCCATCATCAATTTAAAATAATACATTTTTAAAGAATTATAAGCTAGAAGCTAGGTTTTAATACACATAAACAAAACAGACAATACGGTACAGATACGATTTATTTTTCTGTCATTTGAATTTTATGTAAACCTTTATGGAAGACTTAGCCAAAATGTATTAATTTAACCCATGAAGCAAGGAGTAGCATATCGTCCTTTTGAATATAATTTTTTCTATCTCTATTTAAGAAAGAGTGAAGAAAGATATTAAACATATATCGTGACGTTATGAATTTGTATTCTTTTATCATTAAGGAATATAAAGTCTTATTGCCATTGATGGTAAGCAGACAAAGTCAAACATATGAACGTGATATATGCACGGTCATGCTTGAGCTGACTAATTAAGCTGATATTATTCCAAAATACTTCTCAATAGGAGAAGTAAACTAGAGAATTCCGAAATAAAATCAAGCGACCTTACGTAGCCTACCTTCGGTAACTAAATTCTCTCTTCTCTTCTAAATAGATATTTTCTCCTGACCTTTGCAATGACATTAAGTAGAGGTGTCTTTCTGAATTGTTCCGATTTTGATATTCGGTCACAGATTGTCTTTCCTGATTTACTTGTTTCCCCTAACAGAAGATCATCTAATTTGGAGCCGTAATATGATTCATATTTGCTACTTCGATTCTTCATCGCAAGTCTTACATGGTGCACATGTACCTTTTAAGACTTTGGGTACGTGGAGGGTGAACGAAAAAACAAAATTTGAAAAAGTATACGAACTCAGCCTGTCTCAAGTGAATACTACTTCCTGGATCTCAAAGAAAAGAATAAACATTCTTGAGAATTCCGAAGAACTCTCGAACCAGATTCCCAAGACATAAACCCTTAGATCGATAGCATAAAATATTTGCTTTGCTTATTTGTCTGCTAAAATCAATATCTTGCCTCAAAATCTCTCTTCTACTTTCGTTGCATTATATTTATCCCACAAACCGAGTGTAACATTTTCGTTTTCAATATGTATTTTTGAGGTTGGAGAAATTCACCGAATTCACTTATTTAAAATCGATGTTATAAACGAATATCTTTATTTAACACAAGGAACTGAAGATATATGTAGGCTCTGAATATTAATCTGTCTGTATCTAAAACAAGTCTAACTGGTTTCTGATTCGATGTTAATGGATCTTCAACTATCTGTTGCTATAGAAAAATATCAAGGCCTATTTTAGTTTAGTCTCCACACATAATTAAATATTGTTTTACATTAATTACTGATAGCTAGTTTTAATGCAATAGGATTGAATGTAAAATTTTAATGCTAAGGCACTGGCTAAAAAGCTTTAACCTACTTTTAATTATTGAAAATCGTTTCTCATAAAATTATATGCATTTTTAAACATTAAAATGCTGATAGTTAATTTTTACTGTCTATAAGGACATGTTTTGGTGAATAAGGTAATTTTATCAATTTTTTATGAAATGAAAAAGAGACTGGACCAGTAAACTTAAAATGAAAATCAATATTGGCACCGAAAAGATTTTTTTAGTTTAGATTAATATGCCTTGCTAGAAAAGTATTAAATTCGTCACGCAATGGGTGCAAGAAAAAAATAAAAGACATAGAAAAAGGAATTCCATCATATTTATACATATATAGCATAAAACTCAACATTAAACTGAAATAACAATACTTTTGAAAGTATTGCTTTTTTGATCTTTCTGAGAGTTTTCTCATAATTGGATAAATTAAACTTTTACATCTCTTAAGGTTTGCTTTATAATTGATAACAATCACTAATTCTAATAAAATAAGTTAACTTAACCTGAAAATCTAAGGCTTATTTTCCAAAATCATATTGAATTCAACCAGCCAGTTTTAATTTTAGTGTATTACATTATAGTTATCAAATTAACTGCTTTCCGATGGAATATTATAATGCGTGAGTATCTAGTTGCACACAAAGAGTCTAGAATTTCAAATCAGAGTTTTCTCTCACGTTTCAGTCCACAGTTTTAGAGATAAATGCTGAAGTATCGGGACTAAAAACTCGCGGAAGGGAATTTATCACTTGTGAAAAGTCACCCTGTGCATATAACAACTAAGCCAGCGCATGGCGACAGTCAGTTATTAGCGGTTGGGCCTCCGGTTAGATTATTAGTGCGATAGGATCGCCTGATAATTGAACGGCCACCTCCCTAAGGTACACAACGTGAACTAGGTCAGCAACCTTGTTACGTCCTTCTTTGATTTCCAGATTAATTGCGAATGAAATGGCATCGGACAGATAAGCCCAAAGAGAATTGTTTGAGACGAGGATCTTGTGTGTCGAAGTCTCTGAAATGTTTCGGATTGCTTTGAAGGTTTTCCAGCATCGATTTTTGGTTGAAAAATTAAACGAACTTCGATCCGTTGGCAACCTCCGCAAAAGGTCTCTTTGATAATGACGCCTCATTATCAGAGTTGTGTCATTTTTCCCAAATGAGTGAGCGTAAATAAGGATTTGGATGTAAATAATGATGGTTTTTAAAAACGGCTCAAAATCTTTGTCCTAAATTGGGAGCACCTGGATTGTCGATAATTAAGGTTATTACTGCATTGAGATAATAATTTTACTTTCTCTTTTGGGTATGGATGTAAAATAATTGAAATCGAAATATATGAAAAAGTTCAGATTAAATCGATTGTGAAAGAGTGGCAATACTGAATTATAAAGAAAATGGCCATTAAATAAGTTTTTAGATGAAGCTTTTGATCAAAACAGTTTAAATTGTACACAGCTTTGAGGATGGATATTTAAAATGCAGGAATGCTCTCAATTTCAAACACAATTACATGTATTCCATGAGCTGGATAATCATTCGAACATAATTCATAGAAAACGAATATTATGTTCTTCTTGAAAAAACCAAAACCTCCGGAGCTTGTGTGACATTTACCCGCATATATTTAAGTCTAAATTTATTTTATAATATTAAATATCTAATAATCATTTAAAAGATAGAGTCTATCAAGATCGAGACTAGAACCACCAATTTCTAATCCATTGATCAAGCCTTTTTTGTCCAAATACGAAAATTATATTGAAGTAAAATAATTGGAGTGGTGTATGAGTGTAAATAAGAATAGATGTATAACGACCAAGATATTTTCATGTTTCATATATTTCCACGTATTTGTGATAAGCTCAAAAAAGAGCTACACTGTATTTTCGTTGAATTTGTCGCGAACCCGACTTTGGAGCTTTTGCAATATGAATCGTCGATGCAGATAACACGAGGAAACGCCATAGCGTGCGGCGGAAATCAAAAATTCACAGCTTCCGAAAACTCTGCGCCAAACAAAGGAAGTCGCACCTCAGGACGGATTATAAAAGGCCGTTCCGCGAGCTTTCAGCGACCATTTGCATCCTCCATCACTCTCCGGTAGTGCCAAATCGGCAAGGGGTCCGCGATTTTATTTATCTCGGAGTTTATGCTCGCTGCCGAAAATAAAAGAGTATCGAAATGAAAGGAGGCGGCGAAATGAAAGGTGGCGCGAACAGCGTTTAGCAAATGGAAAAGGTGCATCATACGAATTAGAAAAAGAAGACAATCGTCGGGATAAAGGGAAAACGCGCGGGAAATGAGACGGAAAAAAAGCGATGCGTTTTTGTTACTCCGACGTCACTGCGGCAAGAGGCGATTTGGTTTTTTTCGCATCCTTAACCTAAAAAAGGATTTTTTTACGCGAAAAAGGAAAAATCGAGAAAGTTATAACGAGCGGATTCGAGGAAAATGTAAATATATTTATGAAAAGGGAGTGAACTTGAAAAAATCTATTAAATGGAGGAGCGGAAGATAAATCAAAATGGCCTTTAGCAACAGAGATGCGGACGTTCGGGTGGCGGGAGATGGATAAAATTTTTTCGTAAGACGCCTAACTTGCGATTCTGAAATAGGTGATTAATCAAAGGTGTCGTTTTTCTCCTTTCGCTGGAATTCATAAAAGTGCTGCGACGGATGGAAATTATGTTGGAGTTTAACGTTTCGCTGATATTCTTGTGGCAGATAACAAATTACGGTTTTGCCCTTGGCTCGCCTTAGCACGCATCATTCAGTGCGTTGTGAAAGTTCTTTATCTCATTCAAATAAGTCTCTGTCAGCAGGAAATAGCAAATTAATGTTAGTGCAGGAGGTTTAGACTTTGATGAAAACGTTTCTTAATGTATATTACTTATTTATGTGATTATCACATTATTCATATTGAGTATTATCTTCCATTCTACTTTGGAATAAGTTAGGCCTATCTATTAGCCTACTGATATAGAATATGCTTCTAACTAAACATATAGCATTCAAGGTATAGCTTATTTATTCCTGATATAAATAGATAATTGTTATCTGATAGGTTTTAATCGGCTTTTTGACAAAATTATTCATTATGAAATATGACAATCGTTATGATAAATGCACCTAGAATGTGAATTAACTACAGCTCTCAACTGAAAAGGTAATATATGCTTACAATCTCCTTAAATGGTTTTCTTAAGCTGGGCATATACTCGCTATAAAATTTAATCTTCTGCAATATAATAGATGTCTATGAACAGCGAAGACTTCTACGGAATAAATTTCAATATACGGGTATTCATACGAGTAGAAAGTTTACTTATTTATTAAAACAAATACGCAATAACATTTCCACTTCGGTAATAAGGAAAAGGGATCTTTAACTTAGTATTGCATTTAAATATTAATTTTCCGAGTATGTGTATGGAGTTTTCATTAACATACCCGAAATGTATCCAATAATTATTTAGAATTTATACACTTTATCGTAAAACTGCAGGATATTTCTGGAAATTTATAAATTAAACCACTGTAATGCTCTGATGCACTATTTTCTAATGGCAGAAGATCTAAACTTGGTGCATTTTCAAAAATCATAAATTTTCCGTTTCATTCGTTCAAGATAACCTACGGATTTTCAAATCCAGAGATTAACGATTCGCCTATTAATCCGAACGACTGCTCCGTTTCCTGGAAAAATAAAAGCATTTTAAACGTCCGAGAACATCAACCGTGAAAAAATTCCAATTTCCGGATAAGCGTTTAAAAACGCCGTGAGCGCGGAAATCTGTCCGATATCATAAACGCTAAAAACAGCACTCACAATCATCTTTATGAAAAAAATTAGAGCGTCTCCACACGGAGCGGAAAGAGCATTTGGAAGATAAGACTCGCCATATCTCCTTCCCAGAATTCAATGCATTTTGACGCGCAACCGAAGGCAAAAATTGCGTCGCTCGTTTTTCGCCTCCATTTTTATTAAGAGGAATGGCTTTTGCTTCTCTTATCTCGTTTTTCGTTGTTGATTTTTTCCCGCTGCGTTTTTGTTTTATGTCGCCGTCTTCCGTTGCGCGCGAGAGATAGAAATCGCAAACAAGAACGAAATTATTATTTGCGAAAGAAAAAATATCGGCAGCGAGCGATTTCCGGGAATTTTTTCGGTGGATTCGGTAAAATGGAATTTAGGTTGAGAAGGCGGAATCGGGTTGACGAACGCGGTACAATAAGACGATCCCGAGGGACACTTTTGCACGGAGGGACTATGAAGACGTGCTTCCCTATGGCCTCAAATTAGAAGGCGGTTCTTGACGAAAGATACGGTTTACTCAAAGAAAAGGTCACAATGAAGAAGATTGAGGCAGTGAAAAAACTAGCAGACGTACAACAATGTTATCGCTTAAATAAAGGAGTCGCAACTTTATCATTATGTTTTTATCGATTCATTCCTGCACTTCGATGAAGGAGATAAAGTAAGTGATACTTCGTAACATGAGTTTCAATTTTATTTTCTAATTAAATATCATACGATGAATGTTTTTAAATATTCAACGTAATTTCTTATTTTTACGTAATATTTACAGTAACCAGTCTCTACTAATTCCAGAGGTCTATATTTTATAGAGTTCCGTTTTCTCATCTAAACTTCTGTAGAGAAAAGAGAAATCTACAAGTACAATCTATCTTATATTCCGTATATTTTCTCATTTAAATCGATACCAAATGTTGTAAAAATCTCTGTGCTACAGAAAATCAATTTAAATCGTCTATTTCTAAAATTCCCTTCCGACAATACAGTGTAAGTATGTTAACGGTTGAGTTCCAACATCGGTGCGAGGTTCCATGTATCTGATCTCGATTAACGTGGCGATTCGACATCGTTTCGACATCTACCTGGGAAATGCTCTGAGTTACAGCATCGGGAACTTGAACCAACCGTATTTCAAGCCGACATTTCAATCGATTCCAATAAATATTGATGTGCATGCTGATACGATAAATAACTAAAGCGCATTCAATTAACCTCGTCTAAAGAGAGGCGTATATTCTCCAACACCATTTTAACGGAAATTAAATTATATCACTTCGAGGTTCAATTTATTTCAATACGAGACATCTTATCTTTCCTGAAATTTGTTTTAAAACGTAACAGATCAAACACATCCTCGCCAAATTCATTATATTATATCAGTACTTTTCTTAGAGGAAATATATTTCTGTTTCTTACAAACGCATATTACCCATAATTTTGAAAAAATGAGCATTAAAATACATCGCAATTACAGAAAAGCAATAAAGTTAATCGGATTTTACCCATTCAGCTCAGTAAATGATAAATAATTACCTATGCTCCTATGTAAAGATGATAAAAGCAAGGTAGAAGATTAAATTATTGGAATAAATGTAAATCACTTACGAATTTTAAATTAATATAATTCTCATTGCACTCGGATCTTTGTGGATGTGAACTTTTTTAAACCTGGTTTCACAAACAATACTATGCTTCATGGAATAGATTCGAGAAGCACTAAATCGAACGGTTAAGATCAATTTTAGGCCCTTTTCATCGTTTCCGGGAATATTTCATGAATAATTAAAATAATCGGTGAAATTCATCTCGATCGGTGGAATATCAGGAAGTCTGGAATGGAATATGGAAAGGTTTGGAGATTGAATTTCACGCACGTGTGATTCTCTTGGTATTATTTCTTCATCTCGATCGATTTACTTTAACGATTGATTCGAGAAAAGGTTCGTGACGATTCACTTTGAAGCGCATCTATTAAAGAGTGATGAAATATCCTGAATCCAGAAATATACACGATCAGACCTTCATATCTGAGGCAATAAAAGAACTGGGAGTACGGGAAGTAGTTTGCGTGATATAATAGAGTTTTTATTCAACTTCTTTTTTAATGTAAATCTCTGAAATCGATTCTAGTTTGTCCTTTAAAAATTTGATGTTCTAAAAACCGCTAACTTTCCTATTGATAGAGAAAAAATCGGTGTATATAATATTTTGATCTTAAGTAAAATTCTTTTCCAATATTTTTTGTGACTATTGCTCTTAAAATCCCTTTTTTCTTAGTTACTTTGGAAACAAACGCGTGTATACAGAATCCTTCCGTTTTATCTAACCGTACCAACTGAAAAACAGCAGAGTTTGGCTTCGAAATTTGGGTGATAAATCAAACAGGTAACAAATTGCGCAAATTCCTTCGGAGATGTTTGGGCAGTTTCTACACTAATTTTTTTCACGACTTCCGAAAGACCGTGTAGCTTACGACAAAGCTATATATCCTCCTTCGCACCCAAAGGTGAGACTTCGGAGCTTAACTTTTAAGAGATAATGAAGTGAAATTTAGGAGGAGAAATGGTCTGTGGAAGAGGACGAAATTGAAAAAGGTGATGTTCCTCATTTCCTTTGGTCCAAAGTAGGATTTATCAGCCGTTTTCGATATTAAATCGACCTAAGATACGATAACCTAAATGAAAATGGTCGAACAAGTAATATCTATGTATACATACTCTTGCTAAATGCGTCATCGAAGTTAACAAATTCTGAATTATATATATATATATATATGAGTAATTACATTTACATCTGATAATTATATTTAACCTCTTTTTACACTCATTTAATATTAAACAATATGATACGATATATAACGTGTTAAATTTTTGTAATTTTTTACATTTTATTAATAAAGAAGATTCAAATTTGATACAATTCCTTGTAAATACATTTTGAAAAGAATATTAAATATCTTTTTAAGTGCATATCAATCACAAGATAAGTTCAAATTAAAAGATTAGATTAAAAAAATGTAAAATTAAACTTTAAGGTCTGAACTCATGATACTGAGAATACGAAAAAAATCAATTTTAACAATAATTTTAGAATTAATATTTGAAATACAACCTTGTTAAAGGTTTTACCTTCCAATAAAGCTATTATTTCGATCTCATTGACAAATTACTAGATCTATTTCAGGCCTAAACTATATTCCAATCAATAATTTCTTCATTCCGGACGTCATCGATCGAAATTTCGTGATATCTCTCCAAGAGCTGCTTTTCTAATGTCCATTTTTTGAATTCGCGCGATCGTGATTTTCGCCAATAAATTCATCGGCGATTCACAAAAGAAACAGCGCTATAATTCACTCAAAAACCCTCCGAATAAAAGGCGAATCCGAAATCGATGAGAGGAAAACATGAATCGAAGGGAAAAACTTGGATGAGCCACCGACTCCCAGATATTGCATCCTTTCAATTTTTCGGGGCCGGAAAAATTTCGGTAAGGTCCACTGCTTTGTGGAGAGATTGAAAAATAGCACCCACTCGGGGAAATAAATTTCGATTGGGAGAGGTTTATTAAGGCCCCACGAATTGGGTCGACCTAATAAATCCATAATAGCGTGTGAAAAAAGAAAAGCGCCCGCAGTCGGAAGGGTTTATTTGCCATGCGATGGCCTAACGAGGCGAGTTTGATGCAAACGGAGAGGAATTATTAATTTATCAATCAGTCCTTCATTCTTCCATCGACTCCAATACAAACCCTTACCGAGAGAGATTTTTATACACGTAACCCCTGCCATCTAAAAAAACACTTTCACGTACTTTTACTCGTGAAAAGGATCTAAAGAAAGTTATAAAAACTTCCGATGGACACGCCATAATTTCTGCGTCTTACAAAAAACTTATTTAAGGAAAAAATTGAGGGGATGCGATGTTTTCTTGTTTACTTTGGCCGGATATATAGTTTCCCTCCTCGAATCGGACGCGTCTAAGTTATGGCACCTTTCAATACGTCTCGAGGAAGTTGTAGTGAATAAAACGAAGAGCGTTATCGCTAAAACGTTGAGGGATTGGTCGGATGCTTGGGCTAAATTGGAATTCTTACTCGTTCCCGAGTTGCTCTTCCTTGAGGAGAACCGAAATATCTTCGCTTTAATACATCTGCTAAAGATTTACATGCGAACATCACTTGCCGCTTCCGAGAATTTGCTGCGGGCGAGGTTACTGACGATAGAGAAATACCTTCCGAATAAAAACAGAATTCAGAATTGGTTTTACGAGTTCATATTTCCGATTTTCTCTTTTTTAATGTTTTTACTTTTCAGCTATAAAACTCGTATTTACGACGCAAAAATAAACAATTAATTTATTTTTGAAATTAATATGTTAATGCTTTTCTATTACCAATCATCAAAATTGTTTTAAAAATGATATAGAAATTGTTAACAAAAATGTATATTTTTTCCTTGTTTCAAACTACGTATTAGGATATCGTATTACATTTTTAAATTTTAATAGATTTTTCAGTGGTATCAGTTTCAGATATAATCGAAAATTAAGTAACTGAACAAAAACTGTAAGGTATTCTTTTGGCAAAAGCATAAAATATATTGAATTATCCAAAGGCTATACCTAAACAAATATCACAAAACTAAAACATCTAGCAACTGTAAATTTTCAGCAAAATACTCTTCAGATATAAAAGATATAGCAAACAATGATATAACAAAATAAATTTTGAATTCATTTACTATTACGTTGCAACTATATGGTATAGGTAACATCCACCAGAGGAGACTAGACAGTCTTTGAATTAATGGAGAAGAATAATTGACACTTGTATACCTATTATCTTGTTCACATATTTCCCCAAGTTCATTACGTTGAAAGGATCTCTATTTTCCTAAACAATTGTCGTTCATTAGTAAACTCTGCAAGTGTAATCTGAATGACACATCCATTGGGAGTATCTCGTAAACATTGACTTTTGATTTGAGGTACATATAACATCGCATGAATTGATTTCATGTCAGCTTCTGCTTTTGGTATGGAAATGCGATCAACCGAATGGTCTGGTAAACATCGGAATCTAGCTCCACGGCGATCTTAGTGCCCATCTTGAGATTTCATCAAATTTCTCTTTGTGTAGAGGATTCAGGAAGGAGGCGAAATACTAAACCCACGTCCCAAAGCTAATCTATCTTAAACGAACCGAAATCCTGAGGTGCATGGAAATGGGGCATTGCTTCTAGCAAAAGGGCTGTTTACCAAAGCTCAGGTCGCGGGCTCGAATTTCAACCCAACGCTTGTGTCCGTGAATCCCTGTTGAACTAGGTTAAGCAAGCAAAATTAGCTCATCTGTTGTTAATCCCAAAAATCTCTTGTATGGGATGAGACACTGACATGAACACATGTGGACAATCGGGACTGATAAAGGATTATCCCGGAGAGTAATCTTCAGGTTCCACTAATCCTCAAAATAACCAGCTTTGTAAAAATAACTGAAACTGCCTTAGAATTTTTAATGACGAATTTGAAGTTGTTGGAATGAATTGATTTTTTCATAACGTATAAGAAGCATTTAAGATCCTTTAAAGAAAAAATGAATAACGTTAAATTTAGTAAGACAGAATAATTCTACGTAGACTACACTTTACTTTATCTTATTCCATCGGAAGTATCATACTAAACACTGATCTAAAAAGTAAAACTCAATGAAAACTCCATCGTAAAACTTTTAGATGCATTATAAGCTCCTTAAAATTAGGAAAAATGAAGACAGAATGAATCAGTAGATAAAATTAACTCTTAAGAATGATTTTATTTCTTTAACTACTGTTTCTCAATAGTCTATGGATTGTTTTGGATTACATTCATTATTGCCTAAATTAATGGTTTAATTTAATCTTTCCTCTTCTATTTGAGGTTCGAAACTTATCGTATCACAAGGTTTTGAACATAATGAACGGAAGGTAAATGAAATTGGATTCCGCGCAGGGATAATCTCCGTTTAAATTTTAAAAGGAAACCATTCCGAACTGATCATTCATCCTCAACTCCTCATTCCATTGGAAAAGTTAATGACGTGGAAGGGTTTCGAAAGAAAGTTTCATTTCAATGCAAAGGGCAGATGCGTAAGAAAAAATACGCAAATACCCTTTCGTTTCCTCCGAGTTCAATTTCATCCATGTAAAGAGGGTTTATTTTAGAGCCGTCCGCAGTTTCAAATGCCGATATAAAATTTAAAATTCCATTCGGAAGGGAAACATATGAACAATTACCATTATCGAATAATGAGCGACCCACAAAAACTGGATATCAACACTCTATTTTGAGGAGCAGATGAAAGGATAATTATGGATAATTAACAGTTTTAACGAAATACAACGGGAAAATAAAAGCTATGAACTATGCAAGTCAAAGTATTAAATTAATATTCTTAATCGTTTTCAAAGTCATATAATAGGCTAGATGTGGCTAACACACAATTCTGAACTAAATCATACATCGTATTCTAATAAGTGTGAATAGACTTATTATTTTTCTTAAGTTCTTAGCAATAAATGTAAAAAACATCCACTGTTCGTCTGAACTACGTCAGCAATTATTATAAACATATTTATTGAATACTATATCATTTCAATTTACATTTCAAGAGGGCAAAGCTTACTAATTTCAATTCAAATAAAAATATTTCATATAATTCAACCTAAGAATGAAATTTCACAAGTTCAACCTTCTCCTGCATACCCGGTTCCTTTAGATACAGTTTATAGCAACGGAAAAAGGACAATTTACGCCTTAGCAACAGATAAACAAGATAAGCGATAAAAAAAGAAAAGTGTCACGCAGGTTAACAATACGGAGGCTTGAGAGAGCATGATTGGCAATGAGGACAAATTGGATAATTTCAAATAGGATATGTGCACCTGCGGGATTCTCCAAGCGACCTATAAGATTTATTACGAAGTAGAGAAGTCCCGAAAGTATGTAAAAGAGACAAAAGGCAGCCAAATATAAGGGTCGACGGAAAAGATAACGGACGCGTCGATTTAAATCATCTGAAATTGGATTCGAAACGAAAGGAAATATATAAAGCCGTTGAAAATGATACTTTCAGGTTATCCTGGTGAAATTCAAAGAGATAAATAAAGAGCTTATAGAATCCCTTACGTAAAATGGAATAGACCTTAAGCGTATTTGGTATTCCTATTTTACTGCTGACTCCCACCATCGAGGCCAATTTATGTACCCTTCAACCGTTATTCGCGGCGGTGAGAAAGTATTTGTGCTAAAAATCCACTACCCACACTTTTCCATAGTATTTTATAAAGATACGCTTCAGAAAAACTTTATACTTGACAGAATGAAATGAGAATCCATGAAATATATTCCAAATTAGTGACGAGGAAGTACAAACCTAATTTAAACACCGTGAAAATTAAATTTGCATAGAAAAGAGATTGAAAGCTATTACCATAAGAAATTGGTATATATATAAAGAAATCTGAGAAGTTCAGAGTGAAAAATTTAGTCGGATTATAGTTCTAATATTCTATAAATAATGGAATGGCAAAATTTTAGTTTCAACATTCGATAAAACTTTGTTAATAATAATTTTAAAGAAAAGCATAAAGATTTCAACGCAGAAGTACATTGAGATTTCTAAAAAAGCCTTAGACACGTTCACTTGGAATATATATTCATGGAGAATTGTGATCCAAGCCATAAAAATTCTCTTTCAAGCTTTAGTTTTTAATTTTATAAAATGTCACTCTCACGAAAATTCAGATCTTCCCTTAAGCAAAAAACAATCGAAAAAGTGCATAAATCTGAACATTTGACGTGTCTCGCAAACAATTTGGGGTGTACTTTGCTCCATCCGAAGCGGAGGAAACTATTTCCTCCCACAGAACATCATTTCGAGAAAAAAAAATCATTCTCGTTTATTCCACAGGATCCGTATGTATCCTACATTTCCGCATGAACGTGTGGACGTATGTTTACGTACGGAATCTCGGATTTATGGATTCAAACTTATCACAAAAAATAACTGAAAGATGTCCATTTCATAAAAACCTACGCATTTATTTTCCGGCGCAAATAAATCAAATACAGAAAGGCCGGATTACTCGGCTGCTATTTCCATCTGCGAGAGGTTAAATACCGCCGTGCAATGCGTCCATATTCCGTGGCAGTTATCGTTACCGAGGCTTAATCGTACCATCGGATGCCGGTCTCTCTCCAGAAGTTGCAGGGCCTCAAATATTTATATGCCCATCCGATTTTGATGACATGCTTCCACTGCAAAACATCCATAGGTTTATAAGGGTACCGGAGATAAACTAATGGCTATTTTGACGAATATCAGTAAAAGAATTGGTATCGACGTAAGAAGAGTAATCCGATTTACTCCTATATTGCCGGAGTCAGAAGAGCGTAAGAAATTCAATATCTCATTCCTCATTGCTGTAAAGTTGATATTCAGAGCACAACAAGACAGCTATCACGTAAAAATTAGCCTAGTAATATTTAATAAATAGTAGGATTATTAGTAACCTTTTTTACAGTAAATTATCCCATGCGAATTGATTTAAATAGAGAGCTGTCCATTCAAAATATACAATATTAATATAGTATTTAATGTATGCGACACTCTTAAACCTTCGTAATATGAAACATTGTTATAATTTTCCTTGTTTCATATACCACAGAAATTTACTTATGAAATAATGGAAGAATTAAGTTCATTAAAGCTGGATTGTCGTAAATATTTCAGGAACTTCCACATTGGTAAATACAATACTCTAGGGAAGAGAACTTAAACCATATCTTACGCTTTTTAACCAACTTCCTAAGGATATCTGTTCACTTCGCACGTGTTTGTGGTTCCTACATGGCTCCTTAACATGTAGGGTCTTCGCATAAAGCCTTGCTGGATATGCTACTTGAGGGACCTCAATTCCTTCCAACCCAATACTCAGGAATCACCTCCTTGGATTTAACATTCCTCCCAAATACGGACCTAAAAAAGGGGTTCACGTATCCGAGATAATCAAATTTAGCGGCAATGTGATTGTAAGAGGCTCAGTAGGATTGCAGAAAGAGAATAACTTTTCTCCGAGTCTCCTTATTTGTATTTCAATTTGGATTCTCCGCTGAATGTACTACTTAAGCGTCCCACCTGTGTCCTCTTTCTCAAATTTTCCGGAAGATACCGGATTTGGAACGGCAATGAGTACCTCAAATTGACACGATAAAATTGAGGTGATGTAATTAATAGTTTGTCCAACAATAAACTGTAAAGTTATTGTTATATTTAAATCTCGTCATATTTTATCTGCCCAGATTTAATTACAACTATTCTTGATCGAATGTTCTGTAGCGATTCCGATAGTTATGATGGATTTTACCACAATACATAATAGGCTGATTTGTGAAAAGATAATTCTTAGCTCGCGTTTATAAATTCATTAATTTATCTTCCGAATTCTAATTAATATGCTAATGAAGAAAACAGAATTGAGCATCGTTATGGTTCTGAATGTCTAAATGTATATCACCACTAAGGTTAAACAATAATTTCTATTAATATAATCTGCTCTCTTATCGAAATTTCATTAATAGCGTATTGTACAAGATTTCACAATCTTTTCGTGTATTTTACGTTCATAAAATAAAATAAAAAGTAAAAAAAATCATTGAAATAATCAACCTAAAATGTATTTTAACGGAATATCATACTATACCGTTAAAACACACTCAAGTTTTTGTTGTTCTAGTAAACTATTTTGAGGTAAGGGGTAAAATTTGAAAACTTAAAACAAGCGAAAGACTTAATGTTGCTCTTTATCAAGCTCCAACTCTGTACATTTTCACCTTACAACTAATCATGGTAAGCTAAAGGTGTAACAATTTTCACCTGTAATTCACTCTCAATACTTTACAATCGATCTAAATATAAACTTCATCGAAATTCTAAAGGCAAAAATGGATAGTTGACATCATATCGAACATTTCCAAAGAGAAACTGTCAATTGATGTTGAATGGATGTAAATCAGAGAAGAATAAGTAAATACTGCAGCGTTGGCACAAATATTTTGGGGTGAAGAACATAGTAAAGTAATATTATATTTAATTCAATTTGAAAAAGTTTTCTCCGCAGAGATTGAAATGGTCTGGCATTTTTTAGTGACACTACTTTAGAAAAAGGCCTCTAAATATCGCATAATCGCTAAATATGTCTCCCAAATAATCCGAAAATAAAATTCAATCCTAGAAAACAACACACCCCGAAAATTATTCAAAGTCATACACACACATCATGGCACTTTACGAAATTACACATGCAATATAGTAGATACACAATTGACATTTAAGGGGAGACTACTTATAAATACCAAGTATATACCAATTATTCCACAACGACAATGTCATCCTTATTCATCAGTTATTTCGTCAATTTTAGGGACACAAAAATGGAATTTCAAATCATCGTCAAGCTCATAGACCCCCTAAAATATTTAAGTGGTTTTCAAGGCTCATCAAAGATTCGTGATTGGAGGCTATCCTAACTTACTGTCCGTCATTTATTATTCAGTTTTAATTTGCTTTCCAATAGCAGCAGTTAACCAAACAATCTCTTCTATTTGTTTGGAAAAGAGTACTCGATGTTTTTAATAAAGTTCTCATGGATGCAATCTCACTCATATTCAGTACTAACCACGTTTGACCATTAAATGAAATATATCTTATTATGATGTTATTATCCCTCTTCATTGCGTTGTTGTTTCATTCCATTAAGTATTGTATCGCAAAAAACTAAATTCTTAGGTAATATGAAAGAGAAAATTTCTTATAAAACATCTTCTTACTAGTTTACGTCTGTATCTCATTCAGATTAATCAATTGGAGGCAACTTAGTCTTCGCGAGAATGAGAGAAAGTTCGCGAAAAAAATTTATCACTCATTTCTAAAATCCCCTTCTTTTTAAATTTGTCTTTGCATCCCTTAATTTACGCGAACAAATATTTTCTTCAAGCAGTAACAAAAAGGATAAACTCAAAAGAATCCCTTCATCAGAGAAATTTAAGACCTGCTTTTCGCTAATTTCACGACGCAAGGAAATTATATAACCGAGGTAAGAGACGAAAGGGGTTCTCGCGAATTTTGTCAACAACAACTTGCGAAACTGAGATCAAACGCCCAGCAAATTCCCTCAGCGTAACGACGGACGGAACAAAGAGCCCGGAAACTGGAAATTTGTTTCCACATTGAACGTCAGCGGTTCCACCAAAGGCCTCTTTTATAATGGAAACATTACCCGGAGCGTGCAGCTGTAAGAATTTGTCTGAAGTGTTACCGGGTTTACGGTCAGATCCGGTTCATGTATTCTCTGTGGGGGCACGACTTTTCTTTGGGGCGACGGCAGTTGACGGAAGTCGCCTGGGGCGGGCGCCCTCCGTCCCGTCAACCGGCTGCCGTCGCCTTGGACCTCACACACAAATGCCACGTGAAAAAACGCTTTTTCACATTAAAATGGAACGTCTTTCGATAGATGCACGGAAAGGGAATTTGAATTGCCGTTTACGCGTGCATAGGATACTTCCGTGATGCATTTTTATTCTGATCACGTAGGAACGAACGAAAATCCACTCTTTTCGGTCCAGCGGTGACTTTATATGCGTATAAAAAGAAATTTCGATCGCAGGAGGTGACAATATTGATGAGTACGTGGATAGTTTCACCAATTTTTATGATACTCGTTCATTTTTACGGATGCAACGGTTTGAAATGACGAAATAATATTCATGATCTTAAGATGATCTTCAAAATTTTAAATCACATATTTATATTATTATTTTGATATGCAACATTTTTAGCAGCTTATTTCTCGATTTTATATAACATATTTATACGAATTCATCTACAAATAAGTTTAATCTGACTCTTAAATATTATCATATTAGGCTCAAAGAATTGTTCGCGGAGAATTCTTTTTAGAGTGCTAATATTCAACATTAATGAAAATTTGTCCGGAAAAGAACTTAAGAAAGAACAATGCGCTTTGAATTTCATTATTCCTAAAGATGCACTCCAAATTCTTTTGATGCAGTATTCGTGGCACTTTCCGTTCACTACGTGAAACTTTGGAGCACCGGACTAGCACTTGGCATCTTACAGTTTTACCACTATCCACTTCGCAAGTGGGATTAATTGACCTCCTCATTAACGAGCTTTCATGTTCGCTCCATTTATGCTAAGAACTTTAAACCGTGATCAATGGAGTTCATCATTTATCCACTTATACTGGGCCTACTCCAGTCTTACTTAGCATCCGAGTACATCCACTCCTGAGCTGCAGTTACCTATGCACAATAAAGACCCTGTCCACTTCTCCCGTAACGGCTTCAAACCCCTTGGGCCTGCACTGCGCGCCTATTGAGGCCATGCCCTCGCATTAAATAAACCCACCACACCTCGGTTTAAAAATACCATATAAATGGCCTATATACGCTGAACATTTTGTTGAACTACGACGACATACTCTCAACGTATCAGTAGCGTTTCTATTTAATTGAGCATAACTCTATAATAAATTACTGTTCAGGATAACGCTCCCCATATTAGTACGATCACGCACTCAGAGCTGCTGGTTTTTTGACGAAGTTCCCGGAGCGATATCATGAATCAAATATGCACCATATGTTTCCGAAAGAGTTTCGCGTGCACTCCAAAGCACGCACGTGGAAAGGACAATGAATATCCTCAATTTTTTATACTCCTGCTGTGATAAGTGCACGTAAGGGCAAACTAACTACAAAACTACATTCACGCAAACATTTTAGCGCATAAATCAGAGGCGCCCTTTCCATGGGCATAACTACGGGAGATTACGATCTCGCAAAGATTGCTGGAGTACGTGCGTGAATGCCGCTGTTCCGTCCGCCGTCACCCCAAAAGAACCCCTCGGACGCGTGGATGACATTGTCGCCGCAGCGGGAGAGTACAGGCAACAGGGTATACCAAAGGGTGGTCGAACAAGAATACGTTACTCATAGAAAACAAAAGGTGAGACTTTGGCTTCACTCGTTTCCATTAAGAAGAGAGTTCCGTGAACCGGAAGGACAGTGATGTTTCTTTTGCGATCTCTCGGAAACGTTTATGAAAAGAATTCTCCGGAGTTGCGGAAATACGCGATGTTTCCGTGTCGAAGGGGAGCCGGAAAAAAATGTTAGGAAAAGAATCTGCCTCAGTCCCACCTTGTGATGCTATAATGGGATTAGTTAGCGGTTTGCCGTGCGAAGGGGTGGAAAGAAATGGCGAGAGTTTGAGAAAGATAGGGGAAGAACCATTTTTCTTCCCTTTCTCACTCCAACTCTCCGATTCTACTTTTAGACCGGAGGGCGAACATTTCTACATTTGGATTAACGAGAGGATTGAATTAGACGTTGCGTCGTAGCGAATTAGTGATCGTTTACGTAACCATTGTCACTTTTTGGTGAGACCCAACCGGTGAAATTCTACCTCAGCGACCCGTAGAAGCACCGACAAAACTACGTCTTCCACCACCCACAGTTAAACGACACGAATAAACCCACATGTGCTGCAAATGCACAAAGGAGGACTTCCCAAACAGCGTTTCTTCCCGGTTATGTGGGTCCCTTTGGGATAAGAGACGGCGCTTTAAATCACAACCCGGGGGAACCATTAGAGGAGAAGGGACGTCCACATAAAGAAACGCCGCTCTCAGCGTTGGTAAACGCCGGGGAAAATGCCCTCGAGCCGCGATGGCCCTAACATTTACATCCACATTTTTTGCGCGCTCCTCTCATCCAAAAGGAAAATCCGCCCTCCGAAGTCCACTTCTTCGGCACCGCCCGCTTCCTCGATCCTCCGATTTACTTACACTTGTCGGCGTCAGTCCCCATGACGTGGTCGGGCCGTCCGCGGGGGTGGGGAGTAGGAATGCGAGGAGAGTGGAGGCGAGGAGGAATAAGACGAGTAGGAAAGTAAAGTGGAGGAGGAGTAGGAGCGGCAGAGGGAGGGTGAGGAGAGGAGGATGAAGGCAGTTGGGGATGAAGACATCGGAAAGCGAGGTGGGATCGACGCTAAGACACTACTGGAAGGCCGTAAAAGCGTTCGAGACTCGGCAAATTTATGGAGTCGGGGATTAGAACGTGGAATGATGATGCGAGTGTAGGTATCGGGCCGTTGAGGTAGCTGCGGGTGGAGATGGGTTCGGCCGATTAGCTGGCGAGAGATGGGGTACGCAAAAGTGTTGACGGGGTGACTCCCGAAGGAGGCAAGGAAGCAGAAGAGTTTCGCACGATCGGAAAAGTATCAGGAGGACGTTATACGCCCTCTTTTTTGTCGGGATTTACTCGACTTTTATCTACCTTTTTAAATCCTCGTGGTTCTTTTCCCAATTGAAACCCTTCTTTTTCGGGGAGAGGTTTTAATGGTCGGGAGAGGTTAAATCATCGTTCCCAACCCCGCGGACAAGCGTAATTATCTCTCCAGTCGTCGAGGTGTCGCCGATAACTGTGGGAATATAATTTTCCTTGGGTGCCTTCCCAAATTAATAATGGGATGAAGTTTCTCGCAGGTATCTCGCTGGAAATAATGGATAATCTTCGGGCGAAGGTGTGCACGGCCCGTTAAACACTCCACCCTTCTTTCGAATCACTCAAGTCGGGTCAAAAAGGAAGAGATAGGGGGGTTCCTCACGGTTTTACTCTATTCTCTGAGCCGTGACTCGACTGTTGATGTGGGGAGGATATGTACGAGAGAATGTGGAGGAAGTGTTGGGGATGTTTCTAGCGGACGGTTGTGGAATGGTTAAACGGAGGGAGTCCTAAGAGGAAAGGCTAAGATTTCTCCGAGAGGATGTACTAGACTTGAGGAATGATCGCAAAAGAAGTGAGGAGAAAAAATATATAAATGTTTCGTCCTCTTATTTCCGAGTGAAAGGTCTCCGACAAAATGCGGCGAATTTCGATGTTTCGCTAAGAAGATGAACCTTCTTCGAATTCCCTTTAAAATCGCCCTTTTTCTTCTGAATAACTGATAAGTGTTGGAGCACTCCTCTTGCTTCTTCTCACAGATGATCCCCTTTTCTATCTCTTTGTGCCAACTCACGAACGAATTATTATTAATTCCTCGCGCTTATCATAAATAGACGAAGCCCGCCTTTTTTATTCTCTCCCGAAACGAATTCTACGCCCTTTCTCTACAAAAACTCTATCTCTAAAAGTCTTTCTTCCTAAGCGTACCAAATCCTCCGATTCCCGTTGCTTCGAACTTTCACCTCTTCTTCTGCGATGGCACAAGAACACACGCTTTGCGTCGGAACACTCAAAACACGCACTTACACCACACCGATGGAGCGAAAGATAAGCCCAACGAGATTCATACAAATGGGCACACACAAACACGTTTGTTCCTTAAATACTCTGAGCGAGACAGGTGGTTACCCCGTGTAATATTCCCTCTAAGGGAGAATTTCTATCGGTCACACGAATTGCTCCGTATTCTTTCCCTTTCGCGTGTTTCCCGGAGACCTATTAACTCTGTGTCGAGGTAAACGGAAGACCCTTTGGCCGACACCACGGAACTTGCCGGCTTGGCTAACCCTTACGTACTGCGACCGCTTCGATGACTGTCGCTCCTACCGAGAGGACTTGGCCCCTCCGCGGGCTTCCCCTCCGCCCTTCTCCTTCTTTCCCTTCAACAGGCCCCCTAAATCCCTTACCCACAGTCCGCTCCCCACCCACACACACATTACACCCATAGACACCCACGCCCCCCCCCCACTCGCGTATTATACCCACCTCTTCTTTCCCTAAGGTTTCGATGCTTTTTTGAGCAGGTTTCGGCATCCTATGCTCTCGCTCTTATTAACCTAATTGCCACCGAGGTTTTTTTGTTATTTTGGCGCTAAGATCGCTAATACTTCGTCTCATCCGCTTACTTATGCATTAATGTTCCGCGAGAGATAAACCTTAGATCGAAAAAGTAATCTGATTAGCGTAAAAATTGGGACAAAAAACTAAATTACGTAATATCCGTACTTATTTTTTAATATGCTTAAATTTTGGTGCTAGAAACGTCAATAATTTAGCGGATAAAGGAAATAACGTCTGTCATTCCGTCACACGTACGTATGGTATGTAGTTTGGACTGAAACCAATTGAAATATCTAGGTGACGTTCTTCTTTTAGAGAATTCAATATCTGGAGTCGTTTCTCTTACTCGTAATTGTTGCTCTGTTTTCATTGAAGTTCTTTTCTCGAACCAAGAAAGAGCTTTTCAACGTATCCACTAAAACTCTAGAAAGTGTTAAAAATATTCTTCACAAGTATATTATCATCATACATATACATGTATATATTATTAATGAATCTATATTCAATTAAAATAAAACCTTATTAAATCTTAACAAGACGACTAGATAATGTTAATCAATCGTAATGAACATTAAATCAACATTTCCAAGTTAAAATTATATTTATATACTTATTGAATGCCTTGTAATAATTATAGTGTTCCTTTTCAGATTCAGAATTACATTACAACCGCTCTTTTTGTTAAAATACGGTTCCTTCAGGAGCAACACGTAAAAAGACAAGAAATTTACTTATAAGTTCAAAGTATTTTGGTATATTTTCTGCTAAAAATACTCCTCCACATTAATTACCAATGTCCCATCACAAGGACATCCCATTTTGTTTCACCCTCATTTAACGCTTTTCTTACGGGAGTTGCTTCAACCGGTCAACTTTACACATCTTTATTTCTGCCCTGAATCTCCTCCAGGAACACCACTTCCCGACTCTTCCCACCGAACTATCTTCACGGCTATTACCACTTCCTTCCACTTCTCTTTCCATTTTTAGAAAGTTGCCCACACCTGTTTTTCGAATCTTTTGTGAATCCTTCATCCGCCCGTTCTTACCAAAAGTGAATGCGGAGAGACCCTTTCATTCCGTATTCGTGAGACGGAATTTCTCAAATAAAAGAGAAATATATATTTTTAGTCCTTTGTTGTCTCCTATATTTAACCTGCGGTTCTATTAACTCGTTATTTTTTTATGGTTCGCTTTGCCCGAACTTTCTTTCTTTTTATTTATTCGGCATTTATTTTTTGACATCCTCTGCCCCTGTCGTTCATCAAAATACGTATCTTTATTTATAATATTATTAAGTACTTACGCACAGATTTCGGTGAGAATATTTCTCAGTTTGTATTTCAATGGCTACGTAAATTTCCAGTATCTGCTAATTCAAGTCAGTCACATCTACGTATTCGTTTTTATTAGAAACGAAAGTCGTTAGATAAATCACGCATAGCTTAATTCATACTGTCTTTGATAAATATGATCAATAACGGTGATAGTTGGCGTAATTTCATTCGTTAAAGATTAAATCGTAGTCGGAGCACCTATTTATCATTTGTGCCTTTAATTCCTTTTTCGAGTGCAGATTAACGTACGACGTAAAATATGTCGCGACCTTTCCATCGCACTGCACATACGAGAAAATTAACTTTCTTTTTTATTACTCGTACGTCATCATCATTCTTCAGCTCACGACCTCTTCTCTGTGAATTCCGCCTTCTTTTATTCCGATTCTTTCTGCATTCCGATGTCCTAAAGCCACCGAGCGTAATCAGAGTTTGATGCAATCGAGTAAAATACATCAATTGCAATGAGTTCTTAATCGAAATTTACGTCTTTCGGAAGATTTGAAACAAAGTGAATAATGTGCTTTGATAAAGAAGACCTTTTCAAAGCTTTTGTTTTCTTACATTAATGTCAATACTTGAAGGATGTAGCGAGAAAACCTAGCGTTGGTGTTCATGGCGCAGTTGGCATAATCTCTTTGCTTTCCAAATCCAGGGTGTTACATATTGCATACGAGACTATTCTTCCCTAAGCCGCGTTTTGGTGCACTATTTTTGTCGCAATGATGAAGCCAATTCTCTCGTATCTCCTTTATCCGTTTTCACTCCTTTTTCAGCTACTCCATTGTCTCCACGTTGCAGTTTTGCTGTCGGATTTCTTTCGCTCGGTTTGATAACAAAACAATCCCTTTTCGTAACGAAGCGTTCAACACACTCTCGGCTTTGTTTTGATTTCGAAAGCGTTTTGGATTCGATTTAGCGTCTTGTAGGTTTTTACGCGTACTCCATTGTCTTCGTGTTTGCTATCGCAGACAAGAAGGATTCATACAACGGAGAACAATGTGATTTCCCCACTGAATAGACGCCGTTGTTCCACGCGAAGATGGATACAAAAAGAAAAATCAATGACTTAACCTTCAATTAATTTTCCGTTTCTTAAAACTCATCTCAAGATTGAAAATTTCCATTGCAGGATTTTATGCATTAGTAATTAAAAGTTTCAGAAGTCTGAAGTGCCTCAAAACTACCATTGCTACAATTTCTTTCTAAAAGACGCAATATCTTCTTTTTAAGACTCACTAGTACGGATTATTCTGCATAAATGCGTAAGAATAAATAATTAAATTTTCTGGAGCACTGCTTAGGGATTATCTTTTGAATTAAATTGTGAGGATCACTTAAAAAATATAAATCGTAATGAAATTTACAATGACTTATTAGTATTGTTGCTTTATAGGCAGTTCTTATCAGTAACGTAAGGATCTCCATAAGTATCGAACTTGAGTTATAAATCTGTGTAATTATAAAAATCACGAACTCAAAAAACGAAAGTTTCATTGATGGAGTGTCTATTTGCAGAACAAGAGCTCATATCTTATATTCCGCGTCATTCGTCAATTTTTCTTTCGTCAGGTTGCGGGATAATAAACAAAAATGTAAAATTCTTCATTCGCTTCCTTCGAAAAAAGAGAGAACACTGCTGACAGACACAAGATGAGATTCCAGATGAAAATAAACCGTTCGTACGTTTATTTTCACCGCTAAAATTACATTTCCGAAAACTACTCGAGTTTATCTTCATGAATAAGATCGCTCTGAGGGAAGGTAACTTCTTCCGACTTAATTGAATATCTTAAGAAAGAGAGAGCGCATTGTTCTAAGGCCGGTCGCAATCCACCGACGAAGAGAATTCATACATTTTTTTCTATACTAGAAAGTTTTACTTCAGTTCGAATAGGGAATACAATGGCATATCCAGAATTTTTGAAGTTGGAAACAGTCTATTTTAGGGTAATATTACTTAATTTCTAGGTTAATGCTGTATTTAAACATCCTTTAAAACAAATTGAGAATGTAGTTAGTTTCTATTATTTACTAAAACAATATTCCTGAAGTGTTTTTTAGAAGTTTCATACTCTGAGTACCCTTAAAAGTAAAATTAGAAACTAAAATAAGAAAGTAAGACGAATTAAATTCTATGGTCATTATATGGTGTATACGTAAACTTATTTCTAATCTCACCTCTGGCTTTTATATATCATTTGTTGATATTCTACAGTGGAAAACGGAAGTTCAATATCTAATAGAACAGAGATAGAACTTGAACTTTGTCTCCGCTTTTATTGTTTCCATAGTTTAATCCTAACGAATTACTACAACCTTTATTTCGTGGTACTTTTCTAAGAAAAAAAATAAAAAGGTATATACTTAATGTACTATTCAATTTAACCCTATTCTAGTGCATCAATATAATTATACTGAGAACTGATATTTATGACTGTGAAATATACGTCACTATATCTGGGTTATATAGTTGTACCTAATCTTCGTAGATTGTAATAGTATTATTTCGCAAGTTCATAACACATTTCCCGTCCTTATTCTGTTTCCTTATTCTCAGGGAAATATGTCGCCTCTCCCACATTATCTCCGGTTCCAGTTGAGAGTTCTGCAAAAGTGCGTAGTCCCCTCTTTTCATCGAATTTGTTCCCTCCACGACCTTTTACTCACCAGAAGTGATTCTTGGCCATATATCTCTAACTTCTATGACATATAGGATTCGCTTATCCCTCTGCCACGCACTTTTGTCTCACCGTCCTTCATTTGACATTCAACAGATGGCATTAAAAAGGTCCCATCAAACGCTCCAATTCCATCCAAATCTTCAATTTCTTATATCTCACATCTCTTTTATAAGCTCTCCCTTAAGACGGAGCTTTATTATTTGCTCAACGGCATCCGAGCATTATTACACGATTTTTCCTTATGGCTGCGGGCGTACTTGTGTTTACAATACATTTTACGAGATGGCGATAAAGAGAAAGTAGAGATATATACGGAGAATTATGATCTCGCAATGAACTTCTCTGGATTTAAAGAAGTACCAATTAGCAACGGAAATGAAAGTAGAGATTTCAACATCCTCGGGTAAATTACAGTTCCTTCAATACGTTATTATTCCGGTCAATGGATATAGAAAGACAACGGATTTATGACAGCGCACGGGTTTTGTTTCGGTAAAGAATGAAGATGTATACTCTTATAGTACATCTTTCTTACAAAGGATGTTTCCTTTGGGGTGAAAAAATCATATTCTAAATGTTACGTTTTTCTTCTATATCCATTTTCCCTACAGCATATAAAGGTTTTTTGAATGGAATGAGAGCTATGGTAAGATATTAAAAATTTAATTTTGTAAAAAATTTATAAACTAATTATAAATGTATGCTAATTAACAGAGTCACATTTATTAATAAAAATTCACAATATTGTTAAGAGCAACAAAAATCATCAATGTTGAACGGTTAAAGGAAAGTAAAAATAAATCTGAGGAGCCTTAGGTTTGTAAAATCCCATAAAAGAAAGCATTGCGAATAACTGTGAACAAAGTTAAAAATCTTATAGTAAAATGTTTACCATTACAAAGAACCTTATATATATATATATATATATATATATATTATAAGTTAGTCTCTAAGACACTGATATTACTTCATTAGAAAGAAATAGATATCAAATCTTTTATGTGATAAAAGATAAGAACACTGTATTGAACCGTAACCTTCTTAGTTAGTCGTTTAAAAGTTTATAATCTGATGATTCAATTCTTTAATGTTAGATAAAGAAATTAACTTTATAAGTAGCTAATATTTTCATAAGTTTTTTTAAATATAAAACGCCTGTAAGTTTGTTGATGGTTATACACTATTTGAAAGTAACGTTAGGAGTAATGATTATGGGTTGAGTTTAATACGAGCAAAAAATCTAAAAATAGATAAATTTCACTGACTAATGACTTAAAAGATGAAAATAATGACCACAGATGACTCCGAACAAAGAAGAAATCACGAAGAAATTTCTGCCAATCCAAAACATTGCATCAAAAATTTATGTCCATTCCATTACAGTAAAGTGGACGTCCTTAATTTTCGGTTTCATTTAACGGAGAAAATTAGTTCTATAAAATTAATGAGGACACATTAAATAAGCTGGTCGCTTCCAAACTACGGAATATTAAAAAGCCGCGAATATCGGGGAAATTATTTCAAGGCAGATTTTCGATAAACAAAACAATATCTCTATTAAGGAATGCGCAGGATTTCATTAAATTATACCTTTGTTTTTTTTTTATAAATACCGCAAAGAACAAGCTGAAATTTTAATTAAAGGCCTACTATTTCTTTGCTTAGTACATGTTATTATGGATCAATTTATAAAATTTTTGTAAGAGTTGGATAAAAAGACTTAATTATCATAATCAAGTTGAAAGATATTTCGGGAAAACTTTATGAAATGAGTATCTTTTAAGAGTACATATTTTGATGATGGTTCATGGTAAAGATTTAAGTTAGTAAATGTGATAATTTTATAGAAGATGAGAAAGGATAGGTTTAATTTAACCCATCAAACACATCCATTAAAAGAGAGATAATCGTTTGGCATCATAAAGATGAAGACCTTCGCACCGAAAGTTTAACCTCGACAATGACTCCGAATTATAATTTCCCGCGAAATGCTACCCCATTTCCGAGAGCTGTCACAAGCTCAATTTTTCGTGTTTTCAATACACTACGTCATCATCTTCCACTACAATCGTCAGTCCTAAATTACTCCTTTCTCCGGAGACCAAAACTCTTCTTCCATCATTCGAGGCCTCTCTTAACCTCTTTTAAACTGCTTTTAAGCTGAAAGTTCTCTCTTTTCTCGGAAGGTCTGTCCCTTTTTGTACCCGTATTCTTTATTCGAAAACAACTCCTCTTTCTCTGGACCACTTCAACCTGCAATTCCCTTTCCGTACGCCCCTTGAATCTTATGCTAGCCGCCTCACAAAGCCCCTGAATCTTATGCATCCCTAACTACGCGAAACTCTGCAGTTATACTTCTCCGCTATATTAGGGCATCCATTCGGAGAAAATTTCGCCGCTGCATTATTTATATCATCTTTGCTCATAATGCTTCCTTTCCAAATGATTTTAATTAAATCCGAGCTCTAATCTGATGGATTAATTTGCTCCATAGGAGGATTAAAAGGATTGTTACGACAGAAAATATGACAAATGCGAAAGATTTTAATCCTTATAAGTTGGTGGCCATCAAGAGATAATCTCGGTTACGATCGATCTTAATCAGTTGAAATCGTTCCGAATGGAGACGAAGATGTATATTTTTGTTTCTCACTTTTTTCCGATACACAACGTTGCCCTCTGCCTTCATGTTGTGATTTTTCAAACATTCTGAGTCATTTTATTATAATTTAATTTCTGTGCTATCTTATGTGTGAAATATTTTTTCCCAGCAAGTATATTTAAACTGTGTCTAGTGATAGTAAATGATTTTATGAACAGGAATATTTGAATGAAAGTTCTTTAGACAGTTCAAAAAATTGATTCTCCTGCAGTATAAAATCGTATTTCCCAAGATCAAACAGGTTAAAACAATACGAAAAGGAATTACTAAAGCATAAACTTGCAAGAAAAACATAAGCGATGAAATGAGATGATACGATATATGGACAGAAAGTGTCTTTTTGCTCAAAGCGTTCCTTCAAACAAACGTAAATTGGCTATCTATGGCATCATCTCAGCATAAATTGAAAATCCTTCGCAAGGAAGAGACGCAATTCCACTTTATAACTTGCCTTGATCATAGCTCATTTTATCATCTTATTATCTCTATCGCCCTTAAAAACTTCCTTTGCCCTCATCACGCAATCGCAGCCTCACCTCAAGCCCTTCCCATTATCACCCTTTGCCGAGAAGTTTCTTTCCTCATTCATTAGTTCAGCTCCCTAACTTGCTCCAAAAACAATGAAGATCTCAAAAATGAGGCGAAATTAAAAGTAAATGGTATATCTGCCAACTCCGTTTGTTTTCATAAAAATACGTTTCCTTAGGAAAATATCTCAGCAAGAGTTGGAAAAGCTAGATATTTTTTTCAAAGAATAGCCTATAGTTAAAAGAAATAGGAGTACTGAAGAAATACGATTTAATTTAAGAGCATAGCTTTTTCGTTTATCAAAAATTTTACTAATGCATAGGATTAAATAAGCAAGATTTTATTTTTTGACGAACGATTGTCTCATTGAATTCCTACCTATTGGTTATCATTTACAGTTTTCCTATTCCACTGATAGTCATCGTTAAGAAAGTTGTTTCAGCTATCTTTTTAACACATACCATGTTAAAATAATTACAATTAGCCAAGATAATACCACACTCTCTATAAATGTACTGTAGTAGCAACACTCTTTAGAAACCCCATTTTTCATGAGAAATGAAATGAAACATTTCCATACACCAATACTTGAGCGAGTTTAAAACTCGAAACATCTCTAAAGTTTCGGTATCTTGTATTGAATATCAACGACAATCTGCTTTCGGCTTTGCAAAATAAAAAAATCAAGATTTCTTTCGAGTGTCGTGATTGGAATTAATATTAGAGATGCCGTTTTGCTTTTCGTAGTATTGTTCCAAAATTCGGCTCGTCTCGAAAAAAACGCTTATAATTCGCGAAAGAATCATCGTTCGGATGTCTAAAAGGCCTTTCCTTCGTTTCTCTCTTCTGCTTCTTTTCCTTCACTCAGACGAACACCCACACCTTATCGTCTGAAACGATCTTTGCTCTAAAGTTTTCAAAACTCTGCTTCGAATCGTCTCCCTTGACCGACTCCGAGAGATTTCTTCATCAGAAAAGGCGTTTCTTGAGGGAAATGTTCCTCACCACACTAAATTAAAAATCCCCTATCTTTGCTTTCCATCTTCTCTCCACTTTCTCCATAAACCTCGTGAAGACGTTTGTCCTTCCTTCTGTGCCATCACTTTATTCTTTTTCTGGTCACCGAATCGCTTTGCGAAAGTGGAAAGATTGAATTCGCCGAAATCTCTGAGTATATTTTAGCGCATCAGTTTCCAAAAATTCTTTACTCTCATTCGATTGCAAAGAGAAATCAGCCAATCCAGAATGCATCGACCTCATTGTTTCTATCTTTTCGTAATAATTAATTCGCAATGCATATTTACTGCTTTAAATTCAAATTTATCGCTTCCCGAATATAATTTCCAATTATTATTTTTTTAAATAATCTGCATTGATTGGTTACATTAAATTTTATGCTCATTATTTACGGTATTAAAATCGTGATGAATAACCAAGTTGCAATTCAACTCGTTTTTGTTCGATTTTAATCCTTTCGTAATATAAGTTGACCTCTCAAAAATAAAAGAACTAATCTCTCATTTGGATTTGTTAATAAGTAGATATGTGCCACTTTCCGTTAGTTGATGGAATTTTATAGAAACTCTAAATTCAAATCATCATTATTTAATATTCCGTTTAATGTTTTAGATTTATCAATTCTCGGTGCTACAACGTACGTACGTACGTCGATCTCTCGCTTTTTATTTTATAACTCATCCCTTTATATACCCCTATTTCTGATATTCCATCTCTTTTTTGTCTAAATCTTCCCTTTTCAACCTCTTATTCTCACCTTGCATATTTTCCCAATCGTTCACACATTCTCTCTTCCCTTTCGCTTTTCCTATGACGTCACTTCCTATATCCGTCGGCCGTATCGGTAACGCCAGTCGAACCCCAAAATGTATTCGTCTCTCACAATATCAATCTCTCAATCACACCCTCCTTGTTTTATCAGAAGACTTCATTTTTATCCCTCTTATTACCATCTTCCTTTCATTAAGATTTCCTCTGATCCCTTTATATTCTAAACCCTTATTATCTGTGATTTTCGATGCCTCATCATCAGCTTTCTGCTTCCCTAGTTTCCTTTCACCCACCGTGTTTGAGAAAATCAGTAATTTTCATTCCTCATTTCTTTATATTCTTTCCTTTGATTTAGGTGTAAAATAATATATTTTTTGGTTTGAGAATTTATTTCCTTAATTACTCACTCTGCAGTTTATTTTATATAACTTCTACCCCTTCCTTTAATTTATTATTCACTATCGAAAGGTTAGTTATTCATTTATACATTACCATTGATGAATTACTTCATTTAAGAACCCAAAAATAGATATGAATTGGCTGATTATTATTAAATAAAACTTTTGCGTCAATGACTATATAATATGAACAGCTATAGTTTATTAGACGTAAGTATGTAGATTTAAAATTTAATCCTTCTAGTGGTTTGGATAATTTGTCGCTTCTTACCACTGATTCAATTTAATATGATTTTTTGTTTCGTGTAAAGCATGAATTGCTTTCTCCATGTTTCTTTCATGTTGATAAACTCTAATAACCTTACTTATTAGTCCATTATAATCCTATTTCTATTTTATAAACAACTTGTTTATATACTCTTTCGTACTCATTCCTTAACCCACCTCCCCACCTTCATTTGTCTCTAATCTCATTGTTACGTAACTCTTCCTTTCCGCTCTCATCCTTTATTTATACTTCCTCTTTCTCTATTTTCTTTTTTCCCTTATTATTCCCACACGGTTTCCCTCTCACATCATCATCCCATTTCCACCAACACTCTCACTGGAGATGTCGCCTCACGACCTCATGAGACGTACTTCTTTATGGCGCAGGTCCTCCGAGGGACTGTCAGACACACATCGCACACCAGATACACGAGTCCTAGTTACTGTGAATAGGGTTCCAGTCGAACCTATCTGCCGGACATTATATCCGTTCGATCCGATTGAGTCGGATCGGAAAAAAGGAAAATCCCAGAGGGAGCCAAAACCTCAACGAATTACATCCTGACCAATGGCTGAAGAAAGGGATCGTTTAAGGGTGTCCTGTCCCTTAGGGGAGGACCTAGATGCCTGCAGAATGTCCCTAATGTACCGGATCCATCTCTCGACCCCCCTAGAGGTTCCCCTTTTTCAATCAGCCACCGAACAACACATGCATCTTCACACACTTCGATCCTATGCAGTGGGCTTTATACACCGTTGGGAAGAGGCTACAAGTTACCTGGGCGTCGTTGCGTCACCCCAGAAACCGCTCCCTTTCTCCAGCCTCATTTGCCTCAAACCCGCACCCACTTACGTCACCGAGGGAAGAATTTATTATTTCCCGAACAAATCCGGCGAAAGGTGACTATGGGGTGGTGTTGAAAAATTCCGCGATGGGAGGGCCGCCAAAATGCTGGAGTAGGAAAAATAAAGAGGATGCTGTTCTGGTCCCTTTTGCCGTGAAGGCTGTTGGGACGTATATCAGCCCTCCTCCGCCGTTATGTGGGTGCTAATAAACAGTCTGGGTTGACACCAGAACGCGTTATCCCTTACTCTTTCGCTCGTCCCTTATCCCATTTATAATTAGTAACTCCTTAATCGATCCACTCCTTGTGAATTAAGGGTTTTATTGCTTGAAGATATGCCGATAACTATCGTTACGTGATTGAATATTAAAATTAGGCGATTACACGATCTCTTCTTATAATATACTAAAGATAAATGGAAAAGATACATGAAATTGAGTTATCGACTTAATTTAGATTCAATGACCTCATTTCTTGTAAAGAATAAAGTAATCAATCAACTTAGCTTCACCTTCATACCTTCGCGTTAAAATCACTTATAATTTAATTATTTTTGGATTCTTGATTCGTATTAATCCATATACATTACTATCCATATCTTAAATTGGCAATTCTTTCTCGTTTAACTTTAATTTAACGAATTTTGTGACTGTTTAAAACTTGTATAGCGCTTTTATTCCCGATAATTATAAAAATATCTATTATTCTTTTATCTTCCAATTACTCCCAGATTCTGCTTTAGATAAAGTTGGCTCCTGACACCAAACACTTTTGTATCTATAAATATAATTCGTGCATGATGTATTGCTATTCATCATTTAAATCAAACATTTTACTGTTAATATTTATTGAAATAATAGACAGATGCCACAGTGACTTGTATTTTCCTTATCTTGTTCCCTTTCCTAATTCATTGATGTAAGCAACATAGTTATTATCATAATCTCATCACAACCACTTATGGAACGTGATGTGGTCATATAAAGCCTCCTGTATCCCAATAAAGGTATCCATATCTCGTACGACCTGTTTATCCATCAGAGAACATCGGATGGTCGTAAATGTACTCGGATGGGTAAATGGATCTCCTTTTGCTATGTAACGGTCGTCAAAGGAGATTTCTTCGAAAGGGAGATTAGAAATATCTCGGCGGTGAAGGATTCCCTTATCGAATTTCTCCCTTCTCTTGTTTTTCCTCTCTGTTTTCCATTTTAAGTGGGAAATTGCGAAACCGAAAATTCTTTCGTCTGCGGAAACTCATTCTCGCGAAGATTCGGCGAAAATTTAATCGACAACTGCCAATCGATCTCGTTCATTTGGAAACGATTCCCGAGGGAAGAGCTTGTTTGCCAAAATATTGCTTTAAAAGAGATTATCGGAGTGCCGATGATTATATTTGCCGCTTTTACGTATCTTAAAATAATTTCCTTCGAGCATTTGAGTCGTAGTGCTTGGATATGTCCTATTTCTGGTCGTGAACAGATGGATCTGAAAGTTTCATTAGCCATTTCTGTTAAAACGTTTAATTTAGTGTTAAACTTGATTCAGAAATAATGTTGTAAATCCATACTGTATTCATGATAAAATTAATGATATAAAATATCGCAAAGTCATTAATTTTCTATCGCTTCTAATTCCTCAATAGATTGATAAACTGAATTTAAAATTTAATTTTAAAAATAGCTCTTAGTATAAGGAAAATACTAAATGAAATGTTATGCTTTCATCTATCTAGTTGCAGCTTCAGTAAATATTATAAATCGCGCTTTTAATTTAATGTTGATAATAGTAGTTTATTGATATTATTAAATAAGAATATATACTAACTATTTATCTAATATGTGCAGCATCTCGATAACAAAACAATTGACAGGAAAAAAATAATACGTTTTCCATCCCTAAACAATATCTTCATTTTAGAGATTCAGAATGCAGGAAAATTAGGAAATGTTAATCTAAAATCTTACTCACAAAATTCCAAAAAGTTTAATACAAAGTAGAGTTCATGAGTGTACATTTTTTGGAAATATCTCATACCGGTTAAAGCTTTAAAATACGAATGAAATATACTCTAAGAGATAATTCATTTACAAATTACACGTTCGATAAGTTATGGCGTGAGAATTGGTGATTAAAGTGAAATTTAGAACAAATGAGGATCATCGATATCTCCAGCCTTACATTCTTAATTTATCTGAGTACGTAACGACCCATATCATTTAATAAATCACGATTTCGGAAGTATTAACTCTTTTGTGGATCAAGGAGTCCTAAGAACTCCGCAATTAAATTCCATCCGCAATCCAGATAGTAAAGAACCATCCACAGCGTTTCCCAATTTAATTAGCATAAAATTGAGACTTTTTCTTTAATTGCTCCCAACGTTTACTTCCCTTTGCCTTTGGCTTGGAAATAACATCCGCCCTTTCAAATTAAGAAACCGCCGCTTCAAAGCTCTTCCATTCGACTTTCGATATAACAAAGCTGTGGATCCGAAAACTCAATTCATCCAAAAGAAAAGACCTTCGACTATTATTAATTCTATTTTATACCTGCTTTCAATCACATTCACTGTAATATCGATTCAGATACTATACCACGAGAAATAATGAATGTAATAATCTTAGGAGGCTATTAAAATCGACCTCTTGTATTCATAAATATGTATTCTAAATATTACTTATCCACGTTCAAGCAGTGAAGCTAGTATTACATATACGTGGTTTATCTTATACATTATAAACGTTTGTCCTCGATTCTGTATAAGAAACAAAATCAGATGATCAGCAGATGTATGAACATTGGTTGCTACCTTTAATGGGTTTTAATACATTATGAAAAAACGAGTATAAATGAAAATAAAGCCTGAATATTTTATATTTTCCTTATACTAACTTTTAACTTACATTATGTACCTAGAAAAAGGGTGTTTTCTATTCTCTCTTCATCCCTCAATCCTTCCTCAACTTATCCTTTATACATCTTATTCTTTCACACTTCCTCTGCCCTCACTTTACGCATCGGATATCTCACCAAACGACCCCCCCACACACACAAAACCCTATTCCGGGAACACATTCTGTTACCCTCCTACACAATTACTCCCTTTTACATCATTCCCATCCTTTAAACCCTCTCGCCTCATTCCATGACCTCACGACCTTCCAAAACCCATGCCACCGCCAATGAATCCTGCAACGACCCACACCCTTCCATAAATCCACGTATGAATCACTCCCTTTGATTCGCCTCAGCAATTTGCAAGTCTCGAGTGTTTTTGTTAACTCTGCTGAGGTCGTCCCAAAAATGTTCTTTACGTAGTACAAAATGTAATCAAAATTTAAAGTACTTGCTCTAATCTCTGTTTGCAAGGTTTGAGGCTATTATTTACGGTACGATACTCTAAGATTCAGATCTTCTTTGAATAAATAAAGGTAACATTTATCATTATTAAAACCATCACTCATTTTGATGATTATATAGTGTCATGAAGATGAGTATAGCATTATGATAATAATGATTTTACCTTGAATATAATTTCTTTTTGTATAAGATAAAAACTGTGACTCTTTCAAAGTTTCTATATGAGAGGCATAGTGTTTATCCTGAACGAAAGAAGATAATTACATATTTTTAGAACAGCGAATGTATTAATAAACGTACTTAATCATCGGTTATGTCTACATCATTTGGTCTGATAAGTCTGAAATTGGATCAACAAAACCAAACTGCTTCGATACTAAAAATTCGGATTTCATAATAATATTCCGTATCTCAACAGTTACTTTTTATTTGCTTCATAAGATAGATGGACTCAACCTCAATCTCTAGGATACGAGCTCAGCCTCAACCAACAGTCTCTAGGATACGAGCAAACAAACAAATCCCGAGATATCGCAATGAACTTCGTGAGAATTATCCTAAAACGTGGAATGTTTTCTCGGCCAATCTCCACCAAGCAAGGATATACAGTCCTCTTCGGTTTCCTTCAAAAAAGCTCTTCTAGGAAATCTGCCGATGAATTTCCCTCCCACGAGCGGTGATTAACACGTTGGCACTAGACCAAGGCGAACCCGAGGGTGCTGTTCGTGTTTTTCCCCGAAGGCGGTCTAAACACCACGCCAATAGAGTGCCGTGGGAGTGAAGGATGTCACTTGCTTTTTCTTCACATACCAAAACGTTGAAGGGATTTGAAGAGACTTCTGCGACCTGCTCATTCGTCTCATTACCTCCCACTGAGGACACTCTACTTTCACTGTGATCCCTCCAACTTGGACCCTTTCCCTTGTTTTTCGACTCAGAAAGCAACCTTATGAAACTGTCTGAGTTTAAGTTGTACCTACAGCCACTGGGTCAATCTTTCCTTGGGTTGGAATCAAAGTTAGTAGTTCGATATTGTTCGGCACCCGTATATGAGTAAATATCACATTTCTCAATTTGATTTCTGTATAGATTATAACAATTGGTTTACAGCATCTTTTATGACTTCTTATATCATATTCATTCAGTTAAAGATACTTTTAGGTTAAAATTTTAGCAGTAAACGTAACTTAGTGAGCAAAGTAACTTAGTGAGCAAAGTAACTTAGTGAGTAAAGCAGTCTTGGCATCTAAGCTATATAGGTTGGAATCGCTAATGTCGTTCTAAATGTTCGCCCTAGATTCTCTTATTTGGCGGCTCCATAATTTCTCATATGTTAGCTCACATAGCTAGGAATATTACATATGTAAAATCACGTGCAAATGTTTTCACAAATTTGAAAGAAACAGAATATCTTGTAATCTTTTACAAAAAAATAAAAAATAAAAAGAGACAGTGTGTATAACAGTTGTGAAACATAGCAAAAATTAAACTGACGATGAATGTATGCAGAGTATAATTAAGTGTCATCTCTCACTATCGTAAATTATTAAGAGTAGGTCTTAATTAAGAACAAATTGAATTACTTTTCTTTAAATGCGCATTCTGGAGCTATGTGCTTTTTTTAGCATTGCTGGCAGGAATTAACTTCTTTATACGTTTTCCTTCTATTTTCCAAACTTCTGACTCGCCTATTTCTATAAATGGATTTTCGCAGTTTTTCCGCTCACTTCCTTTCTTCGCTGCTGTTTTTCTGCAGCGGAATGTTTTCTGTGTTACGAATATCGATCTTCGTTTTTTATTCTACTAAATTACATTCTTGAAAGAATCCATTTAAATATACCATTCCTCCACTTCTACCGGTGCGGCGCTTTTCTCGAGAGTTCAAGAATACAAGTCTGTGCAGCCTCAAATCTTGCACATTTGGCAGTTATGGTCTGCTACATTCTCTAACAGATTAACGGAACGATACCTACAGTTTCAAATTCCTCAAATGATCTTTAACGCTGTTATACTTTTCATGCTCAACGAGTTTTCATGTCCTTCATCCGTTACCGAAATCCGAGAAATGCAACATATAAAGGCTAACCTTAAAAGCTTTCGAGATATCCTCAAAAGGAGTCGCAAATTTCTTTCGTGATTTAAGAGAATTCAAGTTGGCAATGTGAGTGATCAATGTGATCAGTACACAATGATTATGGTAGATTTACAAATGTTATTTCTTATAAAGACCCATACAATCAATATAATCATAAAATAGAATGATATTTAAACGCTATATGACTCTTCTTATTAATTTATATTGAACTTATACAGATCAAGATTTTTGTCAATAAGTCTAAGGTAAGAAACATTATAATCCTTAATCTGCGTAGTTCTTTGTATTAAAATGTTCTTTGTAGGTCAATGAACTGCTAAAAGTGGCTGGATTTGATCAGAAATACTTCTATAACTAATAATTACTAATATCTTCGTAAATTATTATCAAGGAGGCAATTATCATATTGATACGAGTTTGTTATATTTTGTAAACATTTAAAACCCAATTGAGCTGAATCCAGCTAGAATTCTATGTTAATTATGATCCATAAATATATTTCTTGCCGACAAACATATTATTATATACTACATTCTGATCTATAACAGAAGTGCATTCTATTTTTGTTTAACTGCATTCGATATCTGAATATATTCATAATGTGCTAAATTTTGCATAAAAAATTCGAGAGATAAAAGTATAATTTGTCCTCGTCGGTCATCACTGTTCCCAGTGCGACTGTTTATTCCCAAGTCCGCATCTCGAACAGTTTGCGTGTGTTTTCCCCAATCGCTCACGTGCGCTTCCTTTCGACTCCAAATCATCCGCAGAATCCGTGACCCATTTCTGTTTAATGAACGCCCTCCATCCGTCTTCCCTCCGCACATACTTTCCACCCCATTTCTTCCACTGGAACCCCTTCAGGCATCCGTGTTTGTTTCGGATTGCTTCCTTGATGATTTAAATGTCTGAGAATTTTCCTATAATGTGTTCGCTCTTTCATTATCTCCAGACGACGTCCCACTTGTGCTTTCTCACTTCCCGCATCACCTTTTTATTTCCGATTCCCAATGCTCACGAGTGGCTACCCATCGTCTTTTCTTTCAGCGTTCGAGGTGTTTGAGACGCCACCCTTTTACTATTTGCACAGAGCAGATGAAACCTTGAGACCGAATTGAGGTGTTCAAAGGGAAACAATTTTGAGAGACGAGAATGATTACGCGTACAATTTTTTGGACTAAAACTGAGTAAAAAGTAACATTTAAGGAGATTTTTAAATAGAGGACATAATGAGAACAACTAAGAAGTTGCACAGAAATATATATGGGGCGATTTAAAGACGTGCTACGAGACAGTGAAGCAGGTGTACACTACTCCAATTCTACAAATCTTGTGTTTCTTTAAATTTAGATAGACTTTCATGAATAAGAGTTCATATTTGAGCTCACATATGGATTACTTAAGCTCTACAATTATATTTACCACAAAAATCAACTGGAATTCGTAAGATTTGGTTTACTATTATCATTCTTTACTTGGTTTTTCGAAGAAATTATTGACTGACACGGTCTGAAGTAGTGATTGAAGGCAGCAAAACCGGAGGTGATACTAAGTAAAAACAAAGTGACCTTACGCAATGTATTATTGTAAGCAACAGGCGATCACAATTGTTTCAACTTGATATATAAATAAGCATATATTTCGTTAATATTACATGGCTATTGAATGATAAAATGAAATAATATTGCTCTGACGCAATGACTTAAATAAACACGCCGAAAATATGATGGGACAAAAGAAGAAAACCAGTAATCAATTAAGATTAATGAGCCCCTAATAGTCCAAATTATCCACTGCAATTACGGTCCAACTTGAGATGTACGAGCAATCAAGGTAGACGTGGGGAGTTGCAGCATCTGAATGCCGAATGAAGCCGTTCCAAGGACTTCACGTGACCGATAAATGTTTAAGAGCTTCCGACACATCCTAGTTATCCCTCTTCCAATTCTAATTTAGCACCCTTCACTTCTTTTATGGAACGCGGATCAGCGAAGCAGAAAAATCGTAAAACTGGCAGCAAAACGCGAGGAAAATTAAAGCTCCTAATGTGGGGAAACGTTGAAACCTTCAAACAAAACTATTCTGATTATTGCTACGTGGTTACGAGTCGAAATTCCATCAACCTCATCCGCTGGGATTTAGAAAGGCGTATGTCGTTATTTTCATGCTATCTTCTTATCTTCTATGACAAGGAAACATATTTACAATTCATCCAAATAATTTTTACCGCGTATGACAATCATTTCGGACATTCTTTCATTTATATGGACAATAGAATATCTAAGATTCTCCAAAGTTTCATTAGTTTTCAACACAATTTTTAAAGTATTTCATAAAGAAAGCAAATTATTTTAAATAAATTGAGGTTCTTCAAAGTAAAATTTATTTACCAGTCCTAGGCAGACTTCAGGATGAATCCCTTCACGAAAAATATTTTTTTAGTTTTATTAAATACGTATTTCTTCTAAGAGTTTGGCAAACAAATACTATCCAGTCCTCCGATAAGATAATGTGCTTTAAGTAGCATGGTGTTTTGGAGTGCTTATTTTATAAGATGCTTGAATATTTCTTACCATAAACTCTGATTAAGAGCCTCAGGGCTAAGGCTTTGTGCAAGGCGTAGGACCTGGGTTTAATCCCCACCCACAGAAACTCATCTCTTGCCGTTTTTCGGGGATTTGAGGCCAAATATTCGCTTATTTTGCAGAATCAAGGACTTAACGGAGTATTTTATGTTAGCACATTCTTAACATAAGGAGGATACAAGATATATATAAGTTACTACTGTTACACGAAGATTAAATTAATTATAATATACTCAATTGACGAAAATTAGCAAAATAAAATAATATACTTGCTATGAATTGCAAACTTGAAGAGATCTGTACTTTACTGTGCATATACTTATAAGGGATAACTGAAAATTATTTACTACGGTTTCATGGAGTCTATAAAGTCCCCTTGAATATACTACAAGCGCTTTTAGTTTCAGCAAGGAAAGTATTTCGTCATAGCATAAAGGTGAGATGCTGGATCTCAATGAAATGGAATCAAAAAATATCGATAGTGGAATTCACTAATAAAGAAATTTGTGATAACATTCTCTGGAGTTTAATCAAATATGAAGGACTTATATTTTATTTTATGGCTAATTATATTCTTGAAAATTTATTCAGCCCAAAATTTAGCTTTTGTAATAAAATTTTTCTACCTTTTTACTCTAACTACTAAGTCATACAATTGATCGTGAATGAATAAATTAACTAGAGCACAAAGTTTATTGACACTGCAATACCAATAGTCTCACTGAATATAATTGTTCTATATTTTACCGTATGGGATACTACAGGTTCTTTTTGAAGAAAGATAGGGCTAGGAGCAGAGTGATTGTAATACGTCACCAAAGTGAGTTAGGATGATAACGATTTCTTACGGAGCATCATTGGAAGAGCTGTTTTGGTAGCGCAGTTAATGGAAGAGAGATATGCAGGAGCCTCTTTTCACTAAAGGACCGGAAGTCATGGAAACATCGAGAAAACTGCTAGAAGATTCGATGAAGACGAGCCCAAGAGAGCACCTCCGTAGCTTAAAGAGCTGAATATGCATGAAGGACAAATGCAGAGGAGTTTTCTTCTGATTACAGCATCGTCACTGCTAACTACTCTCCTCCCACACTTTTTTCCATATCTCCTAAGACCACTTTGGATCTTCGCTGACTTTATAATAGTTCAAATACTCTAATATTTCACTCGAAGACGCTTAAATGAGATGACGCAAGAACGTTTCCTGGAACGGTGCAAATGACGCCATGAATTCTTTCGCAGCCGAGGTGATATCGTATAATTTAATGTGGAAGATGCTATTTATTGGAATGAGAGGGTATATATCTCTGTGAAGCTTATGTGGGGAACTAATTCAAATAGATATGCGACATTTTATGTGATTATTTCATTTGTAAAATATTCTTTGTGAACGCATGAAGAAGAGAATGAAATCTTATGCTAACAAAATCTTTTATCCAGTGAGAGCAACACTATTCTTGTTCCCTCTTCATGATTTTTTTTGTTGACAATATGAGAAAATAAAGAAACGTTAAATCCAGTATATGTTACATCGATTAATATTTTTTATATTTTATAAATTTCCCATGTTTAACTACTAAAAGTTTTAATAAATCTCAAAAATTTAAGATTAAAGAAAAACATATTTTAAAATATTAAATTAAATGTCCAAACACATTCATAATTAGCGATTAAACTTTTTTAATGGAATAATTTTGCGAACAAGTTTCCTTATCTCATTTTCATAGGCAATTTTGAATACGAAAAAAAAGATAATATTTCAAATAAATTATACAAAGACTTCTATAGAGTGCTATGAATAATATAATTATTACTTTAGGAAGTTAATGGCGATTTTAAGATCTACCAGAGTCTTAACATTATTCATTTAGAGCAAGTGCTAGTACGCGGATATAGTTGCAGTATGTCTCACTTTATTTCTGATGATATCGTCGTCGTAAGGGAAATATATGCGAATGGAAGGTCACGAGAGACGACGTCGCCGAAAGAACCCGTTGCCATACACCAGATACGAAGCATATTTTTTAATTGAATCATGTCTTCCCATGATGCAACACCCGAGAGAGGAGATAAAAACCAGAGCGCCCCAACTTTGGTATTCGCGCCACGCCCTCTTCTGGAAATGACATCTTTTCGGAGAAGGAATGGAAACAAAAGAAAGACGCAAACCGCTCTTCAACCTTTTGACGAGAAGTGAGGAGAATTATCAATGCTAAAATATGCGGAGGCGAAACGAATCAATAAATCCATTTTTTTCCTTGTTTTCCGGATACATATTCAAGCCGGAGTTTTCTTTGCGCCGTAAATTCATATTCATCTGCTTCGACCAACTTTCCCTCGAAGATAATACGGGGCTTAATGAAAATAGTTCACGCTGATTCGGAATCCGTTGCACCAACTTGGGAGAGCTTTTTTCAATCCGGACTCTGCAATTCCAAACGAAAAATGTAATAACCGTTCGCTCCAGAAATCCACCTTTTAATTGGTATGAAGGCGCTCTCCTTCCCCACCGAGTTACGCTTTCGGAATTTTCTCAGGAGGCGAATCCATTCCATTTTATCGACTCTTTATTTTTATCCGTAGCCGAAGTTTGGGTCCGTGGATCATCCAGGTTTCTCCGCGGATTCAAATGAAGCATGAATTCTCTCGAAGAAAGCCTAACTGCGTCATTCTTGGCTGATTAACTATATTTGTGTGGATCGTTTGATTGCATAAAAACTTCTCGAAGAGGATTTGGGTAATTTCCAGGATAGTGCTTCCGAATCACCTCGCGAATTTGCTCAACTACTCCCATTGTTCAGAAAAAAAATCCGCACATCTGAATTACACCAAATATTTTACGGATAGATTGGGAAATTATCGTATAGATTTCATAGTTTTTACTTCTCTTCAAAACCTCCACTAAAGTTTAGTTTTTCGTCGAATATTTTATAGTATTAATTAAGTTGAGAGTTAATATTATAAGTGTAATTTACGTTCCAGCAATCTTGAGCAAGGATGAAATTTTCGTACAGATATGTTACCAATTAAAAGAAAATATTAAACTGTTTCTGATGTAAATAGTTCTGATGCCTTTTCTTATTTCACATTATATCTTATTGATAGGGTTAAATGAAATGGGATATATTTCAGTCCCAATTTTACCTTAATAAATTCGTCTTAATAATTATAATAAATACCACAAGGAAATGTGGGTAAAGTGGTAATCAATCAATGACTTCTTTGAAGATAAGAATGTAACTTTTAAAAAGAATTTCGTCTAATAATCTTTATTTTAATCCAAAAGATCTGTTAGAATTAAAGGCAAATTATAAAATTTATACCGGTCAAAAATTCTTCGTAATTTACTTTGCTCTTCCTTCAGAGTAAGAATCAAAATCATGTCCGCACTTATCATTTGTCGTCTCGCAAATTGAGGTGCACGTCTCTGTAGAATTCTCCTGATTATTTGATAAAAGGGACACTACAAGTGGAGCACATTTTCCGAATCTCGCCCCAATTTCGGTGTCCAGCACAATACGGTAGAATTGATAGAGCACCTCACCTCATTTTCAGGGTGCGAAATAATGCCCTCTGCTCATTTCCACGCCTTTCTTCTTTGCATTTTTTAGTCGTAATCTTTTCCTCAAATTCTAGCTCCGTGCATTCTTTCTGCGCAATTAATCCCATTCCACCGCGAAACACATCCGCCCCCCTTCCAACTCCTACACCACTTCCGCCCTCGAATAACAAGACGCAAGTGTTTGTTACACTATGTTTTACTTCGCCCTGCATTCGTTCTTAATCCGACTCCCCTCATAGAAAGAAGTTTTGAGTGTTTGCCGAGCTAAAGTTAGTTCGTAGTTCGGCGTAGATTATCCCACGGTAGTTCAAACTTCTCATTATGTAAGACCTAAACACTTACAGTTTTCAGTTGGGTCGTTTGCAATATATTCATAGAATCGTGTTGCAATAAATATCAGATTAAAGATCGTTATTGAGAATTGTATAACAGAACAAACGGTAAATTTATGTAAACTGTAAACAAATGTAAATTTTAAATTACCAGGAAGTCCTGCATTCCCAGAATATCTAATTGCGAATGCATAATTCATATGAATGTTGCTATAAAATGTTTTCTGGTATTGTTATGCAATCAAGTACAAGGATAAAAAAATAATAAATATCTCAAGGTAATGAACGAACAGTTGATGAATAGAAAATAGTGTAAATAAACATATTATCTGATTTATTGAAAGGGTACTTGTAAAATTAACATCACCTTTAGGATAATGCATGCGTAAAATTTTGCAAAGATTAAAAGAGCAACCATCATGAACACTTAGAATCCTACATCATCAAAAACTCAGTGCACTCATAACTACACATGCATTCTCTAACTCTCTCTTAAGATGGTACATTACTGCGGTAGTATTACTTCGACAAAACTCTATTCTTTGGAAAGTGAAAGAAGAAAGTTTCTCAGTTACACCTCATTAAGTTCATCAAAGAGGTTAATTTGAGTTTCATTACTTAGCACTTTGAGAACTACGCATTCTGTTACCAGGTGTTGGAAGAGTAAAGAAAACTTTCTCCTAAAAACCTTGAAAAAGTAAAGGAATTTATTTATCGCTTGCGTTTCATTTCGAGATTAAGCAGTAATTTTATGAAAATTAAAAATTTAATTTATAAGCCAACAGATATAATTCAAGCAATAGTTGTTGATCATTCTACAAACGTAAAATTCTTGACATTTCTCGTTGTAATATTCTCTATGCTTCAGATATAATTATTTTATCTTATTGTCAAAATAACAATCAACAAAGCTAATATTCAGGAAAATAGCAATAAATAGCTTTACAATACAGGGAATAAAGGTAATATGTACAAATGTTAATCACCGCGACTTTAATTCAAAAGGCTTAAACAGAATGAATAACGGACTATTTTCCGTGCATTAGCTCTATTACATCTCCTGCACACACTTGACTTTAAGTGCTCAATATTTCATTGCTCCCTAATTGTTACTCCTCTTTTGCAATCTGTCTCCAGTCTGCCCTCTTCCACTTTTTTCTTCTCCTCCTTTCAAACTATTTTCATTTCCTACACGTGTTTCCGTCCTCTGTTTTTATCATCTTTTTTATCCCCTATTTCCTTCGTCTACGTCTTTGTTTTCACTAAAGAAAAGGTCTTTTCTGGAGAAAATTTCATCCGGTGGAGAGAATTCTTGATCTCTAGAATTCTCTCACATTTTTTATGCAGTAATTTAGCGTAATTTGTAGTGGGGAATCCGGCAGAGGATTTTGAATCCGCTATGGGATATTTCTTTGTGCGGGATTCTGGAAAGTGGGTTACCACAAAGATAATTTTTTATTCTGTCACGTTCAATACGACGAATGCATCCGATTTCATTGCGACTCGTTTCGTTTATTTGAGTCGAAGTTTTGGAAAATTTATACTGACAGAGAAGTCAAAATTAACTGAAAAAATACATATCATTATCATAGTATTATACAAATTATAATATCAATGAATATTATCAAGATATTCATGCAATAGTATACGAGTAGTAACCACTATTATCTGTTTTCAATCCGACAAAAAAAGTAGGCCTCCGCAAGTTTTCAATCCCATTTTCACATTTTTGAACCTTGCACTTGCCACTAAAAATTTTATTGTATCTATTCCATGTATCACCTTGACTTCTCCGCAGTCTCTTATCATTTTAAGGTATTCAGTTCTGAACTAACTACTTCATACAGTTTTTCTTAATACTCGCCACATAATACTCTAGCTTCTATTAAAATATATAATAAGTATGATAGTATGTTAAATTTACTTTACGTTTAGGATACTGGCCAAATATTTCGATCATTGAATCTATACGACCTGAGTTATACATTTGAAGTCGATGATCGCAGTATACATTTTTTCCCCAAAATAAGCGAATCGATATATTTCTCTCCGCCATGAATTCGGAGAAAAGCCATCAATCTAAAAATAGAAAGAATCGCACGAAAAATTTATCCTCTTCTCGTCGCTCGGGCATTCACTCCAAATACGCATCTCGTGAATGAAATCTCGCATAAATAAATCGACAGATACTCTCCCGATTCAAATCAGCGATCGTGTTCCACATTCACTTTTCCGTCGGAACTCCTTTCATCTGTTTCTATTTCGCAGGAAATTTGCATCAAAGTCTCGTTTCAGAAGGGATATATATTCCTCCACACGAGGTATTTCCTTTCTTCCCCCTTTTCAAAGCGATTGTTCTTTGCACTCTTCACATCTTAAGTCGGATCTATCTTACCTCTTTTCCTCTATAATTGTCTCCGTGTCTTTGCATCGGATTCGTTCTAAAATCTCCCACGAGTTGAAAAAAAGGTCCGTTCATAGATGGCGTCTTCTCTGCCGCAGATGGAATGACAAACGATAATGCTGAGGGGAGATGTTATAGATCACTGCGCAAATGGCCACCGAACGTTTGTATCGATTCGAGATGAAGAACACATTATTTTTGTGGGCCTATTTCTGCTCAGACGAGAATGATATTCCTCCATCCGTAGATTCATAATATACCGATACGTATAAAATGATTATAGTCTTCTTCTATCTTTTAAAACTCAATTATATATGAATTTCTATATAACAATTATAAATACCAATCCAAAAAAGCTTATTTTAAAGTTAATGCTACATAATCTCTTCGATTTAGGAACGAATCTAAACTCCTGCCATATTGTTATGTGCACAAGTTCTCTCCCACATATTGCTCAACTTCAATGGAGCAGTAAAATGCAGTCGTTCTTCAACTTATCCGGCGCTCGTTAGGAAAACGAGCGATGTTTCCGAAAGCGTGAAAATCCTCGGCCTAACGAAAGGCAGACTGAGAATTAGTCCGTGAACTGCGAAAGCGGGCTTAAAATTAAATCGCCTAATTCGAATCAACGCCGACAGGAATCGACTAAAAGTTCGCGCAAACTCAGTTGTTTGTCTACGTGATTCCGCGGATTTCGAAATCGCATTAACAAAACTCTGGAAATTTTTGATGAAATAATTGTGCGAATTCAATTTGGTTGGGATATGATTCTGAAGAAATATTTGTGTGGTACAGTGAAAGAGAAGGTTTTAGCATTTCGTAAAAGAATTAGTATCAACAAATCCTACAATACATTAATACAATGCCTGATTTTTGTATGGGTGAATGAAAGAGAAAGGAAAAATTAGTATGAGGCTGAGTAAATATTCTCTAGTTACCAAAGAGAATCGTCCATTACAGATTTTTACGAATGACTTCAAAGAAATAACTACAAATTTCCATTGTAGCCTTAATTCTTTTCGAACAGACTTAAAGATACTGAAATATTAAATGAAAGGAGATTTTTAATACATAGTAAAATTGCATGGTTACACAATTGGATACATGTATTTAATGAAAAAATGAATTTATTTACGATTAAAAATTCTTAATAATATAAATTAAAATATAGGATACAAAAGTGCATCGTACATTGCGCTAAAAGTGCTCTTTTATCGCTCAATATGCCAAACTACTTTCATTTCCTTTCTAAAGCCATGGTTACGCTTTTAACCCGTTTTATCAATCAATTTCAAATGGCGAAACGTGTACAAATTGTATTGGAAGCGTCTGATTTCCCAGAGGCAGTGGCGGCTCGCCGAATGCAGGTTGTGGACCTCGGTTTTAAACATCTGACCCCATTTAGCGCAATTTTAACGAACGTATCGATTCCACACAAACTCTGCCACACCTTCGTTACAGTCCCGAAAACTGCGGCGAAAAATTAGCACTCGCATTCAATTTTACAATTCCCCACCAATTTAAAATGATGAAATACCTTGTTAAAGTAGATGAATAGCTAACGACCTCCAAAACTACTTCAAAGGGTCCAAAAATGCATGCAACGTAAAGGAATTTTCCGGATGAAACTTGCAGGCGGGAGCAGGGAATATTTGTTTAGCAATTAGCCCGTTAAAGGAAGGTATGGCTCCGTAATATTTTATTTCGCCGGCATTCTGTCTGTCGGCAACCGACAAAAGAGGCGAGATAAAACAGAAACATTGACCTGGCGCGATAGGTACGTGGTTAATCCGAGGTATGCCTTCCTCTTTGCAGCCGTGTTCGCGGTTCCAAGAGCCGCCTCAACTGCCCCATTTCCTTAGCCTTCCAACGACTCCGCAGAAACGGCACCCATCGGAGAACCACGGACGTCTGCGGCCCTCTGCCGAATGTCCTAATGTCCGCGAAACACACGCAATGAGTGGAATGCATGTTATCTTCTGGTGCATATTTCGCGAATATATTCCGCGTGTATACGTGTTTCGTCCTACGGCATTCCTAGCGTCCCCTCTTATCCTGAGCCATCTCTCACGCCCCTGCCATCGGCAGCCCACACTCTCCTTTCTCCGTGTAACTCTATATCTCTGACACCTCTTAGCACAATATCTCCCTCTCTTCAAACATCTTCATATCTTACAATCGTTTTTTTTCTCTCTGTCGTTCCATTATGTTACGCTCTCGTTTCGTATTTCTGTTGCTCTTTTTCGAGATGCGCAGATATTTTCCCCTCAGATTTTTCCTTTTTTATTCCCATCAGACTTCTACCTCTTTTCTTTTACGTTTCCTCTTCACTTTCACTTCACATTTAGGGGCTGTTCATCTATATTTTAAACTCTTTTCTTTTATTATTACCTCCCTTCTTTTTCTCATTGATTTTTTACTCATAATGACTGACAAGCTTTCAAACTTTATATATTCTCTTTATCTGATCCTAAATTTAGAAATGTTTGAATACTTTGAAAGTGAAACGATGAATTACTATGCCAGCTATATTAAGATTTCCCTACGGAAGCATCAAGAAATTTAAAACGTATTTATAGCTTTCTTTCCTCTCCTGAGATACATCTGAAATAAATTTTCTTTACGATACACAAATTTGGTGAAATCTGATCATAAAATGTATCTCCATAAATAGAGAAGTACGATATATAAGAACTTTACGTCATTATAAGAAAGCGCTTTGTCAAAGTAATCGTAAGAATACAATCCGAGTGTATTTATATTAAACGAAAGCCGAAATATATTAGCATCCGGATAAAGGTATCAGATATGATTTATTGCCCTGATGCCTTTTTCTGCTGAAGCCACACTTTCTCCTCACTATTTTCTCTTCCACCTCCTATACTTTTCCATTTCTCCTTTAGGAAACCCGGTGTCTCTCTCCTCTTGAGATGCTCGTGAACAAACACGAGTTCTTGGAGTGAGACATTCACAGACTGAAATTCGAGAAGTTGCCATCCTCAGCGTTTCACTTCCATCGAAACATATCCACCTATGTATTGGGTAACGATAGAAATGTTGAATCAAGGTATTGGAGAAATATACGGGTTGCGTAAGGATTCGAGGGTTTAGAGCATTTTTTATCATATCCTTCCCAAGATTTTGCTGTGGCTTCAATTCCTCCTTATTCAAGAATATTGAAAATTCCTCGACACTTATCGAACACTTATTGTCGTTCTTGATTTTGCAGATTTTGCTGCTAAGCACTATGCACGGATATGGAAAGGATAACAGTATTATAATTATGCAAATCTATCATTGATGCTGTTTTATATCGTAATGTAATATGTAATTGTATCTAAATTTAAACTTCCGATTCATTTAATATAATTGAAAGGCTCCAATCCCAAATTCTATTATTATTTGTTTCCCTCAAATGAATTTATCTTCAGTTTGATTACATTTTTGTTTCAATTAATCTGAATTATTTTCTTGATCTATACAGACTTTTAATCATCCAAGGATAAAACTTTCATACTTTCTCCATTCAATTATTTAGGTCATAGTCATATTAGGTTAAATGGAAGATGGGACTTTTTAGTCCCAATTTCGCCTAATAAAGACCAATGTATGTATGTATGTATGTATAGTTTATCTCTTATGGGGAACTGGTAAAGTACATAGGCCTCCTTCGTTGCATCCCCACTTGAATGTATTTCACGCGTAATTCATTGCGATACAAATATCACAACTGTCTCTTTCGATCGAAAACCCTTTGACCTTTCAAGTCCTCCAGCGAAACGGCTGAAAATCGTTCGGAAATAAGTGCCGAAAGAACTTGAGTTCGGTGGCAAATGGTGTCTTGTGTGTGGGGATAAGTACTTTGCGGGAATATGCGCTCTCGGCGGCCTCGTTTCCTCACAAAGGATATTTCACTGAGTCCCGAACTGTCCGGCCGTAGATCAAAAAAACGCCTCTCAAAAGCACTTCCTTGGCTCCGACGGAAGGGGCGTCCGAAAACGACCAGCATATGCAGATTCGGTTGTTGTGCCATCGACAAGTGCCCACGGAATCTCTCAATGAACTGGATGTCCGATTCACCTTCACATATTCGGAACGGAGACAAAAGCGTCGCGAATCGATTTTATAACATCCGTAAAAATTACCGTGATCTACTTGTGAGGTATCATATTTCCAACCTTTTTTCTCTCTTTGATTCTACCATTGCTTCATGGACAATGTTCTCACTTCAGTACTCTCTTTTATTTTATTCTTTCTCTTGATTCGTCTTTCAGTATTATTTAACCTCAAATTTAAGGCTTAAGTCATTTGAGATTTACCTTAAAAAAACTACGTAGAATATTATGTAATCACAATCTTTCTCGTAATAAAATACGCAATACGCTTCATTCAAATCTGCTGCTCCCATAATCTTAATTGAATATACCTTTCGTTTTAAAATGAAGCATATTTTCAAATTAGGATCATTTGTGATATCTTCACCCTCAAAACTAATAGATTGTCTCATTAGAGGCAATGATTATCCAATCGACCCGATATTAATCAAACAGCAATTGTTTTACAAATTTCATGAAGAGAAACATACATTTCGTAATATGTTACTGAAATTAAGAATACGTTGTTAAACTCATATTGATTGAGTTCATTGTTCATTGAGTTCTCAGATTTCCACAACCATTCATAAGTACAATTACACGAAGATAGTAAGAGGAACAAGGCTGAGATATTATGACCATTTCAGACAACGGTCTATTAAACAAAACTACCAGAAGATAGAGGATTATTCATTAAAATGTTATTTTAGTTGAAATGCCCTTCAAAGAGAACCCAGTATACGTACTACGATATCTACTCTTTTATTGACGGCATAGTTGTCCACTTTTTCGAGATACGCTCCTCCTATTAATATCGCCATTCGCTCTATCTCATGGAACCACACATAGAGACCCAAGAGACAATTACGGTGTGTGGTATTTATTGGTTAGCGTGTTGTCCATCGAAGGGTATTTGTCGTGAAGGCGGACTTATCTGGGCCTTTATTCGGAATGCAACCACCGCTCATCGGCGGCAGAAATGACATTATTGCATTGATTTTCGCTCCACGCTCTTTTGCGTCTGCCATTTTCCTTTGTTCGGAACATCCGTATTTCTCGCTACCCACATCCCTTTGTGCCTCATCTCCTGCATCTTCATTCCTCTATTTTTACTCGCACCGAATCGTATTTTTATTCTGCATTTCGCACTTCGTTCATGAGATTAAAAACCTGTCGTTTTCGATCGTATTTCTATTCTTTATTCCAGTATTTATTTTTTTATCCTCTTGATATATATCTGCCTTCATCTAGATATCTCTACTTTTTGATTTTTTCTTTTTTTTGAGATTTGGTTACTTCAGTTGCCTTTCTATGGGGATATTTATATGCAAACTCTCAGATAAGTCCGCGTTTCGTATTTCACTGTCAAACCCTTTGATCAATAAAATTCACACTCATAAATTCATTCTGCTCTACTTAATTCTGTTTCTGTGCTTCCTGTTTATTTAGAACAGAATTAGTGTTGACAGGTAAATATTTTACTCTAAAATGACTACTTGGTTTTCTCCTTTCAGCTGAAATATTTTTTTCCCTCTTTCATTCCTAATGTACACATATTATTTTGTTCAAACATACCTTCATAGGCTATTATTTTTTTATCATAATTCCTACTTCCTACCTTTCAACTGCACTTCTCGATTTAAGTCTCTTTCTACTATTTCCATTACTATCTTTCTCCGGTTGTTCTTGTGCCAAAAGCATATTCTCATTACCTTATATACTGTCGAAATACTATCATAATTTTATGTTATGATTCTGTTGTTTATTGACCTTTTCGCATGAGCACTTCTTCACTATTTATAATAAATATGTTCACGTGCATTAATACGAATTAATCCCAAAAACGTACTTTCATTCATCTATTTTAAACCCATTCGTAGCTTTACCACAGATACAAAACTCTATTTTTTCTTTTTTGGCTTTACGTATTCTTCAAACATTTTTTAAATCGGTACAAGAATTTAAATTTTAATAAAATCTTTCTTCGGGAATCATCCTTTTATTTTATTGTGATTTAAAATGTTATAAAATATAAAAATTAGCGTAAACGAATTCATAACATCTTAATCTTTCCCGAAAAATAATATTTCGCTGATCGTTAACACTAAATAAATTGTATTAGACACAAGCAATTTTAAAATATTTGACTTGAAAAATTTACTTTAAAATTACATTTATTTTGTAATTTTTTTTTAATGACCGCACCTTCAGTTTCGTAGTCATTCCACACACGTTAAGTTTATATACTATTTCTCTAATTCATTTAGTTTTCAATAGTTTCACTCGTAACCACGGTTGCTTCTCCCCCAATCCGCACCGATGGGTCACTTGGGTACAATTCCGATGATCGTATCGACTGAATGTCGCTCAATAAAAGCCGTCCCACGCACGTCAGAGGCTATCATTATGAGAAGTCTATGCAAGAGCTTATTCGGGAGGGATTCCGGTGTTGACATATAGAGCTGATTAATAATATGTACTAGTATCCGCAGTTCATAGGCTTATGTGCAGTCCACCGGAAAATAATCCGCGAATGGAGCTCTATGCATATCAAGGAGGGCAATGATCATTTTCGTGGTCCAGCTTCGGATGCTGGGAATTAAACGGTTATCATTCATCCTAATTTGAGAGAAAAAGGAAGTATTTGAACGTTTAACATGTTTCTTCCATGAAATTCTTAAATTTCCTTCTTGAATGAACCGAGTGACTCTACATGAAAATTCGTATTCATACATTCACGATAGATGTGTTAGTCGTACCATCTAGAGAAACCTTTTTTCTTATTAATGATCTCTCGAAATTTATATGAATTGTTTATCGATTTCTCATTTATTTCGTAAGGTTAAGAATTTAGAGAAAAGATAGACGAGGTAATGTGTTAAAATTAAAAAATCAGCATTCTATAAATTAATTTAAACGTTGCTATATGATCTAATAAAAATGAGAAAGATAAAAAATACCATGGTGAAAACTTTAAAAATCATAACTGTACAGAAAATATTTGTGATTTTAGCTATATAAAATAGGAAATCATCAGACACCCTAGCGAAAACATTCTATCGATTCTTTTGCGTAACTTAATTTAAATAATAATAAAGGTAAGCATAGAAAGTTTATGAGGAACATTACTAAGGGTTAGAGATATTAATATGAAGATGGCTCCTCTCAGTTTTGGTGAATGCAAAACGGTATGAAATATCGTCCAAATATTCAGTGGGAAAAAGTAGCAGGATTTAGATGGAGCTATATTTAAAAGAGAGATAACATTCTAAAATATTGCGGAGGGTAAAGTATGGAGTGGTATTAAGTGAGAACAAAAATTAACACTCCCATAGAAAAAACGTTCTGGGAAAATTTACGTTGATAAACTAAAAACTTCGTTCCCAAATTTAGTTGTAATACCTCCATCGAGCAATGGACCTAAACCAAATTTTATCACGGCATTGAAACCAATATCGGAATTTCCACTTCGCAAAACTGCCACAGATACCCTACATTTTAGGCCAAAGGGATAAAAACTCTCACGCATCACTAATCATGCGAAAACATCACTTTCCGCTCAAAGTCAACTTTTAACCCGAACGCTATTTTTGATTCGAGCCGTGATAACCAAAAAATACTAAAAAAATCGTGAAAAAAATTTATATCGTTTGTGTTGCTTTGCCCACACAAAAACATCGGATTAACTACACTTTAGATTTGACAAAGTACGCAAAGCCACGATTCTAAATCCGCGATATATCATTCTTCTTAACGAACTGATCTCTATATCTGCACTCGCCTCGCAATCAGCTGAGAGCTTCTGGAAAAGGATTGGCCGAGCGGAAACATGCAAATAAACGGATCAATTACCTCTCCAAGTTCAAATCGTAGGCTAAAAAGGTTGGATCTCGTTAAAAGTACCCTTTTCAACGCTCATTCCGACGAAAATCGAACGAAATCCATTCTTTTAATACATATCTCGTCCGTTTTCTATTCATTGGCGCTGTTGATTAGTTGATGATGAAACATCTAAGCAATGCTTCTGGTCGCACGCAATATTGCGTTTTTTCACACTATAAAGGTAGATTAGCGGAGGAGTTATATTTGCTTTTGAGAGCGAAATAATCTCAGTATCTGGCGATCAAAACTTCAGATGGATAATCGATAGTTCCTTCGATCAGATTGAAGCCACACGCAAATTTTACGTTACCAAGATTTATCTCAACAACTAATAATTTAATAAATTTTGATATTTCTTTACGAATACAATAGATATTTCCACGCCTATGAGAACACGAATAAAATTGCTTTTATCTACCTTTATATGTTTGTAGATAAGAGAAAGTATACATCATACATGGTCCTTTTCTCATTTAATTCTGATTTCTATTTAATTTTTAACTCTTACTCTAATACAACCAATTCCGAACTCTACCCTTATATTTTATATTCTCTATGAGATTATAATATTTAGTTTCGATATTAAGTTTTTTAACATTTATAAACAAAATATAGCCTAAATTTCATGCCCAAAACACAAAACAACAGGTCCCTATCTTTTGAAGCTCAATATACATTACAATTAATTAATATCGGGTGTCACATACTATACTATTAAGTAATAATAATCATTGAATACTGAATGTTTCACACGAGGATAGCAATATAAAGCAAGTGCTAGAAAATCTATTCTTTAAAGAATAACAGTTTCACTTTCCCTGTCTCACTTTTTGATAGTTAAAAAAATGAAAAATGACTGCTAAAATAATTATAACTATTTCACAGATCAAATTGGCCCAATTTCTTGACTTCACAGTCTTTTAATTAAATTTAAAGCAGATAAAATATGTTCAGAAGAAAGGACATCTTTAAACTGTGCACGATTTATTGAGCTACGAGTATCACTCCATCTGGTTAAAACTCCTTCCCACCTCAACTTAGAACTCCTTTAAAACGGTGGTAAGGGAATAATGAGACAGCTGAGAGATTGGATTGGAAGAAGATGGAGATCATTTTCATTAAGATGATTGCTTCTTCGAAGAGAAAGGTTGATTTTAATGTTTATCTCCGAATCTCAAAGGAATCTTCGATCAATGAAGGTACTCGAGAAAATACCAAATTGTTATACTAATCATTATTGCGCCCAATCTGCACGTGCTTTCTTGTTAAATGTTAAAAAAGATAAATCGAATATGCTGTGTCACTCTCGATTTCTCAGGGATTTGAATCGATACTGCGATTTATTTTATCTTGATAGATTAATCTGATTAAAAGTAGTAGAACCCAAAGAACGTCCCGCATTTAATTTATTCCCGTGAATGAGGGTGTCCTATATTCTTTCACCATTTTCGATTTATAAAATATTAGATGCGTCTTTTCATAGATTTCTGAGTGCCTTTAACCATACACATATCATATACTTATTTGAAAAAATATCCTGTTTAAAAAACTCAGTATTTAATTTTATTTTGTATTGAGGACTGCAAACATGCTACTTGGCATTTAAAATAGGAAATAAATCCCAAATTATGCGAAAATATGCGTAATCACAATTAAAATAACTTTTAGTTAGTAGTTGTAACGTTCCATATCCATACTCTAAGAATCCAATCGTACTAAGTCAAATGGAATGTCATCCTTTAACATCAGAATCAATCGGGAATCTTTATCCTCGAAATGGAGACATTACAGATGTCTGAATGCTAGAGAAAAGAACATTCCAGAATCATCCCTCTACCTATTGATCAACTCTAAGACGGAGATGTCGCATCTCGTTCATTGACAACGAAGAGTCCAGCAATGGATTGAGTTAATCCCCTGACCTTGCTCTAATAATTCCCATTCCCTCATCATCTGTGACCTCTATGCAGACTCCTTCCGAATACCAAGTACCACCGTCTTCCCTCTTGATTTCAATAACGTACGGACAGAAACTAGTATTGTCACAAAAAAGGATTACTCTCTTATGGTGCATCCCTTACTTCTTCTCTTAGGGCGCACAAAAAAAATTGGCAAGGGTTTTACTTTCTGGAGCTGCTAATACGTCCTCGTTTACCCTCAACCGCAACTTCGGTGGACAAAAAGCCGTAGTTCTTTCCTTAACCTCAAGGTTGCTTTTGGAACAAAAACAATGAAGAGAGTGTTTTACTCGAGTTTATGGGAAGAAATTGAGTCCATGTGTTACGTAAACTGAGTTTTCGAGAGAGACTACCTTATCAAGGAAAGTTTTGCCTCTTCCGGGTCTAAAAATGCTCATCTCATTATTATTACTAAACGGAAAAACATCGCAAAATCAAAATTCGCATAGCGTCATATTATTATATATATGATAATTATCATCCAATTATATCTAAAGTTTCGACGAGTTTATTTTTAGACTTTCAGTAGTCTTTAAGGCTTTTTCACCTTTTTATTAGGAGAATAATATGCATGTACAGTATATTTATTCATAGGTAAATTAATTTGCATAAAAAAATTAATGTTTTTTCTACATATTATGTTCAATTTTAAACTAAATTACTCCTTGATTGCATTGTTTCGCTATTTGAGAATTAATTCTTACGTAACTGTTTTGTTATACTTTATTTACACTCTACACTTAATTTTTCATTACTAATCCCCTTACGACTTTTATCGATTGGTTTCATGTTTCATCCTATTTCTCCACAACTCCATTTCTTACTCCTTCTCTCATTGGAAATGTCCTTCTATCGCAAAGGACCCGAAACCGATTCCTTTCGCAGCAGATTAACTCCATACTTTCTGATAGCCTTCCGATCCCAACTCACATTAAGCCCTATATGTGCGTTTGTACGTCACCGATACACGTTAAGGAATCGTCATTGCTCCGTTCGATAGGAAAGGACATATTGATAAAATACGGTACATTTCAAGGGTGTATTTACAAAGAAATATAAGCTCAGAAAAGATGTATACTTCTTATTTGTATTGAGTGGACAGTGCTTAAATGGCATGTATGAAACGGAGTGCATTTATCTCAATGTAAGAATTAAAGGATTATACTTCATGTACCGAGACGAAACTACTTTTCGGAAAATTTTTAAACATTGTTTAATAAGTAACATAAGAATTGACTGTTTCATTCAAACTCAAACAGATTCAATGCTTTAATTACGTTTTACGAGCGAATTTCTTCCTCAAGCGTATTTTATGTACTTGAATAAGACATCTTTATCCAAACATTTTGTAACCATTGATTCGTTTTCTTGAATTTTCAAACTCCATCTGTTGGCTGACTGCCACGAATATGGCCATTGCCTTTGGATCATCAAATATCAAGCGATACCTCATTGACATGCATTCTGTTTCACCGATGGCCGCATCTCATTGGCCCACATAAATAATCAACGAATCGATATTATACTCCAAAACTTCTCGTCTTTACCTATTATTCGTCCAACGGAATAAAATGGGTAACATTTGTCCGAATGAAGGGAGAATATAAAGCTTGTGAAGTTAATCTGAGGATTAGAGGATCGATAAATTAATCTTCGAAGCCTTTCGACCATAATGAATTCAAAGCGATAAGGGAGTTTGAGATAGAACGATAGCAAAGACAGGGATGGATTCAAGGTGGAGGATTAAAGGATATAATCTGCTTGAAATATATTTGTCATAGAGATATGATTCGAATGCTCTTATCAAACGAATTCCTAGCGATTTAATTTCCGGTTGCTCATAGCTACGTATCGGTAGATGGGATACCTAAAAAAAAAGAAGCGAACTCCGTTAAATATGAATTTAAAGTGTTCTACTTGCGAGCCTTACAGTGAAAAAAAAATGCACGTGAAGAAAGGCATGTCGCATTTCGTCCTTTCAACGGGAGGACAAAAATATCGGTAGCAAAAAAAGAGAATTATCTTACAGAGGTATGGATTTTATCGAGATTGTTTCCATTCTGTACAATTTCTTTGGGAAATATGTCGCATCAAGTAGAGGAGAGCAAATATTGTTTGCCGATGCAGGATGTGGTCCGAATCTCTTTGAAAAGTTTCCGTAGAAATCCTAGATTTTTTCTCTCATTTCACTTCATCTTAATCTCTTACTCACAAATACGGGAAACTTTAGGATGATTTTGAACCCTACTGACATGCATCTAACGAAATTCAAATATTATTCCTTAAAAATTGAGAGTTTGTTTTTAACATGGGAGAAATCGTGCCTATATTCATTAATACTTTATTTCATATTCTACTTCGTGGTTTCATTTACATCCATAATAATGCATGAAAAATGGGCATTTCAAAGATAAGATTAATTAAGTCAACGTTAAATAAACTTTTATGTCATCAAAAGGTTATATTAAAAAATACCTTTTGTTGATCCGTTTCTATGGTGAGATACATCATGATTTGATTTGAATGAGGACGACACATTTTATAGGATTAATTCATTTTATAGAGGAGAGTGATTTAGGAATTAATACCAATCTTAAGATCTTAATAGGAGATATTAAATACTGAGACAGTACAAATAGCAGTATCATCTAAACACAAATTACCAGTGACACGTAGATTATGTATGTGATTAAAGTCGTACATTATTATATAACAAAGGGAGTTTACTCATCAGTAGAGAGTGAGCATATGCATGACTGTAGATTAAGATACAAATTAGATTAATTTCGTGTTAGAGTAACAAAAATATTGGCTAAGTAACCAGAAAGTTTGGTATAAAAACGGTCAAAATAAGGTCACAGCAGTTGAGGGACGAACAAAAACGATGCCTTGAAAGTGGTCCAACTCATGGATTTTAAATCAAGGATTGAGTTTGAAGTTTGAGAGTGTTATGCTAATTATTATGGCTTCCATGATTCTTAAATTTTCGGTAAAAGTTTGCAGAGACATCTGTGGCAAGAATCCAAAGCTGGAGCATTTCGGAAGAAAAGTTACGTCTCGCTCGGAGGATTACTCTGAGGTATTAGAACACATCTGTATGATCAGCGCCTTTCGAAGCACAGGGATCTTCGCTTTTTCTCTATTTGCGGGATATTTAGGCAGGAGTGCTTCCATGGTATTTTTTTATCAAAAGATTAGACTCCTTCGTGCAACTCTAAAATAGATCACATTTTACAAACTTGAGGACAAAGATAAGGAAAAAATTTTCAGTGATGATTTTATGAATTAGTTTCAATTAAAAGTGACGATAATTTGATCCAGTGAATGTAACTGTATGATAAATAAGATAACTAACTTAAATCTTATGAATTAAATAGTTGAACAGTAAAGAAGTAGTTCTGAAAACAGCAAGTAGACCCAACTTTTGCCACAAAAAGGATTATATAGTTTTGCTACATGTTTTTCATAACCTTCAAACTACGAAATTATTTAACCAATTGTAAATGTAAAAGTTTGTGGACCGTAGGAACTGAGTTTGAAAGGAATATCCTTGAACTATTTTTTCCAACTTCTACAATTGTCAAAATATCAGAGTGCCTGCAAATCTCGCCCATTTCATGAAATCCATATGTGCCATTTCTCAACGCATTGTCCTCGTGCGGCGTGCGACCCAATCGCAGGTCGCAACACGAGTTGTGACGAGAGTGTGTCCTGCCACCTATGCCCTCACAGCGAGCAGGAAAACAATGGCGGATCTGGGTCAACGCGCGTTGGATCCTGGGTAAAAAATGGAGGAGCACGCGGGATGTTTGAAATAGGGAACAAAGGGGGATCGACCATTATACTGCCATCTCACGGATTAGAAAAAGTAATGAAGGCATAAAAAGAGAAGGACAAACACGAGTTGAACTTTCCGTAACGAAAGCCCTGCAAACCTCTCTTATTTTTTGTTTCCTCGAGATAAGGAATACTTAAATTCCTACTACATTGTGTTGTATTACAAATATCATTGCAATTAATAAATAGGGGATTAATAAAGATACATATATAAATTGATACAATATAAAATAATATATAATCTCTCTATTAATCCTTGGAAATTCAAAGAGATATTATAACCGAGAGAATTTTAAATTCATTACGAATATTTTGCGGTAAAAGTCAGGAATGGGTTTGATTGTTCTTTCGTAATCGTTCATTCAACTCTTTTATCATTAATATCGATATGAATTCAATATTTCCAATCGAATTAATCGTTATTTGAAAGCAAAAAGATTGGACGACGTTTTTGTGCCTCAAGCGAATGGGGCAATTGATTAATCATTAATCACTCGAAAATTGGGAGTGACCTAAGCGAATGTAGGTCGAGGTTGGCTAACTTCATCATGAAGCTGTTATCACAATGCATTGTAACATGTTGCATGTTTTAATTTACAAACTTGCTTTCAACCTTGGTGGACTTGATCAATCAAGCTCCAGTGAAACATTTCCACGTTCCTTTTGGGAGTGACTATTAAATGACAAGTTTACGACGAAAACAATAGGCAACTTCGATAATTAATGTGGAATTTAATGGATACGGAATAAATTCATGATATTTGTGGGTATCAGAGTTTCAAAGTTCCAATAAAGAACTCAAATTCCAATTACGTTAAAGAGAGTTTCAGGTGTTAAAATTGAGTACTCGAGTAAAGTACTTAAAACTGGAACGACTTTTTTCTCTTTGTGACATTTTAACTTAGAAAGGAGAAATATTTTATTCGTGTCACCGCCGGGAAGAGGAAGGCAAAAAGTTCACGAGAAGAATTCCAAATATCTCAACTATTATCTGTACGCAATCCGCCGACTTAGAGCGAGTGACCTTTTCAACACACATTCCCCAGATACTGCATTATTGACTACAGGATCGCTTCTTTGTCTTAAGTAACCTCAAAAGCCTTAAGGACACCTTTACCTTTTAATCAGCGGTGAACGCATAGAATTTTACATTAAAAAAACCAGGACGTTTTGCTTTATCAAACAGTCGAAAAGAATGGAAACTGAATTCATTGAAATGTAGGAATAATACGTATAATTTGTCTCGGATAGATGAATATCTTCTAGGCCACAGGAAATTTTGCGATAAAATATTTAGAGGTTATAATAATTAATTGAAATTCCAATAATTATTATGTTTATTTGAATTGTTACTATTAGATCGATTTATTAGGATCAAATGACACGTTGACATATATATTCTGCTATTGAAAATAAAATCAAAACGCTGAATAAATTTAAATTTTTTTTTCTTTCTACTGTAGATCCATTGACTTTATTGTCATTAAGATTTCAATTTTAGAAAACGTATTTGCATTGACATAAGGGTTGAAATTTTTTTATTACAAAGATTAAATGACCCTTAAGTTTCAATACATTAGTAAATGGATATTATACTAAATTCGGAATATAAGCAGATATATTTTAAAACAATATATTCCATCAAAAATCTCAAATTATGAGTTCTAAAGGAGCCACAGAACCTATCCTATAATCCGTTCCGTCTCCCTCGCCATCCATTCATGTGAGGTCACTGTTAAGATGGGATTTCATAGCTCCCTATTCAATCTGAATAAAGCCGATTACAATTCCTATCTTTCTTCGTTTTATCCTCCGCATTTATCTTTAACTCCCTGTGTCTCTAAGACGCTGCTCCAATCTGCTTAAAATAATCGATGTATTTCATTGAAATGAAAGAAGATTAAAATTAAAAAAAAAATCAATCTTCTCTATTCCCTTAGTTTGACTTTACCATCATAGGACGACACTTTAAATGTAATAGATGTGAGTTGGATTTGCAAACTATTCATGTCTCCGACTGGAAAAAAAGTTTTTGAGCGAAAAAGTAGTTACTATAATAAAGTTGTCTTTCACGGATCACGTAAAAATATTATTTATGATTTTAATCTTTTTAGACAATTTCTGTGCTTCATGTTCAAAAATTCAGCGAATTTGAACCTTAACTGTTACTATGGTTTCTAAAACAGCACAGCAACTCAACAAAATTTATTGGAAACGTAAATAGAGTTTCATTGTTCATAATTGTTTTTCAAGATTATCTTAATGTTTTTTTAATATTCATTATTATTAATTAAATATTAATCAAGGAAGAAGCTAGAAAAGTGAAAATTTTTAGAACTTCTACATCACCTACAGATCCTGGATTCTACATCATCCTGGATTGAACTGTAGGGTCGTGACCTTAGCCGTGGATAAACTTATACATTTCTAAAAAAGGAAATCTAAACTTTACTTGCACTTTAATTGGGGTAACACTTTTCAGAAGAAAGTGAAGTTGGCAACCTCACTCGGGATTGCTAATTAAATATGTTCGGTGTAGTGCAACTATTCATCCTAGATCTCGAGTGCGGTCCTTAATCCAAACGAGAGCGCATCCCTCGAAAATGTGAATCTGCAGTGGGCATTTCTTAAGCGCGCATCACTCATATCCCCGCCCACGCAGCGGTGACCGAGGATGACGTCATTCGAACCCCTCCCCACAGAGTATCCTCTTGCTTTCTTTGTTCCTCCGCATACCCCTTTTTACCCTTGGGTGAACTGTTTGGGGGGATTAGCGCTTAAGACAACGTTCCCTTCATCTTTCAGTGCCTCTAACCATGTTCCCAACTTTTTAGGACGTAAAAGACCACGCAATGGTTATGTCGGATTGGGTGCGTCATTGAGTTTAATTTTGCTGTAACGAAACTGTCCTGATCAAGATTGCGGAAATATAACGTACCGGAAATTGAATCTTCGACATTATTAATTCTTTACTCTCTGTAACCCTACGTTATAACAGTAAAAGGTTCTACTCATAAATAAATGTATGCTTTGATATATCTTTCTAAAATTAAGATGTTATGGATTACACGAACGATAATTTTTATAAGTTTAGGTTATTGTAGATTACCAATTTTCCTTTGCAAAGTTGTTCTTTCTTTTTACATCCATAATTATTTCCAAAAAACGTGGAAAATATATATGTTTACAGTTCTCTAAATAATAGGATTTTATCAATTTAAAAGAATGCAGAACGAATAAAAACATATGGAATCCTTATTCATTTATAAGATCGATAAGTTCATGAATAAAGATTAAGGTACTTTTCTCTCGCATTTGGAGTTGGAATTTTTTAAATACCTCTCTTATAACTAATTATCTATCTACAATGTAGTTTATGAAACAAAAATCGACTCATTGATACATTGATTACGATAATTCGAATTTAAAAATTCGTGAGTATTTAAAATGATTCCTACACATAAATAGTTAGTTATATTTTTATGGAAGTTTTACAAGCTGCCCTTGTTTAATTGCCAGTCAAAATATAATTATACCTTTCCTTGTCATATTTCGTATATAAATTATCTCATTCGATAATGTTTATTTAAACGAGTAATTAATTTAATTGAGAATACGTGGTACGGATTAATCGAAGATGTGAGGTAACTTTCTTGGAGTTGTAGCTGATTGGTGGAGAGCACTCAAATCGCACGAAAGATATGAAAGGAGTGACACTCCGCGTGGCACGGGTTTGGCTCTAAATGTAAAAATGTCTGAGAATCCGGAAATTTCATCGATTCCGTTTTATCGTGGGGACGGCATCACTGTGTGGAAACGCACGCCTCAAATTAAGTGCTCTCGAGCGACCGACTTCTATTCGTGCTAACAAGCGAAAAATTCGAGAGTCGTTCTTGAGCTCCCTTCGATATATTGTTGGGTGAAAACTTTTATGCATAAAATCAAATAATAAAAGATTCTGAAGACAATCGATCAGAACGAAGGAAGGCACCAAATGTTACGACTTAAGAAATACTAGAGTCATCTCTTTGATCATTTTCACCGAAAGTCTCTGCAGATTCATACAGCGCCTCAAATTGGTGGCAAGTAATCGATGATTCGAGGAAAAGGCATTCATAGTTTCGGTGAGCAATTTTAAACGAATTTGTCGTCTTCTATCACGTTAGAAGATGACGACGTGGTTTTTGAATGAGATGATGTATTATAGCTGAGAAATAAAACGAAGATTTCATCATATTTCGTCTTGGAAAGATTGAGAAAAAATATTGTAATGGTAGTTAAATTAGGAGGGAAAATGTTTACAAGAAAACACTGCAGTAAATCAGTAAGCTTGAATTAATTTTAACAATACAATAAGGAAGTAATGATAAACCCTGCTTGTTTGAATATACCCAAGAATAAAAGCCTATAATGGTATCCAAATATGGATATTCTGTAAGGAATATGTAAGTGAAAAAGTTTATTTTATATCTTTCTAATTTTAGGAGAAGAATACATTTCTTGGAGTGGATAGAGGGCGGAGTTATATACCGATTTAAGCAATCCTTTCATTAAAATAGAATAAGAAATATGTAAATGTACCATTTCTTTACCTACGCTATCCTACGCTACTGATACTGTCCGTATCTCAGAAAGTCAGAGCTTGTCAACCTGACGTAGAACGCCGAGACATTAACACTTAAAAAGCTGAATTTGATAAAAAGGTTTGATAATATTCCGTGTCCCGGTCCATTTTCAATGTTAGAAAATATTTTCATGGGTCTAAAACTTCCTCATCAGATATTATATATAAATAACTTAATTAATGACCTTGGAGAACAAAAATTCCGAGTTCAGCCGCTTTTACTCTCATTTATAAGAATTCACGTCCATCCGATGTATTTCTTACGTAACTTTCGGAAGACGAGTTTCGGAGAAGGAGATAACTGGAAGACGAGGATAAAATAAAGGAGTATTTTGAGGGAAAAGAATAACTCAGCACCGAAATTAAGACTTTGCGTGACCGGCAATCCTTCTGGAGGCGCACGCAAATTGCTTCCTTAAAAATGGCGCACATTCCCATCCTCGGGTGCGTTTCCACTCGTGACAAAGAGAGACGGATTTTTTGGTTACGACGGCTGAATTGCTATCTCATCAGTGCGTCTCTTAGAGTCACGCTATCCTCGTTGTTGCGACAAATGTTCTTTGTTTTTCTATCCTCTGAGATAGTCATCCCGTCCGAAACTTTTCCCAATCAAGGGATATGCATTACCGCAGAAAGGTACGTAGAGCATATGAGACGATATCTGAAAAAGATTTGCGGCTTCAGATTGGAAATTTGTAGCGGCTTTTTGGAATGCGGGATGAAAAGCGTAAGCATAAAAATGTCTCTTCTGTTATGGGAATATAAAGAGCTAAATTTGAGCAATCGTAGCCATTTTTCTCGTTCTAAGAATTTGTTTAAAAAACTAATATAGCTTTAAGAGCAGCAAATGCAAGAAAAGTATACATGTAATATAAAAATTAACTCATATCCTTTTGCAATACGTGTTTCGGTAGGATGAATGGTAAATGTAATCTGAAGTTCACAAATTAGTAAATTTTGAAATAATATTAGCCTAACGATTATTATTCTTAAATTTTTAATATAAAATTTAATTTTTTATAAAAGTTTAACTCCAACAAATAAACTTAAAGCTAAAAATTACTAAAAGAATAACAAGTGTTAGCCGAGTGAAGATTTTTTAAAGAAAGTTGCAAGGAAACTTTGAAACCCATCTCTCCATAGTTGCAGACAAACTTTCTACTGTCCAATTACTTGCTCCAGAAGAACGTAGACATTTAACGCAATAAAAGAACGCAATGCACTCAAGTTAGAAGCACTTATGGAACTGTAACGAGTTAAGAATCGAAGAGAATTCCAAAATTACATTTCCTCTTGGCAACAGCAGCTCACGTAGCGTTGCCAGGGAACGAGATATAAGTCATCGACTGTGGGATACAAAAATGTTCATCGACAGATACGCTAATCATCGCCCAAAAGAAGTAGAGCGTTGAAAGAGGGCCAAACAGTGATATTGCGACCTTGCTTCCCCTTTTTACTCAAACGCGGATGCACGGAAAAATTTTTCCTGAAAAAAGCGACGCTTTCGGAGTAGCAAAGCCAAAAACTACAGAGAGAAATCGATGTGGAATCTTTCTGAGGAAACGGATCCAGTGGTACGGTCGGTGAATCCTTTATCCGCAAAAGGTAAGAAGAGGGACCGTTTTGATGGCACCGTCTTTGGGCCGAAGTAGAACTTTTGCCGTCGGGTGTTGAACTTGTACTTGAATGCATGCCCGTTCGTGAGAAGTGTACGACATGAGAGGAATACGTGTGTTCCTTGAATGTGCTATCAATTGAAAGAACGTTTTACTATTTTGTTTCTATAGAATATTTTTACGATTAAGATTTATTTTTTCTTTTCATAGCTATGATATTCATCCGAGAATGTTTAATATTCTTTTATGATTAATAATAATTGATTATTCAACTATCTAGCCTCATTTTTGCCGTAAAATTTTTCAAATGCTAAGAATTATATCTAATAAAAGCGTAGATTTATAATTTATACAAAATTTTCTTTTTAGAGAAGTATTAAACAGAGATACATGATCTTTAACATACCATTAATGGTCTCTGTTAACTCAGTGTTGTTTGATAAATTTTAATAAACATATCTGTACATTTGATGAGATTATATTCTGATAAATATTATATTTTATTTTTTAATCTTGAATTAAATAACGAATTGCTGATTTGATAAAAATATCGTTATGAATTTCATAGACTTAATACAATAAGATACGATCAATTTTTATGAATCATTACTTTTTCACAAAATGCACAACTCATTCGTTAGAATTAGAATCGATCGTATCGCTAAATCCTTCCAAACGGCGTTTATTTTTAAAAGCAGCAAAGCCGTATACTATCATCATCGTGGTCTGTGAAAACCGTGATCGTTAATGAGTGTCACGTGACACGGTGGAGAGAGAAAGTGGTGTGGGCTGTAGATACAGCGACCAGCGAACCGAAAAGGTGTCACTTTCGAGATACACGAAGAGAAAAAGTCCACATCTGATAGAGTAAAACGAAAAGAAGAGGGAATGTGCACAGCGTTTCTATGGATCAATTATTGGATGAACGCTTCAGAACATAAATAGCAGAATAAGTGAAACAGGACTGGGATATTGTATTACAATGAAGTTATCTCATTGATAGATATCCTTCTCCACCCAGCCTATTCTAAAAAGATATAACCGATAACAAAAATTAAATACCAATTTCAGGTGACGTACTTTTATTCTTAAATCAAAAAGCGCAACACGATTGATGCTTATAAACTGGTTATCAAAGTAATTTATTACCGATCTTTGATAGTAAGATATAACTATAATAACAATACTACTTAATATGATACTTATACTTCCTCCTTTCTGCTTTTTTGAGCTTAGTTCAACATCTCTTTCGTATAAATAATTTAACATTTGAAATATCATAAACTGCGCTTTCTGTATTGGTTCCCACCACAATTATAAGCTTTTTAATGCACTAAAATGTCATGCAAATCACTAAATGAAACATACAGCAGATATAAGAATCCTTGGAAATTTACAATTCCCAAAAATAATGATTAAATGTCTCGTTTCGATTAACTATATTCGTGAAATTTCCAAACGAAGATAAACATCAAAACCGAGTATCCTTTTTATAAAATATGAAATTACATTTCACTACAAAAGTGAAGATTAAAGATCAAACCAAAATGTTTTTTTAATTTACAATAACTCTCCATTCGTTCCTCTCTCCTTTTATACATACAACGTGACCACATAAAAAGAGATCTTCGCATTTCTAAATTACCTTTTCCCCCTTCAATATCTCGATGGCGGTGCTCTCTATAAAAACCCAGTGAACCCTTCTCAGGGCATAGCGACTCCCATCCCTTGCGGAATTTAAATCGTTCCCACTTGAAGTACCCTTTCCTTTAACTTCCCTCATCATCGGACACGGGTAAAAATCGATCCTGACTTTCATATTTATGTACGAACATATTTCCACATCCCATGGATGTTTCTTTGTCCCGATATCTCGATAAGGGAGGGGGAGAAATCGAAATTCTCGGTGGAGTCATCGGCAGGTTTCCTGCTGAGTTTTTTTCCCATCCCATTTAGAGACATTTTAACGAACCGAGATGTACGGTGTGTTGGAGATACTTTAACCGATGTGGACATCTCCTGATACGAAAGGAATCTGCTTTCATTTCTGTTAAATTCACCCAACGAATACCGTTCCTGAGCCTTAAATTCGTGACGTTTATTGAACCCGTTTATTTTTATACGTACACGATATTTTTAGAACAGATTAAACATGTATAACAATACAAAGGAAACTTTAAATAAATGATACAATTTAGAAGGAGCATTCTTCAAACACTAAATTCTAATTAAAATCATTTCGTTTTTCAAATTTCATCCTATTTTCTTTCTGCTTGAGTTTATTTTTATGGCGCAAAGTATTCTTTTTCGTTTATTAAGTATTTTATCTATAAATAAATCGTTTTTTGATATCTTTAAAAATTTATCGGAATGGTAGTTTTATCTAATTAGTATGGTAGCATAACTGGATGCCGCCAAGAACTGAAAGCAAAGGTTAACACCAAATTCATAAAAGAAGGTATAACGAGATGTGCAATATACTCATCTTTAACTTATTTACTTTATTTAATTATTGTTCAAATCTTAAAAACTAAATCTAAACTAAGGAAATACAACTATGATGAGCATCAAAAGTCATCTTCCTGATTCAGTCGAATGAATGTTGTCGTTTCTATTTCATCTTAACGATATGGTTAACTTATTCGCATATTACAATTTAACATAATACAAGGTTATTTTCTTCCATAAATTTAAGGCGACAGAAGCTGAAGATAATACTTAACGAATCTCAGATGCAAATGTGTGCATTGAATCAACCCAAGGAAGGCAGATGCAGAGCTGTGTATTGAATCAACCCCTTTCATAAACTCGTTAAAATTACAGTTTCTGTGCTATGGAGCCTCTTTTTTATTTACTGGGAGCTAAAGATTAAGATTCGTTCTTATTTACAACATAAATAGGAACGATTATATTATATATCATTAAATATTGGACGAGAGAATCAAAAATTAGACACGAAACATTTTTGACGATAATGAGAAAAACAGATATTCATATTCATTTACTCAAACTCCTAGGTCTATCCTCAGTTTATTTACTCTCGTTCAACTTATTCTCCCGCCTTCTCTCCGTTATTCTTCTTTTCTCACATCGTTATCTTCTCTTTTCTTGTGAAGCCACTGTCTGATTAGAAGGATTATGAGTGCGGATTATTATTTTCGTTATTTTTTCGTTCTCTCCCGGAGAGTGCTAATTGAGAAGGTCTAATTGCCATAGAGACGAAGGGAGAAAGGTGTGACCTTGCCAATTACGCCTTCTAAACTGGAATTCGCTCCGTGGGTCTGAACAATTGGTACAGCGGAGTCGTAATTGCTGATTAGAACTAATTAAGTGTTTCCGTTGAGAGATGGCGGAGTTGAAGGTGTATAAAATATGTACCAACATTTTAATGTGTAGAGTTTGTTTTTATTTACGGGTCTCGTGCTCTATTGAGTCTATACCTTGTTGATGTGATGAGTCGTTTACTTTTTATTTTGTCGATTTCTGACTGGAAGGCAACTTCTGAAGAACATTTGAGGCTCACCTGATTTCTGGATAAAAAGTATAAGAATTTTTGACTGCTTCAATCGTTTATTTCATTGACACTGACTTCAAATAAATCAAATCAGTTTTACGTCTTCCTTGATCGATGAAAATGCCTGTACTTAAGAATGAGGTAGCAGTTTCACATGCTGCAAAAAAGCGTGATAGCGCAAGTAATAATGCTTTTAAATATAATAATCCTTTCAAATTCACCAATTTTTTGATTCAATTTGAACTAAATTTGAAATAAACAATATGTATTATTACTTTTCTACTTCGTAATTCTGTGATTGTAAAGATAGCGTCTACTGCAAGATACATTCAATAATAATTATATGCTTCATATAGGTAATTCCATTCGGTGATGTTATGAATTAAAATATAAACGGAAAATGGATTTCAGAACAAAATATTCGGAGAAAGATGGAGAAACGTTGGATCTCCGGACCATCTTCTCGCGAAAGAAAGCAGCAATTTACAAAAGCAAAAGAATACGGCGATGAAATGCAAACAAGATTAATTTATGAGATCGTAGAAACTCGCAATGGTAACTCTTATTTGCATCTCTCTCATGATTTAAAGAAATGAACGGATAAACAATAAACCCACTCGACCCTTGCGAATGAAACACGAATAAAAGGAGCCGAAGAATTGCAGACAAGTCACGATCTCTACCACAAGGGAATCCAAAACATGGGGACAATTATTCGAACCGCGATATCCCTTTCATTTCTCCTAATCCGCTCCCTTTTATGTGGCATATACACTTTCTCTTCTTACGACCGATGGTCCTGTTTACGTAGGCCGAACAAGCATTTTATTCTTGCGAAAGAAACGAATGATGCATGGACACAAAGTGATGCTGCGTCATAATACACAATTAATATGGACTTGCACAACTCGCTATTCATTCCAAAAATACCTCATTTCTCAAAAGCGACGTATATTTATATGAATAAAAATTGACGACCCTATAAATTGATCAATATTTAAATTACAATAAAAATGTTAGGTAAAATATGGATATTTAAAGAGAAGTGAACTGGATATATGAGCGCATTATACCTTCCCTTTATGAAATATCTAATTGTCTTTTGTTATTGGGTGGATAATTTTTCAAAACTATATTATAAACATCTCATTAAGATGGGAAAAGTCAATAAAAAAAAACAAATATAAGATGATATCGCATGTTTAAAATATTTTTGGAGTTGTTTTGATTTTTTTAAATATATATTACTTATGCTAATGCAATTATGCAAATAATGAATCGGTGACTTTGTAATTGATAAATTAATTCGCGGTAAATCTTAAAAAATAAATCAATGGCGCAAAGATGAAAAATGATGCGTTTGGAAACTCTTGAGTCTCAATTTTCCTGTCGTAAGATCCTTTTGCGATTTACTCCTTAAACTCATCGTTGGGACGTATGCGAATACGAGTGGAAGATAAACGAGAATTAGCATAGAATTACGTAAACGAGAGGATAAAAGTATCCGGAAGAGACGATGCAAAAAGACAAGAGAAATACGAAAACTATTTATACCGTCCATTTCAGAAACGGATAGAGAAAACTGGGCAAAGAGAGTACAATATCCTGCACCGCATGAAATATGAGTCCCTGCTACATACAAACACAAGGAGCGCAGTAGACTTGCGCAGCTCGGAGTGTGGTGTGAGGCACAGCGCTCATCGTACGCGAAAAGGGGTGGAGATCCCCGCATTTTTTCGGTAGTTAGGAGTTGGAAGGAGTGCCGACACTTTGCACACACATAGAGGGGCGGCGCGAATGACCTTGCGGCCCTGGAACGAGGCTAGTAAATTTTTCAGCGACCTTCCCGCCAGGAGAGGTGCCGAGGGGAACACAACGCTACTGGGTTCGATCTTCTGTGCAGCGGTCTCCTAGGATACTCTAGTACACAAATGGAACAGACCAAGATGGATGGCGGCCTTTTTTATTCTATCGTATTATGAAGAGCACTCACCAACTTGTCCTCATTTCGCGGAATTGTGTTGGAAGGGAAGTGTCAAAAGGTTCCAGGTTTATCATCAATTTTGAGGCTTTCATGTCGTACAGATTTTTATTACGCGATTCTTTTCCTTACGGATTTCGTGAAATATTATATCAATCCGTGCAAAACCCAACAGCTAATGAACGTGAAGGTAGAATGGTTCAATAAAGTTCTATTTTGGGGATGTTCTGTCCCTCGCACTAAAATTTAATGTCTTTGTTGACAACCGATCTGAATTTTTACTCAGACCGCAGCTGAAAATCTCATTAAAAATTTCTATACAATTTTCGTCGCTCAACAAGGCTTAGTAGTTCCGAATTGAATTTCACTTTAATGAGTTGATAGGAGTCGAGTTAAGCAATTGAGATCACATTGGATATCTCTACTTTCCTCTACAAAAGTATATTTTGAATTAATGTTTCTTAAGTTATTCATACGTACAATTGAGCTGGAGATATTCCGTTAATAGTTGCAATGCTACCTTGTTCTCCAGTTTAATAATTCTAAAAAATAATTACTACATTTATTTCGAAAAATAATTGTGGTCATTATTTGTAGGAAATATTAGAAATGCAATGTATCAATAAAGGATACCTATTTTAAAACTATTTTAATAATAAGTTTAAGTACTAAATAGGAGTTGATCATTAGAAGTTCCAAAGTCAAGAAGAGTGAATCAACGATCTATTAATTGAAATTGAACCAAAATAAACGTTATGATAGTCAGGGTATCAAAAGGCAGGATAACTCATCAATAACTCAAAAATATATTCATAGCAGAATTATATTTATGGAAAAGGCAAAAGATCAATGATCAAAAAAGCTATTTGATCGTAGCTAAATATCTTCAGAAGAGCTGTACAATTTTCTCAATAAAACTAAGTTGAAAGCATACCCTTTGGGATTGTACCAAAATAGAAAGTGTAGGATGAACGTGGTGCGCTTTAGGGCACATGAAGTTAGCTCTTGATCTAATTAAACATGCGCCTCGAACTAAATTGAGATTTAGCGCACCACTTATCCCAAAACCGCATCCACGCCTTTCGTCATAAGTATATATTCAGAATATGTGGGACAGGATTTAGTTACGTTTACCTCATCCTTGCAAAAAGGCGAATATAGCACAATTATATTTTGGAAAATTTAAAAAATCGCTTTCTTTTTAATCCAATACTTTGTAGAAGACAATAAACCAGATTCTGAAAGATACACGATCTGTAGCAGCCTTGAGTTAAAGTATAATTTCCGCTGGGGAGGCGATTGAGTTGTTAAAAAAGCGAGAAAATCTCCGCTTCCATGTAAATATAGAATGACACTACTATTTCACGCGGTACATTGCCTTTTATATTTGCTTGACGAGCGAAAATATGGCGAAGTTTTTCCCGCTCTCGTTTTGAATCATGCACGAAATGGTCTTTACGTTTATCTCCTGGGATGAGCGACGAGATTTTAAAAATTTAGAGAAAGTGGACCTTAATTTTCAGGAGGTGATTACCCCAGCGGACGAAATGTATCTCTAGCGTGTTAATATGTAGTAACAGAGTGTTGGCTTCTGAAAAAAAGTGATAGTTACCGCTCTGAACAGTTATCCGTCCACTTGCTTCCATCATGGCGTATTAGTTCCACAGAAACAGTTGAATAAATACATTTCCAACTGAGAAATTTACGGTCTAATTTCCCTCTAGTTCCAAACCATAAAACTTAAAATGATTGCGAGAGATGCTTCTACATTTCAGTGCACAAGTTTTTCTTCAAATTTGTTCATATAACTGGAAGGTTAAGCAACTACAGATTTTAATTTAATTAAAAGAATTTTATCTTATTATGGAATTAAAATTATCTTGAACCAATAAGAAATTGTTACGTTTACTTATAAAACGCTCAAATTGAGTTAAAATCATAGTTTACCCTCATGAAAACGATTACGCAGAAAAGTTTCCTTTCGAATGTAGGTCAAGTATTTGAAACTTTTTCGAAAATATTTCCATTTTTAAAATATAAATGCATCGATAAACTATAGAATCGATATTTTTCGAAACATTACAATAAGCAGGTTCTTTGCATTGCAAGTGTATATGGAAAGGGAATCAATATTCCTGTCCTTCGAAATTTAGTGTGAACTGTTAAATAATTAAATCAGTTGCAGTGAATATGAAATGTGTGATTTAAAAAGTTATTTTATTAAGGATTAAAATATTCGAAATATCTTTTAAACTTTTCAAAATCACGAATTTCACTTTACGACTCTCACTTGAATATGTTTCACTTCAAAACGATAAAATATCATTTTTACACTTTGATTTGAATAAAAATTCTAAAATCTCTTTTGTAGATGCTTAAATGTATTCATTTTTTTAATTACTTAATTTAGAAATACTTTAAAGCTTAATACACCATACTAAATTTGCTAAAAAAAACTTCTTACATGCATATTTTTCACTAAAAATTTCAGTTTTTGTGTTTTATATCTTCGGTTACCATTCTGATAATTTTATGAAACTCATTATAAAGCAAAGATTAATATCTTCCACCATATATCATTTTTGAATGCTTTTAGATCTAAAAAAACCATATCATATCTTAAATTATACTCTTAAAAATATAAAATCCTATGCAATTAAAGTTCTCAAACAGAACTCGTTTCAGTTAATCTTAGAAATGTACTTTGATATACGGAATGCCGTACATTGCTCATCAAAAAGATACCCGTATTTATCATTAGTAATATTAACCCTAATTACACCGAAGAGGAGGGATGGACTGTCCTTACCTTTATCTGCGCCTAAGCCTACACCGCCGCCACTGCCCCCGCTGTCAGGCTCGTGCTCCTCACAGCTGGTGCACCCGTCCTCCGGCGTCGACCTCACCTCATCGTCCGAAGAGGAGAACGACCTCTGGCGGTGCTGCTTCCTCGTGGGTTGCGGCGCCGTCAGTCCGCCGGTGGTCATCGGCACTGGAGGAACTCTCGCTGGCCTGTACGGCTGCTGCCTCGGCGCGAAAGGTGACTGCGGAGACAGCTGCTGGCCCTGAGGGCCGTAGGGTCCCTGTGGTCCAGGGGCCCTACCGTTTGGAGGCACGTTTGCGGACACGCTGAGGCTCCGACCTACTGCCGGGAGCCTCGCCCTTGGAGGAGCTACGTAAGGAGGCTGCACTTCCTCACCGTAGTAATCTCCGAAACCGGCAGTGCACGGAGTGGAAGAACCTCGTCGGAGTTGTGGCTGAGGGGCTAGGTGGTGGCCTGGGCCCGGAGGACCTTCCTGGGAATACTGCCGCCTCAGGACGCTGCCGGCCCTCTGCAGACGCGGGGGACCTTCCTTCTCAACGCTCGCTGATCGCTGCTCCAGCTTGGGCCGCTTGTCCCCGGAGGTGAGCGTGGGCTGGAGCATCATCTGCTGTCCCGGAAGGTGTTGCTGTTCCATGATGGGCGTCCCTCCCGGGAGGTCGGCCTCTATCCGACGCCTCAGCATGGCGTCGCTCGGACCTCCTGGCCCTGCCTGGATCCATTGACCAGTCTTGCTTAACAGCTCCTGCTTCTTTCGGCACAGGATGCACACCCATATCACCTGTGAATGACAACCATCATCAGTTAACCGATCATCACGTCACTGGGACTCATAGCAAGGACTGTCTTATGATTGATTATGAGAAAAAATGATTCACTTTGTAAAGATTTTTTTTATTAGCGACAAAAAATGTATCGTATTTCAATGAAAATTAACTGTAACCTATATCTATAACTCTACCGTACACTGTAATTCGTTAATGAAGTGATTAAGTATAAATTACGACTTATTCTTTGCGGCGAAACGATTAAGATGTTCTAGGTTCGATCCTTTACAATGTAACTGCTTATATTTTATGATAAAATTATCGAAAAATCTCAGGATTAGCATCATGTTGCTCGTGAATAAGTGCCAAAATATTAACCCCAATAAATGATAATTCTGATAATACTACAGTTGCAAATAATGTTATTCCCTTTCATAATAAGGTTAACTTATCTCCCACGAGCTTTAATGGTTGCATATACATTCAGAGATGTTAAAAGTTTGCGTGCGAGTTTTAAGTTAACTAAACTCGCATGCGCATGTATTCTTGAAAAATTGCCGTTATTCATTGAGTTACTCGTGTATCACACTCTTCTAATGGATTTTCATGTTTTGGTGATCATTAATCCACTTCCCTAGGAAGTTCAATTTAGTTAGTTATTCAGTCTTCTTGGTTAATTTCCTAAGTGTGTGTTGGATCCCCTCTCCCATTGGATCGCATGCAATCTTGTCCCATTAATAGGATTTACTCCAATTTGGTGAAAGTAGATCATGAAGTTACTCATGGTTCTGTAATGGCCTTTTAGTCAACTACGTGACATTTTTACAAATCGCTCTCTCACTTCTCGCGTGCACATCTCTTTGGCATAAGATGGAGGCATCAGTTTGGAGGTCAATGAAGTTATTGGCAAGGTAGATGAAAATTATTGGATCTATATTCAGAAGCATTTGTTCCGAAAGCATCTCAATACGACAACCGTTATTATTATAAGCATTGAACAAAAATTAAATTTTGAGGATCGTATTATAGGTTCTTCATTCAGACTATGTAATTCGTGACATTATTGCACACTTTATTAACATTGTCAAAGATCGCTATATAATGAAGGAGAACTAATAAGCTGAGATAGCAGAGAGTATGACTGCTAAATATGTCAGATATGTAATGTGTGTATGATAATTTGTATTGTAATAGTATAATTTATAATTAGCTTTAAAAGTTGTGAATTCAAATCTTAAATTATTACATTTCAACGCTAAATTTCTGCACTATAAATATTAGAGTGTGTTTCATGAATGGATACTCTACTTTGAAGAGAATTAACGATTTATTTCATATTCCCTGATTGATCCAATGATAGATAAATTTTTCTCTAAAATACAACTTCTCTTTTCCAATTTAGAGCACACTTTTATGAAAGTTTTAACTGCACCCATATTTCAAAATTATTTTGAATAACTGATTCCATTTTAGGAAGAATTTCAACCTCTAAAACTCATTCAACCACTTCATATATCATTAAGTCCAATCGTTATGCATTTCTCAATTTAGTCGATGTTTTAGGATTTGAAGCTTCTCCGTGGAGTGTGTTCGCATCAAGCTTCGGGCACTCCTGTGTATGGAACCATAAAACGGGAAACTCAACAGAGTGAGGGTATGGATGATGAAGTTATCGCTGACCAGAAATAGGGCTTTTGCCCCCCACTCGCCACATTGACATGACCTCACTACTCTCCACTACGAGGGTGGGCAAGATGAAAAGCAACCCTACCTACGTTTAAATACATAAGGATCGTAAAAGACTATGATGAATATTTTAATTTGAAATTTACAATGATCTGAATTATCTCATGAATATAATTATTTCTTTTGATTCTACAGTCCAAATAAACAGCATTGAAAAACTTAATTTTTCTACATTCTTTTCATGCAAAAAGTACATAATATATATATTAAATATGAGCAATAATTCACCATTTCTAAAATTTACATTATTCTAGAAAATTATTTTTAATTTTCTAGAAAATTAAAATTAATTTTAATACTTTTATTTTTCACGCAAAAGGAAATTTCACTTTTTGAGGCCTTTAAAATATAATTTTCAGTAATGACAGGCCTTATCAAATATTCTGATTCCATTCCGAGCTCTAATTAGTACTTAGTGATAGATAAATAACTTCATTTCCTATGTTTATTTTTGCCCTTTCCAATAACTCGTCTAATCTCATCACCACTTGTATACCCTTAGCCAACGGTGCATGCTTTCCTCTTCAAATCGAGTTTATTCCACTTCTAACGAACGACTACTTAATTATTTTCAAGCTTTCACAAACATTTTCGCAATGCATGTTTACGGAATTCTTTTATTACACACTATTTTTCTGTTTATGTTCACAAAGTTAGTAATTTGAAGAAAAATTCTTACTATCTGTTTAATTAATTACTCCCTAAAATATTGAAATTTTTTCTATTCATATAATTCTGAACTTAGTTATTCCCAGTCATGTCGCTATTTTCACTTCTCCATAATCTTCTTTATCGAGTTGTACGAAATCATCGCACTGCGTTAATTTCACTTTCCCCTGACTATAAATTTAAGAATTGTGGTGCCAAGCTTACGATTTCAATACAAATTTGGGCTATATTGAATCCAAACGTAAAGTTTATTACTATAGTTCAAATATAGAACATTTAATTCTGTGCATCTTTATTATTCGCTTGTGGTTCAAACGAATGGAAAGAAACTTCCATTGATGATAGCAAGAATTGTATTTTACGCTGAATTTCTCGGTTCAAGTAATTCTTGGAGAAGCGAGCATTGATCGAACCTTCTTAAATGTGACCGTTGGTTGAAAAGAACCTTAAGATCTTCCGGAAAGGAATCTTTAAAAATACTCCCGATCAATATTATGAGGATCTCCACCGTTATCTCTGATTTTATTTGTGAAAGGAAATTGACCTATGTTCTACAAACACTACTACTTCAGAATGTATAAGAAAGAGAAACATCATATATCGATTGTATTTCATGAATACAAAGCAATTATCATAACTGAAAATATAATCCAAAACTTAAAATTGTAATAGTTAACTCCTCCTTAACTATAGAATATAATTACTAAACGTATTTTTGTTCCTGGAAATGTTAATTGCAATAACCACTACCCCATAATTTCAAACAGGAACAATCAAGAGATTTAAAAACGTACTTTTATTCTCTGCTATATCATAAACTCCTCTCCATTAATAATAGTGTCAAACACAAACTCCTCGTTTCTCTAGTTTTCCATAGCATTCCATTTAATTGAAGGAGTGTAGTATTAATAGGATCTATGAATAAATTACAAGGTACTGAAATCACGTCCTTTCTTCTTGGTAGTTTTGAGATCGATTCAGAATAACGCGTCAACCATCATATTTAATGCATTCCCACCTGATTTCCATGAATTCATTTTGTGGGCTTTAAAGGGAATAAAAGATTTCCAATATCATGCGACGGAAAAAGAAAACTTCTCTTTGCGGAGTGAAATAGTTTGGCCGTTCCGACGCACCACGGCGCTGTCGGCAGCTAACAAGAAAGGCGTGCATTTTATGGGTCAGCAGTTTCCGAAAAGGAAAGATAGGGATCGTGCTGTAATACTCCTCCGCAATCAATTAATGAAATCGAAGTGATTTGAAAATGAAATTATGAGAATCAAGATATGAGAATCTATGAGATCTAAAACTTACTATGTTTTACAATGGAGTTACTCTACCTTTCCATTGATGTATTTGAATCAGAGAAAGTGAACCATAGAGCTGTATCAAAGCCCAAGTGGAATAAGGCAAAGATTTAAATTTTAAATATTCCTCGCGTTAGTAATTAAAAAATAAAATGCGTTGTATTAAGTGTTATTCTCTAATTATGGAAAATTAGGCACAATATTTAACTCTTAAATTACCCATTGAAATTTCGAAAGATTTCTACAAAAATCATCTCCAAATTTTATGTATGAACGTTATGATTGACGCAATTCGATATTTATAAATGAATAAAACGATAATTTTATCTTTTTTCTATAATGTAGCATAAAGTTACTGGTTTAATTAGTGTACTTATTCTGTATACATTATAATAATACGTAAGGAATAATAACTTTGCAGAATCCCAGTAAATTATTCAGTAAATATTTCATCGAAAATCTACTCGGATTCTTACGATTGTAATACTGCATAAAAAGTGAAATTCACAATATTATCTCTAATACTTTAACTTATAATGGAGTATATTCCTATTGTACTTAATAATGTTATCTAATTAACTGTTCAATATCGTTTTTTAGGCTATGCTTCAGCCCGATTTGCTAGTTACACCGTTCATTGTCAGATCTTCTATTACTTTCGCAAATTTCATTTGAAATATCAAAGTAAATATCTGTCTGAATTAATTATGTTCGAAAATATCCATCACACAATCATTAACAGCAATCTTAAAAATTGCGAAACTCTACAAATATTGTCACTATTAATGAATCATTAACCTCTAATTAAGTGGAATTCATACTGATTACTGTAACAATCAAAGAACCGAATAAACGGTCCCAAAAATATAATAAACCGAAACGATCCAAATGATTCCTGCGATCGAACAGCTGTGTCGCAAAATTGCGCCAGACAACGAACAACTTTTCATGGCAGTTTCGCCGTCTTCCTGATAGGGCGGCGCTATGTCCCGCGCGCTACATCCTGGGAAGAGGGGGAACACCCCCATGGCGGTCAAATTTCATTGAGAAAGGCGCGGGTGACGCAGAGAGGGTTTCGAGCCCACTGTAGACCAGGTATTTTCGGGAGGGAAATACCGCGTAGCGAGGGATCTCGCTAGGAACGAGATTCGGGCGCCATTTCTGCGAGAGGTCTGTGCCGAGAAGGAATCGATAAACGGGAGACGACATAGAGGTGCTCTGAGGGGAGGAAGGGTGTGGTGGAGTAGGCCTACTAGGTGGTGACCTCACCAACAAGAGTGCAGCGAGATTTTCTCCTTCTGGGTCCACTATTTTTATTTAGATGAGCACTGCATTGATTTCGGACGCTATTAAGTTTTATCTGGAACGACTATGAATATGACCGCTTCGGATTGTCATCCGCAGGAGTTGATGGAAGTTGATGGCGTAGATTAAGGGATTTCGCTACTTTACGACTCAAGTTCTACTTATGCGAATTCTGTCCGCGAATTTGGATTCCTCTTGGCTATTGTCCTCTCCAGGGACGGTAGTGGTCGGGTGTCCTCAATTGAGGGCCTGCGGTTGCTGGAGGCTCGTTATCATTTTGGAAGAGTTTTTCTCAGCGAATTATTTCGAAATAAATACTTGACGAAGTAAATCGAATGATAACTTTTTCCGTTTCAAATTTGTTATGAATATTTTGATATTATCAGCTAAATGAATGATACAGAAAGTTCTAAATGGAAATATAACTCTATTGCAACCCTATATTTCAATAAATACAATGTTGTACAAATAAGTCATTATATTTATATAACCTATATAAATTACGATACGAATTTATGATTAATACTTTTTGAAATTTTTAAACTCATATTGTTCCTTATATAAGCCAAAATCTCTCTAAAGAACTCAAAAGAGTAATTCCCGAGTCTCTTATCCGTTACCGAAACTATTCCTTATTTTTTAATTAGCCTTTCTTTTTATCAAAAAGACTCATACAATGGCACTTTTGGCACAAGGAACCAAATTTATACTCCACTTCTCATTTGTATATTTTAGCAAAGAAACAGACAAAAGTCTCTAAAAAAGTGGACCAAGGTGTCATCGTAACAACCACTGCCCCCTCCTCTTCGATATACCCTCATCGTCCCACCCATTGTCAAGGAGGGGAGGGGAAAATGCCAATACGTCAGCATCGGCAGGGCTACCACCTTACGAGTTCAACAATCTTCGGTTTTTTTTAACGGAAAAGGAAGCCTTTGGTGTTCCACCAAATTGGCTGTGGGGCACTTACTTATGACTTCTTCATTGACACAGTTTCATTGACCTATTCACGTAATTCCGCGTAATGAGCAGGGGTAAACAAGGGGTGGTTACTAACATCTGAACTCCATAGAGGGCGTAAGAGAATTCCAAATATTGATATATAAATGGTAATATTTATTTAGAGAGAAACCATATCACTTGTAAAAATCATTATGACTCGGCACCATCAAAAATCCAGCACGCCCTATCACTTTTTCGATACCGATGATTGAAACAGAGAAGTACTGTTTTTGTTTCTAAAAGTATGTCACGTTTTTAATTGCAGAGAGCTTTCTGCGACGCATCTTCTTTTACCCTTCCCGCGATCTTATTAACACGGTCACCCACATTACTGCTTCGGAATCATTAAAGAAACGTATGCAACAGTAATGATCGCCCACCGACTAAATGCTCCGAATACGTTTTCATGAAAGTAATGATAAGTGCCCAAAGGAATCCCACAGAATTAAAACTAGAAGGTTTCGTCCCTCCATCTTTTTGTGTCTCTTTTTTTACATTTCATTGTCGGAAAGACACAATTAACGACGAAAGTAAGAACTAAATATTGATAATGATATCCGGCATTAGAAATTCGATTATTCTGCAAGACTTAATCTTCGTTAATTATTAATATTCTGAATAAAATTAATAGAACAGTAAAATAATACTCGTAGTGAATTTAACAGTATTGATTACATTCATTGTGTTTCTATATAATTCTCGTTATAGTAATGAGTTTATGAGTGCATAAAAGAGATGAAATTTTATGTTTGCGATGTATTTTTATTGAAACTGTTATTGAAAATAATCGATTATATAATCTGATTTATCCAGCTCAAAAGTAAAGGGATTATTTGAATCTTCTCCGAAAAAAATGATAAATATTTTTATTATATGTAAGAAAATGTGATTTGTTCGTTAATATTCGTAGTGTAAACGAAACACTATCTGCTACACTCAGTTTAAATTAAGTTATCGTTCTATGTCATATTCTTTCTCCATCTAAATATAAGAGGAGAATGTATGGCGTTTCATGAAGAAAGAATAATTTGAATTACGAGTATATTTAGCGAATGAGGATGACTGTAAACGCAGATTGTAAATTTAACTCGAATTAAACGTTAAGGTCCATCACGTTAAAACGAAGAGCTTCCCGATTCCGCCGTTGGACTATCTAAGCGCCGCCACTTGCAACGCCCTCCCTTCGTATTCCCCCGCAGCGGGTCGAATGACGTGGCATCTTGAGCGCTCTGGAGGAAGGCAGACGATGCAAATGAGTCTAAAGGTTGCGAACCAGGAAGAGTATAAGCGAGGAAGAGCGGTGGACAGACGGCGAAGGGTATACAGGAAAGGCAGATGGTTAAGTAACTTCTAAGCCATGTTATGTATGGCGTATGGGTGCAGTGGTTAAAAGAGTGGGGAATATTATCTTCCGTGGTTAAACTAGGAATGCAGACTATGAAAGGAGATATTCTTATAGGATAAAGAAACAAAGAAAAGGGTTGAGAAGAAAACATTTCATAGAACGAAGAGATTTTTATGATAAATAGATGAATTATCAATTACTATAGCACTGCATCACTAAACTATACATTGTGGTACACCAGAATTAGAAAAGGGTTCAGGGGAACGATGCAAAATGAAAAGAATAGAAACACTTAATTTACATGAAATAACTATTGAAAAACTTCATGGAATATAATGAACTTAAAATTCCCTACAAATACTCAACTAGGCACTGTAATTGATCCAAATTGAACTTATTCCTTCTGATTAACGAACATTTTTTGCACAGCGTAATACTATATTGTTTGTAAATTTTAATCTTTCATTGGATATTAGGATCACACAATTGCAGGTCTAGGATATGAAATCATAGGCGAGTGTAGAGGGAATTAATTCAAAAATTTTAATTTATGAATTTAAAGTGATTTTATAGCATTCATACTAAAGTTATTTGGATGAAAATTTTTATCAGGTACTTCAAATAAATGCCTTACACATAAAAGCACCATAAAGGTGGTAATGAAATCAATCTACAGGGTTTTCGTATAAATCATGTTAATGGTTCAAAATATCCAACTCTTAGGTAAGAGAAAGTTTTCTTGAAATTCGGAATTTCTAGAGTTGAAATTTAAATTATAAAAAAGTGTTAAATAATTACTAAACTCAAGTGGTTTATGGATCTTTAGAGAATCGCAATATGATCGATGGTACTTTAAATTCTCAACGAAAGGGAACAATTCTTAATTCAATATAAAGTGTCATAGGAGTAAGTTGATATATTATCTCCGATTTAAAAAGGTATTAGGTGCAGAAGAGACTAATATAAAGTAATTTTATGGTATAAAAAGAGACCGAGGTGTGAGGAACAGTAATATGGTGATGGGCGAATGATCGGAAGGTAAATGTAGATGACGATGAAGATTTCGACCACCTCCGGAGGTTCGTGGTTGTTATTGTTGGATCTTTCTCGTTGCGCGACTGTTCGCTTTTATGTCGAACAGAAGGTCGAACACGCATTCAGGTCGACAAGTGTACAGCACTGCCCCCTGGAGACAAGAGGGAGAATCGGAAGGGCTGAGGAATGTTCCAAGGACATCCGACGAGATGTTCACTATGAACGCGTTTACTTGGTAGTGGAAATTGAGCAAATGCACGTAATTGGATCCGTGTCGATTATTAAAATGATAGAAATGGGCGGAGAAGCTATTCTATCTCTCGATTACACTGGAAATACTTAACGGTGTGTTCAAATAAATTAATTGACACGAAGAGCAATTTTTGCATCATTCTTTAAGGACAATTTTTTGACTAATGCATTGACATTCAATTACTAACCTTTTCTTGGACGTAAATAAATGCAAAATTTGAAAGAAAGATACAATAAAAAGAGGTACAAGTGTCAAAAAATACAATAATTTGAAATAGTTCAGTTTCTCGTAACAATTTATCTCATTCTACTACATTTATACGAGGAAAGGCTTATTGGAACATAGTTGATAATTAATGAAATATTACCTATTTATTGAAAATACTCAATTTTGCTGTGCTTTTAGCGATTTTATAAGATAAGAATTATCAGAGTTACTAAATCATAAAGGACATAGAACTTGTGTTTAGAGCCATGTTAGTAAAATTACTGCCAACTATAAAAAGGGTAGCCTAATATTGGCAAAACATTATATTACCCTATCATCGATACTTAGGCATACACAAAAATCGTCGCAATTATTAAACGTCGTCATGGTGACATATTAAAGGAAACAACTCGTCTAACAACGGGACAATATTTCTGCTCCGAATGCACAAACAAAACCTCCGAAATTACACACCTTAGTCGGAATAACCTACCACAACTGGGCCCGAACATATCCCTTCAATTACACCGGCAACATATGTAGCGCCATGCAGCATAAATCCGCGCTAAAAACAGAATTTCTATAATCAGCGACATTATCATAACGGGGCGACCGCTGTTTTTTTTAATTCCGCCGAAGACTCGTGTGGATAATAAAAGAGGTCCGAAATTGGCGTAGGTTGAATGGTTTGCGGAGAGAAAGTTAGGAGGGCAAAGAGGTCTTGCGAGCCCCTTCTGTCCCGGAGTCTGGAAAAACCGGAGCTGTTGGATCAATATGTTGCGTCACATCCCGGGAGGTGACGTCATTGGGTGGTGGGCTGAGCCGGAAAAAGAGTGGGAGGGGAAGAATGCAGAGAAAAGGGGGAGGGGGCGTGGGGAGATAAAATTAGACGTATGCAAAGATAGTAGTTTTCAAAGAGAGATTTCAAATGATGGAATAATCCTCCGAATAACTTGAGCAAGTGACATGACGCTCTTCCATGGATGAAGGGGCTCATATTTTATGCGGAGTAAAAAGAAAAACATAAAAGTATCGTCTTCTTAAATGCTTTTTTATGGTACTAACGGCGAAATATCTTTGAAACAATGCGCAATTTGTGTAAAGACCGAATGGTTGCCAAGACTACGGAGTAAAACTTAAGAAAATATGGTCTAGTAATAAATAATCATTACAAAACCGTGATTATTATTGATAAAATGTACGCATCCTAATCATATGATATGATTATAGAATAAATGAACCTAAGATCACAAACGGAAGTATCTGAGATTTGTTAAACATCAGCAAAAATTCAAGGGAATATCATTAAGTTAATAAATAAACTGGAAAAGTATATAAAATAAAAATGCAAACAACAATATTGTCGTATTTGATGATATAATATAATTGACGATGGCTGCAGATTTATGCAAATTAATCCTTCAATGTAAAATACGACTATTGTTTATAGATAATATTGAGAATATTTCTCAATCACGGATTTATTTATACTGACGTATCAAATAACTGAACATCCTGGAAAATAAAATAATTAGAGGAATGTAAGTTGGTTAGGTATAAAAAATTTCCTTTAAAGGGCGTCGATCTATATAAAGATGAAGTGAGGTAAAACGTATAACTACATGTGCATGTGCATGTATTATACCGATTTAATTTCTACCCAACAATGATTGTAACGAAATTAATCGAGTGGTTGTTCATATGCCCTGAATTAATAAGGTAACTACTCCTTCATTACTTATCCTTTGCAAGGAAAGGTGTCAATTCATACATAAAATAGATATTGAAATATAAAGATTAATAACTTATTTACATTACGACAAATTTTGTTTTAATATTCAAATGATGAGTAATTTAAACGGAAGGCAAACCCAATATCAGTATTTCCCATTTCACTTTTCAAGCGATCAATCAAGAATTTAATCAAAATAAAAACATTTTTAAAAAATTCAAATATGTTTCTAACAAGAGTAAATTTATTAAAACTCTCATTTATTACGATAAAGCAAGTAACCCATTCCCTGGGCGCAGTTGCCATAAATAATATCGGCTTTTCCCAAAGGAGCCGAGACTGCACGGCATTGCCATCTATTGGAGAAGGCAAACACGACGTTCTCAGCCTTAGGCTAGGTTGGGGTTTATTCAAAATACGTTTGCGAGGGAAATTTGAAATCGGAATATACCTTGCTATTTGAATTTTCTTATGATTTACAATATGACCATTTCAAATTTAACGGATTATATGACGTGACGAAATTTATCTACGGACGAACCTACGGATGAATTTTAAATACTTTTCCACAGAATTAAGCCTATAAGATCGCAATTACTTTAATCAATCAAAAAATTTCCGGTCCTCGCAACGATATTAATACTACTAAGTATCCCAAAATTTTTTAAGCATATAGTTGTAAAGGCACCAGTTCTCAGAATTAAGCCGAATCTTAATTACTTTCTTATTCGATATGCATGCAGTTTAAATCAAATAATGCAATGAATTCTGTTGACTTTTATTCGTAATAAACATTTAACAACTTGGCAAAGATTGGGAATACCCGGAACCTTTGCTATTTTTCATTTAGCCCCTGAGATGTATGCAAATTGTACTACATTGTGTATTGCGTGCTGCATCACCGCAGGATACTTTACAGGGGCCTCGGTCGGGACGCGAGAAAATTTTATTCTCGTTATATTATTATATATTATATTTATATATATAATAATATATTATATATATTAATAACTTTAAAATAAATGTTCTTTTGAAATTTGGACGTGTAAATTTTTCCTATTGAAGCTTAGCCAATAAAGTTTTGTGTATTAATAGTAATTGATCGTAAATTATGTTTATGATGTTACAAAAATTGTAATGTATAGGAGTCATTTATGTAACAGATATTTGATTATATTTTTATTCATCTTTTAAATAAATTTAATTAATTTATTTCCTTTTTTGTTTAATATAATACTATATGTTTTATTTTTTCAAGGAGCAAGTAATTTTATATGTAATAGATGCAACTGGAAAATTGTAATCTAATTAGCATTTTTCGTAACATTATGTGCACAAAACAGTTAACTTTTATAAGAGACTCAGTTTACAAGTATTTAAATATAAAACAAAGATAAATGTGGCAGTACATTTTTAATATATTCATTAAAATAAAATGTAAATTATGGAACTCCTCCTGCTAAACCTGAAGTCTGAATATGTGGTTAAATACAGAATTGCATCATATTTGTGTATTCCTTCTAATCTTCTTGTATATTCTTATTCAATATTGTTTATTATGCATTATTTATCTATTTTATGTTTCCATTCCGTCAATCTGTGGATAAATTCATACTTTTGCTTGAAATTTAATGTAAATAAATGTGTAAATCATCAATATTCCTTTCAATTAGTACACTATTTCTAAAACTGTCAGTAGAAGGAAGTAATTCACTTGAATACTAAACCTATCTCTGCTTTTTATACAACTGTGGGTGATTAGAAATATTTATTAGATATACAATTTTAGAATCAGTGAAGCAAAAGAATCTCAAATGTATACTATTCATTCAATTCTACTGATTGTGAGGATCTTCGTATGTAAAGCTGTGCGTTATTTAAGGAAGTAGATCCTTATTTTGGGTCTGCACTTACATAATTATGGCCCTGAGAAGGTGACGTTGGGGACGAACAATTCGAGGAACTCCTTCCTTACGTCACATCCGAGAGCACGAACTTCGACCTCTTCGCTCAACTACTCAAGTAAAAGAGGAACTGTGCTCAAGTTACCTCCACTGTCTACGGTTTTTTGCGTGTTTAAGGAAATAAATTTGCAAATCCTATGAAAATCTCGTATAACCCTAGCTTAACTTTTAATTTCCTTTTGAGAGTTAACTCCTACATACTATAATTATTAAACTGGATGTAGATAATGTGTAATAGGTAATTATTTTTAACCTAAACTAAGGTCATTGTATATAAATATCGATAGAGGATTTTGGATGATGATGATAAAAAGTAAAAAATTATTGTAATTTACAATAACCGAGATAAATGATTCATTCATTCCATTGTATCTTTTGACAAAAAACATCAAACAGTTATTGTCCCTTGGAATAAAACACCATTTAAATATCAAGAATAGTTCTTGATTCGATTGGCAATAAAAATTATCATTTATAAGTGTTATTACCTCGTTAACCGAAATAAACATTTGTGAAACAGAGTGATTAACTCAAATAAGCATATTGATCTTAGTTTCAAACGAGCAGAAGCGAATGGAAAGTTAGTTCGGCCGATGGCCGCAGCAGTATGATGGCGCACATCATCACGGTTTAAATTTTCGGGTGCATCTGTTTAATATCTTCTATATAAATCAATACTACGCGGGAATTAAAAATTTCGAACCTTGAACGAGTTCAATCCACTTCCAAAAGAGTAAGTTAGATATTCATTATGCAGTTAGAATCAAATACTATGGAATTGATGTAGTGTACTGCGGCAATCTGAGATAAAGATGATGATTCAAGATATGTTTGGAGGAGAATGAAAGCGTATGCGTTATAATTGTATCACGTGTTTTAATATGAAGTTTACTTATATTGCTCATCTATGAAAATCACGGGTTCTTTGATTTCAGTTTTTAATAAATCAGCAAATATTGAATATCTTACAGGGAAGTACTCAATCAATTTATCCGAGAAAGGATTAAGTGTAAATACCAGACATTTTTATGAGATGTACTTATGAAAAAAGTGTTTAATATTTGTTAATGTTTATTCTTTACCTCTTGACTATACTAGAATACATCTCTAAAACAACTATTATTTAATTCATTTTCTTCGATTTCAATATCATTTCGCAATTTCAGATATCAATGAATTGGAACCGAATTATTTTCTTTCATCGACTAAAGCAAAGTGGCAAAGAATTAAAACTTTGAAATGCAAATGTTAGAAAGAAAATAAAAGTTAAATGAAATTTGTGAATAACAAATGTAATATTGGTGAAATATCCATGAATATATTTTAAAATATACATGAAAATCTTTCTTACCCGATTCATTTTTATATGATAAAGTTTAATATATTTTTTTCGTCCTACTCAAATATTGAAATAAGGAAGGTTGAAATTTCTATATCATTTCATACAAATATAATCATCATTTAGTTTTAATCGGTATATTTTCTTGGCTTTTCGTAGTATGAGCTACATCATTTAAACCTTAAAAATTATCAAATATTTAATTTCCTTTATCTTGCTTTATAAATCCACCAATATGGTAGTGATTAGTGCTTGACATTATCTTACGTTCGTTTAAAAACGAAAGAGCATCTAAAAGCTTTGTTTTCGATTATTTCGTGTTTGAATTTACGTAATTTAGCCACTCGAGTTATTAATTTCTCATTTAATATTAATATTATAACTGTACTTTAATTAAAAATTCCACCGCCTTTATTTATTTATCAAATAATTCTCACCTTGTTGGACCGGAGCGTCACCTTGCCTCCACATCTCGCACAGCACCTGATATTGCAGTAGTTGCAAACATGTCCCACTCCATCGGCGAACTTTGTTTTCAGGCATATGTGACACGTGGCGTCCAGTTCTACACCGGCCTTCTTCTGCTGTTCACTCCGCTGCCGTATCGACTCCTCCAGGTTCTGCACTTCGTCTTGCTTTCGCCTGAAACGAGCGAGTTCATTAGCCACAATTGTGGCCATCGCTAAATTATGTATCGAGAGAACATGTTCGATCACAAATCAGCGATCCACGAAACAAGGCGCTTTATCACAGATACTTAATTCCCTTAAAATCTGCTTGTAATTACGTACATCACAAATATCGAGTTAATCTAAACAGTTGAAAGATGGATTTATTGCGTTTATAATCATATTGAAGCAAACCAATTAGTATACTCTTTTTTGGTTCTTTTCGTAATGCTATTATATGTAACCATAGTAACTATTATGATTAATTTAATCAGACATTTAGTTATGGATAGTGATAAAAGTAATCAATTTTATGGATAATTTTTATAGAATTATTTGATAAAATATTATAAAATTGACTAGTTAAAATTTAATACTTGATAAAATTTATTCAAATATATTGTATGTTTAAGTTACTAAAATTGAAATATTAGCATGATTACCACAAAAAATCTAAAATTTCGAATTAATGTAGCATTGTTTCTAGTTTAAATCAAATTTAATCCTAAAATTCAGTATTTAGAATAATATTCATCCCTTTTAAAATATACATAATAATGAAATATTAAACGCAAGGAACAATAATGGTCAATGAGGGCTAATAAAATTATCAAGCAAGTCTTAGCAAGAAATACCCAGCGAAATTAAATCTTAATTTTCACATTTCTGATCTCGTAATGCAAAACTGTCAATTCCTTGCTATTTTTACTCTTCCCCTCTATAAAAGCCTCCTTCATGACGTAGAAGTTGGGTCTATGGGCTCATTCGGTCATAATGAGGATTCATCTAAACCATTAATTATGGAGTATTCTGATATAAAACGTTTCCCTAAAGTACTCATAACTCTCCAAATTCTAAACGTTTACATTCATAACCAGTACAAGAATCTTCAGTCAAGCGAGAAAGATCCAAAATTTCAATCCCAGTTTACGACGATAAAAAATTCTTAGTTTAAAAACTGCACTCTAAGATGGGCAATGATTGCAGCTTGTTCAAATCAAATCATCTATTAATATTGACTCACGTATATATTACAGAAAGAGTTTACATATCAAAACCGCGATGGATTCAAATTTGGATAAGGATAAATCTATCGAAAACGGGCTCCTTTATAAAATACGTTAAAATACGATTTCGTAAAATGCCGTAATGAAGGTAAATGTCGCATCTTCGGGATATACGACCCCATAATCATGAAAATATGCTCAAGTTCAGTGAATCTCGTAACAACTGACGTAGTTAAAATGAAGGTAACATTAGAAATGAAAACTGACCTTTTGGGCTCATTAAGCGGATAAAAACTGACTCTGTAACACTTTAAAACAAATACCAAGCTCCCTTTTCATTCATAAATTTTAAAGGTTTAGGCAGAATTTGTCGCATCTTGTATTCTTCAAGATTCTAAATTTAAAATGATCATTAATTTATACAGTATAAATAGATCAACACGATGAATGACTTATTAAATGCCAAAACTCATTTTATAGTAGAGGAGTAAATTGAACTATTTCAATCAGAATTTATTTCCGAGTAAAATTTAATAATTCATTCAGTTTTTTAGTAAATAATTTTGTGAAAATAATATCCGAATGCGATGTTTTTCATAAAAAAAATTAAAACCTGCATCTCCGTGGATTATGAATTAATAAATTTCGTTCTTGTAAGGATAAATAGTTTTAAAAATATTTTAATTATGATATAAAGAAATAATATACCCTGAATTTCTTTGAATCCCTCAAAGCCTATCCTGCATTCATGAAAAAAATAATAAATCGTCGGAATTCATTATAACGATAATTAGGGATATATGACAGTAATTATAATTATTTAAGACTTAATTTAACTGAGTATTTTGATCGCTTAAAATATGATTTCATCTTATTTGAGGATTATACATAACGTATCATGTATTCAAACTCGAGCGTGTATAAAATTTCAAATAACTTAATCTTAGATTTCTATTCTTTTGATGCAACAAATAAGTTGAATAACTCATCTTAGAACTCATCATAAAGATTTCCGTACTTTTCTATCGAATATCGGAATATTCTATCAAAAAATTGTTTTGAACAAAACTTATACTCCGTGGTTCCCATTTATTCATCAGAATATGTTTTAATTTTTAATATCTTTTATACCATTTAGTTGTCAATAGTAAAAAGAAATATTTTTAAGATCTTTTTGAATCCATTTACGGAGTTGAAAATAAATAAATGAAACATTATGAAAAAGAGGTTGATATAATAAAAATATAATTTATAATTTTCGTTTTATCTTTCACCGGTTATACATTATTATCTGACCTTTTCAAAACTAAGAATACCGTTTGAGCACAATGGGGACTAAAATTCTTCGAAACTCTACAACAAAAATGAGATTTTATATACTCTAAAAATTATTCATTACATATTGTAAAAATTAAACGATACAAATTTTTAAAAATTGTAAGTTTAAATTCTGTTTTCAATTATATTATAAAATTTCTAACGAAAAATGAAATGGAGATGATTTTAATGTTCTTATCTTATTCTTTCTTAAAATTATATTATATATACATATATATATATATATATATATATATATATATATATATATATATTCTTTTATTATATATCTAAGAACAATTTTCGTTCGAAAATAATTTAAGAAAAGGCTCTCTATACCGTGACAAAAAAGTCGTTTCATTGGTTTATTCTCTTATTATTTCAATTAGATTAATCGGGTTGGTTTTGTTCCTAAACCGGATTAAAATTCGCTATCATAAACTTATTATTTAAGAAGATTAAATAAAAAAAATATTTATTCGCCGTTAACAATAATTTTGGAATAGAATGTTTAAACAAACCTGATTTCGCCCCAAAGTAACTACTGTCCCATTTGAAAAATTTTATGTACAATATATAGTAAGATTTATCCCTACAGATTGGATTTATCTCTAAAGAAGATTAGGATGTAGTTTAATTGCATATAAAAGGGTTTGATAACAAATAATTGTTTTATAAGTACAGTAAATTCCTTTAAACATTTTGCTTCAGTAAATATTTGGCAAAATTTCTCTGTTGAATTATCAGGTTATTACTGCATTCAATTTGTTTCGTACCAAATATTTGGAAATCATATTTCATTTTTTTTTAACTTTTAATATTAATTAAGCAAAATACACTAATCACGATATTTATCATTATGACTCTTAGAAGATAAGCGCAAAAGTAAGATTTTATTATTTCCTTCATTTCGTGTAATATTTTCGCTATAAATATAAATTTTTATTTGTAAGAGAGATAATACGACTTCTTATCTAATGAAAAATTAGAGGAATATTAATTGATCATGTGTGTTTCCTTGAATTAAAATCATTGGACGTTATTCTTCTGACATCCGCGGAAAAATCAATAATCAATCTCTGTGTACTGAGCGATGCTATCGTGTAAGTTGAAAGAGGCAAACAACTGTAAGTACTTTACTATGTCCTGAATTGAGATGATGATTAATCCCTATAAGCTTGTAATTATAATCACTGGAATGATGGAATAAACTCGAGTGATAGTATTAATGAATACAGTACTAATTTAAAGAGATCTGAATTCTGTGTTTAGCTTAATGCATTCAAACGAATGCTATCATGTTTATCTAAAAAAATTGCATGCATAAGAAACTTTGTAGTTTATTTTCATGATGAGCATTCTGGAATTATAATCAAATTTTTTTAATATAAACGTTCATCTTCTTCTCCTCCTCTGACGATGTCTCATACAATTTTTATTTTTATATTGATCATCAATCTAACTTTCTAAACTCTCTGATTGTAAAACTGAATCAGATGAAGTATTATGTACAAAACTTATAGGAAGAAGAATTCAATCTTATTGTCATCATGATTTACTGGATAATTACATTGTTCGAACATTTTCTTCAGTAATCATTATCAACCAAGTCAAAGTAGATCTTTTTATGGATATTTAATATTTGAAAGGTTATTTTCGATTCAATGTAAACCTCGAAATGGATAAGATAATGAGAACCATGATTTTACATGCATTGCTATCCAAAACATATCTTCATATTTTACGATAATTAAAATATCGATAGTAAACAATGAACAGAGATAACATCAAAATTGTATCTCCGGAATTTAGATACGAGTAAATCACGTGAGCAAAAATTTGTCGTACAACTTAATACAAATCTAATTTCAGATTGAAGTAAGCCGCTCATGAACATCCCTTTTTCACTTGTGCATCTTCGCAAATCGGCAAATACGAAGATCGAGGAATCGGAAGGAGAAATTTAGAGAAGAAAGAAAACGAGTGGGAGGAGAAAGAGGGGTGGGGCAGAATGGAACCCATTCCGGCAACTGAAAACGCCAATAGTTATATCCCGTAGAAGGAGCTCTGGTGGCAAGGAAGGGAGATGTAGACCAAGTGACGTCACCACACGCGGGAGAGGGCGGGGCGCCAAAGGAGGTTGAAGAAGAAAGATGAGAAGATTGAATGTTAAACAGAGCAAATATTAAGAAGATAAGAAGGTTGACAATGTTAGAAGGGAAATGATTAACGGTCGATATAAGCGTACATGAATGCGTACGGAACCTATGAATACCCTGAATTGAAAGAGGAATAAAAGTTTAACAAAAAAGAGCTTGTAATTGTATTTGGAAATAAGATATAATGGATATTGATGGTATTAATACTGTATTTGAAGATACTTGGGTTTGTGGTATACCATAGTCCTTTAGATTAAAACATCGTTCTTTGCTATAAAATTTACCTTACGTTTTTTACGATGATGTACGAGTATAATCATCTGTACTAATATTAGGTGGAATATTTATTTTTAAATGCCATTAGATCATCATATAATAACTATGTTTAAAATACAATAATAAAAATAGGAAATTGTAACACAAAAATGGTAATTTATCCTCAAAACTGACGCTGGAAAATTTTTGCGTGCAAAAATAGGCAGTAAAGACAGCAATGAAACAGAAGGAATTTGCGAAATCAGAATGGAGAAGATCGGTTTAAAGGAAAGAGGAAAATGTGGAAGCCAAGTATGGAAGGGTGTAGGCGTTGGAAGAGTTGGAGATGCCCCATTCCACCGAAAAACCTCATCCCCATTTGACTGCTTCCTCCAAACTCTACCACTTGAAATCCGCAGTCCGCATTTGCAACAACCCCTACTTCGCCGCCTCTCAACCCCTCGCCCCTTAACGCAACCATAGCGACGCATAGGGAAGGGGACCAATAAACGCACAGCATCCTACACAGCGCCAGTCTGACCGTAGAAATGATGACCGTCACTGAAAGCAGTTCTTCCCCTACTTTGTCTCCGAATCACTCTATTTGTCTTCTCGATGTAAAGCGCATAAATACTCGTTGCTAATAACAATAGCGCCCATGTACATGTCTAGACAGGAAAATTTATAAGATACCAAATAACGAATTTAATGCCATTTCGAAGTTTATTTCTGACCAAATCGTTTGGAGATATGTAATTTAAGAGGTTCTATTATCAAAATAATATTTTAGTGGCATGAACTCGATTATAATTGTCTTTAATAATTAACGAGGATAAAATTATATCGAGGATTATATAAAAGTCAAAATTCTAGACGAGACAAAGTGTGAATTTCTCAAATACATATTTTATTTTGGTCTATATATGTAAAAATCTTAAAAGATATTTAACAACAGTTATTGAAGATAGTATTAAATAGCTTAGGGCAAGATTCAGTATTGGCTTGAAGGGAGAATAACTAACGTCATATATTTTGTATCTTTTAAAGAAACCTTTCAAATTGAGATATAATGTATATGTACAAAACAATAAATACTTTCTTATCACAAGAAAACCTATTTGAATCAGAGGCGAGGAATCATCCATCAAACTTATTGATACCATTCCCGATTATGGATGCGTAAGAACGATTGAATATTAACAGATTGATTACACAAACTGAAAAGAAAAGTCTAATTAAATAATATTTTTCTAAATAAAAGGCTGAGTTACACATTAAAAAGTTATATTTGGAAAATTAAAAAGATTTATAGAAAACATTATACTCGTAGATTTATATTTCGAAGTTAAAAAATTGAATATATTTTTACTTTAAACTCGGATTTTAATAGCTTAATAAAGCAGATAATAGATTATTCATAAGTTATTAGGTTTGATAAGACAAAATATTTTAATAAAGAAATAATGTATGATTATGTTGTATTTGTTACATAAATTACGTATACTAATATATTTTATTAAAAACAATCCCTATCTCAAAATATAATACACGGTACATAAACGTACAGTTTGTCTTTAAACATATTCCAGACACATACATTTCCAAGTAAATAACAGTGAGAGGCTTTCCTTAGTATCACACACATCGTCTATCTCATGAGCTATAATGCCACCGCAACTGGACACAATGACTAAATCGCTGGAAGACTACAGTAAGAAATATTGGCAGTCTCATTCGCCAATTAAAACACAATAGACTTTCTCCGAAGAAAAACTTTTCGCGAACTCTTTTAAGTGGACTGTGCGTTCGTGAACATGAACTAGCAAGGATGAGCATATATTTCGCTTCAACGCTATCTACATACATAGCCTCATAATCGACCCTTGGCATATGGTGTGCATCTACTTCATTGCCGTTATCGATTCTTTTGGACCGATCCACTGCTGGAGCAAAATGTTTTCTCATCGCTTCCAGATTTTCTCTTCGCAACGTCCTTTGCAAAAGAGAGGACATTACAACGCATTGTCGTCTATCTATATGTCGCTTATCGTCTTATGACACTTTTATCATTAGATAGTAATTAACTCAATGTACTCATTGAATTCTCTTACATCCTAGGAATCTCTCTTGAATATTCTAAAACATCGGAATATTATCAACTTTTTTCTCGTCAATATTTGGTTAAGATTATTAGTTCTTGTAGCACTGTAATATAAAATTTCCTTATTCTATTCAAATTGCCTAATTACAGATTTTATAAAATAGAAAAATAGATGTTTTTTATGCATGTTCCTTGAATTTTAAGGAATAGAGGTTCGTTAATAAATGCTTATAGCTGATGAAGACGAGTAGACAAACCATTCAAAACTAAGAAGTTTCTCTCAAAATTAAAACTTATAAAAAGCATAAAATCAAAGTAAAATTTATATTTTATTTCCTCAGCGAATCCTATTAAAATGAAAAGATTTAAATCTGAGATAAAGCATTAAAAATTACGAGCATTACGGCGTTATTTTAGTTTTCACTACTTTATTAAAAATGTGATCTCTTAACATAAATTAAAATTTGCAAAACCAAATAAATAGTCAACAATAAATTTACTAATATATTTTTTCATATTTTCAACAATTAGTTTCGTGAACTCTTACTCCAAAGTAAAATTTATCCTGAAATGTATCACTATTAATATATTTTTAGAGTAATTAGTTCAAAGCGAGTTTGTAAGGATAATAAATAAATAAAATTCTCAAAGAAAAAATAAATGTCAGTACTTAAAAAAAAATTTTTTAAGACGAGTCTAATCCTACTTAAAGGAACTAATATATCGCTATAGAATACGTGTAAATTTCTTACATATTATTGATATGGCGAAGAACTATTCTCTCCTTTCATCAGATAGAGAATTTTACATCTTGACTGTTTTTCTTTCAATTCAAGCGTTAGAAGTGGGGAAAAGTTTTATACCCGGTTAAACTTCCCGCGAAAGATTATTTATATCCCTTCTTATCCATGTTTCCCTCACGCACACACTAGGTGTCGCAGTTGAGTGAAGTCGTTAAGCGATTAAATCAAGTCGCAAACCCACGAGAATAATTTCCTTCGCTCCACTTCCTAAATTTCCCGCAAACGACTTGATTCTTGAAAATGTAACTCGAGCGTACATTTATTTTTTTAATTAACTGGTTAATTATTTTAAAAACTATCTTAAGTTGCTGGTGGTTAAATATTAGGATGAAGAAGACGATTAAATTAAAAAATTAGTTCCTTGCTATAAAATTTAAGCATTAACTTTGTAGCCTTAATATCTGTTTAATTTTTTAATATTTTTGAGAAAGTGTTGGTAAGTATTTTAGATATAAAAGATCACAAATTTTAAAACTTCTAATTTTAATTAAACTGAATATATACATGTAATTATCTGACTCTAGTATTTAATAATTAAATAAGCGAATTTGCTGTGTTGTGCATGAAATTTGAGGGAATCAATAACCGACTAACGACATACGATGATTCTTGCCGGACTTAATGAATAAGTAGAAAATTGCTATTCTCCCCGAAATTAAAATGATCGAATCTTTAACAAATAAAATGATTAAATGTTTAAATGAATCATTGAATCTTCAACTAAATATAATAATTGCTATAGAGTTTCATCTCTGATTAGATAACATTTTCACATGGTCAAAAACTAATTGGTACTGAACATCATTAAATAAATCCATTCCAATAAAACGTAAATAACATTATTTTTTCCTATGAATTATAATTTGTAAAATTGCTTTTAATAATCGGTAAACCAAGATATTTTCAATGTTTTCTCGAAATAGTGAAATCTTGCCGCAACTTTTCAACACGCTATTTGATATTTTTACAACAAATAATAAACATAGCGATCATTCAGATTCGCACATCTTTCTTCAACTTTGTCCTACTTATATTCATCCCACTTATACTATCCAACTATTAATATATGTATATGTACATTAACGTTAAATATATATTAGAAGGCGTGACTTCGTCGAAAGCTATAGTATAATGAAAATCTTTGTAATTTCCACAGAAAATTTGATTTAATCGCGATCGGTTTCGTATTTTACATTGAAGAATGAATCAAAAGCCTAAAGATGTAATTTATAATTAGCTCTCTATGTATTATTACATTCAAATATACGTATTTCTTCTTTTATTCATCCACAAACTATTCTTTTTGTGTAATTTTTACAAACAATTTCCGGAAACCAACCAATATAAGAAATCAAATATAACCTCAGTGGAAGTAAAGTTATATAAAATTATGTAAATATCTTCGCTACATCTTAAAATTTTGACAGTAGTAATAATTTTAAAATAAATAAGCAATGACTTCATAATAAACTTTTACTGAAGCACACTTTTAGTAAAAGATTATTATGAAGCCGTAGTGAAGAGAAGCCTTAATGTGTATCCTTTGAAAATCTCTATTTTTAATCCACTAAATTGTTCACTGAAGGATTTAATACTTAATAATTATCAGTATAGATGTTCTAGAAAATGTAAAAAGGACTCGTAAATTAAAAATAACTGCATCAACATTTCATAAAAATTTGTTACACTTAGGAGCTTTTACTCTATCGACTTTCATTAAATTGAATATTCAGCAGCAAGAAATTTAACTTTTATCGATTAAAACAATAATATAACGCTATAATTATTTTATAGACAAAGGTACATCAAAATATTCGCAAAATGCATCCTTCTCAGGACGCATTCTCAGTAGATTATTAATAATTCTAAAATTATATTTTGTGAACATCGATTGAGATAGTTGCTGGACCAGAATATTATCACGATGACTGCACTTCTTTGTAAGTTTTCATAATACACAGAAAATAAAGATTTATATGAATCAATACTCCAAAGTCTGCTAATACTTTACCCCTTGGCACACATGAAAATATTTATGTTATGGAAACATAGCTACGATATCTTAAAAAAACAACATATTGGGGCTGTTGTAAGCTACTAAAAGGAAAAGAATCATCCTTTTAAATGCCAAATGGGCCAAGAAGTTAAATTGGAAGCGTTTTAAGATGAATTAAAATCAATTTTTATATCCCCGGCTCTCTCCGAAAGATTTAAATACGATAACACGCCACGATGACACGAAACACTTAACAGACGAGAGAGCTATTAAGATTCCGATGAAAGATGGTCATAGGAAGATAATGAGGAATTCCCCTTCCGCCAAGTATTCGAATCTGACGCAACCGTGACATTTCTTTGCGCAATGCGTACAATCAAGTTCAACGACCCTCAGATCCCTCTAACGTGCTTTTCCAGAGATTTATGGAAATGGAAATTCTCGTTTCAAGAAAGTCACGAATACCTATGCTTCTGGAACTTTGAATCGATTCCGGAACGAAAAATCTGCTAATTACCAGAAGATCGAATGGCCACAGCGTCAAAAAAGGTCCGCGCATTCATCGAAATAAAAATCGCACTAAAGGCGGGAAATTTGAATCTCTTTCACTTATGGAAGAGTCAAGTTCCATAGCTACCATACATGTTTACCATGCATAAATGTTTCTATAGTAACTGCTGTCAATAAATAGGGGAGTATTTTTCTGTCTTGATAACACTAAACTGAAATAGATCTAATGTCATCGAAAGATGCATTTGAAAGATTGAAAATATAATAAATTTTGTTTTATAATTGTATATTAATCAAGCTCGTTAGTTTTAAAACTAAGAAATATCAATATATCTTTACTCCCTTAAGTTTGAAGTCAATCAATATTCATAGACCGATATAGACCGATTAACAATTTAATAATGGTTATGTATGATAAAATTGGAATAAGTTATTTACGTATATATAGTTACTCATCCATAAAAATACAAATGAAAAACGTGTCTCGCAGATGTTATGAATTTCATCACGTTATTTTTAAAAATAAAAATTTGTTTGTAAATATATATAATTTTAAAATAAAAATTGTTTTAAATATTTATAATTAAGGCAAATAATTATCGAACTATGAGAGCAAATATATTTTTAGGAGTAAAGACTATTTTATTCACAGAGATATTATTATGAAGATTATATTTATAAATAAGAAAATCGTGGTGTATTTTTATAAGGGTTTTTTATACACAAATGCTTTTACACTGAGATGCCGAGATGAAAAAGGTGTGATGGATAGTAAAAAGGAACAGTCGATTTAAAAATTATTTTCGTCCGCGAAATAGCCGCAACAGTAACTTGAACGGGAAAATTGATAGTCTACCGTGCCAAGTTCTGAAGAGCATCTTTGAATGTATCAAATGAAGATCTTAGATATCTTGAACGAGTATATTATCGAAGGAAATTCCTGGAAGAGGACGTGATATTGTTCCCTTACGTTCGATCTGATTTTTGATGCAAGCCTCTTTTTGGAAGGAGAAAATATATGGATTATTGTGGATCATAATTTGTTTGTTCGATATATATGTACATAAAAATAGAGAGATGTAGAACGATAGAATGATGTATATACAGATACATTGAAAGAAGTATATAATAAAGATATATACTTTTACGTATAGGTCTTGTGATTAATGAGAAAGTTTCTGTATTTATCATCATTTATATTCCTTTTCATCCATTAAGATGATGTAAAAAGAATTAAAACATGTAAAATTGGTCATAAAAACCCCCTTGATGAATTTGAAAGATTTTAACTGTTACTCCAAAAAGGGTGAGCAGTAATTCTTTTAGTTATTTACTTGATTAATTATTTTATTACTAAACTGAAATCATGACTTATTTTCCTGTTCAATCTTATTACATTCTCATCCCAGGATGATAAGGTCTAGATCACAATTAATTAGTACATTTACGTATTACATACATTAAAGAGATAGACTTCAAAGTGTTCAAATCATCTTATGTGATACGTCTAATAAAATAAAATTAATCTCTATGAAGTATATGTACGTATAATTTCTTAGAGGTGTATACTTATAATTTATCATAGCTCTATGTAAATTCAACTCCAAATAAATTAATTCATATACAATATTAAATACTTCGTTTGAAACTAAAAGATTTCGAATCACAAGCATAGACGAATTGGATGAGATATCTTACATAATGATTAATTAGTTGAGATTTTTATTTAATTTTTTAATTTATAAAAAATAGAAGCTAAATTTTCTTCTCTAATGATATATCTCTAGGATATATATTTTATCCAAAAACCTTCCGTATTACTAATTCTATAATATTCGTCTGAGCTCCGCTAGACTCCCATTGCAAGATGGACTGGGTGAACAAGGTGACTGCCCGGAGCAATCCACACCAGGGCGTTTCATGACCCAGAACAACCAAAGATATATTACGATCAGCAAAATCTCTTTCTAAAGTCTTGGACAAAGAAGGCTACAGGCTGAAAAAAGCACTTAGAGCAAATAAAGGATTCAAGAAAAGATGCTGCCGTGGAATTCCTTTGAAATCTCTCTGAATAATGGGGAGATAGCTTTGCATCTCATTCATGGCATAGATATCTTATAGTCGCGATATAATCGCAATTTACAGCATCTTAAAAGCACAAGATTCTATCTCACGTTATGAACCAAATAATGAATATTTGTGATAATTAGTATATGAACCCCTTAACACATCGTTTGGATCTTACATCGATAAACTAAATGAACCTATAATGTTCTTTTCTAAGATTAAGGCAGAAATTACTGATTTTGTCACTTTAGATAGTGCAAGTTGATAACGATTATTTTAAGAAGATGAGATGCATGAGTTCTTGCTTGTAAACGTAATTTATTGTATATTATATTGAATTTTGTTATTAACCGAAGAAATCTAGAAATAAAGTTCATCCGAAATTATACTATTGGAAATTAGAGACAATAATGACGTTTACCTTCCAATTATGCAATTTATTACAACAATCTGTGCTTTACAATTCCAGTTAAGCTTCAGATCTCAAACTTCTGTTCCAGAAAATTCGGAAATTATCGTGGGAGAGATTTCATAACAAATTCTGTAGATACTGGTCAAACCGGAATTGTTTTTCGATTGTAACTATGGGTATAAGGTTCTATTCAAATATGTGTTGCATAGTTTGAGATGAAAACATCCTTCAAACGGGGAAATTAATTGAATAGTTTGTCTTTTAACAAGCTCCAAATATTTTCAGTTTCTATTTTTAAATCTATCGAATTTATACATTAATTTTTAGGAATAAAAAATCTTATTTTCTTATTATCATTATTTACAAAGTTCATACGCGTAATATTTCATAAAATGATCGCATATGATTTACCACCGTGATCATTTCAACGTGACAGTAATTAATTCATAATTATTTTTTTAATATGGAAGTTAATTCTTTTCCTCTCCTTTATTCATTTTAAAACATCGTTTCAATATCTATTTTTATAAGCTATTCATCTATATCATGAAATATATACTCGTGGTATTCTGGAGTAAAGTTTTAAACTGAATCTCAAAAACAATTCCATATATATGTTTTGTTATAATGATAATATTTTGTTCTTCTACACGAAACGTATTTTTTCCACCTATCCCTAACATTTAGGTATTACTCTTATACACTAAGAAGTTTTATAATTGCCATCTACCTAAGTATTGTAAGAGAGAGAATATAAACTATCGTCTCTTTAGGACCATTGTATACTTTCTGCTGTTAAATTAAAATTAAAGAAACCTTAATGACGGAAAAAGAAGAAAGATTTAAACGTGTATATAATTAGCAAACAATATTAAAATAAGAACGATGCATCGCGGACATATGGCGTTGATACTCAATTCGCATATGAAACAAACAACATGCACAACCGCGTAATCCATCACGGAATCGATCAAGAAGCTAGCGATACAAATCTAATCGGCCCTAAAAAAAACTCCAACCTGGAATCCCTCAGCTTCCGATCCCACTGCATCCTCTTTGGCCATACAATTTCATCCGAACTTTTCCCTTCGAAACCCACCGAATATAAACCCTGCTCCATTTGTGCATTACTAATTGGCCCTTTTAATCGCGTATGCTCGCGAAGATACGTTCCTCGCCTGTTACGTTGAAAAGCCTTCCCCCGAAAAACCGACGCTAGAGCCACCACGCGACCAATCGACGAATAAAAAAATGAGTGGGGATCAGATAAACGGCTTTAAGAGCCGAAATAACAAGTCTTTCGTGGAAACACACGTGGGGAACTCATATGTGAGGGGCGAAGAATGGAGAAGGGGTGGCGGGAACACCACCTGCGTTCGGAAATATCGATCCGCCGTCGCGTATAAGGAAAAATCGAGTGAAATGGGAACGTCCTAAATGCGGCCAAATAACGAAGGATTGCCATTAAGACAAACTTCGTTTCTCAAATGAGGAAATCGAAAATTTTCCCATTTGTGAGTTGGGAAAGTGAGTCTTCCGTCGCTATGGATCAAAAGAGGGAAATGTTTTTCTAAGAAAACTGTTCTTCCGAATGATAACAGGGGCACGAAATATTTATATTTAATGAGAGCTTAATTAGCGGGTATAACAAGCACGGATGTAAACAAAAGATTTCCTCATCAATTGGATTCTCTTTCGCAATAAAAAACGTGAATGAAAGAGAGAAAAAATAACGCTTTTTAGCGGAATAACATTTTGTGTGATTTGAAAATGATCTCCGATCGAATTTCACTTTCAGTCTTTCCTCTGTAATTTAATTTGTTCACTATTTAATCAAGTTATAAAATTACTGGTGAGCTACTATACTGGAAATACTATTGCCCTGTTAGAAAACTCAAGAGCAATTGCTCAATTTCTAATACTCGAAAGATGAGTAAAAAATGTGGCAAAAACAAATCTAGCTTCAGAAATGTCCCTAATAACCTAAGCGCCAAAATGTATGGAAAATATGGTTTAGCAAAGACCTATTACATCTTAATTATACACGAAGAGCATAAGAGAATTCTACCGAAAACTAAAAAATAAATTAATTTCAGATCCAGCAGATATTTTTGAACCACCTTCAGGATCAATGTATCTTGCCAACCTAACTTTATTTATAGATTTCGACTAAAAAGTATGAGCTGTAATTTGAAGGCAAAAATTTTAATTTCAAAAATTAAATTGAACTGGTATCATATCCTTAATTAATTACTTGTATAATGGTAACTTATAAATATAAAAGAATATAATCCGTCGTTAAATTATAATAAATCTTTCCGCTAAGTATCTTTTACACTTGTAAGTACTCGCATTCCTGTTGTGTAATAACTTCTACGGATGATTATCTCATTTGAGATTTACCATGACTCTCATAGATAAGCTAAGGAATGAATCGTTCGAAATTTCCCACTTCCATTGAAAGTGATCCTCTGGAGAAATGAGTTAATCTCGAATGAGAAAATCGTCGCTTCTTCGCTAAGTTTGTCTATTCATCGTGTGACGGGAATCCGTAGCAACGCCCAACTATTAGTCGCGATGTACATCCACTTACAGTCTTCTTTTAGGAGGGGCAATATACGAGAATTGTCGTGCGATTTTGATAGGACTCCATTACATTATTGGCTGAACATTTTAATACTGTTATTGGAAGTACTATTTTACTATTATTGCAAAATAATCTTTTCGTCATTCCTTATAGAAATCTGATTTCTTTTGACTAATAAATTTAAAATATTTCTGCAAATCTGGAAAATGAATTTCCTTTCTGCTAAATACACTTACATTTTATATCTTTCTAGCGTAAAAATCTTAAATACTACAACTACCATCCTCGAAGTGTGGAAAGTGGAACACGGAACTTCTATCCTTGACAAAGCACCAGGAAGCAATTATCTTCATGTAATTTTGATAATTAATCAAACTTCATGATCCACTAAGTATTAAATAATCGATGATAAAATGAATGGTACTTATTATTCTAGAGTAAACGTACTTTTGAGCCAAAAGCCGATCATCGGAATTTCCGTCCACGTGTCGTTTGAGGGACTTTGAAGGCGGACATTTTAGTGTTCTTCCTCTATAAGTGGCTATCGAATGAAGGTCCATCGTTGGATGTGGAAATTAAGTTATCGATTAATACTATAAAAAAACAGATTGAAGGAAATTATATAATGGACAGCTTGATAGTAAGCCAATTTATTAGAAGCTAAGAGGTTCCAAACTGATTTTAAGGTATATTACACTCTCTAGTATTAGAGTTGGAATACCCTAGCAACATAAAAATCTCTTATACATTGATTTACCAATAATTTAATTTCGTTTTTAATTCACAACCTCAAATGGCTAAATTAAGACCTCGAAAGTAATGTAAACGGAAGATAATGCTTTCTAGGCTGACTGGGATTTTTGTTAATAGCTTTGGTAAAAGATTTTAGGAAGTATACAGGATTTTATAAAACACATTCATAAGATATCATTTACAAAATGAAGTGAAATATTACGTGCCATACATTCTCTATATATATTCTTCTACCCTGAAAATTAGTATAAAAAAGATCAGTTAATACGACTGAAGAAAGTAAAACAATAAGTACATATGGGAAAAGACATATCCTGAAGCAGTTCTTTTCATTATATAATTAAATATAAAACGCCCATTCCTAATCTGACATACATATTGAGAGCCGTAGTTTGCTCCAGAAAGTATGACATAAATCCGAATTCTTGAGACACATACCTTAAAACGGGAGCAGAGAGTGGCAAAATGAGCAAACAGCTAACGGCTTCTTTAACAACGGACACATCAAACTGCGGCTCCACAATCACAGCCTAAGACTGCCGAAAGCAGCTCTGTAATTATTACGTAACATGGGGAAGCAAATAAGTAGGATTAACCCCCTGAAAAGGGTCACACGGCGACAGAACGTGCGTTTTTTCCGATAGAGTGCGTCCCTTTACGGTTTGCGTCCACACATCGCCGCCGGCGGTTCTTATGCGAAAGTGAAAAGATGAGAAGCTGTTTCAGTAAAAGTTACATAGTAGATTTAACCATCTCATTCCAATTGATTTTTCATCACAATTGATTGACTCATAATCTATTTTACTTTACTGAGTTTTCCTTGACAACCGTCGATGCTTATATTTTTAGAACTAGAAATTCAATTACGTTAACGTTCTGTTTAAAAAATTAACCTTCTCTAGCGCGAGGCCAACTATGTGATAATGAAACTATTTTACTGAAAATAAAAGAGAACATAATGTTGATTATTTTTAACTATGAGTTCGAGTAGATGAAATAGGAGAAGAAAAGTTTTTTGGTTTAATTTTAATCGATTATTATTGGTAACGACGATGTATTACAATATTGTTTAAAAAATATCTTGTACGAGCGACAAGAAAAGTTTTCGTAGATAAATAGATACGTATAGTCTTAGATAATTTTGATAAAAGTGCGATATTTCTAATGCTAGTCTTTAGCAAAAGAAGCATCCTCTTGATTCTTTAAAAATTGTAGAAAATTACATCGCGAAATTATCCTTCCAGAATTTGAGAAAATCAATACGAATTTTTAAATCTGTATATTTCTTCATATTAATCTACATTTATGAATTCATCAACATGATTTTATGAAATCGCAATCTTGACATGGATATCATATAACTCATCAAACCCAACGGTATTAATATATTCAAGTAAATTTACGGAAGTAAGACAAAAACTATTACAAAAGAATAAGTTTATTTTTCACACTACAATCAATCGTTGTGATTGAAATTCTATTCCGGCGGACAACCCATCAAAACGTCCTTGATGTAAAAAATGTAGGCCAACCTCATATGGATAGAGAATCCACTGTTACGTAATGATTGAAAAACTCGATTGTATATACATGCATTTCAGAACAAGAGTACATGCAAATTCTTCAACATATTTATAAAAACTATATAACACGTTAATGAAATAAACACATTCCTAAATCGATGAAGCAAATCATTAAACCCGTACGTAATATAAGTTCATATTTCGGTTCGGAATACGCTATCGAAAACGGCGAACAATATTTATATTAGCACCCGTTATCGGCTCATGTGCTTTGTAGAATGTCTGCACCTCCGTCCGATGTATTAAGGCCAATAATTGCTTCAATTTTTTTCCTCCAGAGCACGTCTCTTCAGAAGGGAGGTGGGGAACTTTGGGAAAAAAACTTAATGAGGTCGATTGTACGAGATCATAATGAGTGGAGAAAGATTTGCGCTGGGCCTGGTTTTATATAAACGCGAGACAATAAAAGAGACGTGTTTTTTTGCAAGGGAGCATTATATATTGTGGGCCGATCAAAAAATTTTAAAACGTTTAGCGATGAGTGAGGACTTTAGAAGCGGCTTTAAAAACCTTTGCAGGGGATCGGCCTACTTACTTCCCTCTTTATGATTTGCCCTTCTCCTTTCCCAGCAGTTCCAGTCGCCTTCTTTCATCTCACTTCCCTCTTCATCACTCTCTTTCCATAGTCACGCGCTTCTCCGTCACATAATCGTTTAACAAATCAGAACTTCAATAGACGCCATCATACACGTTTTTACACCTCCGACTCACTCTTTAAAGTGCTCATATTTAACCCATTTGCGCATATTCTTAAGGTGATTACGGTCATTTATCATTATCTATCGCAAGGTATGGGATATGATCTTACCCCTTCTCTTCCTGATATGCAAACGTAACATACATTAAAGACTTCAGATTTTGTTCTGCATCTTCTTCCCCCATTATGAGCTCAACTTCACTGATAATTTTATTGCATTTTTCTTTATCTTCGTATAGTTTAACATCTCCTTCCTTTGCATTTATATTCTTCTCTCCTCGTTACAAGATTACGTAAACCGATATAATGATAAGAAATTTCTAATAACTTCCTCCTTTCCACCATAAAATTCACCTTCTACTCATAACCTTACGTTTAAAAATGTCAGGATCACCTTATCATTACATGTATTCAATATGAAAATGCAAAGTTCTTTTAAGGACATTACCAATGGTTACAGGAGCACTAAATAATTCTTCAATCATCCGTATTTCTTGATACCATTTTTTTCTTATCCTTTAAATTACATAAACATATTAAAAACCTAATGTATAAATCTTTGAATATTAATTTATATTTGAGGGAATACTAGATTTACAGTATAGATATCTTTCGATAGTTAATGACTCATGTTAAAGTTAATATGAATGGTTACCTAAATAAAACCTTCATCCTAGTTCCTAAAATTTCTCATCTCCTAACCTTTACTTTGACACAGATTATCGCGAATTCAAGGACAAATAAAAATCCGTTCGGAAATAAAGCCTCTTATCTATTGGCCACTTAACATAGTACTCAAGTCTTATAACGGCGCCTCTTTATTGCATGTCTTTTACCGCCACAAGAAAGAATGACAAAATGGCCGAAATAGGGAAGGAACAAAAAGAGATAGCCAAAAAGTCGATGGGAAGACATGAAGCTATTTAGAGTTTTTTTTTCAAAACCTGCCGATCACTTGCATTCAGCCTTCGGAAGATTTTTTATTTTGGCCTGACATTAAACGAAGAAAAGAAACAGCAGAAGAGGAACAAGGAAAGGGTGGGCAGAAGACTTCGTCAAGGTCAAGTCCTTGAGTCACCCAACACGATGACGAGATAGGTGAATGGTAAGGTGTGCATAGTATATAAAGAATAATCCAATATCAAGATATTGATACAGAAGATGATGTCAATCATCAATTAAATATTTAAATTTAAAATGAATCCGTATTGCACTGATAAATTAGCTTTCTTTTATATCGATGAGTCATTCGATCGTGCACATTATCCTCAAAGATAATTGCTCAACCTAATAGCAAATTCAAGTTTCAAGACAAGTGTCAACAAGTATTCTTTTTAATTAGACGCTAGAATTCTAATCACCTCCTTAATTTTGTTCAGTTAATTTTCGATTCATTAGCTACGTTATATATTCCAGATACGTTTATCTTGTCTGATTTTTAATTTTTATGGAATTTCATGCAATGAAAAATGCTTGATTATATTAGTAAGGTAACTGAGGTCTATTTTGTCTTTGAGGAAATAAATTCAAATGTAATATAATGAAAGAAAGTGTAGCATTAAATAATTGAACTAATTAAACAGAAATGATTCATGAAGGCCTTACATGTATTAAGCTGCTATGAATAACCTGTAGAAACCATACACTTTCCAAACATTTTTAATATTCATGTTACTTAACGAATGAAATTTATTTACATTATATAATTAAGCATAAGAAGTATAATTCACATGTTGCCCCTATTGATGTTGTATGTAAGACATATATGCAATCAAAAATTACTTTTTCGCATTCAGCTTTTAACTACTTCTTGGGAATATATTTGGGTGTTGTACGATAAGAGACTTACTATAACTTAGGAAATGCTCTTTATGTAATAATCTCACTACAAATATAAATAAAAAAATTAAATATGAATTTTAGCTCCAATGTCAGAAAAATCGGAATTTGAAAAAAGCTGATAAGTTTTTAGTTAAATCTCATTTCACCTGAACACTATACATTCATCCAACAATGAAGGAAAAATAAAGCTTCCTCTTCAAAATCATATCTTTTTGCTGCAAATATTCTCTGCGATAACCTTAAAAAGCTTTCCTGATTTTTAAAACAATATTTGATTTCCTAACACTTTTGATTATTGAATTTACCATCATATACCATATGTTTATTCATAATAAAAGTATGAGAAAATATAATATGAATCAGAATTTTAAACTATGGTCTTCGTTTTCCACTTTATTTTTGTGGATATTTTCGCTTTTTAAAATTTAATTTAAAACAAACATTTTCACTGAAAACGAGCCAACCCATTTCTATTTAAGAATCAGGTGACATTCTTCAAAATCACACGTATAACAGACGAAAGAATGGACGGAGACAAAGTCATGCGAAACCACGAGTCTACTTTTCGGGATGGAAATCATTCTAGGAAATAAAAGAAAAGGTTCGGACGTAAAAAAATTCCTCGGTGGTCCGAGACATGGTCTGGAGGGCGTCGGGCAAGATGCCTATGGACAGAAACACCGTTGATGAGAAAGGGAGGATGGATATGGGTGGATTTTGAGCAGGAATTGGAAAGGAATGAGGGTTTTGAAAAAAGGTCTTAAGGAGGCACATGTCGTAAAATGAATGGAAAAGTCATTGTGGGAGGTTGTGGCATTCTGCCGCAGGAGCACAATGTGGTCATGAAGAGCCTTCCACTTCTTGAAGATCCACTCGCCCGGGACGAATAGACGTAGAAGAAGGAACAAAAGGGAACTTGTGCATGTGGTAATATAGTATTTACTTTCCTCTTTTGTTTAGCATCTGTGGGATGTTTGTTAAGTTATTAGGCCCTCCTTGAAGGGAAGCAGCTTGGCACTGGAACAGAGGAGGTTCGGTGCATTTTTAATATCTTGAGGTTACATAAGAAACGGTTCTCGTCTGCAGGAAAGGGGATGTCATAATGAGCATATTAAATGACTCGATCTATTTGGAAACACTGCAAGACCGCCATCTCTAAATAAAGTACGAGTACGTGCGATGCTAGACACGATTTGGGAAACTCAATATAACAAAGGAAGTTACGTCATAGTATTACTACGTCTGCCTTGTATTGCAATCGAATTCTTTATGCAATTCTAGTATCAATATTGTCTAATACTGGAAGGTACATTGAAGGATTAATTTCAAAATATTTGGGATTGTTTATTACTATTATCGCATTTTAGACTCTAATTGGATCACGCAAAGCGTTTTGAGTTTTATCTTCAATTTTTCTTTCTTATCTACCTGTCTCATCTCATTATTTCCTCGTGTATAATTATCTTCTTCTTCCACTTTTTGTCTTTCTTCCACTTTTTCTCTGGTTTCCTTACGATTTCTATTTCTAATATTCTATTCCATTTTTATACTTTATTTATATACATTTCCACTACTTCAGTTTAATTAAAACGTATTTTCTTTTCTGAGTTAAGTAATATAATTAATTCTACATCATTTATTTAAATGGGTTATTAACACTTAATTCGCGAGAATTCAATTTAATTCTTTCACTGGCTGACGACTGATACAGATGCTTCGTATTTCTAGTTCGAAATTGCCATTGAGCTTATTTCTAATGAGGGATGGTTATGCATGAAATCTGTTATATTTTAAGAAATTTAGGAATAATAATTTGTAATATTACTTAAATACCAATTAAATTTTGGGATAGATATCTAATGCTCCAAACGAAAACAAAATGTATGTGTTTACATGTGTATTAAATTTTCTAGATTTACAAAATTTATTATATTAACAAACTAAGAGATTTTAACGATTATATGAATTTATCGAAATAATCGTTGCAAAATTTCCAAAATTATAACCCGGATGTTTAGCTTAAAGATGCCTATGAAAAACGAGTACCTAATTTCACTCGATTAATATGTAATCAATACATATTCAATGGGAATTTATGTTTATGAATATATAAAGCCAATAACATCTGCGTAAAGACTTAAATTGCAAAATTAAAGAGAATTAGGTTGACTGAAGATGTTGAAAATGACAAAAGGATTAATGAGGTTGGGTCAGAGTTGATAGATTTGTGTTTAAGGCAGATGGGTGAAAGCATGTAACTTCCCACTGTCTCATTTAGGGAATCCATCTTCCTAATAATGAGAACGTCTCCCTCCAAAACAATCATTAAAGGAGAGCTCTGTTGCAGTCGAAATTATGAATGGAGACGATATGGAGGCTGAGTCTGAATGCTTCGCGGGATGAGTGCCTTCGAAATTTGATTGAAACAAGTTTTGTATCACTCATTCGAGCTATTTTTGAAGATATTTAGGTAATTCATCCTAGTGACTGACTCAGCGTATGGTTTAGAATTTAAGGTAGAGTAATTAAAGTCACTTCTATTAATAATCTCCATAGATTTAGAGAAAATATTGTGTTTATTACGCAACGCAATGTATACTCAAACGAAAAACTATCGTATTGCAAGCGCCTCTACTTTTACAAATTCATGTGGAAATATCAACATTACTCTCTAAGTTTCTTAAATGATATATTTTTCACAATTTTCATGTAAATGAGGAATTATTGAATGTAAATTCTGTAAGAATAGTGGGTTAATTTCCGTTCATAATTGCAAATACTTGATTTTCTTATTCTAGAAATATTAAAATTTGAAAAGACAAGACATCCTCAGACCTTCATTACAAACATCTAATTACTAATTTATGCTTAAATAGATTTAAAAATAATTGAAAATATTCCAAAATACGATACAATTCAATAAATTCCAACTGTAATAAACTAAACCTTTCTTTTAAATAAATACATTTTTGTCCTAGGCCGAACTTCGATAAGGTATAATACATTCACCTTTTTCAGATACGCATTACCTCAGTTTACTTCTGAAATTAGCTTCTCGTGTATCTTCGAAATGTTCTGATCTCATATTGTTTCCCGTATCTCTGTTTTCATTGTTTCTAATAAGAACATAGTGCTGTGGGGACATCAAAGAAAAGAATGTATATGCAGCTTATAACCTTTCTATGGCTTTTTTACCCATAAAATGCTCCAACCTCAAGGCTCCGGATGATTCTCATAAGATCAAAGGCAACGTTTATACTCCTTAAACATGTGATGATGAACGGAAGATTTGAGTGGATGGTTGAGAAGGGGAAATGTTCATTCGTATCCAGAAGATGGAATCCATTTCATCTCTCAGCAGGAGAGGTAATATAGATTCATTTGTTATGAAACCCCTCCTAGTCGATGAATACCATTGCACTGACAAAGACGGTGTATACTGCAACAAGTTAGCTTTGCAGACATCAGCACAATGCAATGAATTGCTCTGATTTTGAACAAACGAAGGCACGAGCCAACAATTCTCATTGTGTTCTACCTCACCCTAAAACGTGTTCTAAAAAAGTGCTCTCTTCACATATTAACATTGCAATTATGTATTTTCTTAAGAGAGAGAAGATAAATTGAATATTCTAAATATAATATCCTATAATATTTGTATTTATAACTTTGTTACTATGAAATTGTGATATTTATACCATCTAAATTATAAAAAATATCAGAGTTATCACAAAATGAATTGCAACGTTCTAATACAATTCCGCTTTACGGTACTAATTTAATAGTTACATCTAAGTATTATAGTAAAATGATTAGTATCTTTGATTAGTATCTTCTCTTTATGTATGATAAATCGATTTTAAAAACGACAGAGTAACATTCATTTTACGTGATTTTTTCATTTTGTACTAACCACATCAAATATGTAATGTATGTAAGATCGAACAACTAAGAAAGAATTAACGGAATATTTTCAGTGCATAATATAGGGGAATAGATCACCCAAAAAAATGCAAACAATATGAAGAGATTAGGGAGAACTTTACGTGAATGGCTGGAACATTACTAGGTTTTTAAGAGACGAGTAACGTCGGAATCAGGACTCGAACCTGGGACTCCAAAAACTCCTTACATCCATCAGCTAAAAATCATCGGGGATGAAAGTTATAATATATTTTCAAATCCTCAATTTTTTAACTCTCATAAGGTTAATTTGTTGACATGGGATGGAATAGATTGATGAAATAGTAATTTAAGGATTTGAAGAAATTATGTGACTCTGTTTAGTAGAATTTATGAATCCAAAGAGAAGATATAAAATATTAATTGAACTAATGGTCTCATATTAAACCTTGCTCGTAGTAATCAGGACTATTCTGGTAATAATAAACTAAATATTCCAAAATATTTTCTCTTTTAAAAATTCTATGTAATATTTACTCATTCATTGAAATGAAGAAATTAAATCTAGCTAAATTAAATGCATTCGAAGGCCTTCAAAAATAATGGTTTGGAAATGTTTGTATCTGAAATTCAAAGCAATAAAGAAAGGAGAGGTCATTACGTAAGGAAATAATAATAAACTTCGAATACGGAACATAAGTATTACTAAGATAAGAGTAGAACGTTATCGGGATGTATAGTAGAATGCGTCCTTGGAGGAGGCGAAATTCAACAATCTAGGTTCCACATAAAGTTCCCTTGTGCGCATCCCAAAAAAAGGACTCCATGGAGACAAAAAATAGCAACGCGGAGTCGATAGCTGTTCCGCAACGGTTATCACGACACAATGCGCGTTCTCAAGAAAACGACTGCATCCCCGTCTGCATAATATCACTCCTTTTAAAAGCGTTGATGCTCACTTTCTTGTTTTGATTCGTTAAACTCATGTGCCGCAATTACGTCTCGGAAAAGAAATAATAATTTCTCTCGTAAAAAACTTTTCGGCTGAGGGTCTGCGTAGAGATGCAGAGATCGAAGTAAAAACATCGGGACTTTGCCGCATCTCTCAGAGGCGAACGAGAGGCTATTACCACACACCCGACGCGAACACCGGCTAAACACGAGCTATAAACAAAAATGTTCCCGCCATCTTGAAAGGCGGTTGATTGCTCTTGAAGGCTGATCGTATCTGCAGCTCGAATCTATTTCTTACTCACAGAACCAATGAGAAATGCTTTTCACTTTACAGAAAATAAACTTATTAACTCACTAGAGAAGGGTCGTTCTAAGTACTAAGATTATTTTTCATGATAATTACATCTTTATTATTCTCTTCATCTTTAAAAATACTCGAATGCTATTCAATTTAAAATTTACGGGCATCCTGCCCATTTTGGGTGGTACAATATAAATTATCTCGCTTTAGTTGAAAAAAACATACGTCAAATTGCCCTCAAAATATATTCTTATGTTAAATAAATGAATTGCATTCTAATTTAGAAAAAAATATCAGTAGAACCATTATTAAATGTGAACTGGTGATCTTAACCATAGTTCACGTAAAATAGAAATGTGACATTATATTGCATTTCCTTTCATCTACGATACACTTAATCATTTCACCATTATTTAACATACATTATCTATTTGAAAATATTTAAATGACAAGTACTGATCTTTCCGCATTTAGAATTATAGATCTGTTTAGTGTCGTTATAGCTTACGATCCGAGTACAATTCTGCAGGAATTCTAAGTTTAGAAATCATGCAATCGTAGCATATTGCAATACAAAACGAAGGACAGAAAAGAAGAACACTGGAAAAGACTCATTCTTCTACAGACAAAACCTCTCTTCTCAGACAACAATAGCATTTGGTCAAAACAAAAAAGAAACGGCAGGCGGTGAACGACATCAAGACGAGTGAAAGAGAAAGATCATCTCCTGTTCCTCTTTCATCTCCGTCTTCATATCCCACTATAGAAAACAATGGTAATTACGAACTCAAGAGCCCTCCAAAAAACGTCTGGAATCTAGAAAGGGAAAGGGGGCACGAGTGATAAAAAAATACGCTATGGTGCACACGGCCCTGTTTCTAGATACATATTTCGGACATGCGGAGAGTAACATTAGGAAAATGACATGCGGTAGAGAAATACTTCTTTCTTTGTTAATGACTTGAAAAGCCCTTGTATTCCAGTCTCATACAGATATGTGGCATACATTCACCACGCTACTATGAGGGAAGAACGAATTATTTTTCTTTTCAAAATCGGCAGTAATTTAAAAAGCCTAATTTTAGTTTTCCGACCTAAAAACACCTAGAATTACTTCAAGTAAAATTACTATCAATGCTTACGAATAGCAGGCCTTGAAATTTAAATAATAGTTCAGAGCTTATCTTAATATTATTTATATGATGTATCCAATTAGTCCAATTATATAATTCCCATTACACTGTTCAGTTATATCCTTAATTCTTAGTGACGGACTGCAAAAAATCTTAATTTGCTTTCCCTTCTGTAATTTACGAATAAAAAAGATATAAGAACAACCTTTCTATAAATTACTCATTTGATGCCTTTGAGAATAATATAACCATGCGCCTTTATAATTTTATAATTGAGCTTAGTGAATATTATATAAATTTCATTGAATTTTTCACATTAAATCTTAAATTTCTTAAGTAAGACAAAGTATATTCATTGTATATATTGCATAAGATAAATGAGCTATCATTGTAGCCCTGGACCCCCTATTTTAGTTTATTTATCCATTGATCGATAAACTGTTTGTAAATAGACTCCGATATAGGTTTTACATCACTAATATCAACAAATATGAATTTTTTGCCCTTCTCGATCTATATATATAAATATATATCAGAGAATAGGGGCTTTACAAATTGTAGTGACAGCGAATCTTATAACATTATTCCTAAATTAATTAAAACTACTCGAAATTATTCAATTCATTTCTGAACTATATACTCAATTCCTAATACAAGATTAAGAATAAATTTGTTAATTTAATCGAGAAATACCTCAAAATCTTATTGAAAAAGAATAACTGTTTTTTGATTCAAATTTAAAATTGAAGTACAAAATAAATAATCAATGAATCACTCTTGATTTATTTCATTGCATTTTCACGTGAAACAACACAAATCGGGAATCCTAATCAAGGATCTTTCTTTCAAAGTTAAATAAACTATCATAATCTTCAAAATCACAAGGGTTTTTGCCCTCTCTAATCAGTTTTAGTACCCTTCCTTACTGAACATCATAGTGAAGATTTCAGCCAGATCATAATTTTTTTCATAAATTAACGAATCCCGGGGAATCGTCTAATCTATTTCTGTTCTACTCCTTTTGGTAGATTTGAATAACAGTTTCCAAGGCCATCTCTTTCCGATTTTCTTATCATCAAACGTATGACTTGCTGCCATTCCAGAATGTAACACGAGATTCGATTTAATGAGGTCCTGCAATACGAACCCAAGAGACGCTGAAACTACGATTCCATCCGAACTCCGTATCAGCCCTTCTCCCTTAGGAACGGTGATACATACTTTTCAAACCTCTAGTTAACGATTTACCATTTTACATATTTTTACAAGATCAAACACTTCCATGCATGATCACGAACTCTATCTGTCAAGTATCCTGGTGCTTATGCTACAAAAATTCATTAATGCATTGCGGGTTGTCTAAGATTGGGGCGCCATTTCATTAAACGCATATGTGGAAAAAGCGTGTTGATATCAGGAGCATTTACCTTGAACATATACGATTAATTGTAGTAAATGTTCTTTGTAATTACAAATTGTAATAAATTATACAAACAGTGTTTGTAGCCCTTTTTGATTATGTAATACACTGCCAAAAGATCGTTAATGTCACTATCGTAATATCATTAATATTCCCTTTATATATAATATAAATTTTAATATAATGATTCCCCATATAATATTTTTGCAAAAACACTATCTTCCTATTTTATACAGTAATTTTTTTATTCAATAGACTTAAAGAACGACAAAATTCTAGATTAGTTTACCTTTACAACTATATGCATATGGGATACATTTTCCTCACACCTCTAGAATCGTACCATCAGTGATAAGTATTAATAAGATAGATACATTCAAAAATATAATTTTTGCATTAGATTTTGTAGCCTCGATATTTTTTGGGGGTGGTCCTCTCGAATAGGGTGAAAGCCAGGCTGAGTAGCTACTTCATGTATTTTTCCCCTCGTAAGTAATGAACACGAAGTGGCCAGGTGGCTACATGTAGTCTTAACAGAAATAAACTAATACAGCTTTAATCCTGAATGAGAATCAGAATAAAGAAACTGTACAATATTAATTTCTATTTTTTCAATAAATAATTATTAAGGGATTTTTTGCGTAGGATCAAACCTTATCACATGTCCACGAATGTACACATGACTCAAAATTAATTATGTGGATATAAAATTCTAAAACATTAAATGGATAGAGAATAGAGTTTCGATTTATATAGCCGTAGTAGGTTTCGCTTAACCCGTTCTCTCTGAACAGCGCCTCTGGAGTAGCAGTTTCATCATAGCGTGAGCAGACATCTTAAAGCCGAACACAAGTTATAAGAACCAGAATTCTATCTATAATTAGGATCGGTAGAAAAAAATACCTTAAAAATTATTCAGTTTGTTACTTCTTTACGTAATAGAGCAATAGATAAGCCTTTTACTGTGTATGCTCAATTTCCAGTATAAGGAAATATATACAACTACTTTTCCTTTTTACACAAAAGAGTTATAATTCACATAAAATATTTTATATTATCCGTGTTTGATTAATCATTTAAATTAATATACATAGTTGAAGAGCAAGAAAAAAAATAAAAAATGATAATATTCTTTTCGAAAAAACCTTCTACGTATAGAATCGTTACATTTCCCAATAATTTACTATCATGTAATGAGAGCAGCAGAAATTTTCCATGGAAACCGACCCAAAAATCTCCCGTATAACTCGTCCCCAATTCCCTGTGACGCATGCGTCGATTGCAGAGCCCTCTTTGCGCAACTCTCCCAAACGTTAAAAAAAGAAGCACGCCGATCGGCAATAATAACTTGCGAAAGTTATCGATGTGTTTAGCGATTTCGCAAACAGCTAGTGTGGACCTAAAGGCATCGAGTAGCCATTAACACACAGGATGACTATATATAGAACGTAGGCGACCATGTTCCAATATGGAAAGCCATATGGTGAAGATCGGCTTTGGGTTTTGAAAGATTTTGCGGATCACGATAACGACCTCTTTTCTATTCTTTTAACACTTTAGAGAATAAATTATCCTCTTTCGTTGGAATGAGATCAGAAACTCAAAGAACAGCTGTGAAAGAAAAAATTACATTCGTTGATTACGTGAATTCCGTATTTTATTACCCATCAATCTGTGTCTCTATTAAATTTCAAATGTCATAAACACAATATTTAAGATCTAAGTTCACTTCAACTCCTGAATTTTAAGTTCTTGTTGGTAATGATATGACGTTCAATGCTATCTAATAAAATAACTTCAGGAAGACGTAAAAATCTCGTTTGTGGTATATAGCTTGATGAAGAATGCTAGTGATTTTTATAAGATATTCCAGAAAATATCTGATAATTTGTTTTCTAGAAAGAAAAAGTTATGGATATAAAATAGATCTACAGAAGATTATGCCCAATTTTAATCAACTTTTATAGATCCAGAATCAGATATGATAAATGTCTTTATTTTACAAACTTATAACTTTTAAAATATTATATACTATTCTATTTTCTGTTTGGGTTCTGCGCCTGTATTATTAAATTCGGCGTTTTTTTCAATATGCATTTCCTATTTTTCGGTCGCTTTTCCTATCCTAGATCAATTTAATCAAACCCGTTCCTGTAGAAATGAAATTGTCCATTTACTTGTAAATTATAGTTCTTTATGTTTCTTAACACAAAAATAAGATAGAAATTCTATCTCATAGGGTTGAGATCTGTAATTATTATTATACACTGAAAATTTGTCGTAAATACTAGATTATACATGAATACTTAAATCAGTATAATACATGAAGATGTCATAATGAGCGCTTGGACATTTTATTCCCTTTGACATGCACTAGATATCTTTAGAAAGCAAAGCCCTCTATTATTTAGTGCTTGGATTTGAAAATAATAGATTAAAAGATCGGGAAAAGAAGAAAAAATTGCAGGTGGTAATTGATATTAGACTAAGTGATACGACCACCATATTACTTGCTCCACAAGTGGCCGATAGTTCACCATATCTGACCACCAAAAGCAATCGATAAAGATTATGATTATCTCGGCCTCCCACTCACCTCCTGTTTTCCCTCATCCCAACAGCCGTTTATCTTTTTTTTACCGAGACCATATCGTACCTGGATCTAGTCACAATAAGGGATCTTTCAATCAATTAATACGCCAATTTACTCGAGGAAAAGTATAGTACGGTGCACTACAGGCTTCCGTAATCAGTAATCTCTGGTCGTTTGGTGGGAATAAACCATTTTTCGATGGTGCCTCATCCGGTATGCTTTGATAAGATAATGCTCATAAAATTCACCATTGAAAACGCATAAAGTTCCGTAGATGTAAATGTTGTAAAATTGGAATTGCTACAATAATGAGATGTCAACTGAAGCCTTTATCTGTATCCAATAAGCATAAGAAGTTCCTAATATTTTGACTTAAAAGTTTTATCAGATGTATTTCATCCATAGCTACTATGTAGATTCTAGACCTAAAGCCATTCAATCCAAGCTAAGTACGAGTAATATTATTTCAAATTTCCGATGTGAATAGAAACTGTGGCTGATAAAAACACAATAATATATTCAAGTTTTCATCATTGTTTAGTTTTTCCCAACATTTAAGTTTCAGTAAATGGTGATCATTGGAAAAAATAATTTGTTACTGAAATTAATTTCAAAATCCACTGGTTAAGAGCATACAATTTTATAAATATAATAGGAGTCTTACAAAATTACTAATGTTATGTTAGTTACATAATTCGACTTCATCAGAGTCAATGCATATTAAACTCTCAATAATCATCAAATTATGTTAATAGTTTAACGATTCAAACAAACTTTATTTATCCTTAATCTTTAAAGCAATGTAGCCAAAAACGATAGTTTAATATTTAAAAGAATCCTTCTCATTCTTCAAAAATATTTTGCGGATAAATAACTCTTTCGTCTATCAATTCATTGCAAGATATTAGTCTTCCTCAAATTTATCTTGATTTACATCAGTACATACTTCCATTTCTACAATATACCACCGCAATACGTATTAGCTTGCGATACCACTTCCTATCATCTAAATCAGTATTTTATTCATCAATTCCAGTCGAGATAAGTGAAGTAATCAGATGACCAAGTTCGTGCAAAATTCAGGATATTTGGATATGTTTGTGAATAGTCATTCGCTATAATTATCACGTATTCCAATGAATACCCAAAAGGATTCCAATCGTGATTAATCAAACAACACCCATGTGCAGCTTATCAAAGATTCAACTTTACAATTCGTTAAATTGGAAGAGTAATTGAAGCTTCTATACTGCTATTACGTAATAGCTTTGTGATTAAAATTTGTAAAATTGCAATTAAATTTGCATATAATATACATGTTGATGATACGTCATAAATGAAAAACCTTAAATTCCTACGAATAACTCTTTCTAATCATAATGCGGCAAAAGAAGTTTAAAATCAAAGGGTGATGTTGTACTTCGAACGATGAGTAACAGACTAACCACATTCATATTTAAAACATATTAATCACATTCTCAATGCATTTTCCTTTCGAATCTAATTTTAAAAGTTTCTTCTCTTTGAGAATTATTTCGATTATTGCCTTCTAATAAATAATTAAAGTGATGATGTCCAGTAAATTATCGAATTTACATTTCAGAGGGATGAATTGCGTTTTAATCCAATTAAAATATACCTTTACTGCTAATTTAATCATCTAGTCTTTAATTTATCAATTGTATGCTGATTTTACAACGTAACGTAACCTTACGTAAGCACACGTAGAGTGCACGACTTCTGACGCGAGAGATGCATCCGGAACCACACTCGATCGATCCTTCCGATTTCGCTCGTGCGGTGGCACAAAACAAAACCTCTCTAACGACTCCAGCGACGATTTACAAAAGCGACAAACCGGCAAAAAAAAATCGCCCGAAAAAAAATGAAGGTAGAAGCGGCAACACCGAAAGCACTTGACGATTTTTTTTGCTCACTCTTCATCCTTTCCTCAGCTCGCCTCATTATTTCGCAATGCGTACGCAACTGGGGAAAATCCATCTCAATAGTTGACCCCTCTTGGCTCTATTATTCCGGGTCACAAAACCAACCTTTTTTACGGCTCCTTTTTAGATATGCGCCCCGCGCTCCCACACACGACTGGAATAAGGAACCACCACTTCATCATCCATTATCAAGGGCTTATGTCTTCCGACCAGGATAAACATTGGAGGCCTTTGGAGCATAAATAACACGCGGAACGTGACTTCTTCACACGTGCGTCCCCTTCACGTATTAGCAATCATCGGAATTCGGCCCTCGATTCGCGTGTATTTCAACTCCTTTTATTGCGACGGTCATTCTCAAAGAATCGCGATAGATCGTCACGCGTTTCATCCGATGGAAATCTCTCCCAAATTAATCCTTTTGGTGACAAGATTCCTCGTGAGGGATTTGCCACCACTTTCCATTAAAAATTACAACCCTCCCAAGACCGAGTTTACAACCTGGAGTAAGTCGTGTCTTCATATTGTCTTTCTCTCTTTTGTGGAAAGATATTTAGAAGTTTTTTTAGAACTTTGTTACATAAAATACTACGATCTTATTTTACATCTTTATTCAGTGATAAATTCGAATTTTTACGATCCTTACTTATTTTAAGTGAGCGACGTTGTTTTTGAGTTTAAGAATAAAGTGAAGCATGAAAAGTTGTATGCTGTCGCATATGTGGTTCTAGAGTAGAGGAATAACCAAGTAAAAAATATTTCTATGCGGAAAAGAAATGCTAAAAGAATCTATGTCGAGATTAAAATTTGAAGGAAAAAGTAGTAAACTACGCATTCTGCGCGGAAGTGAGGTAGCTATAAAAACTCTGGAAAATATGCATAAAGAGCTAAATTTTAAAGATTACATCATGAGGCATAAGATGATGTCATACTAGTTCAATGGGGGCATTAATTTCCATATTCTTCATTCAACTTAAAAACACGATTACCTCAATTCGCTAAATAGAGTAAAGTATCCTCTGTTTAATGAAGTTATTTCATGATCAAAGTTCGGGTAAAATTTACAAAAGCGTGATTTGATAAAACAGTCCTCAAATAAGAAATTTGCGGGAAAGATTAAACAAACGTAAATTGATTATAGGGCAGTATTAGTGACAAGTGTATACATGGACTTAATTTACACAATATTTATAACGCCTATGGTATAAACTAACATTAGAAAGAGTGCTGAAATAAATTACAAAAAATTATAAAAAAATATTTGATTGCTAGCTTTATGACTTTAGAGCAAATTAGCAATTCACTATTATTATTCATTCAGAATTGAGCTTAAAATTCATATTTACGTAAAAATAACAGTTGAAATGCTTGAACTAAAAGTAAGTGACTTGTGACTTATATTGGTCAAAGAATTACGAGGTACAAAACGATTTGGATGGAGCATTATATTGCCAAGGAATAAGTTGTTAAAAACTGAAGTGAGAGTATCTTGAAGTGCAAGTGTAGTGTAATTGTGAGTTATATATTTATAATTAGCTCTAATTTTATTCATTTCTTTAGAAACGTTAAATCCAGCCATTTTGCAAAAACTGCTGATTTTAGTAGCATAGACATTAATATCCGCATTGCGTAGTAAATAAAAAGTTAGTCCTTGTTATACAGTAAAGCTATATGAATACGAGTTATTTATGAACTTTCGATAATAAATTTTTTAATTGAAATTTCACTTTTTAGTATTTTACCTTGGCATTATGATGATTTTTTATGAACAATAAGTTCCTTCTACACATTTCCTCCGAAAGTTTATTTCATTCAATCTATTGTCTTTACTCTCAAGGATAAAGAGTACTGAGAGAAATCTAAATTGGATTCCCTTCGAAATGAGACATGTAATGTTAATGTGCCATTTAAATATACGTTACTTACATGAGAATATTGAGCCAAATTATATTTAACTTATTGTATATAACTTATTTCATATACTATAGTGAAAGGCTTGACTCGTAAAAATTGGGCGTTGAAATAATTTCGAAAATAATTAGAGGACATTGAATACGGTTGATGACAATTTTTGAAAGGAAAAATTACATCGCCAATCAGGAAGTATTACTTTTAATTTTTATTCTAAATTGCCTACGTTAATTTGATACATAAGATAAAAAATTAAAAGAAATACACCGGCGTTAGATATGACATATGTATGTATGACAAAACTGAATTAAATTTAACCTACCCTTAAAATGCTAGAGGTAAAATTATAGAAATAATTGTGGTAAAATCATTAAATTGCAAAATATAAAAAGAGGAAAAAATGAAAATAAAACGTATAAATTATTCGTAGTCAACGAAGTAAATACTAATTCGTGGACAATGAGGCAATTCCTACACGAAAGTTCTACATCCCTATCTCCACGCAGTTGTGAAACAGCAAATAATGGGCGAAAATAAAAACCTGTTCTTCAACTTGCGGAATAATCATTGCTTACAACTCCGACCTCCGTAAATGGAATTGCTTGTTATAAACCGAAGCCAAAATAAACAGTTGAAAACGTGCGCGCGTCTCGGATTGAACGTCACTTAGACGCGCCTCCGGCAGAGGACGCCTCTAAAATTTTTTTCCCGTCATCTCGCGCTTTTTTCCAAAGTCCCTTTGTGAGGCACAAGAGGGCGTTGAACCGGGATACAAAAAGAAAGAGATACATAAAAAGAGGCTGCTCGTTAACGGATGGACGTAAAGAATATGCCCTGGAGCCATGGGTTCGCGATTCGAATCTCGGTGGCTCGCAGAATCGCTGTGGAATAGACGTATTGTGAGAGATACACCTGACGATGACTTTCACTTGAGGATCATCAGAATGCGCCGCTTCGGCGTTTTTCAAAAGATCACGTGATCTCTCTCCATAGTGTCCGACTGTTGGGATGAAGGGCGGCGCGTTTCAATTGTTTGTGAAGAGCGATAAGAATAGATTCTCTCGAATTTATGATACTAATTACGCATATTATAGATACATATGAATAGATAAGTATTATCTAATAGAGACTATATTAACTCAGGAATCATATCTTTCTTTCCCTAGAAAAAAAGAAATATTTTACGTGCTGTAAACTCGATTAAAATTCGAATAATGAAGGTTTATAAGTAGCTTAAAACCTTTTAAAGAGTTGGGAAACCTAAAAATTCATTGTTCTAATATTAACGATTACATTTGTACTTCGTATATAAATACTTACATTACATTTTTTAAATATCGAATGCAAATATATCTACTAAAATTTAAAAGCAGATTATGAAACATACGCGAAGAGGTTCAACAAAAAACGCAACCTCTATTTATGTTTCATAATTTTGCCATTATGTCAAAGTTTGTGCTTTCCATGCTACGTAAAAAATTTAATCAATTCTACCGAGTAACACTGAATGCAAGGAATTGCCATTAGGAAATTATTCAATGAAATAAAGTCTGATCGACAAGGGCGAAAGTAGAGATTTTTAATGAAAGGATACCTCTATTGTATGTAGCATCCTTTCACAATTACGATGTACTTGTGATGACTTCATCATCTTTCTCATCATAGTTAGTAGTTCCTTCATCATAGTTGATCGTCCGTCTAAGAGCTCAACCACCTTTTATCCTTCGATAAAAGTCAGTCATAGAGTCAGATTATTAATATGTGAACAGAAAACAAAAAACTGATCTAATGACTATATCTATCGATGATCACGAATGATATAATATAATTCTTAGTAAACTAAAGACGTAAATAACTCCATTGTCTCTAAATAAAAGGATATTTTTTTGGCACGTGTGCAAATTAAGATTCTTACTACAATCTTTTGCCACATTTCATTTTTCTACTATTATACTAGGCTTTTAAGTCTTTTAAAATACGAAACAAATTCTAGAAAAAGGTAATAGATTGTACGCACTTTTACAGACGTTGCTTAAAAAAAATGTCTTTGAATGAAATAAACCCGGGAAGGATATTATACATTTATAATACATTTTTAAATTTTTTATGGACGAGAATTTATTGCTCTTTCTAAATAGTAGGTAACAAATCAAATCTGCGTGAAATATAAGCTTACCGCCTACTATGAGAAAGAAAATCAAGAAACGGGTTCTCCCAAGACGACAACTATCACGGGTTCGCTTCTTCTCAATCCTCGAATCAAAAAGGAGCAAGTTGACCTGAGTTATCAAAGCACAACCAAAAAAGACGCTAAAATAAGTCCTTTCGATGAAAAAAATAACTTTTTAGTGAACTAAAGAGTCGGCCCATTTCGTGAGTAATTAAACCAGAGAGTTATATGCATCGCTGCATTTTCCTCATGTCGTTTCTTCCGAAACCCATTAAGTCATAGCAGCGAATGATAAATAAGAAAGGATCCTCAATAAGGAAGAGGGTAAAGATAGCTGAGGTGAGGGGAGTGTTCTTGAGAGCGACTCTCATCCGAGTAGGTCACTCCAAACGCAGAGGTGGATTTATTGGAAGCAGAATGTGCGCCTGCGCCCACCGACTACGGTCGATTCAACTTCTACCCTTCGCCAACCGATCCTCTTTCAACACTTCGCGACTCCGAGAAAAGTTACGAACAGGTTCCGGGTTCGAGTCCCGGTCACTTCAGAAATCATTTTCAATTTTCTACTAAAATAGTTACATGCATCCAAATCTATCTCTTGCTTAAATGTAGTTTAATAAATAAATAATAACGAAGAAATATACTCCCTTTTCTTTATTTTAGTTTAATTTGATTCCCTATGATTTTCATAGTAATATAACTCAAAGATAAATTAAACTTATATTCTTAACCTAGTTACATGATATCTAGATGTCATACGAAACACTTAAAGTAATTTAATTTATATTCACTATTATTTTTTCGTTCTATTAGTATCGTGAAATTAAATTTTCATGGAAATAAATTCACATAAAATTAGTTATTAATTCCGTAAGATACCTTTATTTTATATCTCCTATTTCCTTTATTTTACATTAAATAAATCTTTGAAAAATTATATAATCTTTGATTGAGAAAATAACTTTCATTTTATTCTAATAGTTTATATTTTGATTATTTACAAATAAAATTATTTGCTATATAAAAGAGCTACTTTAAACGTACAAGTATTCGCTTGGAAGGAAATAAATAACCAAGAATTAAACCTCCTTTCAACTGTTTCCTTTTTAAATGCGCAAAACTTATTTTAAATCCTTACAAAGTACTCCATGTCCTAACTATTCTTCCTCTCTGTCTACTTAAAAGTCATAAAAAACCCATCCTTACCCACGTTCCTTCCACTTTATCGAAAAGTCCCTCCATTTTAAGAAGAAGGTAACCTTTCTCTTTCGCTTCTAATTTTTGCATCTCCATTTTCCGTCTATCACTCTCCTTCTGCACTCCCATTAACCCTCTCTCATATTCCTCAGAGGTATTTCCCTCCCAAAAAACCTCCTCTTGTAACCTTATTTCAGTCGTTTCCGGTTGATGAATCAGCTGCATGGATGAAAAACCATTTCCGTTCGAAGGGGAAAGAGTGGATATTGAGAGGGCCTCTATCGGCCGGGAAATAAATTTAAATGTTTATTTCGCCACTAACAGGTGAAACCGAGAACTTTTCACGTGTTTTTATTCGTCGATGTGTTCCTAGTTTCGTTGGGTGGAAATAGAAAATTTGTACGCGTTTTACTCATGAAATTTACTTAAAAACTTCGTAGCCTAGAAAATATTATTCTGAAGCAAATATTATAATTATAAGGAAAATTTATAAAAGTATGCAATAGTTTATTAGCAACAAGATCGGATTATAATCTTATTATATTTGAATGATTTTATATTTTAACTAATTCACACGTCCACTTAATTTTAAACTGACAGATGATATAATAAAAAATAGTAAATTTTATTTTTAATTTAAATAATAATAATTTTTTAAATCTTTAACTTCATTTCATTCTTACATTACAAAGGAGTAGCAAAATTCTAGAATTGGATATTCATACGGTGTAAAAGAATAAAAAAGATATAAAAGAAAAAATCGTAAATAATTGTGAATTTATGATTATGATTATTTTAGGATTATGTGAATAAATCATTCAACCACAGTTTTGGGTCTAATAATTTATATTCAATATCATATGTTTTTGTAACATTTAATATTTCGAGAATGTGAAATTACTCTGCAAATACTCTAAATTCGGCTACTTTGAAATAATGATATTAATTTGGAGAAAATAATTTTGAATAATTACTAGTAATCGTAAATAAAATTCCTTTAAATAAACCTTTGCGAATTCCATTTCGAACCAACAATATCAGATTAAAATGTAAGGATATTATACTCTATTTCTAATATAATTATAAGAATGTTCTTTTTTGTTAATTTAGACTCAAAAGTTAAAAATTCACTTATACTCTCCCAAATAATATAAAACATAATAAAATACATTTTATCAGATGAAATTGGACGACCTCTTGCAGATTTAGTAACGTTTTCAATTAGAGAGACTTGATTTAGACGTCTAGTTATTTATGGCATGAAAAAATGAGGATATATAAATTATGCCTTCGTATTCTGACATATATTTATGATGTGCTTCGATGTATATCTGAGACGGAAGGATTTAACGATTTTCGAAAGCCCTGAATATCGAATGATTCTCGGGATATCTCGAGTGAAGAAATGTGATATTCCTAATATTCGACATGTGGTTTTATTCGAGTTAAGACAGACTTATGGGAGTCTCCTCCGAAGTGACGTAAAAAAAATATATCTGATCAGTATTTATTACATGCGTGATAAAATGTATTACGAAACCGATAACTAGTAACAGAAAAATTATCCATTGCTTTACTTGTCGATTTCGATTCTTTTAATAGAATAATATGAAAATTTTATATAAAGATATTTGAGTGATCAAATAATTTAATCTTAGAAGTAGTTATCACTTAAACCAAAATTACGGTAAATTTTGTGATTACTGATAAAATATAAAACAATAATATAAAAAAATTAATACGTAGACAAGAATATCGAAATATCTAATTATCGAAAAGAGATACTGTACCATGGGATGAGGTCCAATAAACCGCTAAACATTGTTTATAATCCTTATTCCACGAGATATGCGCACTTTCACTTTTCACTCTGTACCTTTCGCTTTGAAATGTTTCTCTTCAATGAGAGCACTGTCATGCTTCACATACTTCGTCTTTGACTTCTTAAAATTCGAAACCTTTCCTCTTTTTTGACACGCCAAAGCATTGGAATAAGGTTTCCCCAGACTGCACAACTTTTCCCTCTATATTTAATTATCCCACTTCAAGCAATTCCAAGTTTGTATTTCTTACGTCCTTGGACGAAACATTATCGGGGAATCGACCATTGGAAGACAATTGGTAAGTGGGGCGATGTAAATCGATGCAAGAAGAAATGGGCAATCGATCACTGGGCAATGCAGAATCTTTGAAATAGGCCAAGGGGACAATTAAAATATATGTGTACTCTTTATGTAAGCATTAATATTCTAGCAATAAATGGGGCGTGGGAAAAATTAGCAATGCATTTTGATATATCTCTCCGCTTTGTTAAAACCGTACAACCGATTCAAACATGCCCAACCGTCGACTTTTTGATTGAACGATCAGAAAAGGAACTTTACAGTAATTTATTTATTTCTGTGCGTCTATCTTTATCTATATTAAGCTTCTTCGAGTACTTACAAAATTAATTTAGATTTTAGGAAGATATAATCATAAATCCCTAAAATAATTTCCAAGACTTTCGCTTTAAAATAAATGTGTATTTTATTTATCAAATCCGAATATTTTCTCCAAATACTTAAATTGTATGATAATTTTTCTTATAAATACTTCCTAATCTTAGACTCTAAGCAAGTGGTGTGTAATTACCGACCGTTTCAGGTTTCCATTCTGTCATAACCCCTGATAGAACATACGTATGTCTCTATCTATACGGAGATACAGTAATATCCTTGGTTAATACTTCTTTCATTTCCCACACTTTAATTGGCTCATAAATATTCTCCGCCTTAAAATACAAGTATATAAAACCCCTAGAAACCATTCTGAATAGAAATGCTAAAAATATATTAATCAAGAGTAAGAATGCTACAATATCCTTTTCTACACATTTCCAGTTCCTTGAGGTCTAGCATTTCAATGGCTAAATTTTCGGATAAGCACAACTAAAAATTAGGAATTAGAAAAAGAGGTTTTATCGGCTGATGATTTTTTAGGGCGTGGTAAGCTACTACAGTGTATGTTATAGCCAAAATTTTCAGAAAGTTGTTGAATGAAATTAATTGTCAAAAAGCACAGGGAATCAGATTTTGTACTTTCAAATATATTAAAATAAATAGTCGACGTTAAATTAAATTACAGTTAAGGATTTCATACTCATTTTTATCGCGCAAGTACAGCCTGACAAACCATTCCATTGCTTTGGATTTGCACACACTCACGGCTCATGCGTATCTCAGGACGAAGTGCTTGTAACCTCCCGACACCGCCTTCATCACCAAAAATAAAACACTCCCGATAAGTGGCGATATTATAGCTCATTACTATAAATCGATACTTAAAAAAAGGGCACCGAGTAAAAATAAAATCTCTCCATTCTCCCTTCTCGAGGAACTAAGGCTTCAGAAGTATTCTTATGCTTCAAAGTCCAGCTCCTCTGAAAATTTCCTTTTTTCCATCGCTCCTTCTTTAATCGCCGCTGGGGGTGTCCTACAACGTTAATGTTGTATTTTTTTAAGCTTCGGTCCGTGACCAAATGAGGATATCCCTTCCACTCAGGAATTGGCAACGTCGCATATTGATGCTGTCGAGTACTAGTGGAGCCTTGTCAAGAATCTTCAGGAAGGCCTGTCACCTGTTGCTCACTGGAAGGAAAACTCGATGCTACATTAGCATCGCCGCAGAAAATCCTCAGGGTTTAATGTTTAAGGTACCTCGAATAGCTGCAGCCTCGTCTAAGTACCTTCTGCGACTACTTCGACATCGTCCTTCAAGGAGACGGTTTAATTCCTTGGAAGTGCGCATGCGTGAATGCTTCGTGAGGGTTTCTCGGCACAGGCATTCGTAAAGCGCGCTTCGGCTGCGATTATCGCCTATTATGGCTTCCTTTCGGCGTGAATTTTCAATAAAAAAATATTTGCATCCCGTAGAGATTAAAAGACGACCTTGGGTTTGATTATGTCTCCTTACTACCTTCAAATATTCCAAAAATTTGATCGCTGAACGTGGATACTGTAACGATGCTACATTTTCGATCTTTAAACGTATTTTGTACGAGATATTTCTGATTTCAACTAAGATTTGTGGCTATATAAGATACTGAATATGAGATCGTTTAAATATTCGATTATAGATTTGGTTTCGCTCATAATTCCAAATTATTGCTTCGAAGTTGATAATTATTTACAATAAATAGCAGAAATTTTTAACTAAAAATCGTAAAATTGTTTGTAAAATAATGAAACTTTCATAAGAATAACTGAAGCTATAAATTACCTAAAACTTAGTTTATTATAAAATATTATAAAAAAGGTATATATAAATATAAAGGTGTAAGTCAATGGCATGTATTCTCATACATTAACGATTATTAAAAATGACTGCCAATAATATATTCCATATTTAATTATCTGAAATTCTCAATTTGGTTGTTGATTCAAGCGGAATTATTTTTCTGAATGAATATGGAACTATCCATCACTATAATTAACAAAATATTAAATTTTTAATAAATAAAGTTATTAGGAAATAATATGAAAATATATTATAAAATAGAAAAGTATTTTTCACATTACGTTCAGATATTTCGCTTTCTTCGATCTTCCACTTTAGTAATTTTACATCACGTATAGAATATTGGAATACTCTTTTATCGAAATTTACTCTTATTCCTCAATATAATCGCCAATTTAGCAAAATAAAAGATTATAAAAATAATTATTATCGAGTAAAGAGCCTTGTCTTCTATATGTTTTTAACTCGAGTTTTGCAATTTTATGATAAATTATGTAAAATATCAAAAGGTCTAAAATTTTAAATAAAATATTTTCACCGAATTATGTACATTTTTAAAAAAGCTTAGACTCTCAGAATTATGGTCTGCTAATTTATAAGACAGTAAAGATTTTAGTGTCGCTCATCCTCCAGTGAAAAAAGCAATCAATAAGTCATTCTATACGAAAAAGAAACCACTTTGTCCACTCTTTATTAATTAACCACTCAAACACCTTTAATTTTCCATTACGTCTCTTAAAAACTGCATCGTTTATTCTCTAGAAAACACGAATTTGGAAGGCGACGAAGTAGGTGAAGGTATAACGGGAGGCGTCTTAGTGAAAAAATTTCTCCTTTGAAGTGGAAAGATATCCATCTTGTTTAGATGAGCGGCACTGATACGTCGACTTTGCACATTTCTTACCTATGAAGCCCTTCTCTGGTTAATTCCCACCTCTTCCTTCTCTATAACACTTGGATAGCAGGAAAGAAGAATCTGGGTGACAGGTCACCGAATCTGTGTCGACGTAACTAAACCTCCCTCGCTTTATTAAATATCTCCCAGGTGCAGAACAATAATGGTTGCTATTTACGATAAATAAAGATAATCTTTTAAACAATAAGTTACACTTCCACTATGAAATTATCACTTTCTTTTCGTAATTTCATATTTGTAGCGTGTATGATCCTTGATATTCCATTCGAATTTAAAATTTATCTATGACAATAACGTGGTTCTTTTTAATCTTTCGCAAAACCTTTGGGTAAATATTTTCGGTAATCTAATCAATTCTGAGATGACTTATTTGATTTATAAGCTTTTCTCATTCATATAGAGTTGGTTTAGTTTACCATCTGCAAGGCAAACAAGTTTCAATAAAGCTGACAAATACAGAATTGAATGGTGACGAGTATTACAGTGCACTCATTATTTTCCCAAATTATAATCAGGGTATTACAAACATTTTCTGAGAGATAATGAGGAAAATTTTACTATAAGATAAATAAAAACAAATAATAAACATTTCTCTATAAAAATACTGCAATATCTCGCGCGTTATAATATTTTACTATTTTGTACAAATACTCTGTTGAATTTTGCGACCATCTTTGAGGACCTGCGAATTTTAAAACAATGAATAATAATAAAATAAAGAGATAAAATAGTCTTCAGCGACAATTTAGCTATCCAAAGCATCATCCTTTTAATGATTTAAAATCAATTCTTGCAAATATAAGTGGAAAGCTGCGGATCGAAAAGTTTTCCTTCGGCCAAAGGAAAGCTCGATCGCTCTGGTACACTCGTTGTAGAGTGATATCACGTGAGAAGAGAGACGAAAATGATTCAAAACCGGCTTTTGTGAACTTATCGGTTCCGTGCTTGGCCAATCAGAAAACGGGTGGACTTCCGCCTATTGTCGCAGCCAATCTGGATTGAGGATCATCGATGTTTAGTTCTGGACGTCTTTGTCACTCTAATCCGTGCGAATATGGCAAAAATCAATTCGGAAAAATCCGAAGGATTTGGACGAGTGCGTAAACGCGTTTTGAAGAGGCGCTATTTTTGGATATCTGGAATCGCTTTCGTGCGCTTCACAACCTCTGGTTTGGCTTCGAGACTGTTTTTCGGTGCGAATAAACTTGGATGTGCATGGGAGCGTCGATACAGCATTTAGGAGAGAGCAGATGGTGTACATGCTCTCTCGGAACAAAGAGCGAATTTTGCCTCCTCTCCAATCATGGTGAAGTAAATTGAACGGATTATTTAACAAGCGCTTTGACTTTTTGAAAACCCTTAAGGTTAAAAAACATTTAAATATTTTTGTCTTAACCTCAACATAATTTAATATATTTTATAATTTAATAAAACCTTAAATTTCAATATTAATATTTTATAATCTATAATTATAAGTTTGAAAATTAATGCATATCTTATATTTACTGATAATTTCTAAGTTGATGCGATCTCTGTGCTCTTTCATAACAGTGTGATTTGGTGGTCTAATTTCATCATTTATTTCGTTCTTTCTCTGTAAGTATCGCTCCTAATTGGTTAGTATATATAAATCTGCTTTTTATGAGCATTATATTATAATACAATAGTTACGCAAAATCCTCTAAATTTTTGCAAAGGAATACCGCAAAATCGATGATCAAAACAGACGTACATGAAAAAAACATGAGATACTACTACCTATCCTTGAAAATTCATTTAATACGAAATTAAACTTCTTCTCTTCGTACGCAGAAATAAATATTTAATTGATGAAAAAATAGTAAAGGATAAATTCCGAAACGACCTACAATAGTTAACGCAAGAATGAGAGTAATTAATCTCTAAAATAAAGGCGTGGATACATTGATGTAATATATCTTATCTGTATCAGAGACAAACAACAATAAAGAGTGGGCAGAAGGTCGGTCAAAATCTTATATTTCATAATAAATAAATCAGCGCAGAGACCTTCAAAGTCAAATCATCGTTTGCTCTTTTAATATTTGCAAGAGGCAATGATAAATTAATCAGAAGATTATTTATGAAAATAGGTAATGTATTGCAGAAATTCTCAATGATTGTTAATAGATGTTTTGTAAGGTACGAATTATAAGGACGTTTAATTTTTTTATATAACTAAGAATTCTATACCCATGTCGGAATTCAAAAGCATAAATATCTTAAATAGAAACAATATTAGGGGAAGATCATTCTATTCGTGTAAATCAAGGTAAAATAATTTTCGTTATTAACGAAAAAAACAGCTTATCGTTCATTCCCCTTCTCTAATCCGCTTTTAATTATGCGGTCACCCTTACTCGAACCTCAATCCCAGTCATGGCAGATGAAGGGACGCGGGTTCGAGCCGCGATGGTCACCCCAATCCTCCACAAATCCGGGATACGCTCGCAATCAATTAGAGCGGACGGAGTATGAACTAAAGCCGCGCATTTTTTTCCGACAAATAAATGCAAAAAGATATCCAATCGATGCCATCGATCAGCGAGATTATTCCTTATTCTTCGTAAGACGTCTTCTCGGATTCTTCTCGCCATTTCGCTGGCTTTAATTTCCCGGACAGAAAACCTGCATTGTGAGTCACGTGATACGGTCGCATTGGAGGATCCACGAATCGCCCACGGACTGCCAAGGACTCCTCAAGCCGCCCCCATGCCCCCTTCTCCTCTAAAATAATAAAAAACTAACCTATTTCCCCTTTTTTCCAAACGCCTTTTTTTCCATATCTCCGATACTGTGGCGACATCAAACACCTTTCTATTCCCCTACCTAAACAAGAGACTCAGAAACACACCATTCCCGTATTTGGGTCACTACTTCTTATCTCGGTGCATTCTACGGCCGATGCACAGCTTTTCCTGATGTGCCCGTTTGTCAGTCTGTCCGTCATCCCAATGCTTCGATTGTTAACCGGTCGCCACGACTGCAGGCTCAACCAATTGAATGAAATCGACTTTGGATCACATAGGAAATACGGGCCTCTATAAAAATCAATGCTCGTAACCAACTGAACAATAATGTTTTGAGGATTAAAAAGTTTCTTATGTTGATATATTATTTATATTATGACTTAGGAAAAGGTGATTAAATTCCCAAAATTACAGCGATTATAATCGATTATAGTCATTCGATAAAAAGATACCGTCTCCAAATCATAAAAGATCACGATTGAGAAAATAAAAACTATTTTCACGGTTTACTATAGTAAATAATGTTTCGAAATAAGATATAATATGACATGACTTAATAAACAGCCACTGGAAGCTTATTAAGCTGAAAAATTACCTGTCCTTGCCCGAATTTTTATTTAAACAAAGATCATCAATTAAAATGTCAATGGAGAGTTATAAAATAGTTTGATAGCAATTTTTAATCATTTGACTCATGTATATAGAAGACATTTTCTCTACACAAAATTTTGATAAGTAAGGATAATGAGGTTTCGAATGCTCGGAATATAATTCTGGCGTAATTTTAATTCTACGACAATTAAAAATTGTTATTTTATTTTCTGCCTTAAAATGCTTTTAAACATCTATAATTTTAATACCAATAACGGTTTATTTATTCCTGTTGTTGAGAGTTATATACTCCGTTCTTTATTTGCTAGGATTAAGGGATTTATGTTTTACCGGTATTACATTCCACTCACTATTTATGCTCCTTCTTTGAAAATTCTGAATTTGTAGATGTCAATCATTTTTTATATTACATTTAAGTGTTTGTACATGTATTTTAGTTTTAGCGTATGAATTATTCAAGGTAACATTTCATATTTTATTCCATATTTTATATGACTCAAAATTAAATTAAGCGAATGGAAATAGTAAAACTTTTCAAATAACTGTCCATAAATCAAATTCAAATATTTATCAATTTTTTTTAAAATGATTGTTGTCATTTACCACCAGACTTCGACCGAAAATATCTCAAATGCAAAATAGCACCAGATTTAAAATTTTTTAAATAATCTATTGTTTTTGTATTTTGTAAATTGTATTCTGTTAATTATATAAATTTAGAAAGTATCAAATCGTATTCGATTTATAAAAAAATACAATGATCAAATATTATTACAAGCTTTTGAAAGAATCTGATCTTTTGACAGTTGACCAAAAACATTTTTAAAAAATGTTATAGTATAAATACTTGAGATTTACTTCAAAATAATAAACTCGTATCAAATGGAAAGACTATCACACAAATCCCCAATGATCCACAAAAGAAGATTCAGCGCTGGGAATTCCCATTTACTCATCTGATTGTTACGAATCTGAAAATACGTTCTTTGGCAACAGTTATGCTATCGGATGGTGGAAATTGCGAATAAGTTTTGATATGGACTATGATTTATTGACCTGATGACTAATATTATTTTCCAATTTAAACATCTTATAGTTTACGTGTACTACCCAATTCAGCAGATTCTACTGATTCTTAGAGTCATGCCCCTCCAATAAATAACATGCATGATAGGATCCTTAAATAATACTCAACCCTAATCTGATTATGAATAGGATGTTAATAAATTAGAACTTTATATTCTGCAAATAGTACGATTCAAATGTGAGAGGGATTAAAAATATATTTCAGAAACAGTAAATTACGATGTTAGACTGGAAACCGATATTGAAATCCGATCAATTATCATAGGCTTTAGGAAATTATTTGTACAATTTCATTTAATTTAGAAAGATATACAACATAGTTCTCCGATAATAATTATTGACATCTTGTTTCCATGGAACGGATGTTTTATAAAAAAATAATTTGGAAAATAGTGAAAGTAAAATTTAATGGTATAAATATCATATTATGATTTTATGATAATTTTTCATTGAAACTGGGTAACATAATGTAAGAAAGGGCAATTTTATATACCATAGAAGCACATACCCTCTACTTATAAATATTGAATTTAATACTATAATTATATATAAAGAACATTTGATAACTCAGTTTGAAGTGCGGTTTAATACTTCATCCGGAACTCTATCTGATAATAATTTAGCACAAAATCCACTCCCCGTTGATTTTTCCTGCAAATGGCACATACAATAATGGTTTTGAAATTTATACCCGCAAATTCGTGTACCACAGGAAGTGACGTCATCAAATCCTCGAAACCAAGCGCCGACATCAATTCTATCAATCTTTAGAATTCCATTAATCTCGTGCACCCGCTCTGATTTTGCGAAAACACCGACATGTCTTCGCATGAATGTATCTTGGTGGATATGAAACCGCAGAATTCAAGAAAATGCGAAATTAAGGACCCGTCCACCCACAATTTGATCGATGTGTTCTCATCTAGGTCGTGTTTCAATGATATCCCAAATTGCGCAAACAACCCTCATTTCCCTGTCAAATCCGAGTGAATAAATTGTTGGCTTGGATTGCGTTGTTACAGATATCTCTCTCGGACAATTGTTTTGCCATTCGCAACGCGGATTCGTGTAAAATAGAGGTTATAAATTATTTTGGATTCATTCATCTTCGCTTGTTGTTTTCGATGTATTTAATTCTATAAACGTGACAAATACCACAGTCGTTGTTCCAGTACTTCGGATCGATATTCGTTCCACACGACGTATAATTTTTGGCTGATTTTATATGCTACATATATACATACAAGGAGCCTTGTCCAATCTGTCTACCATAAACTGTAATTTGATATAAAATAGGAGACGTTTGTCTGAGATGACATTGAGATTCCGTTTTCTTAAGAAAAAAAATTAAAAATATTATAAACCCACCTTCAGGCAATCATAACAAACAAATAAGCACTAAAGATATACCTTATAAGATGATGTTTTGATGACTATGCCCATTCCCGAAAAACTTGCTTTCAATCATTAAATTAGAGATATTCGTAAGTATTATTTTTTCTAAATGAGATAAAACACACAATAGTTTAAAATGTCATTATTACGTATACTGTTTAAAAGATTTAAACTTTTTTATTTTATTACTCTATTATGTAGCTGGAAATAAACATGGTTCTTGATATTTATGACACACCTTATTTTTAAGCAGCTATTTAAAGAATTAATTTACTTATAATCCTAGAGTTTCAATCAGATATACATTTTCATGTATATAAATCTTTAGGACTAACTGATAACGTTGTATTCATATTCTATAAATGGTATATTAACGGTGTTATTTTTATTAATAATTAAGCAGAAGCTTATTTAACGATGTTGCATAATATGGAAATACATAAGTTCTCGCATTGTTACGTTGATGTTTCTTATGATTAAGGTTACTATAGAGACAACTGAATTCCTGATCGCCAACAACCAAAAAGCTCGAAAGTGGGTAGGCGTTTCATTTGATTGTAAATTTACTACGAGGCTTCATTCATATCTCAAGCGCTCAGCTGATCGCATTTTCCTCACGTCGACCAACCATATTCGCAATAAAAAACGCAAAATATTAAATGATAAAGCTTTGTGAATTCCATATCGCTTTGGAAATCTCATTGATTGATCATACTTGTAACAAAATACGCAATGACAATATGTTCGCGAATCAACTTTTTTACGAGTTCACTTTTAGGAACACCAATTCACAATTTTACTACAAATCGGGTCCAAAAACATGCGAATCTTCTGAAGACGAATACATCTCACGTATCTCACATCTCGGCGGTCAAGGATAAAAACGGAAGGACAAAACAGCAATCTCGTAAACGATTCCTATAATACGGGTGCACGCAGCCATCTTGCGTTATTCAATTGTCTTGCTTTCTCTCTCGATTTCCCGCCGCAGCGCGGGTGAATTCCGGATTAAATCTACCGAATGTGATGCGGGTTGTAAAAGTGGCACAACACTTCGTCAATGCCCTCGGAGGGCCCTTACACCAAAGGCCACGACCCACATACATACGAGAGGGAAAGGTTAGAAGGAAAATCGAGGATTTTTAAGAGAAAACGTGCGCTGTAAAGATACATGTTTACGAGCGCACTTGGGCGTAAAATGGGCATTTTGCAGGCAGAGCGTAACTCGATTTGAATTCGTTTAAAAAGGCTTCGGAATGAACAGTATATAGATGTAGAAACTTTTAGAGACTGTACGAAGGTTTTCCGATTTAAAATATCAGGATTATGATAAACAAAATGACTCAAACCTCAAATTTCTTTCGTCATATTTTAAAATAATTTACAATAATATAAATCATTGTAGAACTAGGATTCTGAATATTTATATTCGTTTAAATCCTATATAATTTCTCTTTACAGTATGATATAGTATTCTGGTGAGGATGCTCAACGGTTTGATCAATCCACCAAAATTGTGAGGACTTGGTTCCTTCCACGTCCTTTTCAGTTTATTTTCACGTCCGTCAATTCTTAAATGCATATTAAGAGACTTTTTGTCGAATGACACCAAAATATTATAACTAAAAGTTGAGAAGTTTTCTCAGTGAAATTATGATTTAAATAACTTGTATTTTCTTATGCTAGAATGAAAATTTACTATTTTTCTCGAAAACTGATGCATAATCGAATAAAATGAAGTGCACTATAAAGAGGTCACTATCATTAGGTCAAAATACTTGAAGTTCACGCATGCGCTGCACGAATAGATGACAAATGAATTTACTTCAGACGAGTGGCTTATGTTGAATCCTGATTATTCCATTGCTCTGGTTAGGATAATCTCAAAATATTGTTATTTATTCCTATTATTCTTTACGAAACGCAGCTTGTTTTTTTATTGTAACCTTACTCGTGTATATGGTGTAATAAAGTCTTGCCTAGAAAAATTCTCTAAAAGTAATGTCACGAATAGAATAAGTTTATAATATGCTTATACTCATACTGTTTGCCCAAACATATGGAATAAGTATACTCAATTCCAGGTATAATTCCTTTCCCTCACAATTAATATGATAATTATTCGCAACAAAGATTATCTAAAAATTTACGAAAATAAAAACATAATAATTGATTCTGTATTGCTCTAAAAAGGGGGAAGTTTTATTTGTTAGTTTGAAAGACATATACTTATAATGATTCTAATTTAAACGTACGTTCAGCTCGGTATAATATTCGTTTACTTCTAAACTCTATAGACCGTAAAATATGCTAAAGAACATTTGATAGATGAATTAGTATTATATTTGAGTAGTGTATATTTCATAAAAATATTACCAATATCAGTTAATACATTGCTGATGTTCTAAACTAAAATTCTTCGACATTTTCCTGATAAATATTAAAACTTTAGGCATCAGTGAATGGAAACGATAGTACTCTGTCGATTTCATACAAACGCAGAAGTACACGCAACCTATCTCCCCTTACGCCCATCTTATCGATTTGGGGCCTCAAAATCCGTCGACTGACCGCAATAACAAATCGAATCGAAATAACAGAAGAAGTGAATAAATAAGAGACATCAATAAAAGCAAAAACACTAATTTCAGAGCAGAAACAACCTTCGTGACCTTTTCTTCGTTTACAAGCTGGAAGTCGCAGGAAAATGGATACCATGCGTAACGTTCTCGGTAAACACGACAACAATGAAGAAAGAGGTTACCCTTATCGACAGCACACGCCTTCTTAATCGATTGAATACGCGAAGGGCGAAATTCGGAGTAGATCCTCAATTGTTTCGACTCGACAACACCACGATGGATTCTTCCAGCTGTTCGAGTTCCTAAAAGCACCAAACGTAACGGGAATGACCGTGAACGTGGTTTTCGATCGCCGTCTGTATTTAGCGATATAAACTCTCTATTCGTACCGTTTGGCGGGAGTTTTTGAGGAGAGCATCAGTGCTGATGCGAAAACAAAAGACGACACTCACCTCATGACCTCATTCTCTTTCTCTTCCTCCTGCTTCTGCCTCAACATCACCGACTCGATTATCCTCCGTTCCTCAGGCGTCAGATGAGACAGGTCGGGCAATGGAGGCGCCATGTCCGGCATCATACCCATCTGGGGCGCCATCGGCTGCTGCAGTCCCCCAGAAGGAGAACTGGATGAAGGTCCACCAGGAGGAGGCTGCGGGCCCAGCTGAGTGGGGCCGGTGTGGAGGCCGGGAGGGTGTTGAGGTGGACCGATGCCTCCGCCCCCCTGCCCCGCCGGCCTGCCCCCTACCATCACTCCTCCTCCTTGGTACTGGTGGTACTGCTGGTGCAATACGTGAGGTGGATGCTGCTGAAGTCTGGGATCGGCCATTTTCTAACCCCTCTCCGCCAAAATCCCACCGATCGCGATGCTCAGTTGTTGCTCCTATTTGCAGAGCGAAGGAGGACCCCTCTCCCGGAGAGGAAACAAATGCACACCGTTTTGTTGAACCGCGCGCGCTCGCCGACCTCGTGACCGAACGCTGTCTTCCTCAAGTCCACCCCTCTCTTCCTTCCTGAATCTCACGAAATGTCCATGTTCGTCGAGGGAAGTCTAAGGAAAATGTATCAACAGCGAAGGAGGTTAGGCGAGGGTCGAAGCACACACTGTACGGAACAACATAACGTCCTACGTGGGTTTACAATACCTTCGCGTAAAAAAATCGGCGGAGTAAAAAGCTTTTTGCTATCGAAGTAGCTCACCAAAACGTAAAGGAACACCACAGGGTTTTCAGGACCAAAAAAATCTTTTATCTCTCCCGACACTAATTTGAGCGCCTCGACAGGGCGAACTAATATCTCAGCGAGATACCTTTCTCTATCTATATCGCGCTCTACACACCACCACTGAATCAGCTCCGAGGATCCCCCCGTGACATGGCCCTCCGAAAACTTTATTCGAGGACAGGGCAGAGCCAAACCAACTCTCGTCGCTGCGTGTCCGCACGTCCGGACGCACGCACGGATGCGTGTGCTTCCTTTTTATACATGTGTGAACTTTTTTTCCGATCGAATGACGGTCATTACCATCGCCAGTCGACACCACCGAAGGGGAGCGATGGGGGCACGAGGAGGAGGGGGGTCAGGGGGGGCTCAGTCCTGCGAAGACACTCATAAAGTCCCCCTTCCCCCTACCCCACCTCATATCCTTCGCTTAGAACTCCCGTTCTAATTATTTTCAACCAACTTGGCGGCCTCCGCCTTCTGTGTCGCCTCCGCCGCCCCCGAGCACACCTTCGCGGGATCCCCCCCACGGCCCCGCCGAACCGGAGGCCGGAGGCGCCCAATGCGTGTATCGCGTCAATCCCATAGCGATTCTAAAGGGAAAGAACCCCGCCCCCCCTAAGAAAACCACTTGATCGCCTCCCTAGTCCCGTTCTTCGGCACACACGCGAAATTATCTCTTCTCCTGCGGTGTCTCCCTTCCCCTCCCCCTTCCGGCCCCCCCAGGAGGGGAAGAGTGAAGAGGGGAGGAGAGAGAGGTTGGGCTGATGCACTGCTTGATATTCACCGTCCCGCCAAGACGTGCTGTCAATTGTTGTGCCACTCTCTGGTTCGCCAGGGGTTCTTCGAAAGATTAAATTCTCGAGCGTCTCTCACCCCGTCCAGGGTCACGAGTGACACATTTGTTAGCCGAATCAAACACGATCGTTATTTCACAGTTCCACTCGATGCTCCTCCCATTTTCAAAAGCGCACACGTTCTGCGTGCGTAAAATGGGCGGCTCCCATTCGAAGAGCGTTGGGTTCAACACCGGGTTGCGTTCCGCCGTCGATCGGATGGCGTCGACCCCATTAAAAAAGACCACCTTTTTCCTCCGGCGTTCAATCCGATTGGGTCACACCCCCTTCGGAACCAACTACCGCCATCCGACGGAACGGGCGCGAGGTACGTTTCCGCACCACCGACAACCCCACTGCCCCAGTCACGGCGAGACAAAAGACTGCACAGAACCACACTGCGAGGAAGGGGGAGGAGGGGGTACGTGACGCCAAGTACTCGCGTGCGGAGGAAAACACTTTTCGTCCGGGGGTGTCTTTCTGCGGAAGAGTCGATTCTCTCAAAGCGTTCGTCCGAAGGCGTTTCGAAAGCTCGGCGAACGTTCGTCTCCTGCCGTCATGTTTTCCCTTCGCCAACACTCGGAGTGAAAGATCCCACTTTCCAGCAGTCCCCCCTCTCAACGCTTCCCTTTCCCTCGAACCCCAGAGGAGTGTGCGTGTGGGTGTGTTTGAGCCCAACAGCCACCTGAGGGCAGTGGAATCGGCGGCAGAGGAGAGGGCAAAAAAAGAAGGACGAAAACCCCTTTGCGCTTTCTGCTACTCGCGCACTCACTGTTTTGTGGACGATACATATGCTACACCGCGACCCTCCTTCGTTTATCTCGAATCCGTCGGCGTTTCGATCCCCGAGTTTTCTTCCGTAGACGTCTTTCGGCGACTTCCAGGTCCCGCGTTTTCAGCCCGTCTTGCCTTTCTCCTTATAATGCTACACCCTCTCCCTCCCCACGTTCCCCTCTTCTTCCTCTCGCCCACACCCAATTCTCTTCTGCCGACATATTTAAGAGTTGGAGATTTGCGCATTTTTCCACATTTCCGATATGTCATTCGATGTTCCGCACCCGAAACTTAGGTCAAAAACGCATTCGCTTATCTATCAACATATTCCGCTTTTTGGGACGTATTTATCCCGTATTTATCTCGTCCTCGATGTGTGCTTCCATCTTATCGGAACATCGCTCTCTTCGTCTGATGCTCTAACCGCCCCCTTTGAACATCGCGTATGGATTCTATAATTATCTTCCCTATTTATTACACTTTTGAGAGCTCTTTTTTCAAACGGAATTCCCTTTCAGTCATTCATCTTTTCCCTGTCGGCTGTCGTCGTTTACCCATTCTCTTTGCTTTCCAAGATCTCCCGATCGCTTCACATACTAACACCTGCGGGCGTGGGATTTCTCTTTTCATCTGCCGAAACAAAAAGGGATATTCGTCGGCGGCTTAATTTTTAACTTTCCTCCTCTTCTAATCGCAACGAAAGCGCAGAGATAGAGAGAGAGAGGGATTCAGCGTCGAACCTTGGGCTTGTTTATTTCCGGAGGAAGAATATCTCATGCACCCGCGCTCTTTCCCGCTGGAGAGGCCTTCCATCCTCGACTTAACCACCATCTTATCTTTTCTCCGTATTTTTTTTCCGTCCCCACTCGTGTACATGCATACAGGCCTCTCCCTGAATCCTTTAATTCTTTCTTTTTTTATACCAAACTTACGAAACGAAGAGGTTGAACCACGTCGTTGTGGCCGCCACGCCTTTTCTGAGAGTTCCTTTTGGGAGAGGTGGGGTGTGGGGGAGAGGTTGTCACCGCCCATTCCATACGGAAAAAATACGCGGAGACAATCCTCCTATGATTTTTCTGGGAAATTGTTTGCGCGTGGACGGAAAGTACCTCTTTCGACTTTTTCGGCGCGAAAGGCGTAAATAAAAAGAGCGCCGTTCGAGTCCCGAAAAGGACTTCTTGACTCCTTTAGCATCTCGAAGTTATCCTCGAGGGAAACGAAAAGCAATCATGGTGGCCGTTGAAATAAAGAAGGAAAGTAGTGGAAAAGGCGAGAAAAGTACACAAAGGGGGAGGAAATACCACTCGCGTTGTGACGGACTGCGAATTTTTCCTCCCCTTCCCGCTCGTAACAAAAGTTTGCATAAACCTCTTTTTTTCCTACCATCAACTTCAGATCCACTCAACATTACTCATTCATGCAGGGTTAATAAATAACAGGATGCGTTAAATCTAAACCAATGGCGTGTGGAATAGCAATGACGTCACTGGGCGGAGAGGCGAGTATTGATCCGCCAGTGGCGCTAGTGTCGGTGAATGAAGGAGGCGAGAGGGAAAAAGGCAGAGAGAGAAGGTTATCGCAAGTCAGTGGCTGAGGAAGGGGGAGGAAGAATTGGTAGTACTTGGTTTGGGAGGAAAAGTAGAGAAAACGATGGATTGTGATGGAAGAAGATGGTCGGTTAGCAAAAGGAGTCATAGGTCGCATGAGATAAGAGTTTAGAGGGGTTGAGCATCGTGTTAGTGCGACAAAATACGCACATTTATTATCTCCAGACTCGCACCAAATTAAATAATATGATCCGTAAAGAAGGCAGAAAAATATTATTTCAATGGTGATTAATGCCGAATGCTTTTATTCCCGATGTAGAACTTTAAGTTGTATTTCTTCCGATCATTTAATTCACTACATCACTGTTTTCCTTCACATATTGTTCAAAGAAATATTACCATAAACATACGATTAATTCGATAGTATTCTTCAGATCTTGGGTACCTTTTTCCAAACTCAGTTTAGCAAGATAAAATGGTCATTCCAAAACCTCTGTTTCCCTAAACTATCAAATAAAACTATAAATCTCAAAACTTTAGAAATAATTTTTTTCGATGTCGTAAATATCTCTAAAAATCTCATAAACGTCAGTTATTAGGAAGTGCTTAGATCTATTATTTCTCTCTAATACCACAAAGAAATCCGTGCTCTTTATTATTCTCCCAAAATTACCTCTCTTATTTCTATGATGTATAACAAGTATTTTCGAGAGCCTTGTCCTTGACTTCAAAGAAAGTGAGCCAAGATGAAAATTTCAAGTGGACCACTTGGGGAGGTGAAGTTGTTGCTAAAAATGCAAACGGCCCAACTGCAGATATTTACAATGTCGACCGAAGCAATTCCAGGGCAGAAGTTTCCAAATCTAAGAATGCTTGGTTTTTCGAATCCTAAGCTGCATCACTGGTTTCAGAGCTATACAATTAAACAACAGATTTTACGAAGAAAACCTCTTATGTTTCCCTATTTCACCGATCTTCAAATTCGAATATTACCATTCACCATGACTACCACCGAGAAGTGCGTACTTCGGAACTGATGACTAAAAAACTTTAAAACGATTTCAATTGCTCAGAAAGAAATAGATTTTATAATATACTTAACTATCAATATCTTAATACCCCTCGCACACTTACGAAACATCGACAAAACTGCTGTAGTACATATCGACAACACTCACCAAAATTTCAGCTATCATCGAAGATAAGATTACACTCTTCCACACGGTGTATTGGGAAGAAAATTTGCTTGAAAACTTTTTCCGTTCACAATGACGGATAATCATAGAAGACCTTAGCAAAATCTCGTGCTTCCGATATCACGAGACTAGAGGATTTGCAGGATGAAGCTGTTTCTGCAATACTCAACGACATGAAAATTAAACCCATATAACTAAACGAATGTATTAATCTTAATTCCCTCTATTTCGTATAAACGCTAACTATATTAGAAGCAGTCATAAAATGAATAGATGGAAAATAGATCCTAATAGATATTATAAGTATATTATAAATAAGGCTATATAAAACCGCATAACATTTTTATATGGTTATATCTAGTTATTTAGACAAAGAAGAGTTGCATATTGGAATATAAGTATTTACCTGCTAACTATTTATGTCATAAATGATCTTCTCTCGCAACAGAAAACCTTTTTTGGTTGTTATATTTCCGATAAAAAGACGAATTACATTTTCCTGAATTATAACGTACATTGATACAGTTTCAACGGATTTTTTGCGCAAACATCGATAGATATCATAAAGCAGAATATTTTTGCAAAATTCTACATTATTTTAAATTTTGGCGGATATAATTATATTCACAAATAACTCAATAATAACGTAATATAAACTGTCATATATATTTTAGAAAAATTTTAATTATTGAACATTTATTGGAGTTAAAATGTTAATAAGAAGCTTCTGAATTAGCGTCCATAAAATTTTTATCTAATCACATTAAGTATACTATAGTTTAAGAGGCGTATTCGCAATTCACAAATTAGTGCATCAGAGTAACGCAAGGAGTACCTTTGGAGTTGTGCACCCTCATAATCAGAGCGGAATTTTTTCGGAGGCAAGAGCTCCAGAAAAACTCATCATACACGCCATTGCCGACTCCTGTTACGTGCGATATGTTTGTACTTGGTAAACTCGTTTGGGGAAACCTCTGTATGACGTCCATTCAGTATACTCCTCCATTAAGGTTCAGCCACCCTACATCCCTTGGGATCAAGTACCCCTTCCAGCTAAAAGAAATGCCGAATATTTTACCGGTTGAGAATCATTTTGATGTTTATTTAGGGAGGTAATTTCTTTATCTTAAAGTAACGTAAAAAGAAAGGAAAATTCGTAAGGTATAGGAAGAACGCATTTAAGTTCGGGTAGAATAAATGTGAAAATCGAGTGTTTTTTCGTTCCAAATTCAATGCTCGACTATGTGAAGATTAATCCAAACTTTTTAAAACTTTTTTCGATTAAAATATTCCCAGCTACTCATTTTTGCAAACGAGATTCGTCCATTAAATACGATCTTGTTCCGATAAAAAATTCAACTTCTAAAAAAGGTAGTTCGTAGATGAGTATCAAAAAAAATAATCGCGTAGTAATATATAAATAAAAATAAATAATCATATTCGAATATATTTTTCCCTGGAAAGTAATGTTAGAGGACAGAATTTTTTTTGATTTGGAGAGATTTTTCAATTTTTTCATAGATTTATATGTGGAATTATTTCTAACACTAAGACAAACCGGGTAATTTCTATTTGGATGCTTAAGAAGAAATCTTTAACTCTTTACGTAGCAGAGCAAGGATAATCTATTTGAGCTCTCATCTTTCTTACTCATCCTGATCCCATAACAAAATTTCTATTAGTTAACGGTTGAGGGTTTTCATCGAGCAGCAGATTAATGTTTTACGTTCAAAATCTTGCATCTTAATGTTTTGCCTTTGGTTAAGATCGATTTCGATCATGGCATCATAGCAGCGATAATTCATCGCATTACGAAGATGTCTAAAATATAGAAACTGCTCTCTTGTATTTTGTCTGAATTATTTTCATTCTATTCCGATATTTATTGTGGCCGAAGTAACATTCTATACAATTTATCTGGAATACAAATTATAATCGGAACCTGAAATTTGGATGCTGACAGGTTCTTTTTAATGTATGTTCAATTCATACGTAAAAATAATTGAAAAATAAAATCATTTTTTCGCATTGATATTACATTTCTCATACAATAGTGTATATCTGATAGAGAGAGGCCGTGCTAGATTCATAAGGTCTCAAGCACCGTTGATTATATTTAAATAAAACGTTTATAAGTATATTAGTGAAAAAATTAAAATCATTTGTTTCCGTTTCTGGAAAGGATAACTGAAGCAACAGATCTTACCAGACACACTTTTTGAAGACGAATTGAAAGAAAAAATCCTAAAAATAGAATGAATTGGAAAATAAATGTACCTATGGAGCTTGATACATCTAAGGTATAAATTATTCAGCTCAAGAATTTCGTAAATTAAATCTAAAAAGAGGAGATAAGAATGAAGAGATTAAACATTTTAACCTCCGATTTAAATGGTTTCGAATTACATTCAAGATAATATCTTCGGAAACATCTCGTCTACATTCCAGAATAAATACATAGCGAAATACTCTTTAATCATTGACACTAGTATGGTCATACACCCTGTAGAAATTCTGTATTTTGGTAGCTTCAACCGAAAGCTTAAATAAATACTGCAGCAGTGCTATTTCTTCAAAACGTAGAGCAGCGCCAATCGCGCACTCAGTGGAAATCTTTAACGTTACCTTGATTATGAGAGGAGCGCTATTTCTGGCGGTGAATATGGATGCTTCTTGGATGACAAAGATTGGATGGAATACTTTGACCCTTCCTTTCTATGAAATCAAATTGATTTGTTTACTGATTCGGTTGTTTTCTTCCTCACTAGTTTCACAAGATCCTTGAAACCTGCAAAGTAAATTAGGCTTGAAAGAACACAACGTTTTACAAAAATTTTTTGTTTTGTTTTCTATCTATCTAGTATTTCAAAATTGTTTTCTATTCTACTCTATCTGGCACTACAACAGTGGAGCTCTGAACCAAACTCTGAGCCTAAACTTCTCGAAAAATCGAATAGGATTTCTCGAAAGATGCTATTCTCAACTTATCACATGATAAAATAAAATTTACGAAGAGATAACTTTTAAAGATTCGTATAATTTATTTTTACGGTATGGATCAGATAAATCAAAATCTCGGAGACAATTTAAATAAAATCAGGTCGTACAAATTCATACATATCGACTCATTATATATATTTGCTGTAAAATAAAGTTGTATCAAACCTTAAAAGACGAGGAGAAATTCAATGTCAAAATTATATAGATACCACTTTTGATTGCTTATGTACAGGAAACCTTGTAATTTTTACTCGAGAAAGTTAATATCAAAACAGGTTGACAAACCATCCTAAAAATTTCTCACCTATTACAATTTTTATTACCAATTTTCTGAGCGATATTAATTTCAAGAAGTACTTGTGCTAAGAATTATTTTTTATAAGAAAAGCTATAATTAAATTACACATGCCTGTCAAATAGTCCTCCACATTGGTATCTTTCATTTTACTCGATGAAAATCTTTATGATATGAAATATTCTTTTTTTAACTAAAATGATAATATTCTGCATTTCTTTCAATAGCAATTGAGATTTTAACTTACTTGCAGTTTTAGATTGCTCAATAACAGAAATGAGTCATGAATAGAGTTACTAAGTATATTATTAACAAACAATGAATGTATTCAATTAAGGTGGAAGGTAAAGTTTTGTGTATTTATATAATACTCAAAGTATAATATTTACAAGAAATGAAGCCTCTTGCTTCTTTAAAATCTGATACTCCTATTCATCTTCACAATGCTAAGGATGGAAAAGTTGATGACTCTTTATTTCATTGAGAAGTCCTAAAATGAATTGTACTTCAGAAGTTTATCCAGCTTGAAAACACCATTCCTTTTAATAGAGTGAATAAAGATTAGATCAATTATGCTATATATCAAATTAGTTGGTTATTTTTAATCAGAAGACAAAGAAAATAAACTAAGTGGTATAATACAAACGGGCTACAATTTTTGTCAAACTAATAACATTTAGGGATTCTATTTACTCCTTAGCATACGGTAACATTATTGGCAAATTTGAATTGTTTAAGCTAAACACCACAGTTTCAGAAAACTAAGAGAAGTTTTTAATTATATACAAGGAGTAACACATGATAAAATATCTAAATAACACTATAGGTATTAAAACTATCTTCACTGTTTCTTTTTATTATCCACAAAAGAAGCTTCACAGAAAACTTTTTATTATTTTATGACATTGCAAATTCATCAAAATTTGTTCATTCACACAAAATATTTGTACATTTCTTTCGTAGCATGAAATTTAATACAGTGATTTAGATGTATAAAAATTCACAATCAAGTTATAACAATTAATTCAGAAAACCTAAAGGACTAATGAATGATTCATGATCAACAAAAGGAATAACAAAATCCAAGTGATTACAATCACCCCTGGTCTAAAACCTGGTAACAGTCTCACATAAAACACAAAAAGTAAATTTGATAGCACTTGAGCAATACCGATAAGTAAACTAGGCTGAAGAATCTTGAATTTTCAAATGGTCCCATGCAAGAATTAAAAACTTTGTCCATTGCCAGAAATCATTAAAATATACCATCAACAAAACTGAATTATGCAATAGCATTCATCTCCATCATCATGATCATTATTTATTTAACATATGCCTTCCTAATGACTTCAAATTATCCAATACTCCATGTAGAAATTTGAAACAAGATCTCATTCAATTCAAATTAATTAACTCTCCAACTAAAATATTTTCGGTCTATTTTTGCACATAAAAACTTACAAAAACAATGATTTCTGATTCCAGAAATAGTTGAAATAATTAATTTAATATTCATAAATCAATTATAATTTTCCATATCCATTTCTTAAAGAGGCTAGAGAAATAACAAATTTAAATTAGTGAAGAAGTTATGTAGCTGAAAAAAGGGATAATTGAAATTGAAAATCAACTGAGGTAGACTAAGAAAACATTCACTAAAAGTATGGCACACCACAAAGCCCTTCATCATCAAACATTCTTCAATCACAAAAAAAATTATTGTAAAGCTTTAGCACATACACATGCAAACATATGACTTCTGTTTAAGTTCTGTTCAGAAAGCTATTACTCAAAATTAGTCTTAAACAGTATGTATACCTATTAATTTATTTTTAATTATATATAAATCTTTTTTTAAAGGACAAGGAAATAATACTTAAAAGAAGAATTTTAAGTTTCACAGTTACTTCTGCTAGTTTTTAAAACTGATTATTGCCAAATAATGATATAATTTAAATTGAAAATAATTGATAATTAATGGTAAGTGAAAGCAGAGCAGCTGAGTAATACAAACATCACTGTAACTCTTAGACCATGAGGTAACCTCAGACATCTACTCAGGCATGATTATGACTAGTGTAACCATTGAACCTTTTATTAATAAAACAGTTTTTCTTGCTGCATTTCTCTTAACACCAACACATCTGAAAGTGCATGGTTAGTCTTATCAGCCTTATACCAGAACTCAAAAAAAATTTACCCTATCCTTTAAACATGCTTAATTCAACCAGTAACTTAATCATTTCACTATTTCAAAATTGTTAGTCATAATAATTTTCTCATATACTTTTGGAATGAATAAAGCAGCACGATATAAACACACAGACTCCGATTTAAAATCAGGTATTAATTTCTGTATATACAACCTTTCTCAACAAACTCTAACTTAAATGATTTTCAATGAGAGAAATCTCAAATGAGTCATCAGAAAATTAAGATATTAAATTCTCCTATACCACTAATTATTAAAGAATGTTACAACCGAATTCAATTTTTATGAATTTTAAAGTAAAAAGCAAAATGCAAGGGTTTAGGCTTTACTAGTATTTTACATATTTTTTAAACAAATTATCATAAAAACCAGTTTCAGACACAATGCAGACATATTTTGAGAAAATAAAGTACTTAATATCCTGATATCATAACAAACACAGAAAATAATTAATCCCTTAAATAAAATATGAATCAGAATATTCTTAATAGAGATGACCAAGATTCTAATAATAAAACCAATACATAATTATAAAACTGTTTGTAAATAAATAATTTCATTCTGATAACTATGGTCAGATAAACTTCTTTCAAAATACAACTTAAATCAATATTATTGATAGGATTTGTGAGTATTTACCATACAAAATAATTCCAGCAGTAAAAAAACAGCATTCCTGAATTCTACACAAGGCAAAATGAAAATTCAAATGAAAGCAGAGACAAAAATTTGAAATTTCCGTGAATATGAATTAAAAAGAAGTTGTATGTTTTTAATGTTATATGAAAAAGATTAATAAATAATTAGATCAATATCTAAGATTGTATATTTTAAAAATCTTTAAGACATAGCTACCTGCATGCTCGATATCATGCCAAAGAAATATCTTTCCATAATATTTGAGCTAATCAAATAAGATTATAACTTTAATCACATTAATTTGATATCATATACCAAATTTATTATGTATTATTGCCATTTGATGAATAATAAACACATTTAGTAAAGATTCTAACTTTGCATGAATATCATGAAACACATTTCATCAATAATTTGTATAAATTCACTGCCTAAATTGTATATTTGTAAAACACAATGCAAGTTACTTTTGTCATATTCCACAATAATATCTAGTGGTTAGACATTATTTATAGAAAAACCAATCCATATCTGAACTTACAGAATGGAAACTTTTATGATAAAATTTTAACATTACTTTTGCTGTTAACATGGCATGGTAAAATACACGAGTATAGATAGGTCTGAAACTCTGCAAAACTTCACAGATCTCTGTAACTACATGCACATTTCCAACAAATAACTATATCTTCAACAACAAAAGCATGTGTCCATTATTCAATGATGTAATCTGATAATTACTAACAGATTGCTAGCTATCAAAGATAGTATTTGACCAGTCAAAAAATAAAATGTTATAACCCTGCAAAAATAATAATAATAATTAGATCTCCCTTTGGCAATAAAACATTTTATATTGTAGATAATTATAACCCAGGTATTATTATAGTACAGTTTTCAAGAAAATAAAAAGTCACAAGGAATTCTTTGTACAAAAGAGATTTTAAAAATTAGGGGCATAAAATTTAAAACATCTAAAAACAATAATTACAATGCAGGAATTAGCACTGTTTGTAATACATTTTAAATTAACTAAAAAAATAACTAAAATTTTTAGACAACCGTAATCTTTGGCTTATATTTTTGTTGGAGTTGATGGACTCAATGGCATGCAAAGTAATTGAGATTCTGTTCACAAGAATAAAAAGAAACCAGAAAAGGCACAAAGGTACAATGAACACAGTTTCCCAACAGAGATCTTTGTAAATGTCTTGAAGCATTGAATTTCCTATTGTTCTGATGACTGAGCAAGCCTTGATTTCCATTAACTCCACTCCTTTAACATGAACATATTTGGAAAAATGTACCTACCAACACACAATCCCACATTCACAAATAGTCAAATGTCTGCTTACTAAATAGCACCAACAGCTCATGAGTTAGATGCCTACTATTCATTTAAATCCAAATATAATTGTAGAGAGAAAATATATGTTTACCTCCTCTTTTAAAAATTCTAAGCCAACGAGAATTTTTTATTACTCTGCATCAAATTAATGAAATTCAATATATCTCACATGCATCCTCAACTTCATTTGCTGAGAGGTAGGAAACCATATTAAATGCAATCTTTAATTTTTTTGCTTTAGGAACAGCAAGCTCTGAAAATGAACTTGATGTGCCAAGGCAAGGGATTTTAAGTATAGCCACATTAAAACAAGTTCTGATCAAATGAACTTGAAACATTTCTGTTTATCACGTGGAATGCGTGTCTTGAATAATATGGAGTCTGCCCGAAACTGGGTGTTGAGTAGAGGATTATATCCATATACCTAGAAAAGGTTAAAAAAATAACATATATTAACAGTTGCATCATCATTTAAACCCTATTTCAAATACTTCTTATCCTTGAATCATTTTTTAAATTGTTTAATTGCAATTTTACAAAATATTTAAGAGGTTTCATTGATTTTTCTAACCATTAATACAGAATAAAATCAAGAATATAAACTAAGAATATCTGAATATAATATGAACATTATTAATTCACTTAAAACATATTATACTTCAAAGCTGAGGGTTTTTTGTTCATTGTTTATAATTGTATTCTTAAAAATTTGATTTACTTTGACAGTCCACAACATATAACGATTTTTTGCTCTGATTTACTATTTTAATTCTTAAATATAAATAAATGTAGTTTGTGAAAACTTCCTATAAAAAGCTAGATAACATAAATTATACCATTAAAATATAGCCATTCACACCCAAGATTGAAATATATGATGATGTTTAGACACTTACAAACTGAGGAGAATATTTAACAGTAGCAAAGGTAAAGAGAGAGCTATTCCATCGATTATGTGTGACAAGATTCTAGATGTCCCAGACTTCAGAAACTTTGAGAGAGGCTATACTGAGTATGATAAGGACTTCAAACAAATATTATAGATATTGAAACTCATATAAAACTATTATATCCCAGAAATATGATATAGGAAGATTGCATATTCAACAAAGTAAATATGACTTCCAATTTAACTATTCACATTTAAAGAAAAATGTTTTGGAGAGATAATTTCAGCCAAAAATGCCAAAGGGCTCTAAAGTAGATTAAATATTTTTTAATTTCGAAAAATAATTTTAATTTTTAATCCTAGGAAATTTTTCATTATGATGCAATTTGCAAGTGGAAATGAAAGTTTTACGGTAACTGAACAGAGACTCAATGGTATCAAATACATCCCACTAAAGGCCACTAGAATATGCCTTCAGAAAATATATGCCAACAGAGACAAAAGTGATGATGATATGATATGATAAAAGTATATATACAAAACTGAGGCAAATAGCAATGCTTGAAATGCTCCTTGCCAAAATGATTGAAGTAAGGCAAGAACTGCAATATACTTGAATTGGTGATTGAGGAACAAGATAACGAATTCAAGTCAATATATTTGGCAGAACTTTAATCAAAAGTCTAGTGCAATATCATTAGCAATCTTCTATCACTAAAATATCAGTGTTATAAGCATAAAGAATTAAACAATCTTTATAGAAACATAAAACACCAGACTAAAAATGAAAACAAATAAGGATCTGTCAAACTTATGCCAAACCCAGCTACTGATGTATCACTGCTTTGTTTACTAATTGATTCTATGTATAATTTTCAGAAAAACATCCCTGACTCTAATTGTTTTGACATCTATTTCTCTAAATTTTCTGACAGTATCTGAATGGCAAGTAACAGGGAGGAAACATGCCGGTTACATCTTGTAAGAAGGTACCATCTCTAAGCACCTCTTTACTTAAAGTAATTCAAACCTTCTTTCTCCAAATAACTCCCATCCAGTACACTGAAACATATGAGAAATACTTCCCAATTTATCATAATAGTTCTTTACAAAAAATATTGCTTTTTGTTACACCTCATATGTCCTGAATGCAAGATCTGTCTTCTGGATCCCATATAATTCAAGCATACCCAAGGTGAAACCTAACTAGAGTAAAATCACATCTATCTGAGTCTTTCTTTTCACTATTATCAACTATTGTTTGGAAAAATCCTATCATTTTTAATAAGAAGAATTTTGGTGCCCCATAATAAGTTATAACTGAGGATGTCTCTGAAATATTTTACCGATTCACTGAAGTTGATAAGTTTTCCTCTCTAACTGTACCAATAACATTTAAATTTCAAAGAAATTAACTACTGAAAATGTACTACATTAAGATTTAATTGAAAATCATCACTCCATTTTCTGAACTTATTCCAAATATTTTTTAGATTTTAAATTAGTTTTAATTTATCAGCTCTCCTTCCTGTTTCCCTTTAAATTACTTTATAGAAAACACATATTCTAACTTTACTAAGTGATAACTAACATTTTTGATGTACACTAAAAATAATAATGGTCCAATTACAGGAAAAATCCCATGCTCTTTGAGTACCTGAGTGAGTGATGTAGAGATTGGGTAAATATAACCTTCATGACTTTGCAAGAAACACTCCAAAACATTGATCAAGCACAAAAAGATTTACTCTCATAACAAAACCTTTAACTAACAATTAAAAAATTACCATGATATTAAAGCCAATACAAAAGATTAAATTAAAAATTCCCATATACCTCTGAAAAATAGTTGATGCATTTGTGCCTCTCCTGGAAATGTGTGTCATCTTCTGAAAGAGAGACAGGACAACCAGGGCAACGGAATGTCCATCTTGAGGTTACCTGAAAATGTAAAAATAATGATCAATACCAGGCATTTACTTTTACAAATGATAAACTCTGATGACTGATATTGCATGAAACCATTATCCTTTACAAATACAACATTTAAAGGCAATTGTAAATCTTCAGAAAATTGTACAATTGTAAATCTTCTTTAAAAAGGTAATCTCTACATGTAATTATTCCAATATGCAAGTAAACAAAAGTAAAAGAAGATTAGATGAGAGGAAAATACTTAATGTCTATGAGATGTTACAAATTTCAATTAGTGAAATTTACCTTCACTGGAGGTTTCCTTGTAACATGAGATACTAGAAAATTCATAGCTATATCTTCACAATTCATGTATTCATCAACCTTATCTCGAATGGATTGAGGCATTCCATAGCTATAGAGATAAGCAAAGTATTTGTGGAAGAATGCAGCACCTACATAGAAGAATTGGGAAAACAGTCAAAATACCTAATCTCAATTGGACCATAATCAGTGTGTATATATACATTGATTATGGATATTAGTAATACAAAACAATTTCTTTTATAAAAATAAGATGCACTTCTAATACAGATTAACTCACCAGTAAGTACCATAGACAATTCACAAGAATAATTTGAATTGTAAAGCCAGCCTCCATATTTTAAATCCCATGCATGAAACCTTCCAGGAAAGCCTACAACTCTATCTCTTTGCTCTCTCCAAACACTGAAATAAATTGTAAACAGTATACATTCATACGGACTAGAAGATAAAAATAAACAACCAAAAGGTTTTTGGGTAATTTGGATAATTATTTTAACAAATTATATAATAGAAAACTCACCGAAAACCAAACATTATCTCATCATGACGAAGATGTGCATCATCATCCACAGATAAAATAGCCTCTGTTTCAATAGCATCAAATGGAAGGAAACGGTTATTAAGACTATTTCGACTTGCTTTCACTACCTGTGAATACAAAAATCTTCATCAACAAAATCTTACCATTATGATTAAATTAAAATTAATTATAGGAGCTACTTTTTATAAATTTTGACTGAATTTTAGGAGATAAACCAACAAACTAGAATAATATTGAAATATAATGTTCTTGAGAACATTATCATGTTAAATGATGAAAATAATAACCATTCATTTCTATAAGCCTTAAGGTTATTAAAAACAAAAAGGCAAAAAAAAGCAACAAACCAAGGGTTATGCACACAATCACCTGCATAATTGGTATTGGTAGTCTTATTTACATATATATATTTAAGAAAAAAGAAGAAATTACTTTCTATAGATGAGTAGCTTTCATGACCCAGTTATATAAAAACCCAGTTATAAATAACAAGATATGAATAAGATGATAGAGCCATATAGAGTACACTAGTGCTAAACATTTGAAATCACTAAGGGTAGAGCAACTAGGTATACTAATATTATTGCATACAAAGACAAAGCTATACTTATATTTTAATTGAAAACTTACATGAATTGGTACACCAATATCTGGCCACCTAAGATCTTCTAGAGGAGGCTTAGGAGAGTTCCAAACAACAACTACTTTGTTTAAATATGGAAGTCCATAGAGACGACTTAGAGAGTTAATAAGTACCTAAAGAAGAGAACAAAATTATAGATCATCCAAGCTAGAAAATCAATAACTTAATACAAAGTAAGGTGTAAACAGGCCTTTCAGCATCTTTAGCAGAAATGCCATTTTTCCAAATAATCATAGATAAAAAACCAAAGGAAGGAAAGAAAAATTTTTCCATATTGCTAATGATAGAGCATTTTATTAGATTATATTTTAGAAGATTTTATTAGATTTCATTATTATAAATAAAACAAGAATTTCATAGACTAAAAACATCTTCAATGACAGAGAAGTGAACACAAATTTTACAATTTTCAGGTAGAACCGTTATCCAATTAAGCTATCTTAAAAATACATTATCCCATTCAGTGTGGCCAGTCAATCTGATATATATCTGATTAAAATCAACGATTGATTCATCTTCCTCCTATTTTTCAACAGCGGTATTCCTTGTGTTGTGTTGAGCCTTTTTATTCTTTTCTAAACTGACACTAAAAGGTTATTCAATGTACGTACTTTGGAGAAATTGTTTTGATTTATAAGTGCACATAGCAATATATTTCATATCAAAACATTGCTTTATATTACCTTGGTATCTTATTTTATCCTTCTAAGCTAATCATTTAAAGTTGGTTGGGATTATATAATTAACTGAATTTAATGAAAGTTTGCATAGCCTTAGTATGGTTCCACATGAATGCTACCAAGAAAATGCAAATATCAACTGCACATGAAATTATTTTGATGCTAATTCTCATTAGACTGTGCAAAGGATGATAAAATAATGCAGTTAGCGAACTTTAATAAATTATTAATTAATTCTTTGAAATTAATTCTGAAATATCTTTAAGTTAGAAAGGGAAAGAATAAGCTATAAAAATCAATAAATTTTTCAGCAGATGAACAATGGCTACATAGGAAAAAGTTTTAAAAGTTTAACAATTAAACTTCATTTTGAATTAAAATACTCTAAATATTGCTCATCTTTATGATGCTGAAATGATAACTATTATACATCAATATATATATAAATAATTTATAATATTATACATCAGTTATACCTCATCACTTTAAAAAGCAACTCTTGGATGTATACAAACTTCTTACTGTTTTCTTCCAAATACTACATTTTTCAAAAACACCCATTGCATTTTTGCCAATACCCCAAGAAGGTTAGCTTTAGAAGGGTTAACAGAAACTTTCCTCTATCAGTGCTTACAAGAAATAAAATATAGGTGAACACAGCTGCTGAAGAATAAGAGAAAAAATAATCATTCTTTCATTGTTCTTGCCTAACAGTAGCCACAAAAACAGCAGCAACAGTAAATCATAAAATAAATCAGCATAAGCAACTTAACAAGTTGTGAAACAAAAACTTATTATTTTTAGAAATAAAATACTATTGATAAACTTGTAATTTTATTCTAACAGATATAACCATATAACTGTAAAATATTTCAAAATTAAAAATGAGCAATAGCCATTACAAGTGGAAATTTGCCAGAAAAGTCAGTTTTAGAAGGTTAAAGACTAATCAAGTTAACAATATTTGAAACTTTATTTATTCACACCAATCCTATTGATCACTTTAAAACTCTTTCTAACCTGTTCCCTCTCGTACGTCAGCATTACAATAGTGAACTGCTCACGAGGGACATTTCCTCCAAGGCTCTCACAGAATTCCTTCCCAGCTCCTCCTGCTCCACGACCAATAGGACGAAAACCAAGCCCAGAACCTTATGAAAAAAGATAAGATGATTTTGTCTTATGAGAAATTTAAAGCAGTCATAAATCATTCAGTCATCTCATGACTATAAATATAAAGCGAAAGAATAAAACTTAACAAACCTATAAATTTTGCATCAGATGGAAGTAGAATGTCAAATGGTAACTGTGGGTAGAGTCGAAAAGGGTCTACCCATTCATTCCACATTTCATGCCCCTAAAAAAAGGAAATAATGTAAAATTTTGATTAGTAAATGATTGAAGTGCTAAATTATTTATTACAAATTCTACTTTATGACTAATTAATTCAATATTGCCCATAAGTTTCCACAACAAAATAAATAATATAATCCTGGGCACTAACCTGAATAACATACATGGTGTAATTTCTCTTGAATTTTGGGGATGGGTAAGGCGGTTCAATCGGACCAAGACTTTCATCAGGTTCAGGCTCAGGAAGTATTGCATCCATTTTTAGGGGCTGAAATAAATCAAAATATGTTATTACAATAGATTAGATCTAATTTTTGTATAGAAATAGGGTTAATTAACTTGATGTAATGCAACTAACTAATTTAGTGCAAATTACCACATTGTTCAGATGATAAGATGCATCAGATTATAAGATACGGTGAGTGGAAAATGGAAAAAAAAGGGTGAGTGGAAAAATCTTTGTTTTGATCCCTGAATAGTTAGATTTGTTATTGACTGGTTGGCACTGATTGGTTTATTGTCACAAGATAAGCTTGAATCTTGAAGCTAGAGAGCATAGAAAGCTGATTCCACAAGGTTTCTGACCAGTGATTATGCTACAACAATCAAAGAGCATTGCCTACCTTAGTTGTAATGAAATATTTTAAATCATAGAAATTGGTTCGAGGCCACTAAACCTCAGCACAACAAGGATTCATGCATAAGATGCAATGCCAATTTTTTAAGAAAATATAGGGATTTTATGTGTGCCTTATGGTCTGAAAAATATGGTAATTACCATACATAATATTTTGATATGAAATACTGTATATCCTAAACAAAGTATTCTAGAAGCAAACTCACCACAAATGAGCTATTAAAAACACTAGGTGATGGTTCATCATCAACAGGAGCAGGAGGAACACCAGCTCTGGAACGCAAGGCTGCAACTGCAGCATCTGTGACAGCCTGAACTGATGCAAGGTATCTAGAATGAGAATATTGATATTCAGGTGAAAAGTGCGCTATCCCCAATATAATATATTTTAAGAATTTTGTACACTTATATAACTAAATTCAAATGCAACTGAGTTCCTTGAAATATCTAGTCCATCAGCAGAACTCGTAAACGCAGAAAAGTGAGTATAAATCAGTGTTTCTCTTTCTAGCGAGCCACACCCCTTTGAATCTGAAAATATATATCTCTGCACCCCATTAAAAAATGTGTTATAATTTTTTAGTCTAGAAAAAAATGCAGAAGTGAGTATTAATGCACAATTTCACAAAGGTATGAATCACAATGTTTCTTAAACACAAATGAACAAGCAACCGGGCAATAAATAGTACTCATTTTTTATAAAAGTGCTTCCAGGAATATGACAACTTAATATTGATTCAACAACCTAGACTGTTTCTACATACAGAATAAAAATCTCACAATTAATAGATTTTCTTCATTAAACATTCTCCAATTCAATAATTGAAATTTACAGGAAAAACAATTTTTCAGTCTCTTCTCTATTCTTAACACACATTATAATCTCTTTACACCTAAACTTCCATTAGATCAATATTTTGCAATAAAATAATTTTACGAATGGGATATAAAATTTTTCAAATATATAAATAATGAGAAGGGCAATAACATATATGATTCAATATCCTTAGTTGAGCAATTTACACCTGAGGAAAATAAATGACTCCTCCTGGATATTATAAAATGCATTTCACTTACTTTTCGCGGAGTAATCTTCCTTGTCTTCTAAGAGCAGCAAGGTCAGGATCTGAAACTGCACGTAGCAGAAAGTGTAACTCTGGTAGGCGAGCAGTTGGAAGCAAGATGGCAGCACGTACCCAGTCCACCCATTCTCCAAAAGGGTAAGCAAGACGATCTCCACCAAGAATCACAGGTACAGCACCTGCTCGTAATGCCTCCCACAAACGGGTCTGAAAAAAGAAGTACAATATATCTTCAGATACTTTAAAGTTTCCTCGATCATGTAGTACATATTGCTGCTTACTGCATTCTAATTAACCAGAAAATGCTGATTAGAGTATTAAATGACAAAAAGTAGTTTAAGCTGGAGCTTTGAGTCCAAAAAAACAACAAAACAACTTATGCAACATAAAACTCTGAAGTATTGCCTTGCAAGAATTTTATATAATAAGAGTTAGTTTCCAAATGAGACAAAATTAATCTAAATAACTCTCATATTATGATAGGACTTTATCCCAGGTTCTAAAAAACATCAACAAAACTATGCAACCCCAAATAAAAATTGACATAATCAATGATTGAATAAAATTTTGAACATAGATAGTAAATCAAGCATCCTTCACATGAGTACCCATAGTAGAGGTTTTTTGGTAAAATTACTATTCAATACTTGAAAATAGGAAAAAAATAAAATTATACAACTATTAAATTTTTTCAATTGTTTTTTAAAGCATCAATTTCTCCTAATTTAAAACTATTAGTAACTGATAAAATTATGAAAAGGCAAAAAGTTTTTCAACAATTACATTCATCTTTTATTTCAAAAATTTTTCATCTTATACACTCATATTATTATAAGCATATGTATTAGAGGCATATTAAAAGTAGATTGATATAAACATTTAATTCATCCCATAGTTTTTCCATTTTTTAATTGAATTCTAACTACTAAAAAGAATGAGACATATACCAGTGAATGAATTACCCAAACAGGGTAAATAACTGGTTTTGGCAGAAACTTAATACCTTCAAATTTTTTTTCTTACCTGGACCAAAGTGGTAGAGGCAATGGACGGGTCGCTTGGTGCAGGAACAAGAGTGAAAGTAGACACAGATAAGAATCCCATTCTAGTGGAAGACATACCACACAGTGACCATTCTCCCAAACTAGCACTTTTTTCCATTTCAATATCAGGGCCGTCATCTCCCTAAATAAGAGTCAAAAATGTACAAAATTCATAAAACTTTCAGAGTATTTAAAATTTAGATTTCATACTTGCTTATGACTTAATTCAGAATAATTGAAATAACATGAGACTAAAAAATTATATAAAAGCATTACATTTTTCATAATAACTTATTCTAACAAACCTTATCATCATCACTTTCCCCACATTCGAACTGGAAAAAAAATTCATCAGATGTTGCAGATCTTGCCATTGCTCGGAGATGCATATCCAGTAATGCAGGTTCTGATGAGCTGGATGCTGCAGGTCCAGGAACATATTCTCCCTAGAAAATAATAGGCATGATTCATGAAGATATGATTATTAACTGCCTAAATACGTATAAAATTACTTACATAATGAACCATAATAAAACATAACCTTATTATCTAAATAAAGATAATTTAATGATGAAAAACAAAATACAAGTTATCATGAAAATATATCCCTACAGTAACACAAAGAAAAGAATTATAACACTCTGAAATTGAAGTCTTGGTCTGAACTTGAAAAAATGAGCCAAAACATTGAAGTAAATCTTATTCATATGAAATAATGAAAGACTTATTTGCAACTCAATTTCTATTTCTGCACAGGTCCCTTGCAAGCTGCTTATCATCATGAAATGACAATGAAACAGTATATTCAAACACAAAAATTGTATTATAAATAATTACATAAACACAAGAGCTTGATTTTAAATAAATATTCCTCCACATTCAATGAATCTTCAATCGAAGCAAACAGGAGTTGCTCATCAGGCACATCAAAGTTAACAGGAAGTTACAAATTTTGACATAATTGCCTTGCATAGAGGAGAGCAAATTGTATGAAGGATCTTCCATAATTAGATTATTTTCTTATCAAACATCATTCACAATGATTATTTTAAGCATTTTTTAAAAATAAAACACATAGTTCATAAATGAAATTTCTCAGTTATGTTTTATAAATACTCTAAAACTCAAAAACTTTTATATCTCTAAAGTTTGAAGATTAATAATTTTCTCTTTCCCAGGGATAATATGATATTACTCATTCTTTATTCTCAATTCATCCCCAGCCTCAAAACAGCATCATCATCAGAAATAAAAACATTCTTTTGTCAATAGCAGATTATAATACCTTTGAATTTAATCATTTATATGAGATTAAAAAATTGGTAACATACTTATATCAATATAACTTTTAAGCAACTCATTTATTCTTCTTAGGAATTAATCCCCATACATAGAATTATTAAATATTTGACTACTTCTGATAAGCTATTATTAACTAGGTTATAAGAATACTAATAATTACAGAGGGATACTTTATTTCCTTAAATAGCTAGGAGCAGTTACAATACAGAGGGGATGCTGAATTTACTGATTAAAAGTACAATACACTGAGCAGTTCTATCTGCTTTTATGCTTTTTTAAGTAATGTCAAAATCATAAATTTGGAGAAAATGTTAAAGGTATATTTATAACAATACAACTATTTATATTCATTCACTAAGAGAGGAGATATTCACATTGATAAAATTGTAAACAATTGTTAGAACGACAACATGGAGGCATTAATTAGACTAACCTGAAATGACAACAGAAATTGTCTTCTAGCAGGAAGAATAGGAGGAATTCCTTGCCAAACATCTCCTCCAGGAGGACCCATGAGTGGAGGAAGAATGAGATCAAACCTGGGCCTAAAGGTCCCAGGAGAAAATTCAGACTGGGCAACCATTGCTCGTCCAGTATTGACACCATTAAACAAATCTCCAATAAATCGACGCTGACCTGAATTATGGAATGAAGCTGGAATTATAAGATACAGAAAATTTTTAATTAGAAAGGAATAATTTTTCCACCATACACTTTGTTAGAAAGCAACTGAGGATAAAATTTTGGGTGAGATTGTGGTTCCACCTAGGACAAACAAATCTAATACTAAAGGACATACACCTTAGACAAACCAAAAATGATGAAAATACAAAGGCTATTGACCCTTTGACAGCCAAGCATAATCCTTCAACAGTTCAATTAGCAACACTCCCCTTATATTACTACAAAATCCCTAAGGAGATACAATGAAATGTATAATGAGTAAGGAATAAGAGAAAAAGAGAAATCCGCAAACTTGTTCAAAGCACTGAGAGTACTGCCATACACAAATGAATATATACATCTACAGCTTAAGCAGCACAGATTAACCCTTATATAAGGAAACATAAAAATAGATTTGTAATTATTTATCATACAATACCTTTGCAGTTTGACATTTTATCAGATGGTGACATTTGATTACAATGCATTAGACATTAAATTAGTTTTATAAAAAATATAATAAATTAGATAAGAATTAATGAGCATTTTAGCTAGTATACTATTCAGTGTGCAGATGGATCAAAGTAATAATTATTGTTAAGAATTTACTCATGATACAGAATTATGAACTTTCAAGAATCCATTTAATTTAATACCTTCAATAGTTGCTCTGGCAAGATTCAGAAGAACATGATTTCTTCCATCTCCAGCCCAATATGGTAGCTGTGCTAAACGTTCTGCTAGAAGTGTCCTTGGTAGAGAGAGATTAGCCCTTGGTGTAACAAGACCAATATCCATGTCTACAGCAGCTAACTCTCCAACAAGCACAAAGAATATGCAGGCAGCTGAAGGATCGTCAGTAAAATGAGGATTGTAACCTAATGTTTGCCGAACTGTGGTCTTCACAAAACTTTCAACTTCTCCTAGGATCTATTTAAACAAAAAGAAATATGATCCATCAGATATTAATTCATTGAAAATATTAATGGACATAGAGGATAATAAATAAGAAAAAATCAAGGAATTAGTTAAGTAAAATATTTTCATATAAGTTAAGAGGATTAAAAGAATATATTAAAACAAGATTGAATTGAGTAACTACTCCAAAAAGAGGTTAATTTTAATATAGGGCCTAGAAGTACACAATTATTTTGTTTCTCTAGATTCTTTCTAACTCAAAATTTGTACAAAAATGTAAATAAAGAAATCATACTCCATTAAATTACTGGAGTATTATAGATATTATGCAAAGAATTAAGTAAAGGAAATTAGATGCAATTTAAAGGTAAGAAATGTTACAAAATACTTTTTCTTACTACAGAGATACAATTGCTTTTATTTCTATACAAAAGAAACAAAACCATGGATTGTAATTGAGAAAAAATTGCAAAGGCTTTTCAAATAAATGTTACAAAGAAAGACCTAGAAGAATTATTAGTCTAATTTATGATAATGAGCACACTTAAAAACTTAAGCGTATTAACAAACCTGGTGTTCATCAGGGTCATAGAGATAAACAGGAAACCCAGATGTCAGGGAACATCTTGAGTAGTCAAAACAGAGGTGCATTGTGCAAGAGGCTCTTTCTTCCAAATTAGGAGGTGTCAGATTGGGCGCTGGTGATAAAGGATAGAGACGATGAGGGAGAGCCAACTCAGGACTGTTTCTCTCCATTGCCTCTCTCCTAGCAACTTGAGCCTGGAAAATGCCCATTTTAAATAGCAAGAAACGTCAATAAAAATTACAAAAGGTTGAAATTATGCAAACTTGTAAGAAATTTAAGATAATTTTCTTAAGATTTACATTTAGATAAAAATAATTAAAATATAAAGATTTTATAATTTAGAAATATATTTCTGATTATAGTATTAAATTAAAAGTATATTCGGAAGAAGAACATTCATTAGAATTCAGATGATTAAAATTACTTTGAATCTTACAATTAAATTGAACATAATAGGGGAAATTCTTAGTAAGTATTTTCTCTTCACCAAGCACAATTATTATTTTTTTTTAATTACATAACATAGGAATTAGGCTACTAATTCAGGAAATGTATGCTTATTAAACATTAAAAATTAAATTAAAATTTACCATTAATTAAGACACACATCTGATATCAATCAAGACATTATATTTCATTTATATATATCTGACTTACAGATGATTATTTACTATTACTCACTTGTTCAACAGAAATTTTCAATCTCTCTAACTCTGTTTGCTGCCGCAAAAGTTCACTTTTGAGCTCTTCAATTTTCTGATTATAAGTTGCAACTTCAGACTGCAGTCTTTGTCTTCTAGACTCCAAGTCTCTCAATTCCATACTTACTGAACCTTCAATAGGTGAAATTTTAGGTATACAATAAAATGAACATTTATTTCCTGGCTAATTTGTTTGTAGATTGCAAAATCATAGGTTTAGTATGAGAGCTATTAATTTTGCAATAACAGAACATAAATTTTCATGTCTTTGTGAATTCAATCACTGAACTGCATTCTGATTAAACACATAATACTAAAAATATTCAAAGATATTCATACATACTTTAGGAAAACTATGATATTTGAAAGGAAATATCAATAAACTGATGAGAAAGTCTTTCAATCAGAATTTTTAAAAAATTATCTGCATATAAGGACAAATAGCAATTATTATTATTATTACTGTTAATGTGAAACAGAAGTGAGAAATATTCAATCTTCAATATCCAATCCTATATTAAATAATCCTAATTTTTACAATGTTACAATCACAAATCAACAATCAGTAGACTCCCAAAACATAGACATAAATAATTGAGGAAGACTTGGAGGTTACTGATAACTAAGAGAATAAAAACCATTGTGCGAACATGAGGCCAAGAGCTATGATATCTAATTAAACAAAGAAAAATAATAATAATTTAACATCAGATGAAAATAATTATGGTTAAGCCTATAGTACCAAAGAGTCATATAAGTAATATAAATGCTATACCTACATACCTCGTATTCTCAACATTTCCTCGATTCTCAACTTCAAGTCGGAAGCCTTGAGAGTGGAGAAATCCTCAAAAGCTTCCAATTTCGACCTTGTCCTATGTATATCTGAGTTAGGAGCATCATTTTCTACCTGAAATTCAAATTCTCCACATTAAAAACTTAGACTGAACTTTATGTGGAACATCAAATAAACACATATAAAGGCTACATACCTTGGATAAATAATAATAATTTATAAGTGCTACGGCGAATAATATTACAGGAACAAGAATAATTATGCGAGAGAGCTTCACATGGCTTAATTTATGACACACAACTCCTTTTGAACCGGGAAGCGAGTTTCGGTATCCACCCGAGTCAAAGGATACAGTCGTCATAATGTAGACTTTCGGCTACAAATATGAAGTCCTATATTTAACTGTAAAACCTCCATGGAATGTACTTCATTTTAACTGCCTGAAATTGGAAAAAAACTTTTATTTCATAAAGTTGAAAAATAAATAAACGCCGTCACACTTTACAAATGATCTAAGAGAATTTATGCAAAAATTTCATAATGTTGAAAGGAACAAGTAGTAATTGTTCGGTGTAAAGTTATTTTAATACTATATGAGGAATTACAGAACATGAATAAAATAAAACAAGAATCGCAAAATATACCAATTTTATTTTTAATACATCTACTGTATCTATATTTTACCCTTGTTGAGAATTAAAACACTTAGATACTCAAATTCTAAGGGAAAAGACAAACGTTAGATACGAAAATCATACGTCGAGAACCTGATATTGAAAATTTACAATTTAATAAGCCACTTCAAACAAACCCTCTGCATGAAATAGAAAAACAGTTCACAAATCTGTGTAGAATAATAAGATCTGAAGTTTGACACACAAATCATAAACAGAAGAAACAAAAACTTCATTCTTGGATCTTGTTAAATATGCATCTAAAATCGACAATTTCTCACATATTTACCAACAAAACTTTTGATGACAGAACTTTCATTCTTTCTTTGATTAGTCGTCCTTGTTTCTACACTATCAGTAGAGATCATAGCTGTATTTTATCATATATTTCGGGATTTGATAATTATAAAAATTTAGGATGAATCACAATAAAACACCTATGAAGACCACTTAAAATCATACACATTGATCATGGTATAAATAGAGAGACGTCCACCAAGATCAACATGTTCGGAACACCAATATTTCGCATGTAATTTGTATAGCGGATTCAGATCCTTGCCATGGGGGTGTAACGAAGTCACTTATGTTTGATTCAGTAACACGTACTGGCACTGGTCTCTCGTTCGAACGCTTTGGTAATGGCAGCACTGTATTTTCGATTCCACGGTTGGCCAGTTCAAGATAGTAATAAAATATAAATCATGTTACGAAAAAGGAATATTACTTATCATTGATGACTTTTTAAGTTGAATTAATGTAGAAATATACAATAAAGCCTTTCATTTTCAGTACTGTTTCATCTTACCTTCATCTTCGACTTCCTTACAATAAACAATTTTGGAGCTACTGAATCTTGGTGATCTCCATAAAACAACAAACATTTTATGATCATATCTACCTACAAAGGTAATAAAGTCATTAAGTTTCTCTTGCGTGAAATTCTTTCAATTACATAATTCAAATTTGACTTCGTGGGAAGAAGTACTTTCAATTATGGTTGAATAGATAATTTAAGCTAGAAATTGTTGTATTCTAATATTATAATTCTATAAGAATACATATTTGGTACAAATACTTCGGTCTATATAAAGGAAACATTAGCTGTATTGCTGTCTAAATATATAATTCACTTATCGTGCCAAATAAATTCCTTCCAATATTACTAAGATAATTGAAAACTTAAGGTTTTCAAATATATTAATTGTGTAGTATATGTGGTTCGCCATATATTTTTGGCGATTTCCCATTTTTCTACCTGAATAGGTTATTCTAGGAGCGTTTAGTAATGGGAGTTGTGAAAACTGCTGTGAGTGTAGTCTACCGGTAATCGTACACAATTGCTGGGGACAAACTCAGTATAGGCATGGCATGCGGCTTACGCAAATCCGGTCCTTTCTTAGTGCGTCGAGGCGGTGGCAGCCATGGGTTACCTTTTGTTTTTTATTTCAACTTTATAATTATCACCCGTCAGATCGAAAACAGTTTGCAACATTGTAATGGATCGTTTAAAATCAGCATCGTAGTAAGTATGCTCATTTATATACCTGATGTGATGTCGTTCACATTACCTAGAATATATACCGTGACTAGCATCACGTACATGGAATTCCTACAAATTCTATCACGCTTTTCTTGGTACAGGTAAAATGAATGTCGCTGATTCGTCGCAGGAATCATGTGAGATCATCCAATCCTCCGAAAGTAGCAAACATGAACATAATGGATTGGGAATTAAGACTCTTTCCTCCCTAAGTCCAAATCCCCCTGTGCGTAATCCAAACTTTCTCTCAGATGATTGGAAAGAGTTTGCTTGTGGTTGGGGTGCAGCTTTTATCAACATTACTGTCACATATCCCATCTACAAAGTAATGTTCAGACAGGTATAAAGTTGAATTAATCGCTTAGTTTTCAAGAAAACCGAAATCTTTCTCTATGGATATATATAACAAGAGATGATAATTTTTATAGATGCTACATGGAGTCAAAACTACAAGTGCTGTGAAACAATTGTACACTGAGGGGTTTTCTTACCTGTATCGGGGTATCCTTCCTCCTCTTTGTCAAAAGACTGTTTCAGTTTCCATAATGTTTGGTTGCTACGAGGACTATCAGAAACGTTTTCCACCTGAAGTTCGTGAGTTGTGGCCCAAAACAACTAAAGCTATAGCTGCTATTCTTGCCGGTTGTACAGAAGCCATTCTTTCTCCTTTTGAAAGAATACAAACCCTAATGCAAGTAAGAATTGGGAAATGACTATTGTTCGTTCAATTTTAGCATGAAATGGAAATAAGTCAATTACATCTCAAGTATAATCAATCAATATTTCTAAGACAAAACTTTATGGGTTGTCTTTGATGCTTAGATAGTTCTATGTTGGGGAAGGTGGTGAAATAATTCCATTTTTTAAGTCTCAATGCATTCATTCATATTTGAAATCCCTCTAACTTACATAGAAAATTGTTTTTGAAAGGACAAAAGTTATCACGCACGATTTGGGAATACTGCTCATGCTTTTCGAGAGGTGGCCACCCATTATGGAGCAAAAGAATTTTATCGAGGAATAGTGCCAATTCTTCTTCGAAATGGGCCAAGCAACGCAGCATTTTTTCTCCTTAGAGAAGAAGCACAGAAGTCAACAGTCTTCATGTCATGGTTCCATTATCAAACTGCCTCACCTGCAAAACATGCATTGGCTGACTTTTTTTCTGGAGCATTAATTGGTAACATAACAATTCATTTTTTTTATTTGAATCGTTTGAAATTGTAGCTCATCTGAATCTAAAAAATCACATTGGCCAATTCAAAAGGGCTATAACATGAATGGAATTACACCCTCTATTATAACCACCCCTTTAGATCATTGCTATTCAATAAATTGTTAGTTATGTTTGTGTTAAAGCCATATCTGCCTCTAGCATTGATGGCATCATAACTGACAGACTAGCATCAACGTGGAGGGGTTTCTCTGATATTTATTAATTCTGTCAATTTATTGTGAGATGCACCGTTTCCACTATAAATCACTTCAGTTATGAAGGGATATTTAAAGATATACTAAAGTGATGAGGTTTAAAAATTCCTTTATCAAACTTTGCATCAATTAAATGCCACTAGTAATACTGCACATCAATGAAAAAATAAACAATTTTTTTGTGTAATAACATCTAATAAATGTTGGTGTGTTGATAAATTTCTTTGACTTTCAGGAGCTTTCATCTCCACTGTGTTTTATCCTCTCAACGTAGTGAAGACACACATGCAATCTCGTCTTGGAGGTCCATTTCTGTCACTGAGGGAAGTATTTCATGAGGTTTACCAAGAAAGAGGTGGTTCATGGAGGAAAATGTACAGAGGAGTACATGTCAATTATACCCGTGCTCTCATTACTTGGGGTGTGATCAATGTGTCATATGAAGCACTTAAGAAGTTGCTGGTATGACTTTGACTTTTCATGCGTTAAATGTGATATTCAGATGGAAAAGATTTAGTGGCTATGATTGTGATATCTCACTTTGGAGCTTTTTCACTCTATGTGGATTTTGCCAATGCAAAAAGGTTGTAGGATACTAATGAAGTGGCATTCCAATTTATTACAAACTTATTCAAGGAATATCCAGCTTAGTATGATCAGGTTTTAAAGGTATATCTTCAGGTCTCTTTAAGTAATAATGTTCTCAATTAACATAAGCAGAACTATAAGAACCATAAGGCACAAACAAATATAGCATTTGTTTTTGTTATCCTCTTCGGGTAGTTTGGTGATGCATATTTCTATCTGTTCCAGCTTTAATTGTCAGTTTGGTTGACTAAAATATTTGAAACTCAGTGTTGCTTGCGTGTGATATCCTTTTACAGTATTCGGTGTTGTTTTTATGAAATGTTGTTTGGACTGATTTCATATGCTGAAACTTCAGGTTGTTTTGAATGAGTTTGAGAGGATAACAATATTTTTTTATCAATTAAATTTAAGGTTTAGAAAAAATGTTAAGCAAGATATTAAGGTCTCAAAATTAAATGAAAAGGAATGTAGATACAATTTCTGTAAATAGCATAGCATGCTATAATTTTTCCTCTATGACATTTTCATAATTTTATTTTTTGATTCTTGTTTGTAACACTGCCTACAAAGGTGTTTGTAGTATGTTATTATCATATTAGAAAAATTTCCTATGGACCAATAGTGGAAATTCAGTCTCTGTTGTTGCTTTCATTGGTTGCTTGATTAGATCTGCATAAAGATTGTATAACTTTCTAAAGTTTTGGAAAGGATGCTGCGCTATGGTGCCTCCAAATTGCACTGACTGTTCCTGTTTCTTTGTTAATTCAGTGCATTTGTGTATTGTTCACTTTCTAGTCAGAATAAGATGAATGAATAGTTAATGGTGTTCCTGACACTTGTAAAAATAAATTTTTCCCTTGAAGGTTTAATTTTACATTAGAAAATCACACTTAAGTACTAAGTGTATAGCAAAAGTTAAGTTGATGTGGCGGCTCCATGTTCAACAAGCCTCAAATAAAACATCAGGTATATTTGGCAAATCATATGTTTTTCATTTCTTCTCCAAAATACAAACCCACTTTGACTTTTGAAAAATAATGATATTTGATTACTTAAAAATATGCCAACTTTGAGCCCATGTTTGAATTATAAAAATAGCTCTCTTGGTAATTCTTACATACATTTGTAAATTTATATAAGATACAATTTAATCTTTGTTATCTATTTAATATTATTATTCTCGGAGGATTAGCATAAAATACTTAGCTATGCAAACAGGCCTTCATTGAACACAAATAGCATTAGGTTCAATACTAATGATAAGTCATAAAAATATGTTTTTCTTTATATCCTTATGATTTATCAAAAGGTTGGTGCAAGTCCCAATAACTTCTAGTCATTCATTCATATCCACACACTAATACTGCATGTGCTCATACTCATCTGTCATCTTAATTGTGTTTTTCTTTGATAGACAATTTCTGCATTATAATATCCAAATGTACATTTTTCATCCAAATAGAATACTTTTAAACTTACGAGAAGCTCCCTCAAGATTTATCATTAAGGGCTCTCTTAACCCAAGGCTAAATACCACTAAACCTCTGATTAAGTCTTATATTATAACCATTAAAATTTCTATTATCTATTATTTCAAAATTAAATAAATTGGAAAATTAGACTTGAGAGACTTATCCATAAGAAAGATGTCAAAAACATAATTATTGAAGAAGAATTAAAGAATAAACTCCACCTTGAGAACACTTGCCATTCAATATCATATTCCAACAAAAGATATTATATTAATTAGGATACATAAAATGTAATAGATATTCATATGTCATGTGATGCAGCATTTTATCTAGAGAATTATTGATACTTTTATTTATTTATTATCAAAGATTCAGAAACAGCTAAGATGGCCTATTGCATTGGATCATTAAGGGTGAATATGCATACATACATACGTCTTTATTAGGCGAAATTGGGACTAAAAAGTCCCATCTTCCATTTAACCTAAACCTAACCTAAATATGAATAAATTAATAACAATGAAATAAGTAAACCCCAACAAAAAAGTTAAATGAAAATGATTGGAGCAAAGAGAGTAAGTTATTAACTTATAACAAAAGCAGAATTGAAGGGAGGAATTAGTTCAAGGGAGGGATTTAAGGATAAAAAGTTGAAACGTCCAAGAAGAAATATTCTCTAATCATTGAAAAATTATAAGTATTTCAGGATCTATTGGTTTAGCTGTATACTTCACAAATATTTGATAATTTTAATTCAATAATCCAATAAATTGGCTAAATATAAAACATCTTCATGCAGAGAATCAAGTTATGAAATTAAATTCAATCTAAGAAGAGCCATGCATCATCCTTTTACATACACAATTCAAATGATTCATGAATATTATGAAATTATAGTTATTATGGGCAAAAATTTGATAGATTGAAGTAAGAAGCATTATATTTGGAATATACCAAGTGATTCATTCTCATATGACTTTCCATAATGTGACTCTTCCCAATATTGATTTCAGAAGTAAGTATTATATTAGAAAATAAGGTTAAAATAACATTCCGAAACTAATTTTTACAGACTAAAGTAGATGACTTCTGGAAAAAGAGTATGTGAAGAAATTTTTATAACTATTAAAAATGGTAAACTATTTTTTTTCTTTATTTCTAAAATTATAGGGTAGAATGACGTTTTCTAAAGCTGATTATCATAATTCTGAAGATAATAATGATAATTTTATGTTCATCTTCTTCTGAATTATGAGTAACAGAATTAACGAAAAAAAAGAACTTGTATCAACCACTCGTAATTAATGACAAAAGAGAGATTATGCCAAAGAATAATTTTCAATAAAAAATTAATGTAATTATCATGAACTAGAAAATTAAATATTTTTATATTTTCTGAAGCATCAGCCAACACTTAGAAGCGTTGTAATTTTAGTATGTGTTTCAATGAATTTATGGCTGTATATATTGATTTTGAATTAAGAACTATAGAAATTAATAATTATAGTAATTAATTAAGTTCCATTTTACTTTTATTACTTAATCTAAGATTAAATGATAAAATCAGATAATATATATATATATATATATATATATTTATTAGATGTATATTCATCACTAGAAAATAATATACTGAAAAAATCAGTAGAATAATACTGAAAAAATCAGTAGAAAATATTTTTCTAATACACCATATTGGATTATAAGTATTCTTATAAAGAATTTTTAAGAAAGGATAGAATCTATTTAACATAATATAAATATATGTAAACAAACAGCAACCTATGTCTATGTACTAGGAATTTCAGTGCAGAAATGCCAGATTGTTCTTCAGAAAACAATATTGTAATAAATGTTAATAGTATCTTTGTTGAGAGAATGCAATTTCTGAAAATTTTAGAGCAAATATGAAATTAAAACACTCAAGTACATTCCAATTTTTCCAGTTACAGCAAGCAATAAAATTTTATAAATATGTCAATTTATTTAAAACTACATTTTCTCTTTGAAAATATAATTTTGATAAATTTATGAGGCTCTTATCTGTATTAATAAAAGTAATCACTGGCCTGAAGCTAATTCAACTCCTCTTCACTAGATATTTAGTATGGAATTTCTCCAAATTTAAGAAAAATAGTAATCAAAACAGTATTTATATGATTAAATAAAGATAGAAAATCTGCTGAATAGGTTGATTGAAATACAATTTTTTTTAAATTCCTTAAATAAAAGAACAAAATTCCAGGATATGCTAAATAAATGTCTATCATAATGAATAGAACCTGATGTCAGAATCTTCAAGCTAATTTCTATCAAAAATTCAACAATACATACATCAAAGAATTATGAAAATTAGATAAAATGAGAGTGTGGAAGCATTCAAATTTTTAAACTACCAGATCTTTGGTTAAAATTTTAGCTAATACCTTCTATTAACCCATAATTCAAATATAATTCAAACATCTCAGGGAAATTATTCCAAGGGCTTTCCACAGACTGAAAGACATACTAAATCACAGCTACCTGATTAATGGGATAGAAAAATCCATAGCTTTATATAATTGCAGGATTATCCATTATACTATTTAAGGCCATGATTGAGACCTTCATATGGACAGGCTTTCAAATTGCCTATTCTATCATATATTTATCTAACTACACAATAATATTCCATTGCCTGAAAATTGCAAGAAAAAAATGTTGAACCATAAAAATCTAGTCTTTGTATATTTTAGCAATATATCTGAAGTTCTTAAGTCTTTTGACATTAATAATGAGGTATATGATGGCAGAATATCTATAATATCTGGTTAACATCAACCCTATCTTCTTGAGAGTAATTCTAAACTAATTATTACCACCCAGATTCAATGAAGATCCAAGAAAAATATAGAAATTGTAAGCTTTGTAGTTTACAATAATAATAAAAATATACAGCTGTATGTATTACTCTCCATATTTTTTTTGCTTTAGATGTGCAAAGAAGGTGGTAATGATATTCTGAAATACATACACACCTGAAGCTATATTGTCTGTCAATGATTACTCTTATATAAAAATTATTAGACATGCTGTAAAATTGGAACAATCAGGACTGACTCTTTACTCTGAGTTCCACTATTTCCATTCAAAAATATTAATATTTCCATCCAAAAAACAAATAAATCTTAATATATACTAAAATATATTATACATTAAATGTTTAAAAAACAATCCTTGATATTAAAGGTTCAATTAAAGTTTTTAACATAAAATTCTTCACATTTCTGAACATGAATACCCACTACTAGGTTATGCTAAGTCTTACTAGAGGTAATTTATTAAAAAGTATTATTTCTTAGCTTTCATATTATAATAGCCACAGATAAAGAAGAATTTATCAAAATCTAGAGTAAAATAACTTTAGGTATAGTAAGTAAACTTGGCCCAGAGATATGACTCTAACCTAACTCAGGAGCTCATCATAATCAACTTGCATTCCTCTAAATATATGATGCTACACAAATCAAAGACTGATTGGTAGGAACAATCTAATTGTACTAGATAGAAATTTGACATGGAGGTGAAAAATGATACTTATATTCAAATTCTGACATATGCTTCATTCAAATGAGGGAGGATAAAATTGATATTGAAAGTTGAATATGATATGAAGAACAAATTTCAAAAGAGAAACAGCCAAGATTCTGAAGAAAAATAATAACTTTATTATACTAATAAAAGGTGATAAGAAAAATAATTACGGTACAGTCAACAAATGCAGTTTGCATACTTCACTAACAAGATAATTAAAATTTTAAAAATTCATTAAAATGAAATAAAAGTACTTTGAATATATTTCTCAGAAAACAAATTAAACAGCAGCTGAATCATTCACACAACACCATTCAAACACAACCATTCACAAACACAAAAATATCTAATAACATCTTGTAATTACCCTAATATATCTTTTGTGCAACATACATACCCTAAACATATGCTCACTAACACATTTCCTGTTACACATCCACTTATCACACATTCTTCAAGAACTTTTTTTTAATGGAGACAAAACTTTTGGGGGTCCAAAATCATCCAGTAGGAAATTCACAGGAATCAAATTTGACGAAAACTTCTCTCTCACAAATCACATCTTGATTAAATCAGCAATGTAATTCCACTCAGAATAAAAGCCACTCAAAAACTATCAGTAATTCTCTTCACTGGAAAACTATACTGACACTGACACAAAAAATTGCATAATGGTGTACACTCACACAAAACAAGGAACTAGATCTCTAAAATAATTCCCAGTTTTTCAAATCAAGCACTCCCATGCATTTAAAACTCCTACCAGCAGAATTCCTATAAAAAATAAAAATATAGTGAGTATAATGACAATTATAAACTGAGAAAAATATTAGAAGTTATATACATCAATTACAGTTTAAATCCTTGAATAGGAGAACTTAATTTTATGATTTCCAATGATTACATATGAGTGAACAGTGAATGAGTACTATTCAAAGGAGTTTAAGCAAAATTAATCAAACAAGGATGGCAAGTGAAAGAGAAAGACAAAACACATTTTCTTGTGGAATAATATTCATCCAATGAAGTAATGATACGAAGAAAGATTAATTTGCGTAACCCAATTTTGTAAATTATTTTTCCACAGATAGCATTCTGAAAGAACATAAACTACAGAAATAGAATTTCAAGAAATATATAAGAGATGTTTCACATCATAAGATAAACAATTACTACCTTATCACTAACATGTAAATAATATGTTTATACACAATGAAATATATGATAAGACTTATCATTTTAACAAATATTTGAAATAAAATATAGAAATAAGACAACTGATCATTCAAACATATATACCTTATTTAAAATTATAAATAAACGTAATATATAAAACAAAATAAAATTTCTGTTAGAAAATAGAGAGATTATTAGCTTTTGATAATTAATAAAGAATTTTAGACAAATTCAAAGGAATTTTAATTATCAAACTTGCTTCTCTAAATTATGCAAAGAATTTGGAATATTATAGTTTTTTGGAACATACCTCAATCAAATATAAACTGAAAATTCCATAAGTAATGAAAGACTAACAGACACCACATTCTCTCTACTGTTTTTCTTGCTTCATTTTTCCCACTTCTTCCAGTAAGGCCTGCATCCCTTCAGGCATCTTACCTTCATCTAGATCTTTACTCCATTGCTTGTACTGTAAGAGATGAATAATAAAATAAGCATTAATTTTAAACGTGTTTCCATTTGATTTATCAAAACATGTTAACATTAAATCTAATTTTAAACTTATCTAAATCTGAAATAAACATAATGAAAATTTTTCACTTTCCATTTTATTTAAAAAGGAAATAATGGCATGTAAATTTCAATTTTTGTTGTATCATTATTTCTCTATGTTTGTGCAATTGATTAACATTTCTACTAAAACTCCAAAAAATAATAAATCATTTTTGGTCCAACAAGTGAATTCAAATTTAAGAAGGTTATGAATGCTTTTCAGTAGTTTATGGTTTAAAAGAAAAAATTTTTATTTGTAATACTGTAGAAAATTCATACTAGAAGATAATTGAACAAAATCAAGGTACTTGGCAGATATATATCCCACTGAAGCTAACTGAAATAATGAAAGACAAGAATATAAGTGACAAATTAACTTCATGAAATCAAAAGACAAAGTTGGGGGAATAGTTGTATCAAATATACCAAAACCTAATCATATTTCTGCATCTTTTATCTTATAGTATGAATTATTCTTAAGACATTTCTGTAAGACTGCATCACAAGAACAACAGTTCAACAGGAATATTTTGTTCATTCCAAAACATTTCATCCAACAAAACTTATTGATACCTTCTTTGCATTTATTTAAATATTAAGAACTATTAAAGCATAAAATTCACCAAATAATGCACTTAGAGCAAGTATATACTAACAGTATATGTCAAACAAGATTTTTTGGATAAATCATTCCCTTTTTATTAAATTATACATGCTTCTCAGAAAGGTTTAGAAAAAGTTCACTTCAAGCATTTAGCACAGGAATGAATTAGTAAAAGAACTTGTAAATGATGTACTTAACTATTTTTTAATGATTTATCATTTGACACATCATTATCAATTACACTGGTTTGTACTAAATAAACAATACATTCCTAATATTTGACAGCAATAAAATGCTCTTTCTTGGTAAATAATGGGATAATAAAGCTAGATATTGATTTTAAACTTGCTCTGATACTATATATGAATATTTGAAAATGATGAATCTACCAATACTAATGATACATGTTTAATTGAATCCAAAGATATTTAAATCTCCAAGACTAATTATGACAGTAATGATGAACACGATCTCTTCATGCAACTATAGAAATTAGTTCTACATTCTATAAACAAAAAAGGTTCTGTTGCAGTAAATAGATAAAATAATAGATATTAAAATATATTAAAATTTTACTAATACAATTATAATAATAGGAAATAGGAATTTTATATACTAATGGGAAAATAATAAATTTAAGAATCAATTTCATAGATATACAAAACTCAATGCTTAGCGTTCAAATAAAATATATTAAGTCTGAAGAATTCAAAAGAAGTCAAAGAAGATACAGATTCCTTAACCTATGATTGATATATTTAACAAACCAGTTCATTTAACATTAGTTGCAATGATTTAAATAAACTTCACAATATATTTTGTATGTGAGATAAAAAGGTATTCTGACTTATCAAATGAATTGGTATTATCAAGTCATAACTTAACAGACATAAAATTTGGCAGAGAATCCAGATGAGGTTATATCGAACAGAGTTAATTATTATGGAAATGTATCAAGAGTTGATAAGGACAATGTATGATAAATAGTTCACTAAACAGGATCACTTATATTTTTGTCAAAAATTATGAAAATAACATTATAAACATAATATATATCAGCAGAAATTAAACTTACGACTGGAGCAATACAATGATCAACATAAATTTAAGTCCCATTCTGACCTTTTCCAGCTCTTTGCGAAGAGCAAACACAGCCTTTTCACGATCTGACACCAACTCCTCCAAGTACTGATAGCGCAGCTTCTTTCTAGCTCTGCATTCCCGGGCACTTTGCCTGCTTCGTTCTAGTTCCATCAAGTTTATCAGCAAAAATTGGCAAATATGAAAAAATTAATGAATTTGTCTAAATTAGTGGACTGAAAATAATATTATAATTTATACCGAGGATGTGATTCTACATACATCAGATTCGATTAAACTTATAAGTAATTATGGCTTTCAAAAACGTAAACAAAGACATTAATTGATAACACAATTCTACATTCATGTAATTTAAACCTAAAACGTAATTGCAAAAGTATAAGATAAAAAACAATAAAATTTACGAAGTACAGAATTCAACTTTATTTTCCATGAACCAAATTATATTATTTGAATAAAATATAGTTACTGGAGAAAAGGATATTTCCCGCTTTAGAAACTAATATTCCATGGATACTTTTAAAACATCTCTGGCCGGAAAATAAAATGGATCACTTCTGAGACTATATAAAACTAAGACCCTCTGAATTCGAAATTTCTATTAGATGTGTAGTTAAGTTTCTCAAACAATAAATTAATAACTTACCAAGTTTTGCCTTCATGTCAACCTTATCTGGCTTCCTTCCCGGCTTCCGACCACGTTTCCCCCCCTCCTTCCTATCTCCTCTAGAACCGTCCTGCAAAACAAGAAAAATGCATAAATTATACAGAATTGAAATTGCATCCCTAAAATTTCAGGAACAATCTCTCATACTGAATTGAATTTCTGATCTTTAATGACTAAGCTATTCTCATGTACATATCGAGCTCCTTGAAATGCATATATCGGGGTTACCGGAGCTTAAGGCAATAGTTAATGAATAAGAACAGAATGCAAGATCAGAAATGCGTGTTATTACAGACACTTATCATAGAACTACTCATGCATCTGAAACTAACATATCGCTAAATAAGGACTTTCCAATATGAATACGTAACGGAGCTATATCTATCAAAGATGCAGAACTTAAATTCTTCAATTACTTGTAAATATATTCAAACATAACTCCTGCTGCTCATATCAAAAGGTTGGGACAAAATTAACCCTGATCACGAATATTCGAGAATACTAAATAAAAACATCGTTAATCTACAGCATTTACCTTTAGTTTGAAAAAATATAAGAAGAACCAATTTCATAAGATCGTATAAGATTGTAAGGTAAGTCAGAAAAACAGAAAACGATTTTGCCAACAGAATTTACGTTGTAGGTCAAACGGACACTTAATTAATACGTAGAATTTACACTAACGCCGAGTTTGGGGGCTTATGAGCTTTTAGAGATATTCCTACATACAAATCAACGACAATGTAATTCAAGAATTAATAGAAAAGCATATTCCTCGAAAATGGAACGGGTTGGAAGTACGTTCTCGTAAAGCACGCACAAAGACTGTCTCGGCTTAAAAAAAGACTAAGAAACTGAGCATTGATAATCTTCGAATATACCTTCATGTTGCTTCAAAAGAAAAAAAAATCTTCATGGATTGAAGAAGAAACGTTTGATGGACCTATATGCGCAGTATCTGTCGTACTCGTACGAAATCTTCTAAGCTCTACACAGAGCCCGATGCTTACAAGGACTGCAATGGAGCAACTTACGCCAAGGAGATGGGCGAGAGAACGAGGGAAAATTAAAATTAACGCATCGCTTAGGCCTCTTGGTGCAGATAGAACTCGGACACTCGCAGCAACGCACGGTTCGAAATAAAGTACCAGCGGTCGGAGAAAGCTCTTTTTAAAAGGTTTCGAAAGCTGCCCCTCGCACTGGAGGGTCGCCTCAGAGGGAGGCTCACCACCTCGTCGATGGCTTTCCGCAAAAGAGCGGTTGCCCGGAGCGAGAAACGAGCTGCTTGAAACCTATACCCGAAATCGCCTCTTCGAATTCCCGCGACATCGTAAGATAATCGCCAGTGGCTCGCCCACGGTTCGGTGAAACTGGAGCGAGCGTACCTCATGAACCCGGGTAATACTCCCTCGTCCGCCTTTTTAGACTCGACCGCGAGTACAACTGTGAACGATTGTCTACGTTCTCGGCCTTCTATGAAAACGAATCGACGAACGACCATCTGAGAGTGAGATAAAAGCGCTCGAGAAATATTCCGCGAGAGAACTGCATGGATAATTGCGTGAAATAGTCGCCTTGGTAACATGGACCGGCAAAGTCGAGAGCGCTCCGATACTTACTTCCTACCTCACCCTGCGCTGCCGCCAGACTGCGCCAGACACGAAGGAGACAACTGCGCATGAAACGAAGAGGCGGTTGGCGGGGAGGGGCTGAAGGGGAGGTCGTCGGCTAGGGGGAGAAAGGGCGATGGGGAGAATGGTAGATCGAGGATAGATGGTAGGTTAGGCGAGTAGGGGGAGTAAAAAACGAGGTTGGTGGAAAAAGAAGAAAGCGTTAAAGGGTTTTTACATAAGCGAGGGAAGTTTTCGGATGGACGCTACGAAATGAATTGTTTGCGGCGGAAAAAAAAAATTCGAAAAAATGATGACGGGGTTTCGGACGAGGGGAGTCGATGGAAACTGAGCGAGGGAAATACAACGCACGGCTTGAAAGTATTGGATCGGGTAGAACCATTACGAACCAAGGAATGAACTGAAGTTGAGAGAGCTGAAGGGTTACTCCGAAAAGTAGATATATTGGATCTCGAACAAGAGCGCAAAGCTAAAAAAAATATATAAAATACAGAGTGGTTTTTCCATCAATTAAATCATCACAGGATCAATTCCAAAAGGTATTCTACGACGGAAATTAAAAAGCAAGAATACGGAAGGTGCACAACGACCGAAGGGCGCTAAACAGGCTGTAATTATCGTCAAGTAGCAAACTGTTGGAAGAAGAGACGAAAGAACTGTAATTGAATGGATCAAAATTTAGAAAGCATAACTAGCACGCATCGTATGTGCCCAATGAAACACGTGCGAAGCACGTGATACGCATCCTAGTGACTGGAAGTCATGTTGGTACAATCACCCTTAAATAACAATGACATTCTAGTCCGTCCATGAGTTGTAGCCGCTACAAGCTCGGTCTAAGCACTATAGGCCTCAACTCGCGAAGCCAAAAAAAAATCAGGCGTATAAATACCCCGCCCAATCCTAAGACGTAATACCCTCGTCTCGGTAACAGGAATTCTCGACGGAACGCAAACGGTCTTTACTCCGTCGTAGTCGCCGATCGGGGATTTTCAATCGGAAGAGGGACCGAAATCGAAGATTACGGAAGCCACGGCAACAATCGTTTCCAGACAAAGGAATCAACAGATTCCGTCGGCGGAAGGAGCATTCACTCCAAATATATCCACGCTTCGGATGCGTAAAAAGAAGCTTCCATTGCGCGAACTTCTCTTATCGACTGCCAAACGAGCGAAAAATCCTCTTATCTTTCGCGAAATGAAGATAGAGAAGCGATCTGGGGAAGCTCTTTACATGTACGCTGCGAATATTTCGCTAGGGGAAATGAAGGCGCGCGTTCATAAATGCTGACACAAGTGGATGGAGTACACTATGGACAATTAAAACATCGAACCTAAACAAGTACATGCTGAATTGTCGGATGAACTTTTTGGTAGACGAAGTAAAACCTACATTTAGAGGGATTAAGCTTACTTTAGATCACGATTGGGATTATTACATTAGGAGTTGGAGCAAAATGAAAATCCATCCAAAATATTGTGAGGGAATTAAAAAAAGGGAGTAATATATTCGTTTGAGAGAGAATCAAAAAAAGGGAGCATCACGTATATATTCGTTTCATCAAATACGCTGTTTGTTAATGGTTCATCAACCAGATTCTGAAACACCTACAATATGGTACTTTTAAATTGCTCTGATTATAAAGTGAGAGTAGGATTATAAAATTATATACCTATCAGTTTTCCCAGGATTTATAACCACGCTTTTTTCGTTCAGATGCTAGTGAAAAAATTTCAAGTACTTTAAAAAATGAACAAATCCCTAAAATTATGCGTGATAAATCAAAATAATAGATTCAGAAACCTAGGTAAGCGTAGGTTTTATTTTCTCTTCGTCATTACGGCCTTCCAAGAAGTAACGCCTCCGCATATTGAATCCATAATCATTCAGTTTAAAAATAATATTTCGATGTAATCAACAGAGCGAAACGCATTTGAATGCTGACAGGTTATAAGATTATAATATGATTATTCTATCCTTTCGAATCATATTCCTCTATGAAATCAGTAATCAGTTTTGTTTATAACAACTTCTGTTTATCTGAAAGGGTTGCTTTATAAATAATTCAGGAAATAATTTCTAGCAATTCGACTAATAGAGTTGCATATCTCACGGCCAACATATCTTGAGCGTATGAGTGGAAAGAAACAACTTCAAACACGCAAGATTGCAACTAACAGTAGGAATCACGCATTTTAAAAATTTAACCATAACTAGTTAAAAAATCAATAATTATCTCATCTCTATTTCTGAAAAAAATTGGGATTCGTCTTAGAAAAAATTGAGTAACTAATCGCATCACAAATACATTAATTACTCAATAACGATATTATGATCGATATTTCCAAAAGATTGCGATTCTTCCATCCATCAATGGAGTTAAAATTTCGCGAAGAATGAATCGCTTATTCATACGAGCAGAGCTGATCGAAAAAATCGCTCCAACACGAACAAGTAAATTTAAATTATTTATCGTCTAAGTTAACTCTTCTTCGCATCTCAATCAGAAACTGCACACTCAGTACTTAATTTGCTAAATTCTTTTAATACTCCTGTATTAACTAGGTTTGTAGGGACGAGAAACAAACTTAAGAAAAAGAAATTCCGGAAGATGGTAGTATCCACGTTAGAGACAGCTTCTTGTTTAGAATGTCCGTCGACTTGCCATATAAGGCTTCAGCTGTTCGGAACCGGTTTCCAATTGCATTTTAAAACGACAGCAGTTTAGTGATCATTCAGGTTCTCTCAAGTAATTCACATAGATTGTTTCAGTTTTCGTACTTCGATGTTAGCTACTTTTCAGGAATTAAACGATACAATAATAAGATTTTCGATATTCGATCCAAGCATAAAGAAGCTAGGAATCAATTTTTTGGAGCATCGTCAAACTTAATTTGAAATTAAAACATTAAATATTGGAAGTGAGTGAATCCAAAAGGAAAGGTTTGTAACCCTGAAGCTATTTAACGATTGAGATCAGAGAGAAAATTATTTATTTCGAAATACTAACAATTATCAACTATATCACAAGCGTCATGGATACATATTATTATTCAATAAAGGCATCATTATTATTATATCTCTGAAATATGGTACATAACCAAATTTTTACACTACAATTACACTGATTGTATCGTGAAGCAAACGAAGATTGAAGTAACGCTTTTGGGTTCAAAGAGTTTAATAAACGTAGTAACTGAATAGCAAATTAAACAGAATAAAAGCTTCTGCAGTTAAATGGGCAATTCTGGAGGAATATAAGTGACTAATGATAATTATTCCCAAAAAAATCTACGCAAAAGAAGGAAGATTTGATTGAAAAATCAAGCTAAAGATTATACACTTCGGAACTAAGATATAAAAGCTTTTACATTCAGTTATATTTGCTTAAGTTCAAGTGTAAGAAATTTTCGAAGTCAGTTCCACCTTCTGATACATACCCTATAACATAAAATCAGTAAAAAGGTATCATAATCATTCAAACATCTCCCATTAATGAAAAAAATGATGCATCATCAGCTCCTCATGATAGTAATTTATATAATTTCAGCGATCTTTTTCAGGAGTAATAATGAACAAATAATCTACAGTGGTTCACCAAAAAACAACAGCTTCAAGGTTCATAAAGCTATTTGCAATGATGGGAACCGCAATTATACTAAATTAATCCCAGGAAGATAAATTAACGCTCAAATATGGGAATATTAGAACAGTAGAAAGAAATTCCGATAAATTAATTTAAATACTTTCCACAAATAACTAAAAGATGAACGAAAAATCTTTGATAAATAGTTATCTTAAAAGAAGCAGAGGTATAGAAAGAAGGCAGTAGAAAGATGAAGAGGAGATAGTGAACGAAACAGAAAACATGAGAATATACTGATACACGCTTAAATAGAGCGACAGAGAATTTTGAAGTAGGAAAAAGATTTCATTTTGCTATTAGAATGAACGGAGAAGAAAATCCTTTCCTTGAAAATAAGGTTAATATAAGAAATTGGTAGGGAATTCAATTCTGAAGAAATAAGAAAAATTCTCATGTGGAAGAAGAAAAACACGATTTTAGAGTAGAACTTGTGAACAGTAGTTAACAAAATAAATCAAAAAATAAACTAATATATAAACTTCGATTTAAAAATTAATTTCCCGATTCAATTTACGAGAATCTGCAAATAAAACAAGGCAATTCTTTCTTCTTTTACGAAGCGGAGTTAGAGTTTAAAAAGAAGTTTATTTTTCTTATAGAGATACACGTTCTGAATTTCTTATGAAATTTTTACGTATATTACGATAACATATTTCCACTGACGATGAACTCAGTTGCCGAGCAAAACTTGCAGAGCAACTGAAAAAGATGAGTGCTTTGCTGATTACCATATATTTAGAGCACTTTACAAATATTTAATTCCTTTTCATATTGCATATAGCCATAGTGGAGCATGATGGTTCTCGCCATATACTTCACAATCAGAAAGAACACATCTTTAGAAAGCGGTGGGATCTCACCTAAGGTTCCCTGCGCCAATTAAGATTTCGTGGGTATAAATCTCGAATGACATATTTTCCGTCTGAGCACGGCTCTAACAACAAAAGGCGCAACAAAAGAAGTGGAAGGATTCTCTCACAGTCACATCCTTAGAGTATCACCACCTCCGCACGCTTTCCCATCCAAGGTCCTTCCTCAAATGCGTAGTAGTCGAAATGTGTAAAAAAAGAAGCCTCACGACGGAGAGGGACAGCAGATGCAGATCGATGGGAGGAATTTTTAAAAAATAATAAATAAAGCTTCCACATACGAGTACGTGACGACAGAATAGTTTTCCGCGCGTCTACACGTTTAACAAATTAATTTAAGAATACAGGGTCGCTGTTCGTTTAAAACTCTCTTCCTTTTAGAGGTAGAAATCTACGTCATAGCCAAGGACTGATAACTCGATAAACCGTGATGCGAATTAAAAATACGAGAATACACCGAATCAGTAACCCTTTACGACAATTTACGACAAATTTGAAGAAATCGATTTTACATTCCGATAATTTCAAAAAATAGCCTACCAACATTTTATCCTATCATAATTAGTGATAGTAAATGTAAATTGTAAATTAAAAATATTAGTTAACAATTATATTTGTAGTTCATTTCTCGCTCATATTAAAAAAAACAATTACGAATAATGAACGAAATAAATTTATGCTTTACACATCACTCCGTAATACGAAAACTTCACCAAATTGTAATGCAAATTTAAATGAACAAATCACCAAAGAATGTCGCACTACAAGGCGAAAGGTTAATCATTAAACACGTGTGCAAAGGCACACCGTTTCTAAAGCACTCGTCTACGAGGTGAAAATAAAATGGAGGCCAGACTATCCTCAAGCTACCTGAAGACGAGAGATAAAACTGATTTATTTCTGCCTATAAAAATCAAAACTTCGATGCAAAACAATGGACTAAATTCTTTTTTGCGATGAAATTTTTTCCGACTTACGTCTATGAATACGAATCAAGCAGGCAATTTCGTCTCGTGGAGAAAAAAAATGAAAATCGAGTTGAGCGTTGCTGCGAGTTAAATGCGCAGTAAGACTCGGGACAAAGGACTCCAAAACCTAGGTGTGCGGTAACGGGAATTCAATTTCATCGAGGAGAAGGAGGTTAATGGAGCTGTAGATAGAGAAGACTGGTTAATACGTAGACGAAATGGACTCTATTAAGATAGTGAGAATTTCTTCGAACTTTTAAAAACTCGAATTTATGAAAAAATATATGCAAATATACAATGTCCGTATTTAAAAAATTTACAGCAATATGCTAATTGAATTGAAGAAATGCTCTTTTTCGTATAAAATAAACGAACGACATTTGGGAAACATATCACTAGATTTTTCATGATATCTTTTCATGATTAAAACTTCACAGAAACAATAAATGAACGTGAATTTTAAAAACTAAAATTCCTTTCAAAATAAATAATTCAGGAAGCTTTAAGATTGAAATTACGTGTACAAATATACATGTAAGTTACGTTTTACGCATAACTTTATAATTTTAGACTATATATAATTAAACGGAAATGTTCTGTACTTACTAATTGTAATCGAAGATGTACCTGGGGAGGTAACTGACAACGATGTCATGCCTTTTTATCAAAATTGAATAATCAGCAATATGTAACAATTTCACGTATATATCAGGTGCTAAATTAGGACTTCATAAACTTTACTATTTGCAATATTTCATTCCAAAGGATATGGCACGCAAGAATATCAATTACATGCATATGTTTTGACATAGCTGATATAAACTCCGAACTGGTTTCAAATTTTACGGTCATTTTTCTCCGCATAGCATGAAATATCGATCCGAATAATTTTTGAAGCAATAAGCGAGGCTTCTTTGCAGTGGTGCGCCTTTAGTCTCTATTGATTTCCGATCGTTTTCCGCACCTCACATTCACTGACAAATCTGACATGTTTTAAACGGACCACAATCACATTTTATTGAGGAGGTTACAAAGTTGTAAAAACGGTGAAAGTACATAAGGAATTAAAAAAAAGATTGTGCAAACAAATTTTCTTGAGCAAATAATCGAAACTTGTTTATCCAGAGAATATTTCAAAGAAATAATTTCAAATTAGCGTTGACCGAAAAAAAAAATTATTTGCAAATTTATCTCGCATTTCTCGTAAAGATTAATTTCCAAAAAAATCTACAGCATCTTTATCGAAATGGAACGAAATAATTATATTTAAATTTAGAAAATTTCAAAGAATCAAACAACTTTATACTGAGAACGAAATTTTAATTTCCATCGTCCCATTGAAGAACGTTATCTTCAAAATTATAATTTTCACTCCAGAATCGAGCTATCAAAATCTTTTATTTTCAGAATAAATCAATAACTACCTCGCATTTAATTCTCCAATAAAGAAAAAAAAGGCTAACTAAATTTCGCACTAGAATTTGGTTTAAGTCGTGCGTGAGGAAATTCCTTTTCTACTCTACATTCAGATTCAACTAGATTCGAAGATAAAAGGCATTTTTTCCATAAATACGGAGGGGAAGAGAAATGAAAATCATGAAAGGATGTATAAAAGAAGAGTATTTCAGAGATAAAAGCAAAATTCCTCTAAACTTTTGCTTCTGGGGGATGCAGTTTTATTACATTATGTACGCCAAATTTCGAGATACTTTTGAAAGCCGAATACAAAACATTCAAAGGAGTCTCTTCAAACAGATATGATTTAATAAGACCAGGGACGGAAAGTAATTATTTCGCTAAAATTATTTTACGTCCACTCCAACATCTGCTTTTACTAGCAAAGAAAAGGCTATGACCGTAATAAAAATAGTACAAGAAATCGTAAAATATTTCAAATTAACCTTCCTTAGCTTCAGCGTAATAGAGGCTTAATATAGATGTGCTGCTAGAGCTCATTAGTCTACTGAATGGAAGCTATCCATTTACCTTATCATTTTACCAATATTTTATTAAAAAAAGTTGCAATTTCTACATCAAGGTATTATCTTATTTTGCCCACAATCTGCTCATTTTTTGCAGACTAACTTCCAAGAACAGATCTAGTATCAGATACCATTCTTAGTGTAGTGCCTAAGCATCTGCGTCAGCAAAGATAATTCTCTAATAAAAATTCAGGGCTGGCAACGGTTGATATTTCTGCTTCGAATTTAGCTACGATTGTGAGACAATACAGGACTGCGATAAAAAAAGTGACAAACATTTCACCTTCAGATCGTTATGCGGACGGAAACCTAGAAGCATTCTCTTTCTTCGCACATCAAACTTGAAAAAAGGCATATTTTTTATAACTTGGATTAACAAATTTACACTCTTAACACTCATATACATATATTCTCCATATAACTGTATGTCTTAATTTTCAAAATCAAATTCATATATATCGAATTATATCATTCTAATAGAAAAGAAGATAAGGTGTTAGCCTTCAGTGGACACTGTTCTATTCCCACGGATGATCGCGTTACATAGGTGTTCACCTTCCATCATGTTCGATGAAACATACACAAATCTAATTCCTAGCAATGGCTACTAACACGAAAGTCATCTATCGGGGTCCTAGATAAAAAATCATAGTATTTTAAAAATATTCCTTGCTTCATGATTTTGCAAGTAGATCAATGTTTAACTAAATTCTTTTAAAATTTAACAGCCGAAGTAATACTTCAAAAACGATTACTTAACAACTTTTTCAAATTTAAAAGATCATCATACAATACCAATACATAAAATGGAAACAAATTGTCTGCATGATTAAGTTTATAAAAGAATACAAATTGAAAATTATTAACACATCAATTTAGGTACAATTTGAAATCGCTCATAATTTTAAAAAAATTTAAAATTATGGAGAAAAATATTAAGTTATTTGGTGAAATAACGTAATAGATAAAGGCAATTTGCTTGTCCGTAATATTAAATCTGATGAACAAACCATCATTACTATGATAGTTATACATATTCAAAAGTATGAGTGGAAATTATCAAGCCATTTAACATAATGCCAAATAAATATATTACTAAATAAATATTATTTTAACACAAAAAGGAAAAATCTTATCCACGATGCACAGTTCAAATGAACAACTGAATCCTCAAAAGGTAAATCAGAATATCGAAAGCTCGAGTTGTCGATACGCAAGGCAAACAATTGAAAACCGAAATTCATTCTGTACCAAACAAATCCGGATATTTAAATATCTCCATAAAAGTGATAAAATACTAGAAAATAAACTAGAAATGGATAATAGATTTAATGTTTTCTATCCAAAAGATGTATATATTCACTCTCGAGAGAGCCGATTATTTATAAAGCAGGAATCGGGTTTCGGGATTGAAAAGATAAACAAATGAAAAGTAAAATTCGAAACAAATCCGTCGTTTGAGAAATGGGGAAAAAATAAGACACCTGAGGTCTGAGAGGCAACCTATCCTACCTCGAGGGAAGATTCAACTTGTCGATAGGAGACTCCAGCAACCTATAGATTGAAGAATTAGAGGAAAAAAGAAGAGAAAGGTTGGAGAACCTGTTGTGATACGAAGAACATCGAAGCTGCCCACGAACTGAACCAAATGCGCAGTTTTTGATGGACCCGATGTTGAAAGTGCTAAAGATAGCTTAGAATAGGTTTGAAAAACGACTTTCTGCAAAAAATACGAGAGAAAGTGTCTAATAAAATTATAAATTAATGAAATATACTGGATAAGTATGAGCCTTGGATTACAAAGAAAGTGGAAATATTCTTGCGCAGATTCTTGGGAGAGCATCAATGAATTTCAGTTTCAGTAATTTACAAATTTTCAAACTTATAAGTTATAGATTAAATTCCGTGTATGAATATTTATTCAGAAATCATTAAATTTATAATAACGCAAAAACCATCACACACTATTTCTTACGCTTGGTCTATAATTAAATATACAATTTCTCAATTGCAGACTGCACACATCTGTATCTGCCAACACTTGAAAATTTCGATAAATCCATCAGTTATTTTGAGATATATTTTACTCATTTAAATATCAATCATTCTAATTTACAATTTTAACTATGACTTAAAAGAACTACTTAAAAAATATAGTGATATTCCCATAAATTTTATCGTAAACATATCAGACTTTGTATAACAAGAGTAAAAGCAAATAAAAATGTTACAATAACTTGGTTATCGAAGAAATATCATCATTAAATGGGAATCAGCCTCATTAGTGGCATTCTTGTCTAGTCTTAGAAATAGACTTAGGACTCAGCATTAACAATAAAATAGTTTCATTAAAATTGAAGTAAAAAGCACCTTCTTCGAGGAATGGACGAAGAGTCTGTTGTGATTAATTAGCGGACACAGTCAAAATAAAAATCTGTTTTGATACAACCGTTCTACTGGAGAGTAATATTTATAAAATGACAGTAGGCGTGTTTTATCTTTGAGATGATTATCGTAGCGTAAGTAACACACATTCCATAGTTTCTTCACAGCTCACGAGACAGAAAAACAAATAACGCAGCCTTCGCAAAGTTTTATTGACGACCTCCACAAATTTAATTGCTTCGATACTAATCGATTTATCTAAGGATTAGCAACTGACAAGGACAGGTGCACACTTCGCAATCTTTACTCCGCCTAATTGGCAAAAATCTTATCGACTTCTGTGATGCGATGTGCATTTGATTCACAGTTTGAATTCCTTGAACGCGAATAACCGCATGTTAAAGAATTTCGAATTATGACATTATAAAAAGTATCTATGCGATTATTATCAATACATTTCTATAATAATCAACGGAAAATAATCGAGCAGAACAATTAATAATTCAAATTTATTCTGATCGCATAAAGTAACCTGATATACTCTGGTGCCATGCACATGATATAATACAAATATCTTTCCAAATTTTACTTTTTCCCAGCAGCTATATTATCATAGGTCTTTCTTCAGGTACGATTCTTTCTCTTTTACTATTTTATTGCAATTCTCCACCAGCACATTTCTGGCTCTCCTATTCGATGTATTTTCCTCTTTTGTTATCAACGAAGATATGTTAGAACTTTACTCTTCTAAAAAAACATTGAATCATAGGAAATAAACAAAACTAACCCTCATATAGACTAAAAAACTTAACGTCCTTAATTATGCACTCGAGAATATGACTATTTCATTTCTATACATGGATAACTAAAACTACAATAATTGGTCGAATGGAAGAGTAATTTATAAGTGCAACTTTCAATAGGAGATTGCTTATAGAGACACTAGAGTCAGGATGAAAAATCAGTCATTTGCGTCTTAAATGCCGATAGTTTGGAAACAATGTGCGTTATCTTATCGTGCGTAAGCTCACAGATCAACGATCAGAGTGACGCCTCTGTCTGTATTAACATCCAATATCTAGTGATATGCATTTACGATATAAAACTCATAAGGGTTGAGTTACATACAGCATATCGAGAAAACGAAAACAACGTACAGATCAATGAACAGTATTCTACAGTTGGAACGAAAGGTTTCGTAAGAGGACGAATACCTCGTTCATAAGATATACATTCTGTAAACGACGTATTCTCAAGGAATAAAGTAAGTTTATTCACATTAATTAATAACATTTCAAGTTATCACAGAATAGGTCCCTCAAAATTCTGAGTGATACAAACGAAAAATATGTGATGCAAAATTAAACGCTTGTTACATAAGCTATTAATAACTAGCAACGTATTTGTCGCAAATCAAACACACCAATCAGAACTGGAATAAAACAGCAAAGAAAATACGAAAATATGATCTTTGAATGCTAATTAGAGAACTAAGGAGTACTGAACTGCAATTTATTGCACACCGTTAAAGTTGGAATTTTGCATTAGTCAATCATTATTCTTTGTGCTTTTCATTGGAATAATTAAAACCGTAAAATCTTAACTTGAGTGCATTACTGTCACAACAACTATTTAAATACTGGAATAAATAACTAATCTAAACACTAAATGAATGACATTTTAATATCGTTGGTTGACGATAGTGGAAAGGTAAAAAGGATGAAACAATGTTACCACGCTATTTCATCAGAATGATTCGAATTCTGAACGCAGGGCTTTACTCATTCGATTAGCTAAGCACATAATGCATGTTAATACAAAAAGTCTGGAAGACGTTGGAATAATCACACCTAGTCGTAGAAGATAAATCCTTGGTGTGATCAATTCCGTCAGAGGCATCATTTAGAGGAAATAAACCTCTTTGTCGACATCTCTTAGTCCATCTATTCACATCCTCGACGGATTCATTTCGACGGCATTTCCGTTCTTCAGCATCTGTGAAGAACAGCTGAACTTCGCCTTGACCCTTCTACCTTTTGGCCATGATCCAACACGCGTACTGTAAGCTTTCCTTCCTTGGTCACGTGGAAGTAGAGGAGCGACACAAACCACGCTTGATTGTCTGCATTAAAACCCTTGCGGGGACCAAAGCACACGGAATTCTACGTGGACGCCGACCTCTTAGGACGACGACTCCAACATGAAATATTAAATACTTCTTACAGACATCTGAAGGTGTTTGGCCCTAAGAATACCATTAGCAATCCGCCACACATGTTACCACGATATGAAGGGATAATGGAAGCATTACACTGGTTTCATAGAATATATATAACAACTTGCGTAGCATTACAGCAAATACCATCTTCTGGAAGATGTTATCAATCAAGTATTTACGGTGGAATTACAAAATCTGATTTAAATTTTCAGAAAATTTCCAAATGGAGCCTAAAGTCGTGTTTTCAGTACACGTGATTTAAAATGCATCTCGTATTTATCATGATTCAACCTAAGAAGATAGAACCTAAGGATTTAACAATTGGCAAAATATTTTTGAAAAACTAGATTGTCCAAATATTTATTCACTATAATCTATCAATAGTTATGGATTAAAAAATATTTGAAAGAAAAATATCTTATAAAAATCATAGTTTGAATACCACAAATTTCCTAAACAGAGGTACCCCGAATAATCCGTCACTGAAAACCAAATCTCAATGAATACGATTCTTTCCTTTGCTTTTAAGGTCGAGAACGTATTAAAGACTGTCTATTAAGACTTTAGTATCCATTACACTCATAACTAAGATATAATAACATTTAATTGAATTTTAGGGAAGAGGAATAGTGGGATTAATCTAAATCTCGCTGCAGAAAAGCTGCTTCAATTATGGAATTATTTTATTACGAATTCCAAAATACCTCATTCTTAAATAAGCTTTGAAATGTTCGACCATTTTAATGTATAAAGATATTAAAACCCAAGAGAATTTAACTGTTTGATTAACCAACTAGAGCATAGCTGGAGATTGAAGAATTAAACATGTCTATTTCAACGGTACTCAACTTCAGATTCTTCTGTTTTCTGGAGTCTTAACAGAAAGAGCTTTAAGAAAAATAAAATAATGTCAAAATTTAATTTTCAAATTACTATTATTTTATTATTAATTACGAACAGAATTAATGGCACATCACTATTTATAACTGAAAAGGAGCAATTATATTTTAACTAACTGCACCATTCATTTGGAAATAATAAAAAAAAAACAAATTAAAATGAAATAATAAAAAACGACTTATATTTATCATTATAAATATTTACGTTCGCAAAAAACAACAGTTGAGAACAAATCGCAAATCTAGGACGCAAGTATGGACTCGTTCTAATACAATGAGACGTACGTGTACAGTATATTACGTCGAAGCTTCGCAAAATCACGTTTTCGACGAATCTAGTTCGTGAAGTAGATTCAAATGAGGCACAAAATATAATTTTATAATAAAAAAAGCCACTTCTAGTTCGAATATTCCATAAAGGAGCGATAGATTCGATGCATCGTAAGAAGTACATCTCTCAAAGGGAAAGGCTCATAAGGATGGCATATCACGTAATTTGAAAGAAAGAAATGGCGGCTTCCCAATCGTGTCTCTTCACCACCAAAGAACCCAATTCCGTTTGAAGCCAAAACAGACATTGGATACACCAACCACCATTACGACCGGCAAAGCACTTGCTTTTATTGCATGTTCCATATTGAGAAGAACAAGTATCTTCTTCCTTAAAGGTATACGTATATACTCTATGGGAGGGTATACTCCCATAGAGTTCAGTCAAAACACAATGTAAAACAAAAGGTATGAAATGAATATGTACTTCACAAATCAATTTGCTCCTTATTTTTAGATCATCCTGCTGTTGGCGTATGATCATGACGTATCACAATAAACAAATATCACTACCAAAAACTAATTCCAATGAGTTCTTCTCTTGCAGCCAAATCGGAGTATCTCACCAGCACGTGTTAACTTTTTATCGAGGGATCTTATCTGTTACATTCTTTTAAATTCCTTATTGATAAAAATAACAAAATATTAGATTATTAACATTAACGGATATTTACCGGCTTCGAAACAGATAACCCTGGAGAATTTTAACTCTAGAATGACACTGAGTATTTAATTTTCAATTTTGAGAGTAAGAAATAAGTATATGCTAAACAGAATAACCTAAATCTTTCCAATACATTATTCGTTTAAAAAAACATCGCAGTTAATGAAGTACGACTCTCAAGAGAATTTTCAACGTAAATTAAACAAACAAGCAACAACAAACAATGCTAGGAGGAATCCTCCAAAACGATATCAATAAAAAATAATAAAACAGAGTTGTTTTCTGCTTCTACGGCCACGGTTCGCTAAAAATTTACCGCCTTAAAGGTATATTTTACAGATTAGGTATTATTCACGACTGGTAGGAAAATGATTAATACGAATATGCTAAACGATAAGACTGCCAACATACGCAAAAAGTGTATAAAATACGTTTACGTCATTCATTCCGAACTGTTACTCCATCATCACTCGGATGATGAATTTGAAGAAGGAAAAAAATCCGAAATCAGTTAACCGGTGTCAGATCTGCTTCGTGAAGTGTGAAAGTCCCTCCAAAATGAGGAAAGTTATTTCACGTGATTTTCCAACGTAAAACTATTGAAAGCGTTCGGTTTTCCGTTGATGAATTACGAAAAATATATCAGAGGAATTTGAGTATCTATTGGTGATAAACATAAAGAAAATTGTCCAAATCCAAATTTCTATCGTCCGCTTTCTCAATTTCCGGATTAAGAAAACCGAAAGAGGCATTCGATTGCGAAAACGAGAGGAAGTGTTCTCGAATGTTATGCAATTTCACCTGCTTCCGCTCCTGTGTATCTTCCAAACCCTTCACAGCATCTTTCCTCCTTCGCATGGTCGAACATTCACTTCGGTCGAACGAAAAAAGGGACAAAGATTTCGATAATATTTTGTTTTCTTTCCCAAGAACAGTTGAAATTCGAAAATCCTTAAGAAAAACGCGTGAATATTGTAAAAAAATATCCTTCGACAATACATATAAATCAATATGCTCCAAAGAAGAAAATTGAATTGGATATTCACAAATAAAATTCCTTTCGTATCAAAAGGTCAAAGCAATAATAGACCTGATAACTAGGAAAACCTTAGAGAAGAATCAATCATAAAAATAAAGTTAATCGTAACTTTTCCTACCCTAACTGCTACAATATATTACGACATTAAAGGAAGGGCATAAATATTAAACGATGAAAATAAACAATTATTTTCAACATACATACGAGAAAATATACATCGCTCTGTTTATAATTGATAATAAAAACAATACATTAAAGTTACGCGATCCATAATCATCCACATTCTAATGTCTAACAATAAATATATTATAAAAGAGAAATATCTTTTTCATATAAGAAATAATAAAGATTGAAAAGAAAGAAAATGGTTTCTTACGTAGTTTAAGAAAAGAAAAGATGGATGAGAGATCTTATTACTGATATATGATGAAGAGCGATACCTTTAATGAATCCAGACGCTTTTTGTGACAAAGCGGATTTCAGGTCCAGCGCAGATTATAATAAACGCCCAAAAAATCAAAATAGCCATTCTTCCAATAAATGCGTGAGTGTTTGAGATATTATATTAATCTCTCGTCTTTTCTACTGATAAAACCTCTTACATAAATGACTAACTATGAACTTTTTTCAGAGTACTGTTGATAACATGAAAACACATTTAATTAATTACATGTTGTTATTCATGACTTAGAGAAATGAAGTGAGGTGCAAATAAAATGAAGGGAGAAAGAGAAAAGTTCCAGATAGTAAAAATAGGCGAAATGTTATTCCCATATTCAAAGTAAAACTATAAATTTTCCGTCATACGAGAAGGAGAAATATGCTTCATATAGATTAATGTACAATTCTACATTTAATCAATTTCTAATGATTAATAGTCATCGATACGCGAAATCCGGAAACTATAGCGTAATTCCCAGTATCCTAGGATACTTTTTATTAAAAGAGAGCAATCACAAATTTACACATTTACTACCATAGATATGCAATTTCTATAAAAACAAAGTTGAGAAATAATAGTTGAAGCATCAAAACAATCGCGTATTTGTTGCAAATTCATGCTATCACTCTTTGTAATCTGTAGCGGAACCGTGAACTGGACGAGCTGAAATTGATTCATCTTATGGTTGAACCGATTTAAAGATACATGCACGCACAATTACGTGGATTTCTGTATACATATACGAACAAACAACTCTATTTCGATAAAGTTAATTGATGGTCCTATTAACCCAAAAATCATATGGGACAACAGGAAATGACGAGTTAGAAAAACAAAAGAGATTAGGCGTATATTTTCCCAAACGAGCGAAGAACCGTATTTCAACACAAAAGGAAACTAAGAAATGACGCAAAAATACTGATGAAACTATACGATCTAACGGGATTTCTAAAATCCAACCTGAGAACTTATTTAGCACCGTTTCTATATAGAGTTATTACTCGTAACCGTAGTTCACTAAAATCAACCGTTATCAATTAAGTAAATGACGCATCAAAGAATCTTTACCGAATTAACAACTACATCTCCTCTGTATACAATATATCGAAACTTTAATAAGTTAAGAATACTTCATCGGCATTTTTCTTTCAGATAACAGAAATATGGACCATATTATATTGAACGAAGATCACTTAATATATTTTACATTACTTTAATTCGTTAGATTTCCATAAACTGGCCGAACTCGACCTTTTATTCTCAAAAATCACTCAGTATCTAATAGTTGAATAAAAAGCATAAATGATAAAGAGTATGAAAAATTTTATCAAAACGACCGACAAAATATTGAACTACTATTCAAAAAGAAGCGTATGCATCTCGTGTAAGTAATTTGACATATTTTCTCAGTCTAGCTCAGCCAAATTTCGTTCCAAAAGTTGGAATTAAATTAACAACTCCCGGAGAGCGTCTGATGAATATATTACTTAATTCTCCCTGGGGAATTCGCAACCGGCGCACCGCTCGGGACGCTTCCTTTGTTTTAAATCCACGGCCGCGCCCACGAGCGTCATTCGCAGATTCCTCTTCAAACTTCCGCATCACGGACATGGAAGAGCAATTAATCAAGCGCGCTAATCCGTCCAACGCAACTGCGAATAAACTTTTGAGGAGGGAAACTAAAGGTGTCGATCTATACGTATCCATCTTCCACGACATCCATTAAAGCGCTTTAAGAATGTTTTTGCGCTCTTTTCATACATAAAGAAAAAACTCAAAACCCGACCTCCCGTTTACTATTCGAAGAAAACTCGACTCCTCAAATACATGCGACGCAGTTCCGAGTTTTTGAAAGGAGAAACGTGATTGGTCGATGGGACCGGCTCGATATTTCCCGCATCCGTCCGTTTTCCAGCGCCATGTTGGAATAAAGGGGTTGCGAAAAGGATTCTGGGAGTTTAGCACGGAGTACTGGCGGGAACCAGAGTAGGATGTACTGATACGTGCTTTCGCATAGATATGCACAGAGGCTAGAGAGAGAGTGCATTTAATCCTTTCCGTTCTCTGCGACTTCATTTCTTATTTCTACCACGAGTCTGGAGGTGCGCTTCTATAGGTGACACCCCTTAAAAACTCCACCTTGCTGAAACCCATTAGAAAAATCGATTGTCTAAAAAAGAACTTAGACCTAGGCGACGCGCCACTGCATGAATGAGGAGGAAGGTGGGAAATTATGCAGAAACATCTTCCGGTTCGCACTGATATGGGAATGAAGTCTCTTTCGTTTCCAGATTTATCAGGACGTGAAGATAGGCCTTTTCAAAGGCGGATTTTTTAAAAGAGAGAGAAGAGAGACATCTCAGCGAAACAGGCCTTCCTCCTTCCCATTGGATATGCATAAGGAACACAATTCAATTAACTTATCATTTCTAACGAGATATTCTGAAATAAAAGTTATGCATTCTAAACTCATTCGTGTACCTTATAGGATTACTTATAAGGCTAAATATCTCCTTTAATTCATAAGTACTAAGCTAAGAAAAGAATATTTATTTGTAGAGTTAATGAAGATCGTATCGTGTCGTAAGAAGTATCCAGTGAAGTAACAAAACTTTTAAACTATAAAATAAAAGAATAATTAGGCGAAAGTTCTAGTTAAATTAATTTTAAGGGATACATAAAAGTTCGGTCTAATCAAAACGTTTACCACGATAAATCGGACGAATTAAAACCACTCGAATTCTGCATTCCAGACGAAAAATACATCGACTATTTTCTTCCAAAAAAGCACTCTCTTGTACAATAATAATTTTTCCATAGATTACTGAAGCAATTCTCGACAGCATATACGATTTTCTTACGAGTCGAAGCTGAATTTTTCCTCTCCTAAGAGTAACTGCGCATTTTGAGTTTTCAGCAATCGACAATTCTCTTAGCGTTTCGAAACGCGTGAGCCGTGATAAATATTCTTATCTTTCGACTGTTTATTTTTGCGTTGGACTGTGCATGTTACATGCGACAACGGAAGATTACAAACTCTTCAAATAAAACCATAACGTTGAGTTCATCACAATCTATGCAATCGATTCAACTGTAAATGCAAAAGACTCTGAGGAGAAAGTTTTGCATCTATTAGTCGCGAGGACGTGTGATGAATAAATATGAGTGCATGGAACGTTGATGCAGAAAAAGACAATCGGGAATCCGTAGCCATTTTGCGAGGTGATAATCGGCTGACGCGATGGAGAATGAAGACGGATCAAGATTTAAAGGATTGGGAAAAGATCTCGATTAGCCAAGAATAGTACATTGGAAATTTTTCACTTGAAGAATTCCATGGTATGATTTATTATTGCAATATTTACAATACGTACAATAGTAAAAACACAATCGGAATCAAATCATCGTAAAAATTAAAACAGATGGGAGATTCATGGCACATTAAGTAAAAATAAAAATAATCGATATGAATTTATAAATCCGTACACACAGATTTATGCAATTAAAACACCAACTACAGTTTTAAATGATAAAAATTAACATTTTGGGTTTTCATAGTAGTGAAAATATAAATAACAGATGGGTAAATAGGACGAAAAGCGTGATCCGTTAGAATTTAAAAACATACGCACGTGAAAAATATCGAGGAACGTCAACGCCTGAAACAGGAGCGACGAGGAAACCTTGAATTGCGACGAACTAATGAACATCTTTAAAGAAAAGTACTGAATCCATGGATGAAACATACAGAAATTTACGAAGATAAATAAACCATTACATACATAAGCTTCTGCAAACTTTTCACACTTAATGTAACTTAGATATTTCAAATTCGACTACCGTGAGGTGTGCCTTCATCATCACACATCGTTGTAAGATTTACATTGGGATGCTCCTTACGATGTAAAATAAGAGGTATTGATGCTAGAATCAAGCAAGATGAAAGATAAAACAATATTATACAATAGTAATTCATTCTTTTCAAGTCACTGATCTTTTTCGAGAAGGATTTTGATCCAATTATTACTAATATGTAATAGTTTTCGTTACTACGAGACCGTCTCGGATGGACCAAACTAAGGAGATGCACTTTGATAAGAGCATATTAATTCCACCTGAAGAGTTTCTGAACGCATATTTACGACGAATTTTATACCACAAGTCGTTGGACAAAAAGAGGAGTAGAATACGGGCACTTTATGTCAATTTATCGTCCTTATCTTAAAGACATCGTGGAAAGGTGATTCGAAAATGGAAGTAAATGAAAAAGAGCAAAAGCATAACTACGCCGCATTATTTCCCGAGCTCAGTCGAGGGGAAAAGATATCTCCCCCATGGCGGATGTAAGCAGCTGACCGAAACGGAAAGACTACGTGCCACTGCGTAGTCTCTACGCACGGATCTCTTAGTACACACAATGCACTCCGTGCCATTTGGACTCTGCTTCATTATAATGCAATGTCTGCAACTAAAAGCGTGGTTTTGTGGAAGGATTATTTCTCATATTCTATGAAGTCAATGGGTCATCGACCTAATGCACTTGTTTCGCAACAGATATTGGAGTCGTAAAATCTCTACCATATTTCTTTCATTTTGAATGCAAATAAAGATCAAATCTTTGAAGAAATAAAATATTTTTACTTTTCACGATTTACTAACAAACAAAAACATACTCATTCTTCGTAAAGTATTAATTCCAACCCTTCTTGAGCAAATAGTGTCTATTTTATAGCTGAATTATCTACATTCCTCCTTCTAAATCCTGCTTATAAAGATAAATAACTTACAACTAGAAAACGTCATAATTCTGAATGTGATGAATAGCATTTGATCATTTTATAACACGATTACATCCTAACTTATATCCATATAAGTATTACACATTATCGACACGAAACTTCGTATGGAATCGAACTCCAAATCACTGGAAAAAAGACCTTTCATGGAGGAAAACATAAATGTTGGAATCTCGCGAGGCTATTAGCACCACAGCTGCATTCAGTCAGCGGCAAAAATCACCTCAGACCGCACAGCTCTCTAACAATGCTAGTTCCAAGTAGGAAAACGCACTCATACATACACAAGTACCCATTCTGTACAAGGCCTTCGACGTTAATTGGTGCATCCTACGCAAGTGATCGCACACACACACACACCATCTAACAATGGCTCTTTCCCTCTGCAGAGACCACCGGGCGATGGTTTCACATGATGACCTGGAATGCTCACTGAGAAATTACTCGCTTTTAGGTCCTATTACTATGGCGAATGAAATCATCCTTAAAATGCAACCTTTAAACTCGACAAATTAGGAGTTCGGGAATTGGGATAGTCTTGAATATATCTTCGTAACCTATGAATAAGACACTCAAGATCTATTTTTTCACGAAACTTGTTACGATAACCAATATTTCTTACGATCATTTCCGTCCACATTTATCGGTTGTTCGGTGCTTGACCGAGAAAAAAGTAAATTTAACGCACGAGAGATAAGCCTTCGATGATACAAAGGACGGCCTTAAGCTCTGGACGTTATCTCATGAGATCATAGTTGAAGACACGTAAGAATTTTCTGCAGCGTTAACTAAGTGCTTCGGAGAAACTACTGCAGAAATCTTAGACCAACAGAAAGTCTTATCTTAGAGAAGAAATTAAAAATATTATCATCGACGATGGAAACAAAAAGGATAGAACTTCTATCGTATATGGTCAGATATTTGAACGTAAATACCAAAATAATGGTTTATCTCCTTTAAAAAAGAAACTTTTAAATGTTATTGATTTAAAATTAAATTAATGCAATTAAGTAAATAATACATTGGGGCAGAAAAAGTTGGCTCGAAGTTCACATACTGAAAGAGCTCATTTTCCGCAAATTGATGACAGTATCTTTTTTACTTTCTTTACTATGAATGCAAATAGAATTCAACAACCAACACTTGAAAAAATCAAACATTTCCACGTCTTACAAGCAAGAAACAGCGTGACGAATTGTGACATTCAAACGATGGATTTCCGTCCTCCAAGTTATACTTCTCATAATGAAAATGCATCGGTTCGTGCAGTCGAAGGCGTTGGTGACTTTCTTTGATGTCTCCTTTGGCAGCGTGCCGCAATGACAGCCGGGATCAATTTTGGCGAATGCTGAGAACATTAAGATGCGTTATCCGGGAAATGACTGTTGCGTGAGGTGACAAATAACGGTGATATTAGAGAGGTTATGGTGCGAATTGTAGACGCGTCGACCGCGCATACCGAATACCTTCGTTAAAGACTGCGCCAAAAGAAAACGGAGAAACTAAGAAGTAATGCCTTCCGCAATTCGCTATTGAAAGACCAATGTAGCACACACAAAAGGAAGTTCATTGGAAATAGAAAAGCATAAACTTCTCCCGACAGCTGGCACAACAATCATGAAAGGGATAGGAATGGAACGCAAAAAAACGAAGTAATGTAAATGTAAGAGCGGAAACTTCTATAAAGTTTATACAAAACAATTTATAGCTGAATTTACTTCTGAATTCTACGAGGAATTGTTCATCTTGAATTGCTCAGCCTAATGATCTAAATTCATTAAAACTTCAATAATTGGGTCACTATAAGCTACGCAATCACGAATTGAATCTCAAGGATAAAATTAATCGTTTTTCCCAAATTAAATCTAACGAACACTAATATAATAAGTTGATCTCAAGCTACCAATTCGTTCCGTTTTCTATAGCACAATCACAATCAGCATTTAATGTTAAGAGTGCGCAAGAACCAAGCTAAAACAAACCTAAATGAGTGAATTACATTACAGAAACAAAACCATCACGACACATTTCCCAGGGGGCTGAGAAGGAAGAGGAATTATGGGAGCGATTTTTTCGAACCGAGGGTCGAACTGGCGGCATCCTGTGAGGTTGTAACTGAGTGGGGACGATAGGCACGCGACCCGCCAGAACAGAGCTGCAATCGCTTGCGAAGAAAAACTAGAATGCCTTGCGCTCAGTTAATTAAAATTGTAAATGTAAACGAAATCGAACGCAGAGCTTTGTTGCTGCGTGGCAGTTTTCGGCTCCAGGCAACACAAATAAACAATCATTTCACGAGTTTCTTCATCTGAATCAAAGGCTTACAGAAATGTCTCGCTGAGGATTTTCTTCGCAATAGTATTCCCGGTTGAATGCAATGAGGGCGGTGCAGAGAAAGAGCCGTCATGGCCGTGAGAATACGCGAAGGACGGCTCGATCACCTGATTCGACATTGCGAACTAGTCGCGAAAAGAAAAAAGGGAGCGAGAAAAATCCATCAGAGAATACGAGACCTCACTCACGCAATACCTTGGTTACTCGTACAAGGGACGAATTTGAGGGAAATAGAGACAAACGGAGAAGAGGTCATGAAACTCTCCGATGCCTATTAATTGCGTTCATTAGAATTCTCTTGTTGGCGCAGGTCAACCGCGAGATTGGAAAAATGACGTCCGATGACTTCAGACGCCGGCCTTCGCGGAATGAATGAGAAAACGATATTTCGCAAATCTTCCGTCCCTGACTTAGCGAGTATTATTTTGCTATGGATTTTTATTTAAAGATTTGCATGCAAAGGTCATTCACAAATGGGTTAATTAAATCGAATCCAGCACAAGAACGTGATATTTGGTAAACATCGATTGATTTTTCTAATAAGGATCAAAGTTCCTCTGCTCTAAAATCGAAACAAAGAAAATATTGAATACATATGAGGCGAACGATCTCATTTATAAATCAAATAATTTACGGAGAAGATAACGAAATAGTTACATTATTTAGGATTCATTGTACAAAATCGGGTATCGATGTATAAAAGTTACGAGGAAATGTTATCTAATATCACAAATAGAAGCCCTAAAAATAATACTAAAGAAGACTAACAAAAACGACCACAAACTCCATTAATATTTATAAATATTTTTCGCCACCAATAGTGATAAAAATAATTAAAATATAATTATGTGCATGACAGCTTATAAAATTGTCAGAAACTTTAAATGTTAGCGAATTAGCGAAGTTCCGTTACAACTTATTTATATTGATGATACTTAACAGAGAAAGTTCATTGGTTTATTCCACCTAATTTGATCGATAGTCAGTTGATATTATTTTTATTAATTAAGTGCTAATAACACATTTCTCTCCTGCATTTCCAATTCTTGCATTCGTACTATTTTGCAGGTCCAAAGGTGCATTTCGGCACCTAAGGGCTCGATGCATCGCATCTTTGCATCAAATGCCCTCGCATAAAGCACGTCATAAACGATGAATTGATAACTCCTGATGTCCCAGTTCCATTAGCTTTCAGGCTTAATTCGATACGAGAGTAGCGAACGCAGAGTGGATCCTTTCAAATCGATCACCGACAGAAACCGTTTAATTATTCCTCCATGAAAAGCTCATAACTTGATTCCAGAGGACGTGCACATTTCAATTGCGTTTATTCCAAATTCCGTGGGCGTTCGTAAGCCATCGGTTAATGCGTCATCGTATTTATACACACGGCGGGGGATGCACTCTTCACCACGACAAGGCCCCCTCGGAGCAGGGGGAGGATGCCGTGCCCTCAACATGCGTGCACAGACAACTCCGCAGTAGGCCGCTACCGCAGGAAAGGTAAGTCCGAAGAATCGGGTGAAGCCGTACAGAAAATCTCTTCCCAGAATGCACTTTATTTGATGCGCCGAAAGTAGGTGGTTTTCCGATAGCTTAGATTTCGAACGCAGTGCACGAAAGGTGGAGAGACAGGATGCAGCATGCATGTATTCCACGTCATAATAAGTGCACGTGAATTCTTATAGTAAATTCGATAAAAGGTTAAAAAATCCTACCGATGGCGCATGAATATAGAAAATTAATTTCCGTTCTTTCTTTTCTTTCAATCTGATATTTTATAATGAATATTATTTAAGAATTATTTAAAAGAAAATTTTCATGTATGAACACTTACGTGAATTTTTTAGATCGTTTTGATACCAATATACTTGTCTCCTAATGCCAAAATAAAAAGATCGAGTTATTTCACGAAATACTGATATAAAAGAAAAATTTTGATTAAGTACTAAAAATAAATTAAGGAAGCATTAATGCTATAAACCCTCTCAATGAGCTTTTAAGAATTGAAAATTTTAATTTAATTCCGTAATTTACGAAACTAGATTAAATACAACCTCTCATCACATCTTGTCACTTTTAGATTAAGGTTTCTAAAAGCATTTTTATTAATCCATACAATTAAGACTTTAAAAATAACAAAAATTACGATTTCATTCTTGAATGGTCGTTTCCTGAATTAGGGGGATTAAGTTTTCCCAATTAGTAAAAAACAATGTCTGGAAAGTTTCTCCGAACAAAGAGAGGAGGATTAGAAGATTAGCAATATCTCAGCGTGAGACATTCAGTTCGAGAAGACTCTCGCCCAAGAAGACTTACTCTTTTGTCGTGTGTGGGTAGGTTTCAAACGATGGTCGCTTTACATGATGATGAGGCTGCACCAACGATAAGCAACGGCAAGAGATTAACTACCATGACCTAGAACGATGCACTGAGGAAATAGCTATTTAAAAGAGGAACATCCTAGCGTACGCTTGACAGTTAACGGTGTAAGCCTTCCCTTTTAAATTAATCAGAGGTAAAAGTCGATGTACATTCTGGCCCCATCCTTATTAGCCCATAAATTTCTAACTAAGAAAATAAATGTTTCATATAAAATTTATCTTTAAATATTGCCTATTCCAAGTACGTAATTATTTATACCGTGACGTCCGATAACGTCTATTTGTGTAATACGTCAAAAGAGTCGATGCTATTCCGTCTGAATAAAGTAGAAGATCGATAAATAATATATTTTCCATAATTAAGCGAGAAATTTTCAACTAAATTGAACGAAAAAAACAACCAATAGGTAATATGAAAGAAACAGAGACCATGGTCATTTTATTTCCAACATCTGAGTCTTATATTCAGCTTCATTTTCCAAGCAAGCAATATATATTTAAAAGAAAAATGATCCAGGATTACAGTTAAGTTAGGCTAATAACAAATCATAGCGAGTTTTTACTAAAACAGTTATATTCGATGAGTGCTTTAGGTAAGTTTAACAAAATCTCGAGAGCGTATTCTTGTGGCAATCTTTCAACAAAATGTATAAGTCAACTTAAACAAAATTCCTTATAGATTCTAAAAGACGTAAAAGGCGATCAAAAAGGTAGTTGAAATACATCCCTCGTCCTCCACAGTGGAATGAAACACGCAGAAAACCAAAGACGGTAAGAAAACTTTGGGTTAAAAGCCCATTAGCGGAAATCAACAATCGCGGTCAAGAAACTAACAATGAGACTCCATCGAGAACGCAGGAACGTTGGAGTCGAGATGTAGAAAAATTCAATGAAGAACGTTTACGTACAAAGAAAGTAGTAGTGATTGAGTCCCAGGGCACTTATGGGAACGCACGTAAGAACGCTGGGAGAGAACTCCGGGAGGAATCGTGAAGAAAATGCACGTGATTCACGCACTACGAGTAAAAAATGCATCTCCGCCTCTCGTATAAACTCTAACGAGGACGCGAATTGCAGGAAACCGGAGCGCAACTAATGTACGACGCATTAAAGCGACGTTTCGTAACTAAATAATATCCGCTAAAATGTAGCCGCCGACGACTTAACTGTTTTAAATGTTAAGAAAGAGAAAGCATTGAAGCGTGATGAAACCTCTTCTGTTAGCGTCATCCTCTTCTTCAAAAAAATATTCAACGGGAGAATGGAGTCGAGCCAATTTCAGCTGATATTGTAACAAACTACACCCGGAACAGGTTTACGAAAGTGCAATGCAGTTGTGAGGTGACACTTCATACCTATGCATAGCGGTCGTTGGCTAAGGATGTAGCTCACGAAATATGCCGAGTCGTAGAAACTCGAACATAACGACAATAATCAAAAATAAATAACAAATATTCGGCATTTTTTAAGCTTTAACAGTTGTACGAAAAATTCTACCAGAGCTTCATAGCTCGGAGCTATGAAACAGCAAAAAAGATCCAAAAACTTCGAATGAAACTGTATGGGTCGTTTATACGATGAAATTGTGTAATTATTCATTTAAAAGTGGAATCTCTCTAAATGCCAATCTAGCAACGCCCTGATAAAAGTCAATTTTTAGGTTTGTCTTTTTTGATATAAAAGATTGCAGAATCTCTTCCCTTCCCTTTAATCTCCTCGATTGATTCGCCGAAATTCAGGGTCAACATCCACATAAATTAGCCCTATTCTAAATGTACGGATAAATTTCACAACCCATTCGGTATATAATGGAGAAAAATTGTCTTCGAAAGCATTAGTCTCGGGTTTTGTTCATGGCACAGCTCTCGGAAAGATATCGTGTTAAAGAAGAGGATGATTAATGGAATTGATTTGACTCACTCCTTTATGCTATAAGAAGCGCCTATCGTGATCTCACTACGCTGTTTGAAAAAATTCACTCACGAATCGCATGATGAACGAAGAAAACGAACGGATCATTGCTCACGCCTTCCTTAGTGGTTCTACATAAGTTGTTCTTAACTATGAAAAGAAGTTTTAGCTTATAATCACACAAGAGACAAAAAATTGACGATATGAATTGAACCTAAAAACTGCTTAAGCGACGCAACTTAAGTTTTTTACGATTAACGATAAAGATATGTATTGCCAAAAAGTAAACCCAACGAAAGTTTGAACTGATTACTGTGATCAACACATTTATACACATCGCTTGACACTTTCTTTTCTGCATTCAACAATTTCTTAACGATAAGACAAAAACTGTTCGTAAGATAAAACATTCATCTAAATATCTCTCCTTTACCTACGGATGGTAAAAACTTATATCGATTATATGATATCACAGTCAAGTTTAAAAATAATGAGTAACTTGCTACACATATTGGCATGCATTCAAATAAACGTTTTAAAAATTAATTCGATGAATGACATAAGCTTAGGTAAACTAAGTTCTTTATTTTCTCGAGCGTTATTAAGATATCAATAGTTGTTTGAGTGATTCAATATTTTCTCCCCTCGTTAAGCAATTAGATCTGTAAAATCGTATTCAAGTTTTTAAAATTTCAAAAAAGCTTCGAGAGTCGCCTTAATAAAAGCTAATACATTTCTTTCGTTACGGGAGCTGTATGACAGACATTCAATTGGCTAATAAAACGAAAAATGAAGAGATAACCATATTTTCCAGCGACAAGCTAAAATGTCTAGGACAATTTTTATGTATAAAATATTATCCGGCTGAGATGAATCTGCAGTTAGTCATCTAATAATACACTACATGGCAAAAATCTTTATCGCATCATTTTTATAACAATTATCATAATAAGTTTAGAAAAGGAGTTAATACAAAAATGAACGTAAAATTTTGGATAAAAACCTTACGAAAGACCTCTTACAACACTAAAAGTTCTGAAAACGATAAATCTATGCTAGACTATTCCTTGGTTTGAAGTTGCAGCAGACAGAAACTACGTCTCTTAATAATGTATCGCGAATCAGAGGCTGGATGCAAGTAAACACCATCTTCGTAACGCAGTATCCATAATGGCGTATGAATCGGATCAAGGACGAGGGTAAAGGGCGCTTTCTAAACGAATCTCGACACGTCCCATGCAATGTGTTCGTCGCGTGCTGCCGAAATCCGCCCACAGCCGAGGAAATGGGCCATTCGCTTGTTTGGAGGCTGTCTGCGAGGACAAGAAACCTCCCGAAAATTTCACCGGTCAAGGAGTGAATTAATGGACGAACAGATGACCTAAGTTTCCGCCAATTTTTTCTGATGTAAGAAGAGATGAGAGTAAAGGCCTTTGGCTATTATACAACGTGTATGACGCGATACAAAATAATGTTTAATGATACGTGATTGATGGAAGCGTGGAAAGCGATTATACAATTACGGGCCGTTAAAATCCACTGAATATACATTAGGGGGAACAATTACGCAGTCTAGATTTAATTTAAGCACATCCGGACAGGAAAGACATCCGGCCGTTAAAATCAACGAAAAAGCAAATTAATCATCATCATTGATCGTCACAAATCAACGGTGGACCATCAGCGATATTAATAGGGCTATTAAGACATGACATAATCTTATTAATATACGTATCATAAACGGAGCAAATTAAACGCGATGCTCCAGACTCATTCAAGTTTTAATGCACTAAAAATATCAATCATTATACATTTTATATTCGTGATGTATGAGTGAAAATTTAATATCTATAAGCGTACATAAACCATTATCTTTAGAATAAAATCTCGTTCTTTAGGAATCGAATGTTTGAAATCCATGATATAATAGTTTCATTCCAAGCTACAGTATCACAGTTTGTCCTTCGTATGGATTTTCCTCTTCATTCGAGTCCATACGTGGATTTTGACGTGTTGAAAAAACACCTGCCACGCGCTGCTTTTGAAATACGACAAAAATTAGAACGACTGTGATTCGCACAACAAGTTACGTCGGCACGTGGCAAGCAAATGGGATTCGCGGTAAACTTCGTTAAAAAGCCGAGAATTCTCGACGGAAACCTCACCTGGAAAAGCGAAATGTTTCGGAAACGAGAGCAAAAATCAACGTGAAAGGGAGAGTGGATGCTTGAGACGTCGGCAATTCGCAGCGTGAGAACTGCGTCGTAAACTCCTGAGTTATCCTACTTTGGATCCCAATAATGTCTCGCTTTGGAGAGAGACGTGGATTTAATCGCCCCGTTTACTACGTGGGATTAAGATTCAATGAGCTTTCCATTTAAGAACTGAATAAGATCGAAACAGGTTATTAAGAAGAATGAGTCCTAATTTTTCAAGTAAGTGATAGTTCTGTGGCACTATTTGAACGTATAATTCTGAAAATTTGCACAAAGGAAATATACGGAAATTTTTCATGGAATATTTCCCGAATTTGAGTAAAAACACAATAAAATGTACATAAAATTATCAACAGATTCAAATTCATTCTTATTCAATTTATTATTTAAAAAATCTGCCATTAAATATGGTACCGATGTATTTCAAAAATCATTTTTAATTCACGATTTAATGAGAAGCATAAAATAAATATATTCCACTCAACATATTGAATATAACATGCAAATTCATACCGAATAAGCACCTTAATGGTGCAGTTATGAAATATCTAGACGTTCCAAGTGTCTTATGAAGAAAACGCTGCAAAAGACAGCTTCTTATAAGGTACAGAGGACGTGAGCGAGAACAAAAACTCGGGAAATCAATTCTCCGCAGAATCCTTGTTGAACTTACTTCCTACATTACTCATCGCCCTTCTCATATTTAGGTCAAGCGAAGAAAATCATTCTTCCAATTTTCTTAAGCTGAGAAATGGAATTATCGAGGCATAATTTCCCACTCGAGATAATTAACTTGTGATTGTTTCAAGAAATACAGACAACAGATGAAAATCTTTTCGTTCGCTAATCTTAAGTGAGCAATGAATGTTAGACTTTTTATTATTCCTGATTTAAATATAGTGCAAAGTTACCTAAGCAGGAAGCTTTTTCAATTGGAAATATTCAAGTTGTGAAGTTGTGCAATTCGTTGCTAAAAATCAAGAATAAAAAGGGCCAAAAACATAAAAATGATATATTGATAGATTTTTTTATTAGTAGTATTTTGTATTTAGAGACTTATGGAAAATCTATCGCACAGGTAGAAGTGGACATATTTTCCCAAAAATAATATGAGAATAAAGGAAAAATCATCGATACGAATTTATATATCTGTAAACTTATACAAATAAATTTATTCTCCGAATGACTCCATTTTGATACAACGATTCTCCTATAATCTCCTAAACTATTCTATTATACTACACGTACATGTTTTGAAAGCCTTCATATGATTATACTTCCGTCTTCTCAAACATGAACCACAGCACACTCCTTTCATAATCTCCAATCCTTTTTCGTACTCATAACCTCGCGCATCCGAGAAAGAAATGCAAAGAGAATTCCCAATGGGAGTGAAAAGAAGGTGAGAGGAGGTTGAAATACAACATCCGGGATAAATGGATGCGTGCATAAGGGATAGAATGACGAGCAAGAGACATGGAGAGCCTATGAATCATCTCACGAATGGTCCATGAGGACCTCGATTTGCTCCTTAGAACACTGCTGTAAAAATAACTTAGGCAGGCGCCACCCTGGGGATCATTCCACAAGCAGAATAAAAAGTACGATGTCAGGGATCCAAAATCGAGATAGTAATCTCGCTTACTTAAGAAGGATATAAGCTATTTATAAAACCTTTGTTTTTTAGAATTTTACGATAAACGATTACCATAATCGCGTTCAGTCTGTTATAAAACCGTATAAAAAGAATCATCTCTTAAAAGAACTATAAAACTTCTCATCGTAAAGATGCTACTTTTATAACAGCGAATTGTGCACAAGTTTCATCTAAGAAAGTAATCAACAGCCATTAAAAGTAATAATCCTCAATTCTAATTCACCTTTTCCACTCCACCAAACACAGCGAACTTCAATACAGTTATATCTAGAATCTGAGAGAAAGGGTAACGCAATGATGTGAACTCTCACGTTTCTTGGAATATGAGACGATGCACCGGGAGCTGAACTACAACGTGACCTTATACGTGAGTTTATAAACGTAGTTAACGGATTATGGTATTAGCAACTTATTTGTTGATAAGGTAAACAGTTCTGTTTTGAGATAATTACGCTCGCTTTGGGGACCACAGCTATATACTAACAATACTATCCTTTGCAAGATCATTGCTTGTTTATGAGGAAACACAATTCTGCATATCAATTTCTTCGAAAGAGAATCGTGAAGGAGAGAACCTTTGGCGATATTTAGCCATATCTTCTGTATTAACATGTTTATGAATTTTCGCAAAAGCGCGATGAGGATGAAAACTTCTTTTCCTGGAAATATTTTGGATATATATATATACCTATACAGCATTTTCAATATCATACTTATATTATATAGACTTTTTTATACTTATATCCACCTCGAGTTTTACGAATGTTAACCGGTTCCCGAAATAATATGCTTTGTCTAAATTCTAATTATAGATTTCAACTAAATTATGGAGACAAACTAATATGGAGATAAACTAATACAAACTATGGAGATAACTAATTAGTATTAAATATCGCCGCTTTGAATACATAAGCGAGTCTTAAGTACGATATTACCTACCAACCAACCTCTTTCGTTAAAACGTCACATTTCGTAAGACAACCAGTTGGGACAGACATAGTCGCTTTTATGATTGCGGGAAAAAATAACCATAACCCGGTAAAAACGCCAACTTTCGAAAAACTGAAACAAAAATCACGGATAAAGGAAAAAAGAAATCAACATACAAGGTAAAATAAAGACCAGCAATAACTTTCATTTCCCAAAGATTCAAATTCCAAAAATCGTTGTGTTACATTTTACTTTAATTATTTTAAATAAAAGATCGAAATTGTGAGGATGTGTTGATAAATACCAGCAGATAAACGAATTCTGTGTCTCGTCCTTCATAAAGAGTTCACAAAAAGGAAACAGATAATAAAATCTAATCTCAGAAAGATAACATACGATGGATCGAGGAAAAAAACGGCCCAAACCGGCTCGACATTGGCAAAGATTACCGGAACTGAGCCAAAATAAGATTTTCCTTTGAATCACAGAGTTTCGATTTAAAATATTACTGCAAAGATCGCTAAATTCCTCGAAAAACTCCGTCATCTAGCCTGTGAGATGAAGATACTGAACATCCGCTACCAAACAACCATTCGATGACGCGTCGAACGCTGCTGCAGGGACATTTAGCCTCGTACTCTATGAAATGAAGACGGCGGAAAGTGCATTGACGGAGGAGTGATCATCCAAAGCAATGGCCACCTAATGAAAATCAACGGAAGGCAAAGGAATATCGAGTTAAGAAACTCAACCCTCGCACACGTCCCGTTGCATTAATAGCCGAACGAGTGATTGGTGCATCTTCGCACATGAGACCACAAAAGGCGATAGCATCACTTCCTCCGCAGCACTGAACTGCATACATTCTATACCGGGGATCTCCTACGGCGAAGGAAACGTGACTACAGTCACGGCGTCATCCGACTGCTCACGTTAAGCGCGCGCACTTACACAATGACCTCCCCTTTCGAAAAAAGGCGAAACGAAGGGATATCTCGAGGCGCAGAAACAGCTTGGACTCGGCGGCAATGACCCCTCTTCGAAGACTCTTTTTGCCGTGGGAAGTGAACGCGACCAGAAGATCTGGTGCTTCTTCGTGGAGAGGGGATATCGAAGGAGTAAAACCACGCAAGACTCTCAAAGACAGCTGTAAGAGCAATGAGAACAAGAGGTGTCTGCATCAATCCATTTCGCACATTCCATTCCTGCACTTTTGAAGACATTCGAGTCCAGTAGCACTTGAACTCTTGTACCAATGATAACTATAACACCCTCTCGAATAGGTTGCTCGAAATAGGAAACGGCCTAACATATACATCTATTTTTCGACGTAATATTTCTTCTTACGTTATGTAAAGAAAGAGGTTTGCATAAACTACTGAGTTTTATAAAAAGTACTCGTTCTAGAATATTATTACCGTCACAATATTACACGATTAATTGATTACTTTTTCGATGAGATGAATTATTTCGTATCCACTCTTTACTAGAAATACATACGTAAGCACCTCCATCGATTCAGCGGATAATTCAAACGCAAATACCCGCATTACGGCGTTAACACATCAAGGCTTCGTAAAGTAATTTACACTCCATCGTCCGCAAGGAAAATGAAATATATATATATTTAATGCATAAATGATTTTATTTATACCTCGTGATAAATATCAAACAATGGCCTTGCAAATTCAAAGCTAGCTTAAAGGACAATTAACATTAAAAAATGAATGATTTTAAAACATCTTGCAAGATGGGATGAGATATTTCATAATCACAGATACCCTTTCACTTCAGTACGAAATCGGATATCAAACGAAAGATTTGTAAACTCACTATTGTGCGTGCTGTTCTAGTCATGGAAATGATGGTTCAGAAACATTTAACGAATTCGCACAAGAAAAATATTAACTTAAGCGCGAGCGTACGAAGTGCAGTTGGATTTTGATAGTTTCGTTAAAGCGGGAGAATGACTGTCTCCAGCCATTTACTGGCCAAGTTTCTCTCCTCAGATTGCAAACAGGGCCATGACACTAATTGATCAATCTGTCAGAGGATGGCTTCCCAGAGATAAAACCGCATCAAGGAGACATTGATCGGTCAGTTACTGTCAATTGACAATTGCGCATGTTTTAAACCATGCGTTTCCATCCAATGTGCTTCCATTTCTTAGAGCAAAGCTTTGATACGTAGAAAATAAATTTGATGCAATTCTGTTAGTACGACAAATGACAGAACGAATGATTTAATCTCGAAAGTAAGCGGTAACCAATGACTAATCTTTAGAAGAACATTTCACCATTAAGTAAAGTGTTCATTTCTAACATCATACGTGGACAATAAGTATAAATACTTGTTACATAATCCCTTCGTAAATGTTGCAGTGAAAACTGAAACGAGTAAGAGATGGCTCTAAGTTTACACTACACTTCATGACTTGGTGTTCTTCGAAGGCATATGTTTCAAATGAGTTGTTATAGGATTCCCTCTCACCTAAGAGGATTGCTGGCACCCTCTTCTCAATAGCCAATAGGTAATAATCAATCACTTTGAAAGACCTTGAGGTTTAGACGCATGGTGAAAAGACTCGAGAAATCCTAACTAATGAACATTCCAAAGGAAGATGAGAAGATCACGACTTTTGGGTGCAGGCCTTTTTCTTTCAACCACGCTAGACTCTAAATGAATGTTAAAAAATATCCAATAGTAAATTTCAAACCAATTTTTAAAGGTGAATTTACCGATGATTTGTGCATAATAATTTCTAAGCAATGAAAAAAAGTTACACCTTTTCATCCAAAAGTAATTCATGAAATCTCTAAATACATCTCTAGCTAAATGAGAAATCAACATGTACCCATCAACTGAAAATAGCAATGATTTTAAAATACGCTTCAATCAAATCGTCTTTCATTAATGCACAGAAATACGGATTCACTGTAAAGCCGTCAGATGCAAAGACTATGAATTACGTTCATACGCATTTAAATCTAAACATTGAAGTTTCCTTACGACTCAACGAGCGTTTTACAGAGAATTATCGTGAACAAGAAACACGATTAGTCAAGAGAACACAAAGGGGGATTAACAACACGCTAAATCGTACTTATCGGCGATCAGCTTTCGTTACGCAATTCGTTGTAATCCACAGAAACGTACGTAATATAGCAACTTCCGCTGACTATCGCAGAGATTACAAAAGCAAAAAGGTTTTACGAGAGAAAAACGCCGTCCTCAGATCGTATCCCGTGACCAACGGAAGCCGCTAGCTTTTGAATCGTCCCTCGGTTGCTAGGCAAAGAGAATGCTCGGTGACTATGAAAACAAAGCGATATAACAACTCCTTGCGTTGCATCTAGACTCGGTTCCTCCCCTTACTTCCTCAAGCGAGAGTTAAGTGACATAAAAACCACTCCGTTAAACAGAGGAAGCGCTAGGGGATCTTTAAGATAAACAATTGGAACGATGAGAAGAAAAACTTCGCATTAAGTGGATTGCGTTCGCATGGCTGCATTCGCTTGTAATGACGGGTTCATTGCTCGAGACTGAAAAGCGAAATGCTCACGAGGCACTTCTCACGAGTGTAACACACCTCCGTTGCTAAACGACTTACGAAAGAGTTCATTTTTCACTAATAAGAAAAACAAAAAAAATAACTATACCTCGCGAGTATGATAACTGCTACAGATCATCTAATAAGCTACCTAAATATTAATGAAAGCAATTTATTTACGTATAAATTAAAAGTAATTTACATAAAAATGCCATTCCTTTATCATGAGGAGAATTTGTTAACCATATGAATTTTATTACGCATGGGAAATGTTACGAAAAACAAAAGAAGGATTATTGCATTCAATTCTACAGTTAGATTATTAATTAACTGCTCATAATTCAACAAAGTATCCAAGCTAAACGCTGAAAGGCAGCGCAGTTATGTTGATGTAGATAATAATGCGTTGTACACTGTGACTCTATCCAAATGGAAAGATAGCTTTTATAGTGAACTATGAAAAGCAAACAATTGAAGCAATAAGGTCAACTATCGGAGTGATACAACAGAGATATCATACATACAGATCGTACTGTAACATGGTATTCTATCTTTTCCGCAGTATCTTGATCAAAACCATCCTAAAATAAATGCATGTTAGCAACGCAATGGGAGCATATAGTAAAGGTGGACACTGAGCTCTAAATTTAGCGAAAGACCCGTTTTCCATCCAATGCTTTGCTCAGGTCATTTGCCTTTTAAAGTTCACTCAATGAGCCGAGATGTCACACAAGGATATTTTCGAACTTAATACGAGACGGAACATTGACTGATATGGATCAATCAGATACACTCTCAATTAAAATCTTAAATGGAAAAGCATTATCTTATCTCAGTGATACCGGTTAAGGATTAACGAGTTGGATCTAGACTTTGTTTATGACTAATTGTCATTAAAAAGCTTGGAGAACGCAAAAACAACTCTTGGAGTAAATATGTTGAAGATATTCAAACACTGAGGGGATTTGTGATAAGAGGTTTCACAGATTCAAAAATTAAATGAATAAAAACATGCTCTAATCTTAAATGCAATAAGCGAAATCTTCAGAAAATGGACTTATATATTAGAACGAAATCATTCCCAATAATGGTTTCCGAAAGAGTCACATAATCAATAAAATTTCTCATTAACGAATTAATACAAACAAACGCATTATAAAATAAAAAAGGCGTAAGATGTACAGCAGTTTAAAGCACTTAAGATGACTTTCCGAGCATCCTTCTCACTGACTAACCGTTATCTTCCGTAAAAACATCGAATTGGAGGAAAATACAAATCGGAAAAAAAATTGTAAAAAAGACTGCTTGAGGACGGAGGGCAGCGGTCGACTAATGTGAAAAAATGAGGGTCATATAATTCCTTATATTGGAATGGCTTTGGGAAAAGTGCCAAAGAGAGGAGGCGAAGATTTTTCTAACTCGATCTCAACAGCAACCAAACAAATGCGTAGAAATATCACTCGGATTTTCTATATTTAATCAAAATAATATTCTAGATAATAAGAATATAAGAATAAGATAAGGGGTTACTCGTCTATCGCCTGGACTCGGAGGAAAAGATACCAGAATAATCGAACGAGTAAAAAGAATGACAATGATATTTTCTTCTGTTCTTATGCAAACGCGTTTTCTTTATAATTCGCGATCCAAAATTAAAGAGACGAAACAATTTCAAAGAGAGCAAAATCATTTTATGCGTAGCAAATCAAGATAAGATACAACAAGATAGATATATAAACAATATTAATGATAATTATTAATCACAAATGTAAAAAATCTGATATTATCAAGCTCACGTTTGTGGAAGGTAGACTAAATAAACAAAAAAAAGTAGTAGAACAAACTTAAAATTAATCTAATTCGATAAATTCATCATTAATTAAACATCGAAGGAAAACGGAGATAAAAATAATATTTACGGGAAGAAGGTACTTATTATCAAGTTTTACCAAAAGACCATGATCTTCGTCAAATTTCTGTGAGACCATAAATGTTCAACATAAATGATAAAAGACGAGAATTAAAAAGATCGAAATGATACACTATGGAAACTAAACAAAATAATCACTTCAATCATCCATAAATCAAATCAAAGTCACGTCAAATTTTACTCACTTACTACTCACAACCTATTCCACAACTGACTGATCAGTGTGACGCCTTGTGATAGACTAAGGAATAGTAGCTCTCATCAAACTCTACACCTAAACACACACATTTACAAGGACAAAGATATTTATTCCAGCGGGACATTTGCAATGACCTAAATCAAGAGGGAGCTAGATGCGTAGTAACCACAATGTTTATTTGCTCCATCTATCGGCCATCATTGGCAAGCATAGTAAACATCAAATTATGTATACCCTAACAACTTCCGCTCCAACGAAGGGAAGACCATAATATTGTCCTGTCAATAGATTTTTCACGGTGGGCTTCTCTATGATCACAAAGGCATAGCCAAATAACAAAAGGATAGACGTATTGAAAGAGATGATCAAGGAAACTCAGTTGCCTTTGAAATTGTGATTCAGATGCAAAGAGTACTACGACGCGGCTATATCCAAATATCACGCAGGATAAATATAGATCTTCGAAGGAAAACACCGCGTTAGAATGAAGCGCGTTCAGGCGCACAAATGATATCAATGTTTGCAATAGAAGAGAGATAACAGAAAATATAAACGTTAAAAAACAGCATCTTCGAAAGATGAAAGAATAAATGAGGAAAAAAATATTTAATACCACGATCTAGAAAATAATAATTTAGAAAAAAAGACTAAAAATAATTACATTATTAATTGCATTGAAACATTAAGAAAAACCCACCATTCCTGATCTAAATGAAATTAAGTTTTACTGTAAACATAAAACGAAAATAAGGTAGTAGAGATAAATTTCGCCTAACGAGTACAAATGATAAATTGGAAAATATTTAATTTCCCAAATACTACCGTAACATTAATTTCTTATAGGTATGAAAAATATAATACTACTTAATAAATCAGAAATTTCGTCCGTGTCATCTAAAGTATACATGGTAAAAGTGTTTTCCTAAGAATAACATGGAAAAACAACGCAATACAATATATCCTTTCGTGTAATTACAGGAGAGTGACTCATATCCAAGACTGAAGTATAATATAGAGAACAACGTTAAATATCCTAAAATTTAAACAGTGGATAAAGGAAGGATAAAGAAATAACTAAAGGGATTCCGAAACCTCAGAAATTTAAAGGAAAGAGCGTGTTCCTGTGTTGACCAAACCTGTTCTAATCACATACGATTGTTTACAAAACGAGATTTAATTCCACTATTTTCTTAATAATGATGGCCTATGCATACAATCGTATTTATAAGAGTTTTATGGGCTAGTTGTAATAGGAGACTTTGAATCTAAATCTAGTCCAATTAAAGAAATATTATCATTATAAAAGAATCGTAATTCGAATGGTGCCCTTGGAAATCGGATGAAGACGGATTCTCTTCACAAATGGACCAACTGATAAACACTTCGTCGGCCAAGTGCACCTGCAATCATTAACACGTCTCGAGAAGTTGATGATTAGAGGACACGCGTGACATTATCCATCCGCCAAAACTACGCACAAAGGTATTCGTGTCAGTTTATTTTCCATTCCTTGATTTTCATTCGTACTCGAAAACGTAATCCGTGTTGAGATTTGGTAAGAGTAAATTCTACTGCAAAATCATGATCTACGAGAAACAGGAAATGTAACATATTTCTGAATTATCGCAATAACTCTTCAAGGAAAACATGGGAAACGATAATACGGGAATTCAGTTCCTCTTAAAGTTGCTTAAGAATAAAATTATTAATTCAATTAATTTTAATTGTTAATACCACAATGGATGAAGAGAAAATAGCATGGAGCATACAGGAAAATTCTTCCCACGATAATAAATGTATACTAACTCACGACTTTCCTAAGACTCCATGAGACAGATTTCAGTTCAAAATAATACATCTTCTTGCAATTATTTCATTTTATACGAAGTACATGAAATTATGTGGCTTAGTACTTACATAAGGACTGAACAGGGGCACAGGTGTTTAACCACAGAATAGAAACTGGAGGAATTGATTTTCTGATTTTTTCATTCAGAGTCGAACTACAATGAAATAGGATGGAACTGGAGATGCGGAAGATCGGAAACAAGAGTAAAAAATACTAGGCCCTTATAGATAATAATAAAACGATATAACATCTAACACAACAGGTAAATCAATGGGTAATAAATGAGGATAGAAAAGATGAATGAATATATTTTCTCGACTCGATTCTTCTTGAAGTATCGATTACCCATTTATATGATTAAATTACATTATTTATTTACGAATTTTATTAATCTACAATTCATAAAAATGGTCATATTTTAATAATGGTTATTTTATACACCATTGTAAACATTGCAGTTCATTTCCTTACGCACTACAAGAGTATGACAACAAAATAATAATTGCATCTCTGACCTTATATTATTATTCTCTCGCTAGCCTCTTGGTTTGAAACCCAGTGGGCAGCAATGAGAAACGCAATTACGATCATCTTCTGATGAAACAATCAAATCTTTTCTTCCCTCAAGGCTACACATACACCAAAGTCGAACATGTAACACCACTTGAAGGTCAATTGAAACTACTGCGTGAGAATCTCCACAAGATGAAGCTGAGGAAATGACTGTTATCGACAGACTTCGAGTAAATTAAGTTCTAGAAGATTTCACTCAACCCCAGCTTTTTAATACACTGAGCAAGATTCCATCATTGAAATTATTTCGGGGGTAGAAAACTTTAGAATACGATGTCAAATTGAAAATAATCTTCTCTGATTAACTTCAATTGCTTCCATCAATTTATAATAGGAAAAAAAGGTCCGAGTGAGTGATAGACTACGAATTGATTAAAACTCATTTGAAAGGGAAATCAGAGCAAAAACCTTAACCAATTCTACAGCGGGATGTAAAGAAATCAAAAAAGGAAGCCATCAAAAGTTCTTTTGGAAATATTCTAAAGTTAAATCCGCAAGATAGTAATATTTATTTTAATACTACTAGACTATCAGATTTTGGAAGTGAATAAAATATTTTAAAATCAAATCCTATCTTTAATATATTGAATGTGCAGGAAGAGAGAGGGACAAAATTGAAGTACTACATCATCTCTGGATAGTATAATAATCTTAAGGTTTTCTCTTTCATTCATTGAAAGATGAATTAAATGGAAGAAAGATTTGTTTAAAAATAAGCGTGACATTTTACTAAGAAAAATCTGTTATATTCTGAAATATTGTATAGTTATAAATTATACCTGTATTTGGAAAATTCCCTTGAGGATTCCTATCCATTAAAAAAATATATGCTTTATAAATCAAATGGAAAGAATCCATATCCTTCCGAATAATAATCTTTTACACGTTATGACTAATAATCATTGAATTATAAATATAGATAGGTACTATTATAACTACTTCGTCGTTACTTTGAATACGTGAAAGATAAAAGGGAAGCGAAACTAAGAAGTATCCTGAAACGTAGGATAAAAAAGCTTGAACTTATAGCGACACTAATTATCAAGGAAGACACAGCAGTGATCCATCAGAGGCCTTCGTGAATAGGGAAAATCACGTCTATGGCATTTAAGGTGACTTCGGCGGAGGTGACGGCCGTAAAAGTGATCCTGCAGAGTTCCGTGATGCGTGAAACGACTTCCTCGTTCTTACGGCAACAATTGCTTTCGGATGGCTGAGTTGCCAATGGAAAGGGTCAGCAAACTCGATGGAGATAAGGGGCAAAGAGAAGATGTGATTCCTAACACCATCGATGGCAAGGATTTAGTGTCAACAAATAAACAGCCTTCGATACACTTGAAGTGGTACGATCTACACTCAGGTATTATCTATAAGCAATGAAGGGTATTTATATTAGATCGACGAAATGATATTTACGACAACAGACGATTTAAGCTTTATCTTTCAGGATTCCTGGAGACGAAAAAAGTTAAACTAGAAGAAAAATAAAAAATCGATCACATACTCATATTATTAACAATAAAAGAGAATAAATAAATATAAAAGACATATATCCCCGTGGAAATGTCGAAAAGAGCTATTGATATTGAAAATTCAAATCCATGGAATTCATTTATTGGTTTTTTATAAACTATACTCCACATGAGAATAAAATAACTTGAGATACAGGAAAAAATTGTATTATGAAATTTTTAAATAATGCGTTCTTAAAAAGTATTCATTCAATATATTCGAACAACGATGAAATAGATTACTTGATTTATTTACTATTCCTCCATACTCGAAATATGTTTGCATTTAAATTCGCATATGCAAATTAATTTACAAAATGATTACATCAAATTTAATCAAAATAAAGGATTAGGCAGTCATTTCCGAAAGATAATTATTTCCAGTTGATGCTTAAACCTCTATACTAAAATTCCTCTATTAATAAAACAATAACTCATTCCGCTAAAGAACAGCTAGACTATTTTATTACCGCCCCCTACATAGAGGCTCTAGGCGACGAAAAATAGCTAGTTAGTCATCACATTGGCGCAATTATAATGAATGGAGAGGTCCGAATGAAAGCCTTGGCAAATTAAGGTCCAGAATAGGGGAATGTGACGCAACTGGTCGTCTTCGCGAAAGTGCTTACGGTCTAATTTAGGTTGCGATTACTAAGAGAGGGAAAGGAAATGGCGTTCTTGAAAACCGCAAACCACGTAGGACACAGGATTTTCACTCGGAATCCAGAATTGCACAATTGTTTTGTTTGAAATAGACGACGGAATAGACTTTAAACGCTGAAATGTCCATTCTGAATGCCTAAAAGAGAAATGACTATATTTTCCTCAGATGTAAACAAATATTTATTCAAACAGAGCTATAAAGACTACTAATATAGAAGCCATTTCATCCAATGTTTACATTCTCTATTTGAATACGTCATATACGGACAAAAGATGTTTATCATGACGAAATAATTCATTATAGAGGTAAAACATGTCTTCAAAGGATTAACGAAAACTAGATGACTTATTTATGAAATATTTATCGTAGCGTTTTAAAATCATGACCTATATTTTATTCTATGATACCCTTATCATGAAAACAGCTTCATAAAATATAAACATATCTAAATATCCCAAATCATTCTTGAAATTCTTGAAAATAATGCCCTATTTTTAATACTACCTTTCTATTATTTATAACAGAATAAACAAAAATTCTTACCTATTAGATTGGCTGAGCTAATACGTGCATTCCATCAAACATTTTTAGTATATATATTTTAGCTGAGAATTAATTTGCTGTACTATAATTTACTTTAACTATATCAGAGAGAGCCTATACTATAGAGGCAAAAATCATACAGACAATTGTACATATAGAATTTAAAAGATGCATTTGATTTAGCACATTGGATAGTAAATCGATGATATGAAAATAGAAAGTAATAAAAACGATATAGGGCCCTAAACAGACAAAAATAACAATAAATAGTTGATAATTTTAATGAATACTTAAGAAAAATTTAGCGATCAGTCTTGACTATGAAAAATAATTCTCTTAAATATGACATAGCGGATAAAAGTATAAACTGAAACGGTTCTGCGGGTAGTATATGTTTAGGGGGAAATTAATTTATTTATTTATTCTAGTATATAAATTTGAAAGGAGATACGTGACGGATATTTCTATCAAATGGACATTTCGCTGAGGATAGAGTGATGGAAAATTACAGCAATTGAATATCCCTTCTAGTAATTATACATACAAGACAGGTATCATATTTTACAAGATTGGAGTTTCGATAGAAATGACAAATGTTCGCAAGTAAGCAAATATTAGCAACGCGTACAGCTAGATATTGGATTTTTAATGCAAGAGATATCCCTCTTGAGTAAATTACTCAAATGGCCATGGCTTCCTTCCAAACTGTGAGAAATAAACTCAACAAGTTGCAAAACAGATCCGGATATTTCGATAGTTTCCCAGAAATGTTTTCTCGGCTTATCCGTTATCAATTTACAGAGGTTTCATAAAAATGTGTACGCCGTTCATAGACCGATAAGTAGCATTTTAACTCTAATTTTAGAGTTAAAACATTCTCAAGAGCAATGAAGATATGGCATATCTTGAGTCGTAACGTTCGCTAACCACTCATCATTTATTAATCAGACGTTGGGAATCGTGACTCACAATGCAAAGCTTCACCTATATCTTACGATAAAGCACGGAATGTTATTAAAAACAAAATACTAAACCCATTGGAATAAATGACAGAATGGAGGCCATCACGTATATAATGTTTACCTTATATGTTAGGCCTAATTCAAGAGAAATACAACATCATACCTAAAAGAGTTACCATACATAGGCATAAAGGCCAGATATCTAGCTTTTTACCGGATAAATGAAGCGAAGATACAAAACTCAAACCAGATATATTCCAGGTTAATATGAGCTTTGTAAACAATAATAAATACGGAATTAGAAGAATGAAGTGTTTTATTTTCCAGCTCGATTAAGGGAGTAGTTTAACAAAAGAAACCTTCAACGAACTATAAACTAAAAATTGTTCCAAGCTTTGAATTATTTGTCATTCTATACACTATCATGTTTTGGTAACTATTTCATTCCATAAGAATATTTCGTCCACATAAAGCCATGATTTATCGTACAAATTGAATTAACTCAGGAACTTCAAAACTAGACGATTCTAAAACGCTAAAGTACACTCAGAATCTGATTCCTTCACTAAAATACAGAAATAAATTTAGTTGATTAAAGTCGTGAAAGAGACATCTACAAAACCAGGAAAACGTAAAGAAGATGAACATTTGCAACAATACAAGAAGTTTATTACGTTGGATAAACATCCAAACTATAGGATAACAATATATAAATTTGATTTTACCAGATGATGCTGTTTTTGAGGAAGGAAGACTCGGAATGGATGATGGAAATGGTAAAAATGAGGACACGAATGTGCATCGGAGTGAAAGCGCCACAGTGATTGCGATTTACAAAAGAAGAGGTCAACTCAGTGCCAACGACACTATGATGCAAGAAACAAATGCAACGCCTCAGAGAATTCCACACAATTCTATCAAAGCTCCGAACAAAAACTCAAATAATATTTCAAAAACGCTCAGAATTTCAATATAGGATTTCAAATTCCTTAAAAAAATTTTTATTTATTCAAAATATTTAATTGTATCATAGAACGTGGATGGCAATAATATTGACAAGTAGCTGAAGGATATATTAAAATTAATAAATATGAATTACTGAGCCTAAGACTACATCTACACACCGAAGAAAACTATTAAATTGAAATTATTCAATTAAATTCGTAGAAACCAAGAAAAAGCGAAAAGAATAATATTCCAAAATACAAGGAAATTTTTAGAAAAAAATACAGCACCAAGGTTTCCGAGAAATGCAAGTTTACAGCTATAAAATAGATTTATCTGTAAATCTGACAGAAAGCGCAAGTTATGATAGAACTACAGCCACTTTCTCGGAATACTAAAAATGCTCGTATAGAAGGCACCTCTCGAAAGCAATAAGGCACGTAGGAAGCATAATAAACATCAATGAAGTCGCGTTCCTCCACGGATCTACAAGCGGTCGTAAAATACGCGACGATGCAGGGGGAGTGATGCAGAGGGGGGCTAAAATTGAGAAGGGGAAAAAGTGAGGGGAAATGCGGAGGGGAACGTCTGGAAGAATATGCCAGGGTGCGCTAGAGTAAGTGAAAAGCGTAGTGCCGAAGCACGCGTGGATATTCGCTGGGATATCTCCCCTCTCTCGTGAGTAACGAGACTTTGATTAATGCTGGTGATCGCTGGGGCGGAGATGCCTAAGTAATGGCCCCTTGCACTTCCTTATATACAGAGAATAAAGATGGTGAGATTTCACAACCTCTCTTACGCTTACAGAGATGGAGAGCTGCAGGTGGCATGGACCAACGTTAAATCCATCTCGGAGGCGCCGATGGAAGCGGCACTGACGCTGCCAAAAGAAGCACGTGGACGGCTTTACGACTCCGAAAAACACCGGTAAGCGAATTCCTGCACTACGGGGCTGTTGGCGGAAGGTTTCAGCTTCTCACTCGTGAACACTTTACACATTACGTACACACACAAGTAAACACGTATATTGAGAGTTTCAAATAGGAGGTAATATAAGGATAGCGTCTTATACTCTTTTGACTTTTCTTATCTTGAAGTCCTATTACATCCTAAACCGTATCACAGTTAATCGTTATTTAATTTACAGCTCACCAGAGTAATTAATTGTTATTTGTATTGTTATCATTTAATATATATAATATACGAGAACATATCACAAATAATATAATAATTCAAGAAAACAGGATAGAGAAATTGATTTTCAGAAAAACCCCCATAGGTTTAAGAAGAAAATACGATAAAATTTTAAATTTCAAAGGGCAATCCTCGAGGTCAATATAAAAAATTTTTATTCTTCATCGCGGTTAGGATTTACAGCGATTATCTTATTTATAATTCAAATTAAAAATCCTTAAACTGAAAACGGCAGAATACTTGGACCACAGAGGAAATAAACATTCCGGAAAGGTTGGGAAACCCGCAGAAGGAACCTCGAGGGAACAACATCGAGGAAATAAAAACCTTAGTATGTATTTCGCTTGAAAATACGCACCGAGAATTAAAGCTGTAAAGGGGAACAAGGTGACCTCTATGGAAATAAATAGCGTTAAGCTTAAATATCCTTGGAGCGGAATGGTAAGACAAAAGGATGGGGGGGTCCCTAATTCGCGAAAGCACGCACACTTAGTAAGTTATAATTCGTCAGACCACAAACACCTTGTTATTTAAACGGATTTTCCTTCGTTAATTTGTTCGAGAGTTAACCGCAATTTACGCAACGTTACTGTAGTAATATCCGAGAGCGATGATGTGCCGGGAAAGAGCAACACGCATATGGCTCACGATTTATGGAGACTATTAATTCGCGTCCTCATCGAGAGACTAGTTTTGACGCCCTTTTAGGGGTTAAGTTCAAGATCAATATTGTTTACAAATTCGTAATCGTTGAGGGGAAGAGATAGAGGAACTTCAAGGCGATACAAATAGAATGGAGAATTGGAAGGAGATGAGGACATGGCGCAAACAATAATAGAACTTTAAGTCACCCATTTAGCGAAAGGAGTTAAACCCGTATTTCTCCCCCGCATATACGTAGCTGATAATTACCTATTCTTGTCTTGTATGAAATAACAGCTATGTGTTGACACATCCATTCGCTGCTTACTGAATCTTCTTAATATAAAAAGTACCACATGTATTTTAAATATGTATCGAATGATTAGTTAGGATGATTTATGTTTTCCGATAGAAGTATTTATCTTTCAAATTACCAAAATTTATGACAATTCGATGAATATCAAAGCAAGGAATCAGGAATTCGTAGTTAAATAGACATATTTACTTTAAAGACGATTCTGATACTAAATCATATACTTTAGAACGAACTTCTTAAAGTTTACGCCTGAATAGAATCAGCTGTGGCGATATGAATTGCCGAAGTTCAAGGAATAGATTTGAAAACATCACATTCGAATTATTAGTAAAGTACGATTTGATTAAAGGAGCGTCTGGAAGGTCGCGAACGCGTAATATATAAATATAAAGCTGTCACGAGAAATTCGCGCGACTAAAATCGTGGTAGAATTCTTCAAAAGGAATCGTAACACGTTTCACTTCAGCTGAATTACGTGATTCTCAATTAACACAGTTCGTATGGACCTCCGAATCGAGTTCGCTCCGCAGATGAGATGGCCGTAATGCAAACCATAAACCGGAGATGGCGTGCGGTCTGCGTTGGAAGCGCCTCTCGAATATCCGAGAGCGTATTTTTAGCGCCGATTTGTTCGAAGTTATGCCATTGGGATACGAATCAGGCCGACGACCCGACGGCCGATGAAATAACACTCGGAGACAATACTGAAAGCGCTATTGCGCGGCGAATAGAAAGTTCTGCTGCGTAAAAACGGGGAGATATACCGATTTTTCGAGAGATGAAACCTTGAACTGATTTCTGGCGAGGATACAGAAAGAGATACGCGAGAATGGAGAGGTTTTTGGTCTTCTGCGCAGGCGCGGCACTTGAGATCGTCGCCGGGCGCGGGTTTCAGCGAATATCGGAATCTGCACGAAATTCCTTCGTCTATAAAGGTTTGCTGTACGATTACACTCGCTGTCTCAACAAATAAAGATATGAGAATCCGCAACTACTCATCATTGCGTCGAAAGTAAATGTAATTCAGCGGTTTTGTGATTAGAAGCAACGGATGATATAGAATAAATTAACAATCAATAGTAATAATAATAAACTCCTTGGTTAGCGAAATAGTTGGCAGAGTAACAGAAAACTACTACAGTGATACTAAAAAGTTACGTAACCATACGATATATCCCAATATCTAAAACAATGAGTAATGAATCGACGTTCATCCGTTTTCATTAACGCTTCATCTTTGTGCGATTATTTATTCGATTAAATTGAAGTGAATTAGATCGATTGCTCCTCATATTGAACCTAAAAAAAATTATTTCTTTGATCTTTTAGATCTTTTATTTGAAAATTTAATAGACATTTGCGTATACGTCTTATATTAGCCATTTTTATTCTACAACTATTGATACAATTTTGTGAAAGGATCTTAATTTAAAGAACTATTCAATAGAAAACTTTTTATTGTAACACATAAAGATACGACGGAAATAAAGAAAAATCGTAATCTAAGACTTAGTCATCGGGACATGTTCTATCGTGAGTTTTAATATCTTCTCCTAATGACTATTTCGTGACAGCGCCCTCCGTCGGTGCAGTTAGCAACAACGCATAATCTGCATCTATAAATAAACGGAGTATTTCCCGCCACACCTCTTTTACCCATTAGGCAAAATAACCACACCTACGGTCGCGTGGATTTCAATTTTTCACGTCCCAAAAGAGTGTGCCACGAGCCAAAGGAAAAACGCCCTATGAATGCTTAACGAATCGCGACATAAACTAGAGGACGAGGTGAGGAAGCGACTCAAATGAAAAGATCGTTTTTACATAATATTTATTTAAAAGACGAGTGCATTATAAGGAATTACCCCCACTTCCTGTTTTCTACCGCACTCCCTAGCAACACGCACGAATCGCATTCCGACATCATTGTTTTCGGTCGTTTCTGCGTTATTATTATAGTAGAATAAAGAGACCAAATGTCTCTTAAAGGATAATCAAAAATTCTCTTGTTATTTTTAAATGAACGTTAAGAATAGTTCTTTCCATTTTTCAAATTGTAAAAAAATATCATTTCTTTATCTAATCCGGCAATATTCAGTCGTTCTCCATCGGTATTATAGCGAATAAATCAAGTCAAGTATGCCATCGTTCATACAAATAGTACATTTAAACTAACCAACTAAAAAAGCATTTTATATGCTATTTTCAAAAAATACTACGTTGATTTTCATTTTCTCATTAGGCAACCTTTATTCCAATCAAATACAATAAAAGAATAGTCAAAATGAATTGATGTAACAGAATTCTTGGAACATCATCAAGGCAGATGGGCTTAGAAAAATAAGTTATGAAAGTTATTTCTAGCTAGAGGTAGAAGCGATATCCTTGTGAAAATGTATCCCATTTGAAATTTTAAGTTTCAGGGCCAAAATCGAGCAGATTCCAAGATTTAAAATTTTCAGCGTCTAATTCTTCCATTAGCAGAACTCTGAAGGCGGTTCGCAGTGTATTGATGTAAATGTAGATTTCTAACAGCCAAAATTAGTTAAGGTTGAGACCTATATTCATTGCGGTTCCGCCAACAAGGGATATTAGCTTAAAACCTTTTTTCCAAGACATTCTACGTGCTTATAGAGGTGATGTAGTCAAATTATATCAGCTCAGATATTCGAAGTAACTTTACGTAAATGACGTAATTTTGAACGATTTCCATCATCCAAAAATTATTAAGGCAAAGGATACCACACGATAACTTATTCAACTCATCTATCTTTAAATTTGACTTCTTTAGGATATAAATTGGTAGCATCAATCAAACGGATGTAAATTTTCGTAAATATTCGGTACATTTATATTAACAATAATTGCTTATATCTTAGGAATGATTCGATAGACTAGCTCTTAGTCAACCGAAAGGAATATAACTTAGAATATAAGAGGATATTCTCACGCATTAACAAGTGTGCTCGTTGATTAAGGATGCATTGAATGCATGAAGAAAATAAAATGGGACACATGTCCTTGGTACGCACGGAGTCTAATAGAAAGCACAACGCCATAATTTCGTATCCAGTGGCTGAGATGTTACGAAGACGCTGAGAATTTCCATAGCATGCAATCATGGGCACAGGGAGATTCCCGACACTAATTGAATGGGACAGAATAAGGCAATAATTCAAGCGAGCCAAGACGGCAAAAAAGAAAAATCTCAGTGGGGTTGCGGCATGAAAACATTGGTCGCCAATGAGAAACGCCCTACGAGGGAAGCGAACCAAGGAACGTCGGAACACGTCACATACCGAAGAGTCAACAGAATGTGTCTGCGAGGGAAGAGGATTTAATGCGACGTATTGAAAGGGTTTGAAAGAGCGGAAATTACAGGGGACCGAAAAAAACTGGAATGGGTAAATGAGTTTTGAAGAGCAGACGAGATGGAGCGAGTGGAAGAGAAGATGCGGGAGTGGGGAAGGGGTTAAATAGGAAATAGATGCGAATGGAAAAGTGGTAGTCAACAACTTTAAAAAAATGAGCGATTCTAAATAGAACGTTCGTCTGGAGGAAAACCCGTTTCTTTCCGAATTGGAATCCATAGAGACTTCCGAAAGGAAAGGAATACTAGACACCTGGTCTACACCATCAAGGACATGGTTACAACTTCCGCGTGGGGGTGAGATTGCGGAATTAAAAAAAACGGGAGACTATTCTATCTACGAGGATACGCTTAGTAGAATAAGAAAAGAAAGAAAGAAAAGGAGTAGAGAAATCATTTCGAGAATAATAATAGACGAGTTGAAGACGTATGATGAAAGGAATCTTTTTGTGACTAACTCCTAGAAAATTAACCTTTCGTAGAGTGAATTAAATTTCAAAACACGTTCGTAAATCAAAGAAATAAAAATCCGATTTTATTAGTGATTCCATCCTTCAATGCTACACAGTTGAGGATGAATAAATAACAACGATATGCTTTATTTCTTAAAACATCAAAATTACAAATCGAGTTTAAACTTAAGGCTTCTGTATCATTCATAACACCTTGACACAAATTTCATCTACGTAAGACTGCGCCTTCATTTTAATATATGAAGTAATAGAAAATATCTGTAAATACCGTTATAAAGATAGAAAAATAAAATTATTCTGATATAAAAGAGATTTTGATAGAAAAGCTACAGGAACAGTGAAATATAAAATTCAAGCAATTACCATTATGCGACAATACTTTAAAAGAATTCTCGATGAACTAAAGCATAATAGCTTATAATACATATGACCCACAACCAAATTGAAGTTAGCTGAAGTTGATTGAAATATATGTATACAATCGAACAATGTAATTATTTTCAGTAAATTTACGTAACGCACATTACCCTCCTTTGGATTCCGCTTATTACTAGCACTGCCAGACGATTCGGCGCTACTCAATCTCACACAGAAACACAGTCAACATTCAATGGCGAGTCTTCCATCCGAACACCATAATTCGGAGGCTCTCTCGTCTTTCATAACGCTTTCCTCAATTCGACAGTCGCAATTTACTTTCCCGCCATCACTCGGACGTACGCCAAAATCCGTATTTTTATTGCATCTCGATACGCTCGTCAATTCTACAAAGAGGTAATCCCGACGGCTGGGGCGTGCCCACGAGTGGAATAAGCACATCGCCCTTTTTCCTACGACGCATTTACCACTCAACAGCGCAGTTGACGGCCTTACCCCACTCCTATCCCCCCTCCTTTTTTTTTTTCCTTCCCCTTCACCTCTTTACTCTCGCTGGTCGTCTCTGACCAAGTGTTCGCACCCTCCCTTTCAAGTCGCTCTAATTATAGTCAGCTTATACCATATCGGATCCCTCCTTGCTCTCGACGGAATGAGCCGAGACGAAAAACGCTCTCTAAGTGAGCGCCCTATGTACGCGTGGGTGACGGAGTATCGGTGCATTCCACGGGACGACGACTAAAACTTCGTAATGAATATTTCGCACCACTCTGAGAGGCCATTCAAGCATCGAAATCTTTGAACTGTAAATTATTCGACGTAACGAAGAATCCGATCGAACTTTGTAAAAGTGTGCTCTTTAACTTAAAAATGTGAATGCAAAGTCGATGTAGAGCTACTACGATATATACTTCAGATCATTATTCTTTCGGATTGAAATCACCAAAGCGTGTTTTATTTAAATTCGTAAAGATTTTCTGCAAAACGTAACCTCGTGTACGTGATATTAGTCTCTTTACGCAACAATGCGCGGAACTCCGAACGAATTGGTGATTTATTCAAAGCTGAATCTCGTATCGATTGTCCCCTCTTGATTCCCAACCATCGGTCCATTGACTAATTCATAAGTAAGCTTTCCCTTTCACATGTAATTATCCACACAGCTGACACGGATTTGTTGTCGAATCTCTTTCCCTAGAGCCTCAATGAAAGAAAAAGAAACGATTTCAAAAACAATAATGTTTCCCATGAGGATCGAAACTCGTAATATTTTGTCAACTCTTAACGTTCACAACTAAAATAATTATTATTAGCGAATTATTTACATGTACAATTTATTAAAATTTGGTCGGAATAACAAGACAATTGATTTTGTGACAGAATTTCCTAAGAAAATCATATTAAATCATAAATTTGAAGCAAAAAAGGGTAAAGTCTATGCTTGTTTGAACATTCTTCAAGCTGAAATTTGATCAATTTAAATACTGATTCATTTAATTGTATAAATATTTCGAATATCATTTTTTAAAATATGAAATACTGATCCATTCCTGAAGATGAGAAATACTGCTTCTCTTTAAAATGTTTACTGTGAAATCTCTTTCATTAATTCCACAACGGAATGAATGGCATACCGCATAATGGAACCTCGGCAATCAAAGACCAAATCTTCCAGCAAACAACTCCACAATCAAATGTTAGTTGGAAAGATAAGACGGAAACAATCTCTCTTCTCTAGAAGACATGTGAAGGAAGCTTTTACTTCTGGTTGGAGGATGAAATGGCAGTCAACAACCTTTGACGCCAAATCCCCGCCTCACGAAGTGAAAGGACAGTGTTCTCCCCTTAGAGTCACGCAACCCAACGCGACCGCCTTAAGAACCATCCGATTCTAAGATACCATTGTTGCTTTCACTTTCCACTCACGCACATCGCTCACAGAAGATGAATCTCTACACCTACGAATGAATATTAGCCCATTCTCTGATTCCCGCTTTTTCTAACTCACCAGCCAATCTGTATTATGTATATGTTTATTCAATTCTTGTTTCTATTATACTCGGATCTTGTCTTCATATTTTCAAGGCGCTAAAGACGTAAGTTGAGTTCCGCAATCTTTCCAGATTCCTCGTTTTTATTCATTCTCGCCATGTCAATTTACAGTTTTATATTTTTTATGCTTCCTACAATTGATACGCATTTATTACAATATTTGAGTAGAACTATTCCGGTTCCTTATGACATACAAACAGAAGGGATACAACTCGATGATTCTGAGATAATACGAGCGGGTAGAAAATATAATAATACTTCATATTTCAAGAAATTTATTTGTTGATTTTCTTATCAAAAGGTATTCATAATAAACTTTTCTCTAAACAGTGAAGCATAACAAAGCTTCAATAATAAATATCGAAGAAATATTATAAAAGCATTGATGTACTTGAGTGCTATGTGGTCGTCTTTCTTTTAATTAGTTTGAGTCAGAATGTTAGATGAGCCTTCATATCACTTTCTTAGGGGCGAAACTTAAGTGTTTACCAATACTGATAAGATATTTTTTTGTGAAAAAATCGTTAAACATACATGAATGAATCCTCTGATGTTCTGGGTATTTAAAAAGAGCTAAGAAACGACTGACCTCGTAATTCTATATTAAAGTAATTATTTGCAAGGTAATCTTGGGAAAATATAGAAAATTACTTTGCTCTACATTGAGTCTATAATGCTGCATAATTAGAGCGGTTGTGAAGCCTTTGGCCGTGTTAACTATTCACCGATAATTCAATCGGAAAAGTGGATGAGAAACAAGTAAAAACAAAATAAAAGATACAGAAAACTCTAGATATTTAATAAAATTATTCTGTAGATATGTTAAAAGTTAATATTACGATTTAAATAACACTGATTTTTATATTATGGAACTATGTAAATAAGTATGTATAATTTCAGGGATTGTATAAGAAGTTTTTGCAGGTAAAGAGATCACACAGTTTTACCATTAGAGATCGATACGACTAGTTTACGATAGAGTTTTACTGGAGCAAAAAATCAAATGGATAGTTCTTTTCATCAGAAATTGAGGCGACAAATCGCGGTGAAGCCACTAAACCTGTCATCAACATCAATTGAAAAAGTCGATCTTTATGGCGCAAGGTTCGATTGGGAATTTTTCCACAACTACACGTGGGATATTGTACCGGATCTAATTTTACCTCCTGGAATGAGATTCTAGTGAAAGGTACAGAAATATCCGAGGGGTAAAAATAAAAATTGACTGGTGAATAATCTCGTCAATCAGATTCTCTTTCCATTGGGAGATTGCAATCTGTTGGATGCTCGTTGCCCCGGCAACCAAGTGGCCCCGCGATTCGAGGGTGATTTTATTCTCTGCAGAATACGTCTCTCCCGCACCTCTAATTACAGACACCGCTCCATCGATCGATGGATAAGAGACGCTTATGGAGTTTATAAATACCCTCAACAGTACGGAAAACTAGAATAATAGAAGAGTGGATGAGGTACGAACTAGGAGAGTTTTAAATTTCCCCTTTTTGGTGGTAAATACCTACGACATTGTCACCTTCGAACGTTCAACGAGAAAATTAGACTTATAACATTGCGTGACAATATCATATCATAAAAATTTCCAGAAAACAAAATTCCGAAGAGTAAAACATATACCTCTAAATAATTCGAATATTTCGCATAAAATAGAGTAATTTAAGAGAGGAACCACACCGTTATATCTACCATGAACTTCCGGAATAAAACTGCACGCAATTTCCACCTTCATTGTATCCATCCACTGGGGATAATCCATGGAACTTCCGTAGAAATCGATTAGACCTTCATAAATAACCTCCGGGCGCTAAAGCCCGATCCAAAATGACTTGTGATTCCTTCGTGCGGTAACACTCAAGTTATTATCCCTTAGGGGCTAATTCTCCCTAGAACCCCTGGAATTTGGCAATAGCCGGCGCCTGGGCATTCTGCAACCCATTTGATTAACGTGTTGCACGGGTGAGCAAATCGTTGCCAGCTGCATGATCAATTGACAATCGATATATACAACATGAAGATTTTCTTATCTGAGATATAAAATTGTCACAAATCGGAAATTATCAAATTTTCGCTTATTTATATTTTAAATTTTGTATTAGGAATGCAAGCAAATTCATCTCCGGGGAAGGGACACCTAAAATAATTCTTTAAAAAATAATCATGAGAATTACGATAGACGGGGAAAATTTTTCTATTGCTATTATTGCACTATTGCTTTTGAGAAATAACGATAGTTATCGATACATAAGAAGAAATAATAACTACAAATCTGAATCGGTGATACTTAGAAATTCAAATGCGTAAAGCACATACGAACGTGTTCCGCACGGTAACGTTTTGTACCGCCGAATTGAAAAACTTCATCCGCTAAATTTCAAGATAAACCTTTAAGAAAGTCAATATTTTACGCTTCATCGACGCCCATCACACATTATTATCCTTCCTCGGAAGTTTTGCTGCGAATTAACTGACAGAAAATTTCACGCATAAATAAAATCCGTCACCCAGACTTATCTTCGAGGCCGTGTTCGTCTTCCGTCATTTAAAATCGTGCGACCCCTACGAGAAAACCGCTCGATATTCATCCCATAGACGGCAAAAAAGTTGGTGCGATTGCTTGTTTGGGTGTCGAAGGAAGAAGATAAATATTTTCAGCTGAGGGAGGCAAACGGAAGGAAAAAGTGAAAGGAAGCGGAGTTTGTCTTTGGGACGCGTCGAAGGGATGAAACAGGTATAACAGTAGCACGAGGTGAGGGCGTAGTCAATCGATCAGCCCGGAAACAGCGAATTGGAGGGGAGACATCAAAGGGGTCGCCATTTTAAATCCGATAAACGCACTGCAGGGGATTAATATCCATTAACACCCTCAAGACGATACCCTTAAAAAGGGCGTCACATTAATTTTTCTAATTTCAGTTCAAGTCGATGGAACTTAAATTCTAAGAGGGATTTGATGGAGAGGCTGATTGTGATTTTTCGCGAAATTTATTACATGGAAGATAAATTAAAAAATTAAATTAATTAAACACCTCCATAACAAACTTATGGAGGTGTGCCCTCTTAGGAAATACGAAAAACACGGTTAATTGCTTTGTAACATCAGAAGGAAGAAATAAAACTGTCAAACGAAGCAGTAAATAAAAATATTTTTTTCTAAATAGAAATTTTTGTTGAAACAGGGATACGTGTTTCTCTTCCAATTTCAGGTTCGTCATAATTTATTTAAAAATGTCAGACCGCATCGTGATTCCGGTTTTCGCTGGGATGAGCGAACCAATAGCTAATCCGAAACGTATTAGGTTTCCAGGTGGAAAATTCGCCTAGCAACACGTACATTTCACACAAAAAATAACACTGGAATCGACCAAACAAACGAAAAAAAGGCATTTCAACGAACCGAAGAAGTCTTCCATAAACCTTCATTTAGAAAAAAGATTACATGGAAAATATATGGTTCTCTTTCTTGGGCAATGATTATTAACAACATCAAAGAGTAATGAATAACTCGGAAGCAGAGAGAGAGTGAAAAAACATCAATTTCTCAAAAGGTAACTTCTACGCCAACAGAGAAAAAAACCTAATTTATGAAAGTATAAGTACAACATACGTCAGAGGCGGTAAATTTCAAACGGATTACTATTAGCACAAAAACCAGCTAAGGAATAACGAATCGAAATCATGGTCTGCATAGAAATATACTTATTAAGGTTCATAAAACACGCTCTTGACTAAAATTAATAGCACAGTTTAACTATGTTTCTTGGGTAAATACGTAGATAGTTTGAATCAATTTCAAAAAGCAAACTAATTTGATTATCCGACTGTAGTGGATTTATAAAAAAACTAACGATTTTAGATGGAGTAGAATTAAAGCATTTCTCAGGTAAGGAGAGAAGTATTTTCTTTAATGCATTTCCCCATAGTAATCATTCCGTTTACATATATATTAAAGCTTTTCTATAGCACGCATAAAAAATACCGAGAGAAAAAGAACATTATATACACTTTCAAATTCAGGATGATTGCCGATTATTCTAATGAACACTGATTTAAAAATATTTACAAGATATATTGGAATATTTCCAAATAAAGAGCGCCAATATTCGATTTTAAACCGAGAGAGTAGTAGAGAGGCTAGTGGTACAGATCTGTGAGGATTATCTTCCGCAGAAATAGGATGCTATGATAAAAATCAGAAAAAATACATATTTCTTGCTACTTCTAAGAATGAGGAGAATGATCATGAGTTGTTAAGGAAACATGATGGTCTAATGGTTGGAAACTTTCTACGCGCTTTACTATGTTTTGCTGAAGTCGTTCCTAATTTTCATTGATAATGGATGGCAATTATAAATAGACCGCAAGAGACCGAGCAATTAGGCATGAAGGCTTTTATAAGAGAAATATATCCTAAAATGGAAGAATATTTTACAAGTAGAACGAGGAAACTAGAGAGCAACAAAGAAAAAATAGATACTAGCAGCGATAAAATAATTGAAGACGGCAAGACTTAATTTTCATGACAAGGAAATTCATACTCATAAAACACGCTGTAAAATATGAACTATTTCAAGCATTAGAAGGCATAGTTGGGAGAAATGGTCAGCGTTTGCCAAAAAACATTTAAATAATTTATGAATCCATAATAACATTCACACAATAACAGTCTTTAACATTCGATAGAAAACTACGTCGCAGAAAATGGTTAATTCAGATTAGTGAAACGTGTCTGACCACAACAGACACTAGTTTAAACGAGTTTTCTGAATTTATAGGTCCAGATTACTACAGACAAAGTTCAGAAACGCTCTGATGCAGAGGAGCAGAAATTCCGAATTTAATTTCTTCACTTTTGATGTAGATATATTTTGTTACTTCTGGTATTATCATAAAATTGAGAAAATCAATGAATCGGGGAATAAATAAAATCTCCAAAGGATGTGAATAAGTCAAAAATTAAAACAAAGAGTTTTTCTTAATTCCAAATGGAAGTAGGAGATAGAAATAAAATTCGTCGTAAAATTCTCCATTCTAGCTATAAAAACCGATGATATCACGCCAATTTCCGAAATTTTTCTTTCATAACTCACTGCAGCACCTTATTCGCAAAAAATGGGAGGTCATTGTCTCGACCTTGAAGACAAAATTGCCCTCGCGAATATTTCATTGCTGAATAAGACGGGACCGAAGCCCAGCCGAGAGTGCGTCGTTAAAAATAAAGTCACGAAACACCGCGACTTCTAATCCCTCTCAAACACGTACTCTTAATTGATGGTAACATTATTCTGGTATTAGTACAATTGATCTTGGTTCAATTTGTACACTTTTATCCTTAAAAAGACTTCCTTCGTAGATTTAACAAGTGGTATCTAACTCTGTAGAATTGGCAAAAGCTCTTAAAGCAGTGTAAACAATTAAATGTTTCAACAGAAGAATTCGACAATATAAATTTATTAATTGATGGATTTACTCTTTAGCTTATTCGAAAACTATTGTACGTAATGTTGAAATGCAAGAATGGAATGAATTAAAAATTTACAATTGTACTATTAATCAACCCAAAGAAAAACAAAGGAAAGGAAAGAAGATCCTGAGAAGAACAAAGGACAAGACATCTTGACAACAGTATATTGTATGAAATAAGTGTATCGAAAGACGCAATGAAAATAACGAGTAGATACGTAAACACACCGAAAGTAAATAAATTTTGGTTGACTGCTCATTCCACTGGGGATTCATTCTTGCGACTCGTATCTCTTCTGAACATTCGCCAAGTTATTAAGAAATCTTACAGAGATGCATTAAGTAAGATGTTTTGTGTTCGTGGTTCGCAAAAATAGCTTCGAAACATTGAAATTACTTATGAAATCCGAGTAATAAAGTGTTTCAATGATTTTATTGGTCGAATTTGGCTACATTGGAATTATAATTCGTGCTTAAAGAATTCTTCTAACAATGCACTCAACTTGTCTCCTTCCGACCATTGTTGTAATCGGATGCATATAACAAATGCAAGGGGAGTAAGCGTTTGAAGTTTTTTTCTCCTATATATCTTTCATTTCTGTCAAGTCATACGACTTTCACTTTTCCTTGAGATTTTCCCAATGCAATCCAGAGAGCATTTAGAAGAAGAACTCTAAAGCTTCACAGAACGAACTTCCCGTTTCCTCAAACCACAACTAGAGTCAGACTAAGTCTTAGGAAATATATTTGAGAGCTACCGAGAAAATTTTCAGGATTTTTTTTAACGTCGTGGGTTGAAAAACAATGGTCTTAAGGGCGTAATGCATCCATCCTACGGAGTATTTCGAGGCTTCCCATGAGGCCAATGGCATCCTACGCGTGATATTTTTCTTGGTGATAGTTTGAAACTTCAGTTGTTCATTGGCCATATTTTCATTAGTATGTGCGAGAAAGAGCGAATCATAGAAGTAGAAAAATCAATGATAAATTTGAAAATTTAATGACTTAATTATTTGGACCATCAAATAATTCGGTACAAACTAAATCATTGTTGTAGGTTTATTTTCAGGCAGTATGACAGAAATTGATAATGTATCCTTGAAAACATAACTTTTAGGATGAAAGTTTGAAAGTTGTGAAATGACTACTGAACTTCAGATATATTTACTGGTGAAAGACGACATTAAATTTGCCGTTGGTGTGAGCGGTCGTTCAAACTGAGTGAACAGAAAAATACCGATAGATGCAATAGGATATTCCTTTAAATGAAGATACTATTTTCAAAACTGGACAGAACTATGAGAGCAGAACTGGATTTTGGCTGATGATTTTAGTGCACAATTAGGCTTCCTAGACATTGCCATCTTCAGGATAAATAAAAAAATCCATGGGAACTTTCATAATGAAATTTAATCTGATTTTATTGGACTTAGGATCACCTTATTACAAACAGCTAGCAATGAGTAATAAGAAGACATAAACAAAAAATTCTCACCACAGAATACGCTCCATTCAATTTCAATACAAAATCAACTCAAAACAAGAATGTTAAAATAAGAAATTTCAACGTCAACATCTCGTCAACATTCGTCCACATGATGTTAACATTAAAATGATCCGAGCTAAATTTTCCTTTAGGAAACAATAGCCATCAGCGATAGCATACTTTCAGAACAAATTTAGAAAACAGATCTACTAGGTTGGTAAGCGTGGGACTGCGAGGGTCATGGAGATGCAGGCGCCTTTCGAAAACCAGTTCGTCTGAAAGGCCCCACCCCCTATAATCCCAGCTGATGCCTCAAAAACCGTCGCTATCAACTCCTCCTTCCGCATCTCCGATAAAATCTCTCCCGAACTTAACACGCAGACCTCTGGCTTAAGTGTACTGGAAAAGGAATGACACAACATGAGAATATGCACGTGGGTTCACACGTCTTTGTGTACAAATTGCATGGAATTTCGAATTTAAATGAATATCCGTTACTTAGGCTCGACAACGATTCTGAAGTTATTACTGTTCGGTGCATTACTTCATCGAAAAAGATGTACCGAAAGACTGAAATACTAAGCTTTTTTGATTTTCTTTTTTAATTCTAAAAAAAAAATCTAAATACAGAAAGAATGAATTATTATCAAAACAAGTACGGTGTAGCATGTATTAAGTAATCCAATAAAAGTTTATAATATAACATGAATTTAAAGATAAAATTAAAGTAATAACATCACAAAAAGCATGGATTGCCGGATTATAACAGTTTGTAACTGGGTAAATAAAAGGCTGCTAATCATTTCACGTCCAAACAAGAGAAAGAAAGCAAATGCTACAAAGCTACAAACGATACGGATCGTTAAAATATTTAAAAAACTAAATGTAAGATAAAACTCTAAAAAAGTATGATAAATTTGATGAATATTTATTTGAGCCTTAAGTTAGAAATTCAATTCGTATCAGAAGTGGTAACTTTTTTAAACTGAAAATATCTTTGACAGCTATGATCTTTACAAAACGATTTAATGCGAAATAATCCACCAAAGTTTATCATAAAAGATATATGTATATATATATCGGAAGATTATCGCTATCCAAGAATAAAAATCTCGATGCACGCCATTAAAGATTGCTTTTATGTCCTAATTGTTATAATTTATTTGATTTTAAACTCCTCAATGCATTTTACTACTTACGTTGAAAAATTTATAATTTCATAAAAATTTTAAGATTTATTTTTCAAAAGTTCGACTCTCTGAAAATTGATAGGAAGTAAAAATATATGCAAACCATACAAAGATAGATGCAATAATTCCTTGGCCGGAGATTGGGCGCTATTTTCTGAAGTCTCAAAGATGTTGAAAATGGTACCATGTGTTGGTTGTTGGTGTAACAACATCATAAGTAGCATGAAATGTATAATGCAAAAATTTAACATTTAACCGAATTGTATTCATCAGAAAAGCGCAGAAGGGTATAAATCGAATTCCAGGGAGGAAAACCGCCAAAATGAACACCAAAATCTTTGCACTGACCTAGACTACGCTAAGCCGATCGACCCGGTTAAATATCCGGAACCTCGAGGATTTTGCTCGAGCACATCACATTTTATGCATCGTAACAAGCATCACGAGGAGAATGAATGGAACCACTTCACTCAAAACATTTAAATGCATCTCAATTGTAAGAATACGGCCTCTGTTTATCTCAATGGAAGCTATCAAACATGGCGCTATTCACCGTCGAGTTATACATAACTTTGACCGAATTTTCTGCAAATGAGTTTTCCCCTTAAACTGGACGAAAACAGAAAGCATCCATTAAATACCAATCGATTTATAGATATTTCAATCATTAACGCAATGAAAAGAGTTTTGCAACTTGAAATTGGGTCACCCTGGAGATGTGAATGTTCGCTGTGCAATAAGGCGTAGATTAATACGTCTTTAAATAAATATTGTTAAATTATCCATTACTAATTTATAGACACAATCATTACATTATTCACAATTTTTTCCGATCTATATTTAAGAAGAATTCTCGAAGTTTGATTATTGGCCTTTAAAGCCACTTTCCTGTACATAAAATAAACAAAACACAAGAAAACTTCTAACCTAAGAAATGTGAGGAATGTGATTATCCATAGCCAAGAAGAAAATAGTGCATGAAAGGGCAGAATTATCGGTTATCTAAGTTTCTGATTACTATCTTACTTACCTTCATTTGTTATAGATTAATTTCATAAGCGATATCATTAACTTGGTTATAAATCTGGATATTAGCTATTTCTGAGTGTTAACTATTTATGAGAAAATAAACAAAATACTTTTCACTTCCGAGAATTTAAGGCTTATTTAAAAGAAAGGTTTCATATCAAGCGTTTTAGTATGGACATAAGCTTCGTTCATCATGCATCGAATTCCGAAAGCTGTTTTTGTTTCATCAAGTGTTTTTAATGCCAGTGAAAATTATTTTACTCGAAATCATTGATACTTATTACAATACTTATTCCTACCGCCTACAAAGTTCCGTAGAATGCTAATTAAATATTACCACAATTTCAATAATTTTATTACCTCCTCTTAAACAATAATTTAATAAATATGATACGCAAAATATCATATCTAGCCTAATTACTTATAAAATATTCTAAAACTAGGTCGAATAAAAGAAATTACAAATGTTTTTTTCGTCCTACTCAAATGTAGATACTATGGGTAAAAATTTTCATATCCGCCGCCACATTAGAAAACACCTCTCAATTCAGCTCACAGATGGAAGCACGCTCTACAGATGGTTCAACAACGTGATTCTCCTGCATTCCTATAGATGGCATAAATATTGATATTTCTGCAAAGACGTCACAACATCAAAAATAAATTATTATGACGCGATGTCAGCTGATCTCGAGTGCGCTAAACAATTAATAACATTTACTTCTAATTTTAACCTAACGATAGAGTAGGAAATCCAATCATGACAATAACATTACATAACTCCTCGATAAGTACAAGTCATGCGAACCACTAGTCATGCAACTATTTAATGCATTATTTTTAACATTTACAAATGTTTTAGGAGATGACAACCCTATAACGCTATTCTAAAATGATAAGATTAAATAAATATAGAAAAATAACCAAATTAAAAATCGAAACTGAATGCAATATTGATGTACGAGTCCCTCTACTTTGGACTGTTAGTTCTGATTTTATTGCCACAATACTTATCTATCAAATAACTTAAGGGATGTTATCATCATCGCTACTATAATATTGATACAAGCTGAACCCTTTCATTTCATAGGCGAATCGAATCAAAAGGGAAATATACTAATAATTCTCATGGTAAACAATTATTCAAAGCACAATTTAAAAACATCTGTTAGCTTAACTCCACCTCCTGCATCCATGCATTATATTCTTAAAAACTGAAAATCCATAAAATTTTAAGTCGACCTACTACGAAACTCACAATACATTAATATTTTATATATTTAATAAACAACTCGCTTTACTTCATGTATCAATCGAATATTTTTGTTATGAGAGGATGTTACAAATCTTAATTTTCTAATCTATCAATTTACAAACTACTGAATCTATCTCCTATTGTCTATAAATCTCTGGGGAATGGCAATCATGTCAAGTAGAACATGACATCATGAACATTCTACTGTAAGACAATATTTAATATTTATCTCAATAAATCTAACTCGAATTTTCTCAATTAAAACCGTGTCCGATGAAGTTAAGAGTACATCTTTAGATAATCCCATTAAGTGAGGCCATTGAACTTTTCCAAAGTTATTGAGATATGAAACGAAGCTTATTAATGCTTATACAAATTGAGGAGTGAATCTTGACTTCTACTCTTATCTCTACGAACTTTTACTGGATATAGATACCGCCAAATCATCGTTTATACCCATTTGTAGCACACTAACTCACCCTGCGGATGAAATCGATCAAACTTCTTAATCTGATGAAACCTTAGCATGACATTGGTTCATCCGACTACATCGTCGCACAATTTATATATTTATGGGCATAAAACTTAAATAAGCAACTGACAACATCCCTTAACTTGAATTCATAAGTGCCAAACGAAACAGCATACTAAATTGGATTGACAAACGACATAACCCAAATATAACCTACCTCTATTCAGGCAAAACACAAAATCAACCCATAAATAATGAAGCAAGGTTGTAATCTACTTTGATCGAAATCAACACAGCAAATCCCTTGCAACATTCTTCCACCATTTTATAAGATGGTGAAGTACTCACGTTTTTTCCACCCTTAGCCCTTCTTCTAGGCCTATGTCTTACCATTTCTTCACTTTCACGAGACACGGCACCAGACTCTTCAACATCCATATTGTCGATGCTATTCAAGACAGACAATGCAAGATTTCAGAGGTAAAAACACTAGTTATTGTTGCACAACGTGTATGTGTTTACAAACATCATAAGGTCACTTGTCTTACGTCACATTCCTCCCAACACTCAGAGCTATAACCACCTTTTCGAGAAAACGCAAACTATTTCAATCTTGCATATAGCAGAAAGACATGATTCACAACATCACATGTGACATCTACCATGTACATCAGAAACCATAAGAAATCAACAAGATTTTCTGCTATCAATTGTCAAGTAAGCAACCAATGGGATTCGTCAACGTATTCATACAATGGCCGCGCTCAGTGTGCAAGAGATGAGGTGGAATTTAGCTGTGTTATTATGGGGAATATTTATGTTAATACATGTTGCATCAGGTAATTTTTTTATTCAAATGATAATTTAGCATTAAAGTGTTTATATTCTACATTTAATCAAATATCTATAGACTACAAACTGTTTAATAACTTGTAAACCCATCGACTCGTCAGAAACTGATAATTTCCTGTTTTAAGTCCTTTTAAACTAATTAAACATAGAGTCACGGTTGATTATCCCGAAGTAAAAGGCTGTAGTAATATATCGACCTCCTTATGTTGGAGCTCATAATAATGAAAAAATATTTTTCCTTCATGTCACGACTTAGGACGTGGGAATCAATTTGTCACTTGCGGGTCTGTTGTAAAGCTGATGAATACAGGGTATAAGGTGCGATTGCATTCTCATGATGTGAAATACGGTACTGGAAGTGGACAGCAGTCAGTAACTGGAACTGAGCTGAAGGAAGATGTAAATTCTCATTGGGCGATCAAAGGAATTACAGGAAAGCACTGCACTAGAGGGTATTAATTTTTTAATTCTTCGAGAAACAACGATTTCATTTTCTTCAACTTTACATTTATTTTCAAATGTTTTGATTTTATTTCAGGGAAACCATAAAATGTGGCGATACAATTCGTTTGGAGCACACCACTACCCAGAAAAATCTTCACTCTCACATATTCCCATCCCCTTTGTCTGGGAACCAAGAAATATCTGCATATGGTGAAAATGGTAGGATCACCAAATTTCCATAGTTCATCGATTCACCATGTTTATTTATGAATCTTTAAGTTTTTATGGAAGTATTTTACCACCCATTTCCTCTTATTATAGAAACTAATACTATTTTCCTACAGGTGTGGGAGACACTGGTGATCATTGGGTTGTTGTTTGCGATGGTGATTATTGGGAAAGGGATGAAGAAATAATGCTTCGGCATGTTGACACCAATATGTAAGTATTACCATAATGTGTATCAGAAAAGTAGAAGTAATTACTTGCCTGAATATCTTCATCTTTCTCATCATTCTAATTCATATTCAGGCAATGATTACCTTAAAGAAATAGAAGCATTTTATATAAATGTTTAAAGATAGCCAAAATCTTACTTATTAGCATATAATAATTTGTTTATTACTTCAACTTTTCAAGTCTAAGAAGATAATTTTATTGATATTAAAATTTCTATCAAAGTAATCGTTTTTTAATCTTCCTAAAATTTGCTACAAATTTGAATTAAATTATTCTGTTCATTATGATCATCATTATTGTTATAGTATAAAGTGACCCTATCTAACACTGAAGACATATCAAAACCTCTTCATTTTTCTCTGCAATTATTGCAATTCAATGAATGAATGGAAAATGTTCCAGGTACTTGTCAGTTTCTGGACGCACCTATGGGAGACCAATAAATGGACAAGTGGAAGTCGTTGGAGTGAGTTCTCCGACTAGTAATAGTCGTTGGCAGGCTGTTGAGGGAATGTACATTCATGCCACTGATTTCAATCCTAAACATCGCCATGAACATACTGAACTCTGACTGGAAAGATATTAGCCAAAATTTTTATTTTAACATCAACGAATACTGCAATGAGCAGTATTGATTCAAGACTCTCCAAGAGATGGTCTTAAAAAGTGATACATATTTGTTGAGTATTCATACTATGTATGGTGTATGAGTGTGTGAAGAATATCAGTTGAACATGTTTCATCAGTTGAATAAAAACTTTCCTATAAACTAGTCGGAACCTGGAAAACATCTATTGTAATACTGAGACTTTTGCCAAAATTATATATATGACATATTTGTACAAAACATTAAAGAAATATCTCATTCCATGCTTTTGAAATTGTCTTTGTTGTATCTTTTTGACTAATGCTGAATTAAGCATTTTTTAATTGCAATATAAGAATTTTTTAGGTTATCTATCGATGTGTGAAGTATGAATGAATCTGCTCACCCAGTATTTTGAATTGTTTATTTGTTACTTATTGAAATCAAATTTTAAATTATCTTTCGTGGGCTCCGATTTGTATATATAGTAGCAATTTCAAACATTTGGAAAGTTTTCTTTGCATTTACAAAATATGGTCATTGATGAAATATTAAGTGGGAGTATATTTCCCAAATTCTGACGAATGATCTATATTTATTTTCTTGCCTATTATTGTTTGTTTTATTGGAAACTAAACCAAAACCTAAGTATTAAAGATACTTCCTCATTTATTGTTATTGGATCTAAATTTCCTGTGCATAAGTTGCCAGAACTTATTTTTGAATCTATGTATGACATAGTTCATCATCCATAAAGTTACTAGCTATTTATCATTGTTATGATTTCACTATCTAAATTGTCTTTTTGATCATGTCAATCATTGTTTATCAGGTTCAATAAAATTCCAATATATAATGAATCCAAAACTGAAATTGATGTTATTCATAGTGGAAATGGGGGGAATTACTATTGGAGGGCATTTCTTCTTTTTTAATTGTTATTGCACATTGTTTTTAAGAGAATATTCTCTAGGTAAAATTTCTTAATTTTGTGATACTTGATTACTACTAGAATATGACTGAAAAAACAATTTATGCTATTGGATTTCCAATGGAGATCAAGGAAAATACAATAAACTGTTTCCCTGTAAATTGTTTTGATTTTTTACTCTTAAATTATACTCTTACCTTAGAAATGTTACAATTTCCTCCAAGACTAGGTTTATTAAAGAATATTTTATCACTGACTTTTAACAAGCTTTATATACCTTTCTTGATATGTGAACATCGAATATTAGTTATCTGCTCTTCATTTACTTATTTTACTGTCTTGGAAGACAAACTTCAACTTTTTCACAATTAAATGTTTATTGAGTCCCTTAGCAACAAGATTTATTTAATAATAAAAGTAGATCATCATAGAATTTCGTCTTTACATTCTTGTCAAGTTTTTAATGTTCAAGAAATTTTCTATGTAAGGTGAAATTATTTCTTCTAATGAAATAATGTCAACAAAAATTATTAGTTGAAATGACTCATTGTATATAAAAAGATAAAATGGGGTAATTAATATTCTACAGCATAAATGCGAAATACATAATTAAGTAACTAATAGATGAATGAAAGAGACCTAAAATTTTTAATGTAAAAGGTTATGATTATTAATATACATTTATATATTGCAGTTTCTTCTGAAAAGCAGAAGATTATGATAATCATAAAACCTGAAATATTAAGATGCCTTCCTGCCATAACAGATGTTCTGCTTGTGCTTGGGACTGTAATGGGTATCACTCTCCTATTTGGATTACAGCATTTCGGAATGGAGATAAGCATCATTATGGAACAAGGCTGTTAGTGAGCCCTGCACGACAGAGAAACTTTGAGAGCTTATTAGATACACTAACAAAACGTCTCGAACCATCATTTGGAGCAGTTCGACAGGTCTATATTTTGAAACAAAATTATAGATCTATTTGTTTTTAATGATGATTTTTGATTGTATAAAAATGTAGTATTCCTTTCCAACCCTCTATTTGTAGATATTCAGATATGTATAATGAAATAATCTCATTTCAAAATCTGTGATACCTTATATATATATAGGTATATTCTCCATGTTCTGGAAATACAGTAAAATGTTTGAAGGACCTGAAACCAAATCACAAATATGTAGCTGCTGGTAAAGAAAGTTTGAGAAAGATTTCAAGCGGGTGAGTTAAAATCATTAAATATGTAATCAAAAAATGCAATGGATTGATTATATAAAAATACTCTTTACATGATCAAGATAAGTGGATTTGAAATTATATAGAACTTTAGGTGACTGATGATAACAAGCAAATTAGTGTAATCAGAAGGCTTAACGTCAGAATAATAACAGGCCACTGTTTTCAATAGATATTAAAAAATTAATTTTTCAACATATATTGAAAATATCTAATGGGATATATATTAATTATCTAATTGAATCAATGCTCATTTTCTACAATTACAAGAAATAAAATAGTTGAGCATGAGTGCATATAATGTGATTTATTGCCTTTTGATGATCAGTTTGGAAAGACTATTGTAACTTGTAAATGTTTACAAATTATGTATTTTCACTCCATAAGCTTCATATTGTGTAGAATATGTATTGCATTCAAGGGTAAGAGGGAACATCATTTACCTTAGGCATCATTATTTGTTATCATTGTTTGAAAATATTTTAAAGAAAATAATAAAAAATTTTGATACAACCATCAGAGAATAAACAAACATTGAATCTTTGTAAGGAAATCATCTAGATTCTTTCTACTTTCTGAATATTATAAAATTTATCTACCAATCATGGATCTCATTCAATGTTATATATACTGATAATGGCAAAAAATAGTTCGTAATATTTAAGGAATACTTTATGATCTTTTCAAATCTCTTTTAAACTAATATGAGTATTCTTACAGTTTTGAGAATTATATTTAAAAAGAATTTTTCATTTCTAAAATCACTAATTATCACCCTTCTCTGGTCAAAATTTCTCTCAGAATTAAGAATGAGATATTCAGCAGTCACATATAAAAGAACTTTCTCCAATTAACAGAGATATAAATTGATAATTTTTAGTTTAATAAAATTAAATGAAAAAACTCTAATAATTTTATGATCAGTATACATACAATTTTTCTTAAGTTGTAGATAATTGACTTAAACCGCAGAACATAATGAATGTATGATGCTTTATGATAAATATGTGCTTCTTCTTTAAATTAATAACACTATTTGTTCCTATAAGATATCTTACATATGACGAGAAGTTCAAGAAGAAGTACAAGTGCAAACATAAAAGAACAGAAGTAAGTATGACTGCACATTTTTCTAAAAAAACTAATTTTTTAAATCAAATATAGGCTAATTATTTAATTTTGTGATTTCTATTAAAGAATAAGAATAATATTCACCTTACTCAGCATGATTATGTATGGTAAAGTTTTACTATTACAAATATTGGTCTAATAATGAACATCTAGGAATTTTTGCATGAAAAATGCATTTACAGATGAAATATATATTAAAATCTTTGCCTTCATTGCACTCCTATGATCCAACAATAATAAGTTATTAATATTTTAACAAGAATTTCATTTATTAAGAGACTCAATGATTTAGTCAAAAATGTAAAACACAAATAATAAATATTATGACAAAATAAATATCCTAAGTATTCATGTCCTGATTGATTTAAGTTAAAATAAAGGTAGAGAATAATTAATAATTTAATAATATAAAAGATAATTCATTATCTAACAGGAATGTAAATCTTTCTTACTTCAATAATCAGTGAGGAAATATATTTTGGATAACCTAATCCCCCATCACTATTAGTATTACAAAAATTTCTTCAAAATACTTTCCTTAAAATTTCATTATTCCATAAATTATTTGTTTTAATTTAAACATATAAGCTATATATAATATTGTTAAACACTTTGATAGCATTTTGGTGCATATAATTACTTTCTTATCCCTGCAGATTAGTCGACCTGAAAATGGGAAAGCATTGAGAGAAAAGTACTCAAATATACAGTCAAAATATATGGAAGATGCTGAAAGACGATGTAGGGGTACTATAACAATTTTTGTTCACAAGAATGGAGATTTTGATAATCAACCAGTACGTTTTGTTTTAAGTGAAAGAGATCGAACAAATTTGTATTGGTGGGGTCCAACAATACAGTCAATTGCTTCTAAACTCCAGATTTCAAGTATAAAGGGGTAAGTGAATATGTAAATATATATTATATTAATACACGCATAATATAAATTATATATACCTTAAATACTGAATGATTTTAGTTTGTAACCTAATCAAGAACAACTTTAAAACTGACTAAAAAATGTTTTAATATTGTTTCAGTATTTAAGTATATTTATGTAAAAATTTTAAAAAATATTTTAGTTTCTTTACAATAAATGGTAAAGCAGTCCATATCCCATGCCAACTTCAACATGGTGAGATATATGTTGCTGTTTCAAGAATGGACAAGTTTCAGAAGGGACCTTATAGATCAACAGAAGTGAACCCACACTATTTTCATCATAATAACAGTTGTTTTGGGTATTTAAATCCAATATGATTTTGTAATTCAAGTCAATTTTGAGTTATGACAAGAGGAACTAATACAAAAATATGTCATTAAAAGGTACAACTAAATTAAAGCTTAAACATCTCTTTTATTTTTTCTGTCAGGCAAATGAGTATATGTTCCTCAGATTCAGACTTTGAACCAGAGGATACCTCAATCGAAGAAGATAAGGCAAGGGGGAGAGATGTTAATCAAAGTTCATTAATGGGAAAGGCTAGTTTTGACAAAAATAGGAGAGTAAGTAAGAATATGACCAATAAAATAAAGTTAAAGGAAGAGAATATTTCTCCAACATTGGTAGTAATAAGTCATCATTTAATGAAAAAAATTCATAGCACTCAAGACCAAGAGCAATCAAACCAAAAATTAGAGTCAACTTCTACCGATAAACTCAAAACTGATCATAAATACATTGCTGGTATGTTGTCCTAGTATATTTAAAAAGTAAATAAATTGACTTGCCTACTACTGATTATAACTGCATAAGTACATTTGAAATTACATATAAACTGAATTTAAAATAAAATATCTATTGAAACAGGTGAAAATAACGAGAAAGGAGAAAATTCCGTTAATATTTTAAGTAATGAATTAAGAATGCCTAAACATGAAGAGAAAATTCTTTCGAATGAAGAGTATTTTCAATGTTTAAATGAGAAAGTAGATAAGATAAATGGGTCATTATCAAGAGGTAATAGTTATGTACGTATTCCTCTGAATGGCGATAGCTCTCACAAAAAGACAATTTTCAATGAAAAATCTGAATGTGAGGTAATCCAGATAGCAGATATGATTCATACAAGTGAATCAGATGCTCAGAAAAATGAAGAGGATAATTTTTCTCAGGATGAAAATTTAGAAGACTCTTTAGAAGACATTATAAAGGAGCAGCAAAAAGAAAAATCAAATTCTATTAAAGATATAGTGCCCTGTAGATTAACAGAGTCAGGCAGCAACTCTAGTCAACACAGTATTGTTCATTGTTCAACTACTATAATTTTTCTTAAACAGAAAGGATCAGATGAGTTGAGTATTGAAAACATACCATCAGATAACTCTTTAGTTACAGCAGAACTACTTCAAAAAAATTCACAAGTAATAGTAAACTCAAGGTCACATGTTGTATTATCTTGCTGTGAATTTTACTTATTGCAACATCAGGAAGATCTTACTGCAGGTAATCAGAGCGTAAAAGAGGCAAATTTTGCAGAAGAAATTTTTCATAGAGCTGTTGAATGTCAACCATTAAACATTGAATCATTGCATTTGGAAAATATAGATGAAATGAAGAAAATGCAAACATCTATCAACAATATCCATACTCAAACAGATAATTCAGCAATATGTTTTGCAGATGTTGTTACAAGTAGAGATGAGAGAGAAGACTCTGTTTTAACTATGAAGAAGTTAAGAGAAGAAAAACAAATCAATGATAATGATAAAATTCATCAGGGAACATCAGTCATTATTAAGGATGCTATATCTGAAGTAAATCTAAGACATAAAACTTATGATACAACAAGAAATTTGAGTCTTAAGGAGGCAGAAATGCAAACTGAAAGTATAAATGTAGAATCAAAGAAAGAAAAGCAGAAGAGAAAATGCAAAAGATCCTGTTGCACCTGCATTCCGTTATTTCGAAAAAAGGATTCATCAATCAGTGATCATAATGATCCAGAGGTGAATATATTAGAAAAATCAGACGAAAAAGCAAGGAAATCAAGTATGATAGAGTCAGAAGTACAAACTGAAAGTGAGTGTGAAGAATCAAAGGAAGTAAAGTCAGAAGTACAAACTGAAAGTGAAAAATCAACGGAAGGGAAGCAGAAGAGAAAATGTAGAAGATCCTGCTGTTCTTGCTTTCCATCTGCAAAGAGAAGTAATTCAATTGTCAGAAAAGTATCAGATGAAACAGGAAGGAAATTAAGTCTTACAGAGGTAGGAGTACAAACTGAAAGTGAATGTGAAGAATCAAAGGAAGTAAAGCGGAAGAGGAAATGTAGATCTTGCTGTACATGCTTCCCATTGTCTTATAGAAAGAAATCTTCAGCCAGAGATGGATCAGATGAAACAGCAAGGCAATCAAGTCTTTCAGAGGCAGATATACAAACTGAAAGTGAAGACTCAAAGAGAGGAAAGCAGAATAGAAAATGTAAAAGATCTTGCTGTACATGCTTCCCATTATCTAAAAAAAAGCTTTCATCAACCAATATGAAGAATGATAGTACTGAAGTAATTCATACAGATGGCCCTCCTAAAACAAATGAAAAATTGAGTTTCACAGAAGCAGAAATGCAAAATGAAGGTGAAAGTGAAGAATCAAAGAAAGGAAAGCAGAAGAGAAAATGTAAAAGATCTTGTTGTACTTGCTTCCCATCACGTCGGAGAAAAAATTCATCAGTCACAGAAGGATCAGAAGAAATAGCTAGGAAATTGAGTCTCACAGAAGCAGAAGTACAAACTGAAAATGAATTTGAAGAATTAAATAAGGTAAAGCGAAAGAGAAAATGTAAAAGATCTTGCTGTGCATGCTTTCCATTTTCTAGCCGAAAGGATTCGTTGGTTAGTGTTCAGGATGTTGGTACAGAAGTGAATCTAATGGAAAGATCTGATGAAATTGTGAAGGAATTGAGTCTTAAAGAAGTAGAAGTACAAACTGAAATTGCATGTAGTGAATCAAAGGTACAAAAGCAAGGAAAAAAGTCTAAAAAATCTTGCTGTACTTGCTTCCCATTGTCTCAAAGAAAGGATTCAGTTCAATCAGTTTGTGTTAAGGATGCCAGTACTGAAGTGGTCACAGAAGATAACCTTTATGTAAATATGATTAAAAAGAGTACAAAGGATGAACAATCACAGACCAAGGATGAAAATGGATTAAGTACAGAAAAAAGTGTTGAGGAGGATGTAACATCAGAATCATCAATTGATGAGGAGGAAGAGTCTATATCAGATAAAAAGATTACATCTTGGTATGAACTGCAAAATGAGAAAATATATTTGAAGAAAGAAAAAGGAATAAATAATATAATCTTTTCATACAAATATAGGGAAAAAATACCTCATACTCGTAAATTATATTCATCAAATCATATGGCAGGAAAGAAAAATACAGACTTTCTATTTGGAATAAAAAATCATAGAAAGTCATGGTCTTCGGTTAACAGGAAATGCAGTAAATGCCATCCTAAGAAGATTAAAGGACTTAAAATGGTTTCCCGTCCAAATACAAGATGGAATTGGGTAAGTGAAATCATCAAATACTAAGCCCAGAAGTATTTCTTTCCAGGAGCTTCACCTACAATTTTTCATAATCGTGAGGATGGTCTGAAACGTTTCCAACCCCAGATATTTTATTAATCTTCAGGAAATTTGTAGTAAATATATCTGGAAATGGCAACTTTCTGGACCGACCATTTACTTGATAAAAATAAGTATAAGTTGAATATGAATAATAAGAAATCCATAATTTTGGTATAGACAGAATAGAATAATAAAATCGTTAAGAACTTTTGGGAAATTAGTTCGTTTAAAATCTAATATAATCACGCAAAACTTAGTGAAAGAGAGCCAGATCATGTTCTTTGTTTATCTATTAATTGTCATTTTCTTAATTAATTGCCGGATAGATGATTAAATATCCAAATCCATTATAAAGAGATAGTAAAAATTCCTTCAAATGATAAATTATACGTTGAGGAGATGAAATTACTCTATAGTACCTAAGTCTCAAGTTGAATCAAATGCGAAAGATGACTAAAAGGACCAGGACTAAAATTCCAAAGCTCCAAATACCCGATTTTTAACCTCAATCATTCAGTTATCTGGTCTACAATATTTTAAACATGACACCTCGAAACTTGTAAGAAGAGCAGAGTCCCCGTGTGCTTTACGAATAATTTCGTTAGTCTTCTCAAGAGGCTTTTTCAGTTTCGCGCAAAACTTAATCGCGTAACTTGGCTCGATCGTTTTTTTCCGTGAAACTATTAGTACGGCGAGGTTCACAACAATTAAGTTCCTTTTGCTTTCAGAGCTAAGACAACACCGTATACGATTTGTAAACGAAGTTCAATATCCCTTGCACCTACCCTAAATTACTCGATTCCACTACGACAGATGGGAGCGGCACTGCAAGTTGCATTACTGTCAGAACGCACAGTGTATGCATTTCACTTGTTTCTAGTCTTTAATTTTCAAATTTGACCTCACTTGTGGAGGTACATGAAATCGTTCATGTAAAATCCCGAAAGAAATATTTTACTTTTTTATAGACTTGATGTTCATCAATCTATTTCAGGGTAAGAAACCTAGGGGAAGACCTTTTCTGGAGAAAAAAGAACCTTCATTGGCGGTACCGATAAGTATAGCGTATGTTCGATCGTCAGGCCCAGGTAAACTCATATATGACTATTCTGTTCAAAATCCTGAAGAATTCCTGTGTGAAGATGAGGAAAATCAAGAAAGCACAGATGAGGAAAAACACATACAATCCGCTAGAAGTTCAAATGTGTTCGCTCATGAAAGAAAAGGTGCGACTAGCAATTCCTCACTGAAAGAACGACTTACGAGTGAAGAGGAGAAAAGTCTAGAAAAAGAATATTTAGAAGAAAAATTTGAACCATATTCTAGCGAGGAAATGGATTGAAGTTTTATGAATTGGACAACCAAAGTGTTTGGCTAGAAAATTTTCTTTGAATATCATTGAAAAATGACTTTACTCTCAAAGGGTAATTATATAATTACGGGATTGTTGTAAAAATGGGTCAATGTTTTGTGCATTGTGTTCGTGAAATTTGTGTAACAGTGAAAGCTAGAAACTTACATCTTGAAATTAGAAATCTCTTACAATGCTATTAGTTGATATAGGAAACAGGTTGTCAAAGAATTGTTCTTAATTTAACTCACTTTTAACTATATGTTCTGTACGGGTAAGATAAGTCTGTAATCATATATGGAACGTACAAATACAGCCTACATGTACTAAACCTACATACAGATTCTTAATGATTTAATACTGGATTTGAATTATTCATGGTCTCTAGAGTAAGTTGAATCTTGAAAATGTCCCACCCATGAGATTTTGGAAAGTTGTTAACATTAATATCCGTACTAGCAACTTCAATGTCATCGCGCTTACGTTAACTCCAATTAAGAAAGAAACCTTTTTTTAAGAGGCCTTACTAAAATTATCCCCAAATTATTTTATTCATACATTAGCTATCTCTGTTCAAGGTAACTTGAAATAACAAGAACTGCTACCCCATCAAAAGGGTTATGTTCCATACATGTGATCCTCATAACTTAAAAGAAAAATTATCAAGCCAAAACGTATGCTACTATCTAGAGCATAACAAAACCTGTTCTGATTCGCTTTTAATTACTACTTTACATCAAAAGGTAAGCAAGGTATCTCAATAAAAAGACAAATTCCATGGTTCAAAGCTTCTTTATTGGCCCTTCGTTTTCAACCATAAGTTATTTACAGAAGCTGTTGCACTGTAGATATTGAACGTTATGCCACATTGAACAAAAGGAATGAAAATTAAAATAAAAGTTCGTTCCCCTGAAACATTTTGAAAACTGCCTCCTATCCACAAGTTAACATAATAAAATTAAAACAGCTGGGCTAGGGGTATTCCTGCCTTTTTCCTTCGAAATTCTTTGCGGTGGCAACAATGCTTCAGCAGCCACTTAGAAAGAAACAAAAGCAAAAGTCGGTGTAGACCCTTGAGGACCTCTCCTCCATGTCGTCGGGCCATTGTATCCATCTCCCCGGGCAGGTGAGGGCACCTGCCACGCCCCTTAGCAGGGCCATTTCCCAGTGCAACCGTGGCGAAGTTACGATGTTTGGATTTGTGGCCACGAATGCACTGCACACCATCACCCAGGAACACAGCTAGTTATTTCTTCTTTTGGGCCTTCTCGGCGGCCTTGGTGACCTTACCAGTCGTCACCTCCTTATGGTTAACACTCTGAAATAGAAAGTTTATCATTAATATCATCTCCTCGTGGTTTATGAGTTATGCGGCAGGTTTATAGTACATTGACAACTACCCTACCTTAATGACTCCTACAGCAACAGTCTGCCTCATGTCACGCACGGCAAAACGTCCAAGGGGTGGGAATTCCTGGAAGGATTCCACGCACATGGGCTTGCTGGGAACCAAGTTGACGATAGCCGCATCGCCAGACTTGATAGACTTGGGATTTTCTTCGGTGGTCTTACCGGTACGACGGTCGCACTTCTCCTTAATCTCTGCGAATTTGCAAGCGATGTGAGCAGTGTGGCAATCAAGCACAGGGGTGTACCCGTTGGCGATCTGGCCAGGGTGGTTAAGCACGATGACCTACAAAACAAAATATATGTTCAATAAACATTCACGAAATTATATGCACGGGAAGTAATATGCATTTCCTAAAACAATCCCTCTACCTGTGCAGTAAAGTCTGATGCTGCCTTGGGTGGGTTGCTCTTGCTGTCTCCACAGACATAACCACGACGCAACTCCTTGACTGAGACGTTCTTCACGTTGAAACCAACGTTATCACCGGGGAAAGCTTCCTGGAGAGCTTCGTGGTGCATTTCCACAGACTTAACTTCAGTGGTAATGTTAGCAGGGGCGAAGGTGACGAGCATACCAGGCTTGAGAACACCGGTTTCCACACGACCGACTGGCACTGTTCCAATACCACCAATCTTGTAGACGTCCTACAATAAAGTAACGAAACTATTAAGTATGCAGAACTGAATAAGTGATATTTTTCACAAATTATAAATAAACATTTTGAGAACAAACCTGAAGGGGAAGCCTAAGAGGCTTCTCAGTTGGGCGGCTAGGTGGAAGAATGGCATCGAGAGCCTCGATGAGGCACTTTCCTTCAGCATTTCCTTCCTTACGCTCCACCTTCCACCCCTTGAACCATGGCATCTTGTCAGAGGGTTCAAGCATGTTATCTCCGTGCCAGCCGGAGATGGGCACAAATGCAACAGCGGCGGGATTGTATCCGATCTTCTTGATGTAGTTACCTACTTCCTTCTTGATTTCCTCAAAACGAGCTTCACTGTATGCGGGCTCGGTGGAGTCCATTTTGTTAACACCAACAATAAGCTGCTTCACTCCAAGAGTGAAAGCAAGCAAAGCATGTTCACGGGTTTGACCGTTCTTGGAGATACCAGCTTCGAATTCTCCAGTACCAGCAGCGACAATGAGCACAGCACAATCAGCCTAAAAGAAAATGAGCTCATTATGCACCAGAAGAAGATGAATTAAATTTATTTCCAAATCATGTAGATATTTCCTTACCTGTGATGTTCCCGTAATCATGTTCTTGATGAAATCTCTGTGTCCAGGAGCATCAATGATGGTAATGTAGTACTTGGAAGTTTCAAATTTCCACAGGGCAATATCAATAGTGATACCACGCTCACGTTCGGCCTTGAGCTTGTCCAACACCCATGCGTACTTGAAGGAACCTTTTCCCATCTGGAAAAATTAAGTTTTGTTAGCCACAACTCTTATTTAAAAAATTGTGCCAATTTCTCTCGTTTAGGAGAAATATAACATACCTCCTGGGCTTCCTTCTCGAACTTCTCAATGGTTCTCTTATCGATACCACCGCATTTGTAGATGAGATGGCCGGTAGTGGTGGATTTTCCAGAGTCGACGTGGCCGATGACCACGATGTTAATATGAACCTTTTCCTTTCCCATTTTGATTAATTAAGTAGCGCGGGTTGCTTAAGCTGGATATCTAGAATGGAGAGATACTTCGATTAGTCCACGTGGTCGATATGCTGTAAAAGGAATCACTTCCGTCATCAGGCCGCCATCTTGTTTAAGCGCAACTTCAATTATGATCGAATTTTCAATGGAAATGATTAAGGAATCACAGTATGCTACTCAAATTTCGTAAAAAGAAACTAAACAAGAGGATTGAAATAATAATGGAAGATAAAGGAGTTCCATTCCGACTCACTATAACTACACCACCGAAGTATGAATTCGAAATAACTGCCTAGAAAAATTTATAAAATAAGAAATGTAAAACAGACAGATTTTCAGTACTGCAAGTTAACTTCCCTACTACCTTAGTACAGGCAGATAATCAAATAGAATAATCCAAGGATGAGCATACCGCACAATGGCCGACTAACTGCAACCACGTTGTCACTAACTGACAAAAATTACCTTCTAGCAATAGAACGATAGCGAACTAAAGTTTAAAACGAATTCTTTGGATTCTAAGGTAGCAGAGATAACACGAGAAGACAGAAATCTGGATAAGTCAACAACTAGCATACTACTATGGCAGCCGGTAATGCCGGTTGAAGTTATCTCGCATTATAAGAAACTATGCAGTTGCAAACGAAAACTAAACGTTGCCCGAATAATTACAAGCTATGATTAGAAACTTACACGACGGTAAGAGTACGGATGGCAAGAAATAGACGGGTATATTCAGAGATTACAAGCAGAGTGCGAGCTCAGCTACTCACCTCCCGATGCCACGACAGAAAGAGAGGGACGGAAGAAGTGACATGCGTTGTGGGGGATGCGTATGAGGTCCTAGAGGGGTCGAAGAATTGGTGGCTGTTCCAGGAACTAATAGTACCCCCTAAAAATATTATTTTTTTAATTAAAATAATTTAAAATACATTTAACCAATAAAAAATTCTGAATATTAAACAATGTATTTTTCATCGTAAAATTTTTTTTAATGGATGTTATTTAATGTTTTGATTTCTTAATGTTTTATGTTTCATTATGGCAGATCCCGAAACATGTCTGCCATGGCTCTAAGAATTAAAGGCCTAAGTGGCTCATTATCTCAACCTCTAGGTTTATTAGGATATGGGGTGATTATATTAAATTAATTGAAAATAATTTAATGAAGTATTCATTCCCTTAATATTATAAAATATTCACATCGAGCTCTTCCTAAGCCCGACTACTACCAATAAAATATTTTTTTGAAATTATTGAATAAAAAAATCAGTGTTTAAAATAAAATTTTCTCACAGTTTCAGCAAGTAAGGACAAAGTGGGCTGACTGGAGAATGATAAGAGATGTAAAACGAAGAAAGATGGTGAATCAGTATGCTGTTGAAAGACTAAGAATTCAAGGCATAAGAAAATCCGATGTTTTACCGGCAGAAATTAAAGTGAGTTCACACACATTACTACAAGATAGTAAAACACTTTACTAGCCGGTCGTTCTTTAAGATCGCACATTATTGATGGTTAACTTGTTTGAATAATTTAGATGCGAATGCCATGTGGTTTCATAGAAAATAATCAGTAAACCTTAAATAACAATAGTAGGTGAATACCATAATTTCGTTTTGATCCCAAAATAATTGCCAATAAATGTTTTGTATATTAAATTTTTTTAAGATAACGGTCTGAGTCGAATATTCTGAATTTTAAATAACTATAGTAATGGAATTGGAAAGGATTGATAGAAGTTTTATTCGATCGTAAGAGAAAATATGGTTATGGTACTGAATTTCAACGGAATTAGGTATCCTTGTTTATTAAAACTTTATATAAGATAATACAATGCTGTCAATACTGATTACTGTCAATACACATTTCCATACATGGTATATTTCGTATAGAGTCCAGGAATAAATATTTAACTGTTAAATATTTCATTGATATATTCTCAATTATTAAAAACGTTAATCCATGCTAAATTCGGTATATTGATTATCGTATTTGTGCCATAGTGATTGCATTTATATATATTGCATACGAGGGAAAAGTATACATTAATGAAAAGAGGTTGGATAAATCTGCCTATTGTTGGCATGAATGTAAAAGTTAATGATATTAGATACATCTTTGGCTTTATTGTCATGAAATGCTTTCCATTATCATAGAGTTAAGTTTGGTAAAAAATAATCTCAAAGTAGATTTTTTCATCTTCTAAGCTTTCTAGAATTATATGCTTGTATAAACTAATATTTAAAAATATATTGATCTCATTATATTTGACTTATGTCTATAACTTGGCGTAAAGATCTAATATAATTCTGAAATAAATAATATTTATTTTGTATCATAATTATTTTTTGCCCAAGTTGAGGTTATATTCTTGAGTTGATTAATAGCATATGAATTTTGGATATGATAGTGTATGAGTTTTATCTAAACAGGTATTAGAAAATCAATACTTCAAGCTCTGTATACTATTTATATACACTATATGAGAGTATATTAGTTTTATTGTGAGATGTATGATGTAGATTTTCACAATTATACCCAATACATTTTCTTACAACCGTGTTACTCTCTCCAAACATAATGTTTTATCTGAAATTGTTATTTAGTTTTACACTCCTGATGATGAAAATGAATTTATCTTTTGGTCACAATGAAACTTTTCCTTGCAAATTATAACTATAATAAGTTACAGTGAGAATTTTCAAAAACTTTATCCATTATAATTCATTTAAAGATATTGTTCATGATTCAATTGGCTTTATTTGCTGTTTTAAATCTTTTATTAATAAATAAATCATAGATGGTTTACTATGATAGACATGAACTCTTAATTCTCATTGAGGAAGGTTAAAGCTTATAAAGTAGTGAGCGTATGTAGATGTAATCTGAGGACAGCCATTAGTTTGGAATAGCATTTTCATAGACATCTCACATAATATTACTCCCTATAAGAGGAATTCATCTATCTATATGGACGAGTATTATAGCATATTGTATCAATAATGTTGTGCCATCATGAGTAATTCTCTTTCTTCTATGCAAGCTAAATTACTGATTCCAGAAAAAAGTGTCTCCGTTAATAGGGTTACTAATGATTATTATGACTTTATTTTGGAAGACGATTAAGATTAAAATGTTTCTTTGTTAATCGAACTTTAAAACAAGGTGTGCTTTAAGGTCTGTTAAGTTTAAAAAGCAGTTGCTATGATGAATTATATTGTTGAAAATTAATTTATCAATCTGTAGTACTCTTCAGTTAGGGTTCTACAATTCCTTCAATTGAAATCTCTTTACAATATTCTTGCTAAAGAATTTCCATTACATGCATGTGAGGAGAAAAATTATTAAAGTATTTAAATTATTATTAGAAATTCTTGAATTTATAAGCTGATAAATAATTTTATCCATCTTGAAACAACAAAATCTCATAATATAGCAGAAGATGAAAATAGTCCTTATTTCATTGTTAATAATTAGGAAATGCAATATCTAAGCAGTGTAATAGACTTGTTTCTGTTGTATATAAATTTTCAAGTGATAATATTATGATATAATAAACTCTATAATAGCATCTTAAAGCTGTTATAATTTCAATAATTAGTGAATACTCAATAGAGTTGTTGAGCTGTATTTAAAAACTATTACGCTGTTATTTCTATGCCAATACATTTAAGATTATTCAAAGTTCATTTGTTATTTCTGTCCACTACCAAGGAACTTTAATTGAAATCGAAGGCTATGGATTTTGTGAATCTGATTTGTGTTAGAAATTTCTATTTGAAATATTTTATTATAGTTGATACATTTGAATGAAGCTCATCTATTCTGTTATTCTATTTTTTGCTCATTCTTGTAAATTTGATCAAAATTGAAGAAACTTATATTTAATATAGTATAAGGGAATATGACATTTAAGATAGCATGCAAAAATTACTATTTATTATTTTTTCGCTTGAAGTTTTACATGCATGATTGTATGAAAAGCTATCTCGTAATCCTACTGATTTATAACAGGAGAGCGTTCATACAATTATTGGTTCAGTTTTAGACCTAACATTGACTTTGATATTTATATTAGCTAATTGTGTTAATGGATAGGTTTCCCTTTAAATATACCAAATTTATGTAATTTTAGGCTAGTCATTAGCCTTAAGTAATTATTTCTATTTGTAAATAGCAATTGAAATAGAAACTGTCAAATTAGCTTAAGTATTTTTTTCTAGATCTTTCCATGGTTTATGCATATAACATATGCTCCAATATTTGTAACAAAGCTTTCATAACTAGCTTGGTCTGATTTTTCAGATCCCAATATTTAAAAAAAAAATTGATAACTAATATAAAAACCTAGAAGATCATGTAATAATAAACCCTCAACTTTGGGATGTTCTGTTTTTAATTGAACTTCAAGTATAAATATGAATATCTCTATCTCTTTTTGATTAACTTAAAATCCAAGGCATCAAATCTCGCATGAACATGAAAAATGCTTTCAATTTTATAGAACTTACATTCAGTCATAAAAAGAGTTTCTCCTCTTTCCTTGAAACCAGAGGTGAAATTAATGTTGGTAAGAGTATACTCTTGGATAAAAATATGGATATGGATAAAAATCACCCAAAAAACTTCTTATTTGATCATACTACATGCTTACCATTTATTTAAGAATTAAATACAAGTAATATTGCGTCTTGTAACATAATTGGGCTCAGTGCTTCATATTTAAGACTTTTTCTTTTACATAAATTTATTGAAAGCAATCTATCTTCGAATATTTTATAGTTATTTCATAGAATACTACAACATTTGTATATATAGTGATATGAAACTTCTTGTTTAAATTACATAGATCTTATTATAACATCTTCTCTGTGTAGGATATTGAATGAACGTTGGTGTGTCTCAGGAAAACGATGCGTCAATGATATGTCCTATCTGTGGAAAGTACGGAGTTTTTATTCAGAATGATATTTCCTTGTAAAATTTTACCAAATTAGACGCTGAATTCCGCTACACACATATCTACTCGTCAGGTCTTGATATTAATTCTGAAAAATCGTCATCCGCGAAGGTCGCTTTGGATTCTTAGTTAGAGATCTTCCAAAGATCAAAAGAATCTAGGATGAAGGGGTACTCAACGTTCCTTTGGATAAGCTTTCGCGTAAAGGGTAACGTGAAACAGGTTGGTGAACACGATTGTAGTAGCCACCAAGGTTTTCTCAAGCTGCGATAAAAAAATTATGTAATTACTCTCTAGTAATGATCAAATTTTAGCCATTGTATATTCTTCCAGTAAAATCATCGCATTTACGATTGTAATTATAAAACATCAAGCTACCATACGTGTATGGCCAGGTATGTGTCTTTTATCTCAATCCATCCTGTTAGCATCTTCGGTGAGAATGACAAAAAGTTATTAAACCGTACCAAAATAATTGAAATTTATGTTTGTCTTTATTGATCAGTAGTTCTTTGCCGTTCTCAAAGACCTAAAGACGGAGAATGCGAATTATCGTGTCTTTGCAGAAGATTTTCTTTTCTACGGTAGAAATTTCCCACCAGACCGTGTCGGAAGCGAGACAGTGCTCGCCCAAGGATAATTTGGAGCAGAATCGCACCGAGTACACGCATCATTTCGAAAGGTTTACGGAAGTAGGGATACCCTTTGAGCATACTTTTGCGTAACGTGGGTAATGCGCTTAGGATGACCCGAAGGTGTCGTGTGTTGAGGGAGTCGTGTGGGGAAGGTCGAGGGGGGTTCTTTATTCATCGGCGCATTGAACATCGGTTAGGGCTGATATTCGCGTCGGGCGTGGCGCCGTAGACGGCAACTATTGATCCCGGCAGGCTGCGGTAAGGAACCAAAGCCTTGACAGGGCGGGTGGGAGGAAACGTTGTTGTAAGGGTCATCAAACCTTCAAATTTGGGAGAAAATGGGTGCTTTTATAAACGACGTGCAGATGCTGCGGGTCCAACTTCCCTGTCGTCCTCTTCGTTTCCTTATATAAGAGCACTCGTTTAGTGTGCGATTATGTAGCATTCCAAAAGCTCGGGTTGCGCAAGAAGGATTTAAATTAGCAGCAGGTCTCGCGTTCGAAGTCGTTGGAGCAATTCGCGACAGAGTATTGCGTCTCAGGTATACTCTGCGAACTTTTCTTTCGTCTCTCAAGTAGCGTTTCCGAAAATGACCTTCGGCGTGAATAATTGCGTGGCCAAATATTCGAGGAGATTCCGTCAAAACGGTTGAGCGAATCAAGAATCCATTTCCACGAAATAATCGTCGCCGAAATTCCATCGGTTAGATGATCTTATCAGACTTCTTTACTCATTCATACTCAACGTAGTTTTTGTCTCGCTACATTGCCTGGAAAACATCAAAATATCATTACCGCTTTATAAACGTAAAAATTTAATTGCTCAATGATTCTTAAAAAATAAAGAAACTGTCTAAGTTGATTACAAATCACGGGGATTTTAAGGCTTAATTCTCACAGTTAGTAATTCACATCAGTCGCCCATGTGTCTCTTTTATATTAAGTGAATCATTATCGTTTATTTTGGAACCTGCATGATTTTTAACAGATTTGCGTACCAAAATCATTTTCGTTATCTGTGAAGCACATCTTACGGTACTTCTAAAAGCAGAGCGTTATAATTTCACTTTTATTGCGGCAAGACCGTTTTAAGGGTATGTACCACCTATGCTATTGATTTTCTCTTGGAGATACGTGAGGCTTAAACCTAGCAGTTATTTCTAGGGCATACGGTATGATATGATCGTAATACGACGACTGTTTGTTGGTTTTTATGTTTAAATGACTATTGAATTGAATCCGAAAGTTAATATATGTAGATGACTGATACCGATGCTCTATTCCCTGCGGTTATTACTTCTATGATCTATTCCACCGTAAGGAGGGCATTGTGAGAATATATGCTCTGTATTTTATTTGAGTATAAAAGACATTTTCAGTCAATAAAAAGATATAAAATTTACGTAGATCGGTTATAATGATGCTCTGTTGAGTCTTTCATTTTTTCGAATCGTTATTGGGGAATTCCTTGGTGGGCGTGAAGATGCTATTCGATGAGGTCACAAAGTAATCGAAGAGCTACAGAAAAGTTCAGACGCAATAGCTGTCATGACCCTCAACTTCCCTAGAGTGATCTTCTCAAATAATAAGACGCTTCATTTCTTCACACCTTATTTCATCTTGATGACATAGTTGTCAAAAATATCCACTTATTTTTGGAATACTATATATCCCAATAAAAACGGCCATTCGTTCAAGTTTACTTTAATTATCTGCTGGAGAAAACTTCTGAAATCTCTTTTCTACTTCACCAATATAAAAGAGGTAATAAGATTTTTGATCAGGATGTTATTTAAATTAGCATTCGAATTCTTATTAACGTTTCAGCTCTACGTTTAAGAATTAGATAATCATCCTTATACAATATTTTTAGCGTAGATTGTGATTCAACTTTAGGAATGACCTTTTCCATTTACTTTCTTTCGATTCTAGCGTATAATACAATATCCTGATAAGTTTCTGATTTTCCTTCATTTTATGTACGCAACGTTAATTGTATGAACTGATTTTTATTTTACGTTTTACATTAAACTGCTCAGCTAATACATACATAGAGACTGCCCTCAACTTTAAATTTTTTTATTGATTGTCAGAAGATATTTAGCTTCTCTCGAGAAATTTCCAAGGAAACCTGCGGGACGTTGAAAATTATTCTTCTCATTAAAAAGTCCACGGTTGGAATGTAACTTTTTGCGTTGTATTGTTCGCCATGCCGTTACGGTTGTCCCCGTTTTCAGTTTCAATTCGCCGGTTACCGTTTCGCCGATTACTCGGGGTTCCGCGAAGGGGCGCCCTCGTATTTCTTAAGCGAATTTTGTTTTTGGCAGCCGCCGAAATTTATTGATTTCTTTGACTTCGGTAGACTCCATCGGAATTCTTCTGTTTACGTCGCACGTATTCATCCCTGACTAGTATTCCCCCCTCGACTTAAGATTTCGATATCGTTGCACTTGACGTATCCTTCGACTTCCGGGTTAGTGAACCACGTAAGGAGGAGGCCCTTTTACAGGAAAAGCAGCGGCTATTTACTGTTAAAACACTTGCACTTCGAAGTGCCTCAAAAAAAATAATCGCGCTGGTTTTCCACGTCGCTCGGTTGCCCTCCAAGATCCATCTTGGAAGGAAAAGTAGACCACGTGTCTTCATGCGAATCATCCTTTCTAAATGTAGATTTTAAGTATATTTTCACTCGATTACGAGTTTTTTATTTTTCTCGGTAAATTTCCCTCCGAACTGTGCATAGGACGACGTACGGGTTTTTATTCTCCCTTTCAAGCGAAATTAGCCCTCGTCTAAAGGTTCTTGTATATAATTTTCCTTTAACTTTTAATTAACGAGGAAACTCTGGTCGGAGGTCGAGTAAAGAGCGTTCCTTTGAGGTGCATTAATGAATTTACTCGGGATGGGAAGATGGCGCCGGATGGGCACGTCGGAGCAGAATGAAATTATATTAAACAGGTGCACGGTTTCGTTTTCTGTAGCGACGGTAAAAATGTTTTAGCCGCAGGTGAAAAGGAATAACTCGGCGGAAATTTAAAAGTAGGCGAGTAATTCAAGGGATTGTATGACGTGTCAGCGACACTTGCCACCGCGTAGCTCCTCCGCTCTGTTTAGCTCACTTACAAAAGCACCGAGGGCGTTTTTCATCTTCCACATGCGATGCCCTGCGTCTCACCCAAAGCGGTTTTCGTTGCATCGAAATATTTTATTCCTATGCATTCGTTTCCCGTTTGAATTTTGCTCGTAACGTTTCCGTGAATTTTTCTACGCCAGACTTAATCTTTTCGTGCCGAAAGTTCCATATGGACGCTTTGATGATGAAATACTTCAATTTATTGCAGTTGTCATTTCTGAAGAACAGGCATCATTACGATAATAAAGAATGGATGGGTAATTTCGATTTGAGCACATGCTTTCTTGTTTCGTTAATTATTTAATCAGCGATATTACCGGAAGCTTTGTAATGGTTGAGGAATGAGGTAAATTCTCATCGATTTTATCTTCTCAACGATATAAAATGACCATGCATGTAAAATTCTCCTTGTGATTCTACAATGGATTCTAGAAAATTAGCTTATCGTTCGCTTCTTGGTTTGGGTTATCTTAGGAATGAGTAGACTGTCGATGAGACAAAAGTGTTTGATAAATAAGTTGTCCATTATCTCGTGGCTCAGCAATTCCATCCGCCAGCACATGCTATCAGTCGATAACGACCTTGCTGGGTCGAAATAAGGGATTCCTGTGTAACTGTCGCAAATACTTCGATGCTCATCAGTGTCTCGATGCAGGACTTCTTTTCTTTCAATCGATCATCGAACTGCTCTATTTCCCACGCTTTCCCTCACTCTCGGTTCATTTAACGCGAAAACTCAAATTATCCATCAAATATTTGTTTTAACTTAAGAGTATCGATTTGAGTAACGGGACTCTTTAGGTAATTACTTCCTCAATATGACTTTTGAATAGGATTTTACAATGAATTGATTAAATTTATCAGTAAATACGTTCATTTAAATTCATTGATTGCCAATCCCTGGAATTTATATATTCCCTTAGAGTAATTTTATCTAGGAATACTGCTAATGTCTGTGATAATTAAATATCCATCGAAAAGCTCTCTATTTTTACTAATATTTAAGTTACCATGCAAAATTTATAATTGGAAAGTCATTTTGCTTTATTAATTTGCATTTAGTTTTATGTGTATCCAGTTCTTCTGCATTTGTCTGCAGAAATATCGATTCAAATCTAGGTTCAGATGCTCACATGCAGCGGTTTGTGGAAAGTACGTTCCATAGAATTTTGGAACCCTGATTACGTCCTTCCTATTTATATTTTACCGTTCAATTATCATTACTTCAATTTTCGTGAAAATTATATAATGCTTTGTTATATCTCAGAGGATCAAGTTGGCTGAAATGAAGCATGAAATAAGTAATTGTATTCGTTCTTTTCGCCAAATCGTAAAAGATTGTAATATTTTTTCACTCATTATATTTATTCATTCATGAAATATTCATTTTTAACCGCAAAAATTTTGAAATTATACGCATGAATATTAAATCAAAAAAGAAATATATGGCAATTATCGATCCTATCTCTTTTATCATTTGTTGTATTTTTTAAACAGTTAGAAGAATAGTACGAGAATGAAATGTATCACAAATGTTCACTCCAGCTGTTAAATTATGTTTTAATTATATAAGTACATTTTGATTCCTACGTAACCGCTAATTGTCCGTTGCGTGTTTTAGATTTTGCTGATAATTCTGTTTATCCAATATTCATTAAAAGGTATTTAGATCGTATATAAAAATGCTAGTTATATTTATCTTTAAAATCTAAATGATTCCACAACTCCTGATTACATTTTCTTTTGATTTCGTCCCTCATTATTTTTTCGAACTTAATTTGTTGAAATAGAACTGCTCGGAAGTATATAATTAAATTATGCATTGATTTTTAATTAGGTACGTTATAAAAACCTGACACGTCTCAAATTTCTAGTTCGGTTCTTTATTCCACTTCCCAATTGAATCGTTTATTTGCCGAAATCCTCGTTTATACTTTCAAGATTACATGCACTCTCTAATTACTATTACTGAATAATTGCCCCGAATATACCGCAACGCAGGAGAGAGAAAGGGTGGGGATATGCTGAACTATACGTAATTTCTTGGAGAGTACATTTTACTAAAGCGTTAGACTGGAAAATTCGACTCGGAATTGATCATCTCGATTCGCACTTAAAAGTTGCATTCATTGTCACAGTCCCGGCGAACAGGGCGTTGGAGAGAGCGTGACAATATTCTGCAGCGTTGCCGTCACTTGCATCCCAACTTACATAAGCTGCACCGGGATGCTGAGCTGCGGGCGCAAGCGTCGAGTGATCGAGCGATCATCAACTTAGCCTATTTTGCCTAACGAAATTTTCGCGCATAAGATTATACGTAACTGTTCACTTCGTCTTATTCTTCCCACGAGGTATTGGTTCATTTTTGAGATGATCTCTAATCGTCTCAGGATTGTAGTCTGTCTCGACTTTCTACTTTGCCAACTCGGCTTTCATTCAACGGTCGTTATTCGAATTCACGTGCTCATTAATACCCTACGTCGATTGTTACAACCTAAGTGCTTTTTGTTTTCTCAACAGTTAATGGTCATTATATGTTTGGATGATTTTCTTATTTCTGTCCTCGTTAACCCTTCCATTGATTTCTTCGTTAGCCATTCTTGCCGTCGTATTTGTTAATTGCTTCAGAGCGGAACGACGCTGCACGAGTTTACGTGTAATATTGATGCGTGTGATACAAGTCTCGCATTTGTGGTTCTTGCAATACCGTATTGTACGTAATTGAGAATCGTAGTACGCTCAATCGCAATCTTAATGTTTACGAAAGATTTTGTTGGAATTTGTATTGTTTTCTGAAATTGGTTATCGTATTTTGGTGCGTTTTAACTGCAACGAAAGTCATTTTTAGTTTAGTCGAATGTGCTACTTGTATGAATATTTCAACGGGCCTCAATCATAATTGAGTTGGTTGAGTAATTAAAAAATATGACGATGGTAAATTTCAGTCCATTCAAATTATTTTGATTTTTCATTTGATTCAATATTTTATTGATTGCGAATCTTTCTTTTGATAGCTTATATTTCAAGTTTCAGATGTATGATGCAATAAATATTTCTCTTGCGTAGGATTGATATTGTTCTGGTTCCATTGTTGTTGCTTAAATGTCGAAATTACTAATTTTTTTAGCTTCTTTCATAGCCAGGATATTCAGTAGTAGTAATAAATAGTAACATACTTTATGATTTTCTTGTAGGATTTTCTTTACGAATATATTTTTGAAGGTGGGAGAGTGTAGTACTGTTTTAGGTTTAGTGAGGCTTTTTTAAAGTCAAGGGTTCTCAATGAAAATTTGGGTTAGTTAAATTTACCATTAACACCGTATCCACCCGCAGGTATGCAATATGCTTTTTCATTCGAGAGTTTTAGGTCATCTCTTGCGAATCCCGTTTCTTCATCTTCAACCCTCTTTTCGTCAAACTTAAGATGAAAAAACTCATCCCCTAAAAACAGTAATATCGCTTAGAGAACGAAATCTCTCGAACAGAATTTTCGTCGAACTCCACTCCAAATTTCTGTCATGATAGAAGTAGATTCTCACATGGATGAGACGAAGATTTACATTCAATGTATAAATATTGATCAAGTAAATTAATGTTATATATGCGAATCTGTGTTAGATTATGAGTATCAGCGACTAAATTTTTAAATCCATTAAGTTGATGAATGCAATGGAAGCATATTCGACGTCTATCACGCTTGACGAATCAGTGAATGAAATTTCTGACGAAACAGTTGTATCATTCGACTGGCCTTGAATTAGACTTGCATTCATTATCAAGTGATATGCACAAATGATAGATTATATACATCTGCGGTTGAAGGCGTGAACTCTTATTAGGCAGAGAAAATTATATTTTCTTTATTTAATTCAATCAAATCAAGAGTGGAATTAAAATTAATCTTTCACTTAAATTCAATGTTTCATATTCATAAAGTAATAGACTCCGCCTTAACATCTAAAAATAATGAAATCGAAGAGCGCAATATCATTACTATTTGTGTTATTTATTTCAACTGTATTTAGTAACAATAATACTTTTTAAATATCGAACTGAATCAATTTACATAGTAGTTATACTAATTAAGCTGAAAATTCCTCTTATGTTTCTTATATATCATGTTATTAACATGTGTTTCTCACAAATACTAAACAGTAAGAAAATCTTCCAATCGCGTTTTAATTGAATAATATTCACCAATATAAATGCTGCGTACTTTTTCTAGAATTCTTTGGGTTATTTTATTAACTTTTCTTGAAATCAGCGTTATTGAATAGCATCTGGATAAATATTGTTCAAGAAATGATCAACTTTAATTGAATAACTCAAACGGAAAAATTCCAGATTTTTAAAAAAAGTCGGAATTGCTGTCCCATTTCGATTTCCCTTCATTTAACAGTGCTTTGCAGATTTCTTTATTCCGAGATGTTCGTGAAGGGGCAGAGTAAGAAGTATTGATTCGAGTATGGAGGGCCATAGAGGTTGAAACGGTACATTTAAAGCCATTATGGGAATGCTGTAGGAGTTACAAAGGAGGTATTAAAACGTCTTTGAATAAGGGCCCATTCTGCATTCTCAGAAACATTGTGTTAGAGCAGTAAATGAGGGTTTGGAAATAAAAGGAGATATAACCGCGCTAATCTGCGGCCCTATCCAGGAATGTGGAAAGGTATTTCATTTTCTATTTTCCATTTGAACATTCATCGCCGTTGGTCTCGACCCAAACTAAAATAGCTGGTTGCAAAAATACTTAAACTCTATTTTTCTCAAAATTCTGATTTTTCTACATTTCTTAGAATAAGAATCCATTTCTTTCTTTAATTTCCCTCAATGCATTATCTGAACTTTCTTGCAATTATTCTTCGTTCCAAGTCTACTTCTTCCGAAATTTTAAAATTTAAATATAACGATCAATTTTTGTCATAATTGATTGAAATAGGCTCGTGTATTCTCCTAATCATACAAAATGCGTTACTTCCAAGTCCAAGTCGGTTCAGTCTTTTGAAACTTATTCAGGAATCCCATGGTTTTATTTATGTTCGTTACCTATCTATTATTGTGATTTGATTATTTTTTAGATAAATGTAATAATAAATAACTTGTGTTACCATTACTAAAATTATTTGCCTTCGCCTTTATCGAATGAATTATTTATTTAATAATAATTTATCCGTAGCCATTCATTATATTTATTATCATTCTTCATGTATATATGTATAGTCAAAATTGTTTCCGTTTAATCGAAACTTACTTGATTTGTTAAACGTATAAAATAATTAAGCTTCATAAATGTATGATTATCTAACAAACATCTTGAAAGGTGTTGGTTTGAAATTGTATTTATCACCCGTTTGAATGAAAATTTGATGTTATATTTACCATGCCACAGTTTTCTTTCGCATCGCTCAAACGAATGAGTAATCATACTTCCTACACTCCCGTGTCTGTTTCAAAAAAGCCGTTCTTCTTTCCATGGTCGATTGTAAGACCCCGAAGGTCTCGGTGCACGGTTGCGTGAAATTATTTCCGATAAACATGGGAAAACCCATGGTTCAAACACTGATTCCGAAATAGACTGTGTGCATACCTTTGAATATTTCAGTAGAAATACTTTTACTTATTCGAGTGCCGATTTTTTTCGAGTCTGAGAATTCGGTCGAATTGAAGCATACGTAGTATTAAAGTGTGCATCTCCATGCAAGTTTATTTCTTAATTACTTTGCAGTAGTGCAGTTTTTGACATCGTTAGTTAAATGTAGAAAATGTTTGATGAATTTTCTATTGAATTAAATCGTACTGCATGAAACATTTTACTCTCCAGAATGAAATAAAGTGAGAAATTAGGTCAGTATGGAGAAGGTAATGCGTCTTTCAGTTTATGGAGTGGATCGTTAAATAGGCGCCATTCACAACTGGCAGATTCAGGTTTGGAACAAAGATCAAATAAACCTTCATTAAACTGAACTATGGAAATAATCCTTTTATATATTACTGTGATAAGTATGCTGGAAAAGGACTTCAAAATCGTCTATCAAGAAATTGCCTACACGAAGAGCTAAAAACGACTTAAACAAAATTAAGTATTGAGTATTACATGATTTGTTTTTATTGACGATTCTAAAATATGTATGATTTAATTCTTAGCAATATAAATTTTACGGATATCGCCTTTATGAATAACCCTCCCTTTCTTTTTTAAGTACACACTCGTTTGCTAATTGCAAAGGTAAATGTAATGAGGCTTAAGTTACCTTCGTAATTATAAATGAAGGAACTTACAACTTCTTATTACAAAGCTACACTTTGAAGCGTAATTCTCAAAGGATTTTGAGGACGTTTTGTCTTCGTTCCACATGGAAACTCTATGAGAGAATGTTTATCGCTCGTAATGATCAGTTGTTTTTCTCCGCTAATGTAAATTTGAACGAAGCAATAGAAATGTGAACGAATGGAAGGATGGAATTCTGGGAGGATGGCGGGTGAAAAGCAAGGAAGTATCGAATTATTCTGCTGTTCAACCGTTACTCGAATACTGCAGCGCGGTTTGGGATTCATCTGGCCAGGTTCGATAACCGAGTCTATGAAGTTGAAACTCACATTTTATACGCAACGATGAAAGAATCGAAGCCCGAAATAATTACGTTACGGTGTATAAATTCTGTATGTATCCATGTTTCATGGTTCATTTGCTTCAGTTTATTCGGATATTAAATTTTCACGATTTTGAGATTAGTGCAATTGATCCGCGTTATTATCGTAAAAGTAATTCTTTAATTAATAGTCAACATTGTAAAATAGAACCTGGTTGCTATGGCGAAAAAGGTGAATTTACGTTAAGTTAATTTAGATTAATTTCTCTATTAATTAAGATTTGTATCATCGAGGATTGAATCATGTTATCGTAAATGCGTGTATATTATAGTTCAGCAAACGGGTCGAGGTTATTTTAGGATTTCTCCCAGTCATCAATAGAGAAATAATACATGCATTTGAGAAATCGAACGTCACGCGATCGTAGGGAGGAGTACTGCGGAATTCGAGAATGGCCACGAATTTTTGAACTTCAATCATTTGACGATATTTATGAAAACGATTCGATGAATCCTATCTCGTTGTGAATGAAACCAGCATTACCTTTCACGTTTTTTCTATGAATAATCGCAGTCAATGTGTTTTTATTTCAATGTGAAGGAATACTTTGCCGTCTAATTCACATTACGGAAATACAATCCCGGAAGGGGAGTAGAAGAATGTGCTATTGAGTCTGTTCAGGAGATCTATTTCTCTCAAAATCCAGGACCGAGTGGGAACTATTTCACGATCTCGGCCGAGTAACGGGAATCGGCGAGAGAAGGCCCTTTGCTCTGCTTTTGGTACACTCTGATTACCCTCGTCGTACACTCGAGCACCGAGTCGTTATTTTCGCATTCACATTTCCCAATTTCTCCGTCATTTTAAAGTTTTAATCGCGAGGAATGGATATTAAGACAGGTGGATATAGAAATTCATTCTTTCCGCTAAATATGGTGATAATGTATGAATGATTGAGTAGTTTATTCTTTTTTTACACTCCGTACCACTCGCCGAAGAGCAGATTGCAAAAAGTAGTTCTTATACGTTCGAATAGATATCGTCTTAAGCACCACGTCTTCAAATGACGTTTTGCCATCCCACGGATCGAATTCCGCCTACACACAGCGAGCAATCGATCCAAACTAATTTTTAACCTTCGTCGAGGCCGTCTTTTCCGATCCGGAATTCTAGATTAGGAGGCCGGAACTTCCGGTTTGATCGCGAATGCATATATCTTAGACGATACAGATAGAGAGATTTGCACGAAGCCGCTTTCTCTTCTTATTGCTCTCATCGAAAATGAACGGGACCGAGCGAAGGTCGGGGTCAAGAGCCGCTCGTCTACCAGGTGCCTGTGGTTCAGTCTTGACCCACCGAAGCTTAACTTGGTGGTTTTGGTACCTTATCTCGCGTTACGAAATGCTTGGATCCCAAAGGATGAAAGCGAGAGGATTTTTGTCCATGGGAGTTAGGAGAGCGTAACGATGTGACCAGAGGGGGTTAATGGGTTTGTACGAGTGTATTCAATGGTAGGGAGATATTCGTCTCGGTCGGGAATGCTGGAAGAGAATCGGATGAGTCGCTCGTCTGGGACTCTTTAGAATGGGTAGCAACCCTCTCCCTCCCCTAGAGATAGGTTAGTGCAGGTTGTATGTAGGTGTTGGGAAAGTATGCTTCGGCCACGTCGATCGATGCGCTTTCAGAATGGGAGACTCCTTTCGCGAAGAAGGATTGAGTGGTAAATGCGGGGGTGGTGGGTGGATTTTGGGGACTTTTCGAAGTACCCACGCTTCCGAGGGTGGTCCTTGGTGCGACGCCAGTCTACCCACGCTATCTCACGAGTATCATTTCGCATAGATGCAAAAATAAGGACTTAGCGTTCACGTGCTTAAACGGATTTACTTGTCTTCCCTTCTGAATTGCGTCATTCCTTCGTCATTATCAGCCATAATGTTTTTCCTTACGATTTTCTCTCGTTCCTGAAACTTCCACGTCAGTCTTCTTGAGTCATCACGTAATGCGCTGTCCGTAGTGCAAGTCCGTTCCTTAGACCACGTGTTTGAATATTCGACTTTAAATGTCGGGGAAAAGACTTATCTTTCCGTTTCCTCGATATTTCCGTAATCTAAGTATTTTCTAATTTTAGAAGGAAGTTACTATCGCCTTTTACGGCGTTGACCGTATTAAAAGGTTTCGAGAATCGGCAAGGTTTATCGCACTTCCTAACGTTTGTACGATAATCACTCGTTTACCGGCAACAAGTAACCTCTTCCAGAATTTGTTTTCTGCTGACTAAAAATGCTGAATTTTGTCCCAATTCTCTCCAAACGTGCTAGGGTTTTAGGAGAAATATGAAATCAAACTCGCTTAAAATTTAGACTATCGATTTCAGTGACGCAATTCAAATGCATATTCATCCAAAAAACTACGTCATGCATCTCACGATTTACCCCTACCGTACCATTACTGCGCAGTAAAGAAACCCTCGCAGTATGACTTCAAAATCGAAGTACTGAAGACCCGGATCGTTTTGGAGAATGTTTGAAAGCTCTTCAGCGGCTGATATTTCATTTGAATGATTTAAATGATATTCAACGAAATTCCGGGGCTTTGATTGGGCGGTAATAACGATAGATAATGTTTTAAAATATTCCCGATAATGTCTAATATCAGCAGTAATGACCAAGTGTTAACATTTCCATTCACAGTATACTGTTGAGACTTGTTAATCTAGTGATCAAATGATTGATAGTGGTTGATTATGTAATTATCCCTTAAAAGATCACAAACTTAATGTTGATTATTGAGGTAAAGGTGATTATATAATAATTTTGGGATAATTTTATATGTCACCAATTGTAAGGATCGATTTGGGTGTTTTAGAAAAAATAAAATTTGAAGAAAGATATTATAATCCAAATTGATTGATTTTAATGTATTATGAGCGTATATGAACCCAATCTTTCAAATATATTCTAGTGGATTTAATGTTACCCATATATAATACTTTCTCAAAATACCAATTTTGATATATTTAACACAATATAAGTGAAGCTAATCTAATTAAAAACATTCTTTCTGTAGAAGATAAATGAAATAATGGATCTATCTGAGATGAAAATATTTTTGAGTATTGGCTAAGAATTTTCAATTTCTGCCATAACGTGCATAATTGTCTTATAAGCATCCTCAATAAATATTCTAAATTAATGAGGTAATAAATTTTATAACAATCAATTCAAAAGAATATGCTGACTGAATAATTGAAAGAAATAATAAAATTATCTATGCATTAAATTTTTATTATAAAGAAAACTATAGATAATGTATGCTGTTTAAAATTGAGTTTTTTTATTTCTTTTGTCCTTTCATTTGTTCACCCTATTTTTACCAGACACTGTCTCTTCATGTCCTTTTTATATACACAGATATGAACTTACTTTTTTAGAAATCACAAACTTCATAAAGAGCACAGCAATGTCACATCTCAGGATGAGCTATAGATTTACACACACTACTACTCACTTCCTCTTCTCACCTATTACTCTCTTATGTGTGCCATTCCAATTCTAATCTACCCTCTCATAATCAAATCTTAAACTTCTTTTTAAAAATAGTCTGCTTCCAAGTGCCATCATATAAGGATATGTCAAAAACTCATCCTCTAAACCAGACCAATATCGATTCAATTAAAAACTCTTTATTTCTTGGACATTTCCTTTCTATATGTTACTAGCAACATCAAGATCGATTCACCATATCTTCTCTCTCTTTTCTCTTTCTGGTTTCCTTCAAGAGCATCTTGTTCATCCGACATCTTTTCTTTTATCCATCAATCAATTTTAAAATGGTCACTCTTCCATATTCCTTAGGTTTTTAATTCCTTTTCTTCCCTTAACTGCTTTGATCCCTTCTCCCTTCCTCTGAAATCATAACTTAGCATGGTTTCTTGAGACTGACTTCAATCCCTGAAAATATTTAATATCTATGTAACATTTAAATTTTGGTATCATTTTTAGTGTTTTTTATTATTGCTATTTATTTACTTTTCATTACTATTCATGTATATTTTATTGTTTGTTCATCTTAAGCTGAAATTGGCAATATGCCCTATGTTGATGTTGTATAAATTAATAAATTAGTATTGTTACTTTCAAGTAATTTCAATATCGTTTTCCTTATATATTCCTGTTTTTTCCCATCATAGTTCCTAATTAATCTGTACAGATGAATTGGTGAGGGCATTATTCCTATCTCACAGTTAGTTGCCAAATATTTTCAAGAAAAATCATAAAATTGTCTCAGCTCTTAATTTAAAAATTTGATAATTATTGAAACCATAAAAGAATCAATCATAATTAAAACTGCAAACTTTTCAGTAACAATTCAATAGATTCTCTTACTAGGTTAAAATTGTGTTCCTTAAATAAAAGCTGGATGGTTTTAATTTTCATCCAAGTTGAAACTGCAAAACTTCTAAGATAATGCTTTGAATTTATTTTCTGGAGACTTAGTTCATTGCATGAGCAGTAATCATTTCTCTAAAACCATTTATCTTCTCAAGTTGCAAAAATATTTATTTTGAAATTATTTATACTTGATCATCTCAAATTTTCAATCTTTCTCACCCTCTCTTTGAATGTATCTGTATTCTTTGTCACCTTTCGTATTTCCTTTAGCAGTGTCTCTTGTAATCTACAAAGTATGATAAACTTCAGCCCTACCTGTTTAACATACTTTGTAGATAACTATTCTTTCTATGTTGTTTTACAATTATGAATTAATTTCTTCCATTCTTCTCTCTGATTTTATTTTTACTTATATTCTTAAGAACATATTTTTACTGGTGATTGCCATAATAATTTATACAAGCTGTAGTGTTAAATTTCTTTGGATAGGGAAAAGTATATAATTAAAAATGTTTAGTAGAAAATTGATTGGATTAGATACTTAAAACTTGAATTTTTTCTTAATGTTATGGTAGTAGAACTTGGGTTGCCATTGAGTTCCAGTTGGAAATATCAAGGTAGACCTCTCAGTTGGAATTAACGTATGAACTTAAATTATTGTCATATATTTAGTTGGAAAGAATTAGTAAAAATATTTATCATAGTATATTATGGATGCTTTTAAGATTTTAAATAGCTTATTTTCCATTCATTTCTTATATCCTGCATATTCTGTAATACCTATTTTTAATATCGAATGAATGGAATTAAAATAAATTTTAAAATTATGGCACAACTTCCCATTTAGGATTAATAGTTTCATATATATTTGGTTACTTATTATAATCACCTTAATTTCTTTTACCTGAAAACTTCATTTTCATTGTTTCCACTGATTAGCAGTCGGTTAATTGAACTGGTTTTGTCATTCTTATCCAATGCTGTGTAAATAATTTTTAGACATTTGATGACTCATACATTAAAAGTCAAATTAACTTAAATATTTTCAGGTTTTCAAAAATTGATTTTAATCTAATTATTTTATTATTCTTTTTTAGTTCATGTATTAATATCTTTCTCTTATTTCATCTTGCAGGAGATAGCAGATAGAGAAATAGCAGCTCAACCGAGAGATGCTTCAACTTACAGATTAGTGCCACGATGTGCAATTACTTCACGTCCTCGTGGTGTTGTACATAAATGGCGCCTCAGTAGAATTGTTTTCCGACATTTAGCTGATTATAATAAGCTTTCTGGGGTTCAAAGAGCGCTATGGTGAAAGTTATTTCCAACTTTAGGATGCAATGAGTATGATTTCTCAGCCAGAATAGTGTTCAAGTAGATGTTCTAAGTGCAGTAAAGGAGAGAGTGAATGAATTATTGAAAATAAACTTTGTATCCGTAATATTTATTCTGTTTTTGCTTAACCCTTTGGATATTTCAAAGAGTTTTTTATTTTTTTTCATCCATTCTTTTGTTGTTGATGAATTCCAACTACTTAAAATGCTTTTCCAGCTTGGTTGAGTAATTTATATCTCATAATTGTGAATAAATATTTTCTACAACATTCATTTGAACTTTTAATTAATAATTGTAATTTATAGAATTAATATCCATCTAATTTTTTATTTTGAGAAAAATTTGAGAGAATTTGTCCTGGTATCTTTAACCTCATGGTCAGTAAGCTTGTAAACAACAAACAAATTTGTGAACTACTTATTCTATCATTTGCAGATATTTTTGTGAATTTTTGGAGAGATATTGCTTTAACCTTAGTAATATGGAATATGAATATTTAACACCCCCTGCCAAACGCCAAAAGGCGGGTCGCAGGGTAAATATGCAGATGTAACAGCAGAATATACTCTTTTTTTTAAATCTATTCAATGGAGGACATTATTTTTATATTAATTTTACCATTTATATATATTATTGACTTCAATTTTCATTATAAGGTAGATTTTCTCAATCATAATTAACATATTTTTCTAATATCATGCTCAAGAAATTCAAATAGATGCAAATTTCATTCATTGAAAATTACCCACATAAAATCACTTGTAATCTTCATAAATAGCAAGCCAAAGAAGGATGCAAAAGTGCAAACTTGGTGTGAATATTTTTCTGCTAATCCATATTCTCAGCCCATCTAGGCAAAACAATACCAAGTTTTACGGCAGCACTCTCACTAAGTAAGGAACATGACATAATGGTAAATTGTAGAATTAACTTCCCTTAAACTAGGAAAAAGTTATTGAACTAAATTAATGAAGCAGACATATAAATCCTCTTTGTCACTGAAATATCTAAAGTGACATATTTCAACTTCAGGTGCTTTTCACTGACCAATATTCATTTCTAAATCATGGAATTTATTCTTGTATGTAAATAAATACTTTTGCCCTAAAATCAAATTTTTCAGGCTGTTCTCTCCCAATCATTGACTAATATGCACAGATTTAGAGAAACTTTTCACCTTTCAATTTAGATAACCTGAATTTGTCCTCTTCTTCTTGATTGTTTGTCAACTTGTTGCCCATAACCGCAACTTCAACTTTGATAGAACTAAAAAATTTCCTCTCTTCCTTACTGTTGTAAATCCTTTTGCTTAAATTTCCTCAAACTATCTCCAATGGCTGATGTAAAACCCATGAATCTTTTTTTTCATTTCCCTTAATTTATATCTCTGTCCTTCTAACTGTTATTCATTAGCATACATTATTACATAGTTCATTCCTGGATAGCTATCTCATATATCTTTGTTCCTCTACATTTTCCTCATAATTTCTCTCCTTTCTTCTTATAATTAACTCGTATTTCCCTCTTAGTTGGTTAATTTTTTTCTCCTCTATTGCTGTAGATATATATAGAAAAAATATATTAATAATGTTAAGGAAATAGCCAAGAAGGATTGGCCTTCAACAACCCAAGTATAATTTCTTATGCTTTGAGAAAACATAATATCCTACTTTATTTAAGTAAAAGGATAAGAATGAATTGTTGTTAGAAGTCACACAGAATAAAGCAAGGAATTCACAGACTCATTTCTTGAACTCCCAATTTCCACTACATTACAATCATTGTCTAGGCACTATTCCTGTTCAACTTTTTTATTTAATTTTTCCATTTCCTTTTTTGTTGGGTTATTTTAACATTCCTTTCCTTGTCTAATAGTATATTTTCACCTAATTTGTTTATTCAAAGGGAGCATCTCTCTTCTCTTACATTTCATGCAGATAATAGAATTAAAGGCAATAAGATTGAACAATACTAATTCAGGGATAATTTTCTCATAATTATTAATATTTTTAAAATAACTCTCCATGAGGGTAAAATATTATAGTTTAAAAGTCTCATGAAAGTTATGTCCATTATGTTATATTATCCATTCCCTCAAAGAAGGGACTCGTAGGGTCATTTTCTTTCATTATTCTTGAAATAATTTGAGAGGGAGTAATAAATTTTATCAGTATAAGGATGATGAATAAAATTAGAAATATCTGAATGGGTATTTAGTAAGTTTCGTGCCATTTCGCAGAATTCAATATCTGTAACTCAAACGGATAGATTCGTACTTATACATGGTGTGGTCATAAAGTTCGTAGACTAGTTTTATAAAAATTCACCTTTATTTATTTTTCCAATTTAACTTTATCACCTTCAATGAACATCCCTTTGGAATATACACACATGTTCCAGCGCTTCTGCCATTGGTCAAAACAGTGTTCCATGTCCACTGAAGTCAGCGCCCTCAGACATCCCGTCATGGTTTTTTGAATAGTTGGCACGTCCAGAAAATGTTTCCCACGCATCGTCATTTTCACTTTCGGGAGAAGAAAACGTTTCATGATAGAGGCCCCATAAACGATATTTAACATTTCTAAAATCTCCTGTCCATTTTTCCCGAGTTTCACTAGGAATTTAATGTTCGTCCGCTGTTCTAATAAATCTGACCGCTCCATCCGTGACCGTATTTTCAAAACGCTCGCACGAAAAACGACGCCAAAAAAAATCTGTTGCTTCGACAAAGCCCAGATTTTTAGTGAATGCTCACGAGACTTGGTCGCACGAGTCCCAACGGAAACATTGGCTCCAGTTTTGCCAGATTTCCAGGAAAAAATATCAGTCTACGAACATTATGACCACACCACGTACTTAAAGGATTGCTTAATAGATGTCAGCATCATCCAGTTCTGCAAGCGTGTGTAGTACATAGTATAACAAAGTTTAACCAAAATGAATTAAAAAGTAAATAATTTCTACATGAATGTAAATTATCCGCAGCTCTTGATCAACCGCTGATATTGTCCATGTCAGTTTGTTTAGTGTATAGTATATATAAGGTTGTTTAGTATTGTAGGTGCTGTTTTTCTTTTGCAGGGGTTAATTATTTTTCTTGATCCCATGAATAATTTGAAAGCATATTCCTAATAATTTTGTCATTCTTCAACAGTGTAAATGGATTTTACCCATTTCTAATTGTGCACATGTTGGAATAAGATTACTTTGGAGCACTTTTAACCCTGGTTTTCTTCTCTATAATTTCCCTTATTGATTCCAGCCTTCTTTTCCCACCGTTTGCAATGTTTTCTTATCCTTGTTTCCTTTTTCTCTGATCAGACACTTGCAACTTATTAGGCAGGTAGGAATATGGCCAATCTTGAAAACTGAACCATGCATATAATGGAGCTATGTCCAACACCTGTTAAATAAAACCATCCCTCATTCCTACCAATAAAACTTGTATATAGACTAGATCTGATGATCCCAACTCTTGGTCCAAATTTTTTGCCTAAAATTTAATCAATTTTTTAATAAATAAGCAAACATTATTATTAATCACTAGGATGTCCTTTTTCTATATAGCTTTAGAGGGTAGTTCTTATTCTGACGTGAACCTTTTTCATTCTTAACTAGAATATTCAAAATGTATGGTGTAAAATGACTAGTGTAAACATGAAGTCTAGCTCACTTGTGATGGTACCCAAGTCAATTTATTAAGTACCTTACATTTCTTTACCCTCATCTTCCAGCTTTAGATTTCATTTTTATAGATCAGCTGCTGAATTGGCTACAGCTTCACATTCAGAGGTATAAAAAAATGGATATTTTCTTGCATCATCTTAATACTGATCACATAATAATTTTAATGACAACCATGCATATTCAATTATTTACCAGCCAAATGTGAAATCAAAATCATATATAAGATATCTCAGCAATGGACTAATACCTATAAATTACAGATATTCTTAATAATTGTGATAGCAAAACTTTATATTATAAATGGCATTTAATAAGTTTCCATGTACATAACCATAAACGTAAGTAGATGAATAGTAATTTTATTGTTCAAAACTCTTTGGTAATATTTAATAATGAAGAAAGCATTCCATAACTGAGAGGGTAACTGTTTCTTATCACAATATATAATGATGGTACTAGAAATAAAAAAATTACAGTTCAGGAAGTCCAGTAACATGCACCTACAATAAAAAATTTTCAACAAATGAAAGCATGGCCAGCAAGAATATCTATCATGGTCAAATTTCAGGCATGAAATAGCTCAAAAATACAAGTAGGTTCAATACTCTATTGCTTACTCATCAGAAACTTCTAACCAGTCTTTCAAAAGATGTATATGCATGATAACAAATACATCTATGGTAATGAACCAGATTACTATGGAAGATGAAGGCTGTTTTGGATAGTATTAGAAATGAAAATTAGAATTGATACAATTCTGCAGAACATTCATTAAAGTTTTCATTTTTTCTTTTGTGTTATACACAGCAAATTTCTGTTTCTTAAATCATAGTTCCAACTAGTATCACCAACATTGTCAGAACAGATAATTCCTTAATTGAAACAAACCATAAGTTTATCAAAGCTGCTTATAACCTAAACTTGGGATAATAGTGAAAATTTTTAAAAAGTAGTCGAATTATTGTAATGACAATGATCCTCCACTCTTAGTTGGCCTACTTGTCACAGCTTCCCAATTTCATTCCACCAGGGAGGAGAAATCGTCCATTTTACCTTTAGAATTATTAATGGCACAATGCGTTTGTGTTATACCTAAGACTTTATGTCATTACCTTACTACTACTTTGAGTGGCTGGTGCTTCTAAAGAAGCCATTGCAGTGAATGATGCCACCATGGGTGGACGAATTCACAACGTCCTTGCCACAGCATGTCTTGGAGAAATGTTCTGCCAGAATAGCACTGAGCACCCAACAGGCAATTGGGTTCAATTCCCAGTCCTGTCAGACTTTTTCACACTCCATTCCACCTTGGAAGGTGATTTTGGCCAAAAGGATTCCTATATAATAAACCCCTTACTTCCAATTGATATAACCTGACACAGTTGAACACTCTTGTGTATACAGATACCCCACAAGCAACTTTTTGCTGTGTGGTGTTGGATGGGAGCTTCACAACTTCATTCTCTGTTTACTTTGCATGTCGTTCAAGTGAAAAACAAATTTTAAAATCAGAGTACTCATCCTCGCAAATAACAAATTAAGTAACTAATCCTAACAAAATTCAAATACCATTTGTCAACAGTGGTCCTAAACTACCAGTTTGAAACCTCCAAAGCAACTTATCATTCCTAATTCTGAAGCAAACAAATGGCAGCAGTAAAACATCTGCCAAATTTATACAAAACACTGCATTAACTGCAATTATTAGATGAACTTCAGTCATAGATCCAGAAATTTTGACATGGATCGGTGCCAGGGAAAGAATTAACCCAGAGGTCAAATAGAGCAAAGAAGTGTAAGGATAGATTGTTTTATGAAAGTGAGAAAAACAAGTCAATTTTTAAAAAGAATTTATTAGTTCTTTATAAAAGAATTGTCCATTTTGTCTTCGTGCGCAGCGAAAGATTAATCAAACAGACCTGAAACAAAAGATATCATAGTAAAAAAGAATTCTCTACAAATTACTCAAATATTATATGAAAAAATAACTCATCAAAATTTTGTCATCATTATACAGTAGCTAATACAAGTAATCATTGTCTGAGAGATAGCAATAAGAATGAGGGTGAATCTTACCGAATCCCATGTCATCATCTGATTCCTCTTCAGGTTCTTCTTTCTTAGCTTCTTCCTTCTTCTCAGCAGGCTTAGCAGCATCAGCTGCAGCACCACCAGCAGGAGCTGAAATAGTATAAATAACAGAATTAATTAACAGTATCTGAAAACTAATATTATCTACATCTACGACCCAATATATCCAATGGTTCTTTTTCGGATCACATGCTTATTGTAATGTAAGGAACAACACTTTCGTTGCTAACTCAAATGTAGTCACAGCACTTCCTTGTATAAAACAGAGCTATTGGTGAATAAAAAATAGATAACCACTATACAGAAACGAAGTACGAGAGGTAAGCAACAAATCTAACAACGAACAAATAAGTTAATTTCCTAACATAGGAACTTAGCTTATTGTACTGTTACAGAGTAACGCTTTAACAGAACCTACCAAATTAACCACTGAAATACTTCTGATGCAATGAAAACTAAATAGCTTACATAATTTACTTAAAATTTAAAATCACTTCGTAAGAAATTGCTATATACACCACGATTCATCATAAGCTCAAAAGAGCGGGAAGAGCATATGAGGGCAAAATAGGGATCAAGAATGAAACTGCAAATACCCTCTCACAATATAGATTAACTGCGGTAAAAATAATAGCCGGAAAGGAAAATTACCCGCGCCTCCGGCTGGAGCTGCTCCTACACCAGATCCAACGTTGGTGATGAGATCCTTAACGTTGATTCCTTCGACGGCTTTGGCAAATAATCCAGGCCAGTAGGGTTCGACATCTACGTTGGCAGCCTTAAGGATGGTTTGGATTTTCTCCCCCTTAAAATTAGTAGATGTTAGTAGGCTATCACTTGATCACAAAACACATGGCTTCTGGAGCAAAACTTACCGTCACTGCAACATCATCATCAACAAGAATAAGTGCTGAATAAACGCACGCGAGCTCAGCCTTGGACGTCATCTTTCAAATAAATTTGATTTGATTAAATGATGCAAAGAATATTCGGTGCAAGTCGCCGATATGGCCTTAGCTCCAACGAGAACAAGCACCACGTCTTCGCTCGATTCGAAACTGATCGAGTGTAGAACTTCCGGCGCTTCCGTTGCTATCGAAATATCTCTAAGCGGTCGAAAGAGTTCGTATTCGATACTCTCGTCAGCTCTTGTAATATCGATTGTTTCTTGGTCAACTTCGGCTGATTACGATTGAATTGCAACGACTTTCTGGAACAGATATTACCTATGATTATTTTAAGGTAAAATATATATTGACTATACTATAGAATTAATGGTACTATATCATTCTGAATGTCTGAAAATATCATTTTTCCCGTAAAGATTAAGTCTCGGCAACCTATCTGTTTGTTTACCTTCTCAGCTGACAATATCTTCCTGCTTAGAGAAATTTAGAATAGATCTTGAATTATTCTGTAATCATCCATTTTCCTAAATTTTATGCCCTTATATTGATGAAACTTAGATGGCTCACATAAATTCGGCGACTGGAGTGCCTGCGGGTGGAGAACATAATTTTCACAATGAACATGAGAACGACTATAGCAGCAAAATGCAGGTTCCCAGAAGCATAAGAGTGGGAGGTAATGTGTTCTTTTTATAGAATTTAATTTATATTTACTAGGAAATGATGTCACTTTTATAATTTGAAAAAATACATTTCGTTTAGGAAATTCGGAAGAAACGACGAACTACGACACGGATGTGAATTGGATGACTAATGTTGGCTATGAGGCACTAAATATGTTTGTTCCGGATAAGATTTTAGTCGCAGGTAATGAAATGATACGAACTAAATGAAGTTGGTTATAACATTCAGGAAACCTTGAAAGCCAAATGATCTGTTAGATTACGCTCCATATAATTTGTGGTTTTTATTTATTTGACTATGTCTTCAAAACCTGCCATACATAAACCAAAATTGTCGTGTTGTGATTGAATTCCTGCTGCAGGAGAAGATAAGCATATAGGATTAAATGAACCTTTACGAGAAATGAAGCTGGAAAATGCTGTCATGCAGCATGACCCCGGAACAATAAGAGTAAAGGTATGAATCGTTGCTCCGAAAGACTAATTTATTGACATTTCTGTATTCAAATTTATTTTATTTGTAAATATTATTAATATTCCTTAAACATTTTTGGACTCCCATACACACTTTTTAAGATGAGTTAACTGAACATTTTATTTTCTTTTGAAGAATAATGCTAATTGATTACTTCATGTATCAGAATTAAATTATAATTAGAGAAAGAAAGGCTCGTGATTAATGTAGATCGAGGACAGTGGTTGCGAAGAAGGGATAAGGGATATCTTTGTCTTTTAGATTTTAAGCTGCATATCCATGGCGAACTAAATTTATGTTATTTCTAGGTCAATCTCTTGATTCACTCTATATTGTATGGGTTCATTATGTACCATTTTCTACTCTAGGTAACTGTAGGCATTCTAAAGGCTTCTTTAATGCATATTTTGGTGTGGTATGAATGTATTTTGGTAAAATATTCATTGAATTAATATTAAATGTATATTGACCTCAAGAACATTAATAGAGAAAGCTATATTTTACTAAAATAATACATGTGATTTCTCTAAAATAATATACCTTGAGTAATAATCATTGCTCTGTGGATACTGTTGGGATATTCAAATTTTCAGATTCTTATTATTTGCATATATTTTTTCTGTATATAAATTCAAAGATTTTGGGTACTTGGTTTTACCAGGGTAATTTATATTCATTTGATTAAATATTTTTGTATTATGTTCCTTTTATAACTACTTACTGTAACTATTAAAAAGCAACTGATTTTACTTCAGGGACTTATGGTAATATTAAACTATAATATGATATCATAATGTTATATAAATATGTAAAACAAAATGGTAAATGGTTGAAATTCAATTTAAATTTTAAAATAATTATATCAATTTCTTTTTTTTTGACTATCTTCTAAATTTTTGTAGACTCCGCCTCGTACAATAACTTTGGATGAACATTTTCCTCAATCTGATGACATCCAACCACAAACCTTCAATGGCCATAATACCTATTATAACGGTTACTCACAACATGAAGATCATGAAATAGTTGTCACTCCTAGTCGTCCAATGGGCAGGAGCCCTCGTCATTCATTTCGACCTGGTATCAGGTAAATCCTAAACCCTAGTTTGAAATCATAACTGTTATATATACTAGCTAGTGTAAAGATATGTGATAGGTCTTCATAATTTAAGTGAGGACTTCACAGACCCAATCTTGGTGATAAAAAAGACAAATTTTATCTTTTCAATTACCAATTAATGATAGAAATGCCATTGCTTTGCCCTGTTTTAACTACCTATCTTCAGATTTCAAACCAATAAACAGACAATAATGACTAGATGAACTATTAGTTGTATTATCAATCTCTAGGTATTGAATATATTATTATGTTATGTATACCATAAGGCTCATTTTCCCTTAATGATCACTGCTTGTGTATAAATGTAATGCTGTAACCTTCAGTTACCATTAATTGCTTCTTTGTTATGGCATTTTCATTTTGAAACTGACTCCAGAACTTTATCAATAAAGTTTTAAAAACTCTTTTTAGATGAATGGAAAGATCAGTTTGCTTATAGTCATTTATTTTCTTTGTGTTGAACTTTATCTTTTATATTATATTCAGTTTTGAGTTTGATAAAGAATTGAATGATTTTTATGTTAGGGGCTTAAATTATATCTTTTTTGCAATAAAATTATATTTTGTTTTTCCTAAGGAGTATACCTCAATTTAAGAATTCCATTGAAATTCTGTGTATTCTGAAAATAAATGATATTATTAATTTCAATTAAGTTGAAAATTCATACATCTTCAAATTGCTTTCAGGGAGATAACTCCAGCTGCTACAGAAGGTCTATCATTAGCTGAAGAAGTATTTCATCTTCGAAGGCAGGTGGCCAAACTTCATAGGCGCATAATGAGTATAGAAATGGATAATCAGCAGAGGCAGCAGCGTGAAACTTTAGTACGCACTGTTGGGGTTGCTTATTTTGTAATCAAAGCCCTTCTATGGCTTTACCGATCATCTTGAAGAGCTTTTGTACTTTGTTATTACATGTGCTCAGTTTTACCTATGGAAACCTTTACGCAAGTTATAATGTTGACTGCCTTGTAACAATTTAATCCTCTGGCAAATACATGGGGAGCTGGTGGAAGACTGTGAATGCTATGTTGAGTACTTTTTAGAAAAATTGTTTATTGCAAAGGCAAGTTTTTTCCCGTTGATTGTGAATATAATTTGATTACATTGTAGGAACTCCAATTTGGTTTTATGAAGCCCAGTAGTGTGTGTTTCTTACTCTCCAGTCAAATTGTAATGTATTGATAAGAGGGATAGAGAATTTAGACTAAGATTGATTTAGAATATTGTATTGATTGTTCAGTACTACTGAGAGAAATAATTCACAATTACTTAAATTAAAATGTACCATTGTATTTATGATCTCAGTGGTAGTTATTCATTAGATGCATTTAGTTGTTTCAGTTGATGAATATATTATCCCTTCATCAATAGGATGTTTGATAATGGTTCACATTTCAGAGTCATAAGGTTTTTCTGAAGACCATTAAGACTTGAATTCTAAATCACTGTGAGATTGTATGAACTGTGGAGGTTCATTGAATGCACTTTCACCTGTCTTGCATTATCATGGAATCAATAAATCAAATAATTTTTTCAATTTCCTGAATGGTCAGTTTTTCTTCAATTGACAAAATAATGCAGCCAATATTGGAAAATAATTGTGATTATACTTTTCATTGAATACTTCAAATATGGTGCCAAATGTTTTGTTAGCTGTGATCCAAATTCTCATGTTGTCTCTTTTGTGGTGCTAGCTGTTGTGTGTGACTTCTGAAGCACTTTCATGCATATATTTGCACATACTACAGGCAAAAGTGCGACTTTGTATATGTCGCAAATTTGGTTTTATTAGTAACCTTGTAGCTATCGGGTAATTTATTTTCTTGAAGTGTTTTGAAGTACTGTTGTACTAAAGTTGGTACTGTAGACAGTTATGAAAGTTTAGTGTTTATAATATGGAGAACTGTTATTGTTGGGGAAACGGATCATTGCTTGTATTTTACTAAAATGTTATAAGAATTTAATAGCTAAAATCAGTTCAGTCTGGTTAATGTGTTCAGTCTTTTATGGTTGAATATTCAAGTATAATGATTATTCATCCCATTTATTCACCTTTACCATAATAAATACTTGATTATTTCCTCTTTGTAGCCTTTACCGAAAACTGCTATTAATGAGCTAGATAAATAACCTAAAATTTTCACAATTTCAAGTTGAAAGTATTTGGATACATGCATTGCATGTGCACTTTGTAAATAAATGAGCTGGAGCATGACAATTACTGCAGTCAATGAAATTTAGAAAAAATTAAACTAGGCTAGCAGGTGATATAATTTATGTTCATGCCTAATTTTATTTTTGTATGTAGAGGGGTTCATTACCAAATAAGTGCAAGGAAAAGAAAATGCTGTAACTTATGAGTCAAACCTACAATGTACCCATATTCTTTAATTTATATTATATATGATATAATTAATGAATAATGTATAAGGGAAACAGTTTGCCAGACAATTTACTGAAATCTCTCAAAAATACTTTCAATCAAACATTGTCAAAAAGTTTCCATGACTTGCTAGTCAATTTATTCCTTATCAAAAAGGAACATTGTCGTTTTTTCAAGAGAGGTATGGTGTAAATTTAGTGTGTGAAATGAATCAGAGTGGCTCTTTTTATTTCATTTCTCTTGTAATTCTTATAGAAACTTTCCTTTTCACATAAGTCATCTAATATTATTTTCAAAATTGAATTTTCCTCAACTAATTTAAGCAAGAAAAGCATATAAAAATTATGTGAAATTGAAAACAAGCCAAGGTTTTAGCAGTTTTTGTATTATTGCCTCATTTTCAATAAAAATATGAAGAAAAAATATAAAACTATTGGTGTCATGTGCATGTTTTCTTTTACAATTATCCGATATTGCAGGGGATATTGGAGCGATTTCCGGAAAGTACGTCACTTCCATTATTAAGGATGTTTTGAAGCATTGGAGACCTTAAAGAAAACCAAACACATCCTAAGTCACCATTGTTTACTAGTCTACTCAGCCAGTTCATTTACATCATTCTGCCGACTTTCTGAAAACCATAAGCAATTGATGGTTCCAGTTATTTGCCTGTATGGCATGTCGACATATAATGATGAAAATTTTACCTTTCAGAATATGTTATATAACTTTTGTCTCTTTTGTGAAATCATGTCCTATTCTTTCCTAATTCCCCACTTCAGAAGGAGTTGAATCCATTCTCAAATCTAGGATTGACATTTTATTTTTGTGACTTTGCACTCAGGAAGTCATACCTTTGCAAAATCAACAGCTGTAGAATCTATTTATAGATGAGATCTATCGTTGTGACCTGTGATATCCTGAACATCACCAAATAAGACCTAGGATATGTGGTTTGCATGACGACTCAATAGTACCTTAGACCAACTGGCTCTGATGAAATAATCATGAATTGGATTATTCATTTAATATGACCCTGAAATCTCCCATTAGTAATAACATTAAGGAGTGGCACTCAGCTATGTAAAAACATCAACATCTGTAATCTGAGAGGTAAAGTTCCCATCAGCCTGGATTTGAACCTGGAATTTAGCCACTCCGAAGTAAGCATCCTGACCACTCTGCCACCAATATTAGATATTATCAGATTGGCAAATATGTTGAGAAACATTTCATGTTAAATTATTGTAATTAATTTGGGTTAAATGAAAAACTTAATGTAAGTTATTCAATAATATATTTTTTAGTCGATTTCAGACATCTGGTCATCAAAACGAGGTTCTGGTTCGGCTACTTCTTCATCTCTGCATTTAGCGCTCTGGAGCTCCCTCCTTATTTCTGGGGTAATCTTAGGATGACTTTTGTATCGTATGAGCCTCAACAATGCTTCACGCTGTTCTGAACTCACATCTCCTTTGTAACGTTGAACAAATGTTAATAATGCCTGATGCCATAGAACAGGAAGCTCCCTTCTATCACGTTCAAACCTAAGATAGAAAGGTACCATGATAATTATTAAATCATGACTTTAACTTTTTACAAAACCCATATACCAAAACATTCTATTTAAATATATAAATCCATCAATTATTTAATATTAAATGCAAACAGAAGAGTTAATTAGTTTGCTAAGGATGAAAACTTAGTTATTTATAAAATTAAATTTCTTACCTCAAAAAATGAAATACAACAGCATCTACCACCCGGTAGGGCAATGCATATTTCTTATCAAAGAAGATTCTGAGGAATATCGAATTAGCTCCATTATAATCCATCTCTGCTATTTTAAGAATTGCAGCAGAAGAATGGAGCATAGGGATTGAGTTTCGGGCAATGACTGCTCCAACTATAATTGCTTCTCTCAATGTACAGTTTCCACTCTGAAAATAATTTTTCGGAACAGGATGTAAATAATAATAGATGTAATATTATTTTCAAATATATAACTTAAATTTTACAATATACAATTTTACTTAGTTATTATATTATTTCTTAAATTCTTGGTATCTAATTCATTATAAGATTATTAAATATTTATTATATACTTTAAAGTAAATAATTCAGAGATAGAGGACTTGTAAATGTTAGCCACATATTCTTTCAAATCAAATTAAAACCAAGGCCAACAGACATGAGTAAATACATGTACATTGGAAAAACAAATATTTTGATGATTGACTACAAAATATACTTGGCAAAGAACTATTTATTAAGTGTCATGGCATTTCAAAAGTTTAACAAGATAAAAAGTAATTAGCAAAATGCAAAATAAATTTCCCATTTCATTAATTTCCAAGAAAAATTTTCTGTGTTAAAATCCTGAAGGATTTTTAAATTTCTATTTCATTCTTAAAACTAAACATTTTGCAAACTTACCTCACAAAGTGGTAAAATGAATCCCTTCATGAATGCACCAGGTTTATAAATAGCTTTTCTCATGGCTTGAAATAAATGGAAATTAATTTTTTTATATTCTGCAATGTCATCCCTTATCCTAGGTAGAAGTACTAAGTTATAAAATCTCTGTGCCATTTTTTCCTTGAGGTTAGATGCAAATATTCGTGTTGCCATGTACATAGCAGCAGCACTCCACGAAGGGGGATCTATTAAATTAAGAATAAATATTCAATAAGGGTAAAGGTAGATAAAGGGATTAGATATTTATGGTCAATGAAAATATAGAGTGATCATGTCAGGAAATGTTTTCAAAGGTTTGATATCCTATGTCAAGAGATAAAAGAGAAATTAAAAATATATAAGGTAAACAATGGATAAAATTCTAATTTGGAGCAAACTGAACAATAATGTATTTTAGAGATTAACAAAATTTATTGGAGACGAATAGAACTTAATCCATGCTTAGTTCAATATTTCCTCCTCAAGTATAGAATAATATGAAATGAATATGTATATTCCTCATTCAGTGGAAGGAATCAGAATTTGATTTATTGACATCTTTACCTTAAGATGAACACAAAACACTCATATTGAACTCTTTCATATCAGGATTTTCTTTGTTAAAGACCATTGTAATTGGCCTTCTTTGCCTTTTTATGAATTTTTAAAAAACATAAATAGCACAGGTAATTCTATTTATGATCCTAGGGATCATCAAGTAAAACATTGGACAAAGGGAACTATCATCATCTATTGCATAAAATACTTTTCCCTTGTCATAAAATATTATTAGGATAAAAATAGTATCAACCAATTCCTTTTTTCTTTGGACAATACTGTTTACATTAGGTACACTATTTCAAAAAATTCTTCCCAAGATGTATTCTCAGAACAGTAGGAATTCTCATCTCAACTCTGAGAAACTTTTTTGGAAAAAAAAGAAATTTTCAGTTGAATCTCAATGATTATAGAAGTTTCATTATCTTCTAGAACATTTATGATATTTTGAAAGCACTATTACGAATTATGCATTATTATTTAGAGAACGTAAAAGATGTGCTTTAAAAGAAAGTTCATAAATAATTAGTTTCTAATTGAAGCTGCAGCTAGAGAAATACCGATACGGTAATAAAAAATAATACAACAGCAATGCACAACAAACTGAATGATAAATTTACATTAATAGAGATTAACGATTTCTTACCTGTAATATATAATATCTGCTCCCAATTCTTAAGACGAGGAATTATTTTAAAAGCCTTGGGAACTTTCCCACTACGATATTTTGATAATACATCTCGGACTCCTTCATACATTTCTTTAACTCGGGGATCTATCTCCTCCATCTGCAACTCTGGTAGATGAAAAAGATAAACAATATTAGATGATTCCAATTAGTCTTCAAATAAATTACGAGGATGAGTGAGTTTACCTCCAGCATCCGAAAGCTGTGTAGCTAATTCTGTTTTTTTCTCTGTTATCTTCTCTGCAATAATATCGGCTAAAGTTCTCCGTGTTTCAGGATTTTTACTCATAAACCTTTCAATCGCCTTTTCGTCCTCTGGATTAATTTGCTGAAGCTGACAGACATAAATTTAAGTGTTACCATCGTTATTTCATAAATTACTAAATCCAGAATTCCATCACTGGCATACCGAAGACTCATATCCAATTGTGTCGAATTCTTCATCCTCCTCTTCATCGTCATCAGACCCTGCAGCTTTATCACTAAGACAGGAAGAAGGCTTAGACAATGAAGTAGGTTTGGATATTCCAATATCATCTTCAAGCTCACGTTGTTGACGTCTTGCTTGCTGAAGGATCTTCTTGGATAACTGAGCATCTACGAACTGGATAGTAAGTAATAAAATCATCATTATCTTCCTTTTTTCAAAAAATATATAAGCATTATATAAATTATAATATTCAATTACCTCTTCCTCTTCGTCCTTCCGTAATCTAATTTTGGATCTACCAGAAGGTTTGGCGAACTGGTCACTTTCTAATTGCACGTCTAATGGTATTTTCGTTTTCGGGACTCCCCCTTTTAATTTTTTTGCCTTACCCATGGTGATCAAAAACTTTAAACTTTTAAAAAGAACGAATAGTACGACTTATAGAAAGCTATCAAAACAACACGTGCATTGCAAGCGAACTCTGATCCTCATCTGTTTTCTTCTACAGAGACATGAAAATGAAGGGTTGAATCGCTTTGTGAAACCTAGCAAAGCAGTTTATTAGCTCGTAGAAAAAAAGGTGGTTCAAGGTACCCATATGTAACAAATTCAAAAATCAAAATTATTACCTATATTTTCTTGTAGACGAGGATATTAATTATAGTTTAAAGATATGCACAAATTTATCATCCGGCCTGTTGGTCTAGGGGTATGATTCTCGCTTTGGGTGCGAGAGGTCCCGGGTTCAAATCCCGGACAGGCCCAATTTTTTTAATGCTGTTGGAGTTTTTTTACGATTTGATGTTTTCTCAAGGGATTGTCTTCAAATATTCACCCTTACAAACGTCAGAGTAATATTTACGTTGATCTCTTGTTGAAATATAAAGGGATTATGAACTATTTATTTGGCTGTAATGGCATAAGAACCACTTGATGTAGGGACGGATGAAATATTAGGTTTAATGGAAGATGGGACTTTTTAGTCCCAAGTTCGCCTAATAAAGACCCATGTATGTATGTAAATATTGTTGTAAGACAAAAAGTGTTTCATAAATAAGAATAATTAATATTTTCTCGTGAAAGTTTTCTCTTTATTTAGAGCTGTCATTTATTAGTTCAGGAAAGGAGAAAAATATCAATTACTATCGACAGCTTAGCTATCTTCACCATTTTATTAATTACTATTTCTAATCCCCTTGGAGGAAATGAAATCTTCAAAATCATATTTAATTTTTAAAACGTAATAGATAATAAGTCAATAATATTGATTCATCACGATAATATTTTTAAGATAAAAGTGATCTTACGTAAATCTGATTAGCAAAATAAAACAAAAATTACCTGAAATGTTACTCTTATTCCTACCTTAGCGGCCTATTTTATAGGATACCCATCTCAGATTTTTTAAGACTATAAAATTATGAATGAATACAGTTAGAAATCCGTAACCTTGTTGGAAATGTCATCTTATTTTACTATGCGCGCAAAGAAAGAATAAAAAATTTGTTCAAATGGATGTAATATAAAAATATGTCAAGAGAATGTCGTGCGCGGTCGATTTCATTGTGCGTGTGAATGTATATGTGAATGTATATATAAGAAAAATTAATTTATTCATTTAGCTCCATGATTTGAGTATTTCAATAAACTACAGAAAATAATGAGTACATGACCATGATTGCTCAGCCTTGCTGCAGATTAAGTTCAGTACATGCCTCAAATAATCGAGCTCATTTTCATTAATGAATATCACATAGTAACTATTTATTCTATATGGTTTATAACGTTTATATCATTCAATGTATTAAAATTGAATTGTAAAAGAGTTCAAAAATTTTGAAATCTACATCATTCGTAATGATAAAAGAATATTGTAAGATTATGGTAAAATTTAAGCGATATTGTTTATCAAACGTTCCTGTTGAGATATAATTGGAACCGTTGGAAAATCAGAAATAAAATTGATTTTTCCCGCCATATTCTAAAATTTTACAATGCTGTCAACATGAAGAGTTTCGACTTAATGAAAAGTTGAAGCAATAATTGAGGCTTAACTTCCTAAAGAAAGTTTATTTTTTGTGACGAATCAGCTTTCTATTATATTTTCTTGCTGCGTTAAATTAAACCAGTGAAGATTTGGAAACATGAAAATGCTTCGCAATGCTTAGTTATCATTAGCTAACTTCAGATGTCGATTTAAGATCTGTTGCATTACTGCGTCTGTAACACTATTCATGTGAGTTGTGTGTTTATGTTCTTTTGCGTCAGCTAACCGTTTGTTATTCATCTTAAACACTTAAATAGTCTGTATGTCTAACTCAAAATTGATATAGTAATATGAAAACAATGTGTATTATGAATGATACAATGTATGTTTGTTATGTAGGATGATTATGAAAGAATAAGCTACTGTGAGAAGTATCGATATTAAATTGAAGTATCATCATTAAAGGAATATTAAATATAATTAAAAATGGCAGCGTTGCTTAAAAAGCGTGCTCTAGCAGAATACAGCCAAGTGATACAGGTACTGTGATGATTTAACTGGAATGTACTGAACGTTAATGATTGGACTGATGTTTTGACGTACCGTTTCAGGAGCAGCCGAAGCCGCCGAAAAAATTGAGGTTGGTAAAGAAGCAATGGAGTGGTGGATCTGCTGCTCCATTTATGGGACTACTCGAGAAAGCTAAGACAAGTAATGAAGCGTTAGATGTTCTACTTCGCATATCAGATACCCTGCAGTTTCAGGTGAGTTAGCTATTTAAAATGTGGTTTATTCCAAAAAGGGGAGCTTAGTTAAGTGTTTGTAAATTTCAGGAAGAAGACTTACCCGAAGCTATAAAAAAGCTAGCTGAACATTTTCAAAAGGAACCAGAGCCTGCTGTCAGGGCAAAGATATTATCTCTTTTTGGTACTATTGGAAATGAACCTGGAGCAGATGTTCAGGTAAACCCTTTAATCTGAGTTCTCTTAAAAAATAAAAGTAATATCATATATCTAGTGTAAATTGATAAATTAAATAATTGATAAATTTCTATCCCAGAACATCATTGAGGAAATTATTCAACTCATGAGAAAAGAAGAATCGCACAAAGTAATATCTCAAGGAATAACTGCTTTGACAAAGCTTGGAAAATTGATGGCGGACAACTTTCCTGCTCACCAAAAACTTATTGTGATTGCCAAGCAGGTAATCTAACTTTAAATATAATATTTAATATTCAATAATTCAGAGGTTATTTTTGTATCATTCCAAATCTTATGAATGTTATTTTAAGTTCAAAATTTCACTTTTTGTTTTGAATTAAGTCTTCACATTTTTATAATGATAGAACAGTTTTATATAATAATCTCAAAACTATTTATGATGTATCCCAAAAATTCTGTTCAAGGTTTCTTTCAATTCATGTTGTACTGTGTGTCTGACATCGTGCATGTATATAATGGAATATCAATTACATTGTAAACTGATTTTTTTGTTGATTTATATTTTTCAATATTTTTTTTCAGTATTTGACAGATACAAGTCATTCAGTTAAGTGTAAATGCCTTGAATTGATTGGTTCCCTTCTTCCTGTCAGCGGCTCAGCAGATGCTACCCAATCTATTATACGCCTTGTTGGAGATTATACCAATAGTCAGGAGCCTAGGGTTCGAAGTGCTGCCTTTAGGGCAATGGTTTGTATAATGTTAATTTTTAAGGCACGGATGCTGTAGGCTTTTTTCTTCCACTCTCTGATGTGTCTTACAATAAATTTTTATACAAATCTGTTAATTGATATGATTTATATTATTCAGAATCATTTATTTCATTTAATCCTTTTTCATTTAAATCATTTTTATCTTTTAGATTACAAAATCTATTTTTAATGCACTCTTGATTTTATTTAGAAACAAGAGAAAGATATATATGTAAAGTAATGAAAATAATTTTCTATATTGTTAGTATGAAAGTGTCAGGTTAATATTTTAATTTTGTTCTTTAATTAATTATTTTTAGCTGACACTCCATGAACGAGGCTTAAAATTAGACGCAGCAGTTTACTCAGATGTTTGTAAAGCATTAAAAGATGACTATGAGATAGTGAGGCAAGCTGCTCTGAAGTTGATTTGGGTTCTTGCTCAGACATACCCTGAAAAGTAAGTGGCTGGTGATGAATTAAAATATATTTCTGTTATAGCGTAAATAAAATTTGATGATTTTCAGTCAAAATTTCAAAAATTGAATCAAGTCCAAGTAAATAGAAATTATTTAACTAATTTATGGTATTAATCTTGATACCATTGAGTTTGTAAATTATCTCTGTTTAAAGTTTCTGAAATAATTCAAAGTCAAGATCTAGAAGGTTTTTAGTTAAGGAACCATGATTCCATTTTTATTTATTTATTTAATGAAGCTTGTCACAATTAGGTTGCTGGCCAAGTGGCAACAGTTGAGGGGATGGATATTATACACAGTGCGGCATTTGCCTTAAGTTGGGAGTCTAGTCAAAACCTCCCGCAGGTAGAACACAAAGTTTAAATACAGACATTTTGCTCTAAAACATTACACATACATAAATACATAATAGTTATATATAGTCAAATTTAAGGATACTCATTAAATTTACAATAAGATAATGAACAAACTTTGTAAAAATTAATTATAATTTTAATGGAGCATAGGGGTGATTGATATTATCAAGAAGGTTAAACGGTAAAGGCATTTTTATCTTTGATGGTCACATTTACTATAATTTAACATTAACTTATAAAATATTCACTTACCCACTTTTGAAAGTGTAGAATAAATGTACATTTTTTCAGAAATGATAAAATAGATTTTTTCTAAAAATGCTCTCTCAGGTGGCTAAGAATCTGTTCGTAGAAGGAATATGGTAGCTAATGTACTAATATTATTTATAAATAAGAGGTTTGTTCTCAGTGTACATCAATTCTGTCATAGCTTTTAGGTTTATCTGAATATAAGTTTTACGTAATTGAAAAGTATGCTTACGCAATTAAATATATGGAATCATACTTATAACTTTTAAAATAACATTATTTTTCAGTATAATAGTATTACCAAACAGTGAAGAAGAAATTCGTCTGGTAGATGATGCTTTTGGAAAAATCTGTAATACAATCAATGACCTTTCCATGAAAGTGAGAACACAAGCAGCTAGTCTTCTTGGATCAATGACTCATGTTAGCCCAAAATTCTTACAGCAGACCTTGGACAAAAAATTAATGTCTAACATGAGGGTAAGTAAATTTAAATGTGTGAGTTAATAATTTCATCTGCGTGTGAATAACAAAGTGTTTGTGCTTATTATCTACTTAGTTTTAACTAACTGTGAACATTGAAACTAGACATTAAGCTAGAGGAAAGTGTAAAAACTTAAGCAATAAAAAATTTATAAATCAGAGAATGATAGAAGTTCTGTTGCTAAATAGAATCCTGAAAAATTCAACTGATAAAGAAAGGTGTCTGGCTGATAATTCCTTGGAATATAATCCTTTAGTTTCTGCTTGGAGACTATAAATATCAGTCTTTTTAGATCTGAATTCCTGAATGCTCTTCAATACCTTTATGTTCATATCTATTAATATCTAGTATTTTACTTGTGTGTTGTCCTTGTGAATGGGTATTGGTATTTTGGGAAAACTGGTTTATATAAGATAGTCTTATATTTTGTATGTATGATTGTCTAGAAAAAGCGCAGTGCTCATGAAAGACAGTGGGAGTCAGTGACGTCTGGAGAGTGGTCAACCGGAAAAAGATGGGCAGATGATGTTCCTCGAGAACTGGTTGACGCTGAATCAGTGAACTTACTTGGTAGCAGTGGTGCATGTGGAGCTTTCGTCCATGGATTGGAGGATGAATTTCTTGGTAAGTGGATGGAAATTATTTTCAAAATCTTGTTGAAATATTGGATACTTATACTAATAAGCATTAAATAGAGTGTGAAAGAATTAAAGTAATGATGACATAGACTAGGTTTGACTAAGTTGCCCTTTCTTTCTCGTAATCCGAACATCAGATGTTCATTGTAAAATATGTATTCCTAAGTATATATTTACAAAATGTATGTTTTGAACTTCATAATTTGTTTTATTATAATTAATGTTTATATTATTACACAGTTCTTATTATTACTTTCTTTTATAAATTATGTAAATATTTAAATTCCAGGTATATTTAAAGTTATTTTTCTTACGGTCCTAAAATTAACTTGCCACTGTTGATTAGTTTTTATTTTACAATATTTTTCATTTAATTAAATAATATTGCTCTTGGACTTCTAGTTTTTAAAAATTTTACTGTAGGTTTTAAAGAAAGAATTAATAATTTCTTATGTGCATTAAATTTTTTCTTATAAATCATATGTTTTTCGTTTTATTTAGAGGTACGAAGTGCTTCAGTAGATTCCATTTGTTGGCTGTCTCTCAATAATCCTCAATTTGCCACTCTCTCACTGGACTTCCTCGTTGATATGTTTAATGATGAAATTGAGGATGTTAGACTTAAAGCAATTGATAGCCTCACACGCATAAGCCATCATATTGTTCTTCGAGAAGATCAATTGGAAACTATTCTTGGTGCTTTGGAGGTAAGGGAATTAAAAACAATAATGTGAATGAAACTTATTTTTACAGTTGTTATAACTAACCCATTAGTTATTTTTTGTAGCATTTTAGAATTAGAATCTTTTTGGTGTTTTTCTTCTTCTTACAATATCAGCATCTACATTTAGCAAGATATCTTTATTATTTTGATATGCAGAATAAGTTGCATAAAGGAACTTGCATTCTACATTTATATAAATACCCTGCAAGCCACCTTTCAGTGTGTCGCAGGGGATAAATGTCAAAAGGTGCATTGTCAAAACTTTGGTGATTTCTTTCTTAGGGTAGCTTATATGGGAAAATCAGGATTTCTGTGTGATTTATTTTTCTTCAATAAATCGTTTATATATAGAAAAAACTTCCCATTGTTTTGGAACTGAGTGAAAATTATTCAAATAGATGTGTAACTTAAGATGGATGTGTGCACTAATGGGTTAATCATGATTATTTTCATCATAAGAATTAGGATAATTGAATGGGTTACTTAATGCTAACATGGGAAACCGTCCACATTATCCCTGTGTTTGGAAATATTTTTTGAACAATTCTTCATGGCACTCGGGATTGCAAATACAAGAAATATTTTAGTAGTTAAGATTCATTATATGTATTTTAATTATTTAGCTAGACATCTTGTGGAATATCAAATGATATTATTTGTTTCTACTGATTAATTCTGTTACACTTTTAATGAACCTATTTTAAAAAGTTATTGTAGAAATATATTTATTATGAAAGATAAACATAAAATTCTTGAAAATTAAAATATTTATATTTCTCTAGGATTTTTCTCTTGATGTAAGGGAAGGGCTTCATAGGATGTTGGCTGCATGTCACCTTTCTACCAAAGGCTGTTTGCAAATGTGTGTTGAAAGTCTCTTGGATAACCTCAAGAAATATCCACAGGTGATTAAATATTTAGAAATTAATTTGATCTCTTTCATTACATAGCTTGTTTCTTTTCAGCTTTTTACAGGTATTATTCATATCCTCGAATTTTCTTAAATTCAATTGTATTGCCCATTTTTATGAATTTTAAGTCCATGACTTTTAAGAGGAAACCTTATTTTTATTTCAATGGTTTTAGTATCCTTTTGATAAACTTCATGTGGGATTATCATTGGATTGGTGGATGGTTTCCTTGATTATGCCCTAAGTCTATCAGATACTTTTGAAAGGTACTTTTCTCTCTTGGTGAATTGTTATTGGCACAATGTAGAGAATACTATGTTGTATAAAATTTGATCAAAGACCAAGTCTTGGCTTTTTTTCTGGATATCATGTTGATGATTGATCCTGATCATTTTGCTTTTTTAAATATCATTGCTTGATTGACCATCAATGCTAAAGATCCATTAGAAGAAGCCACGTGGTCAATCGTATTTTTGATGTCCGTGACATTTATGTCATTTTTAGTGCCATATTGCTTCTACATTCATCTTTTTTCCATTTCATAAATTTTTATCATTATCTTTGCATTTATGATTTTTTACATCACAACTTCAAATATAGGCCATTCTGAGCTGTGAAGTGCCATTTAGAACTGTTGTGTAGGGGTCTGGATTAAATTGGCAAGGTTATATTCAGTGTATATTACTGAAACAAACTGAAATTTTTGATAAAAGTAAAGAAGAAAATGATAAAAGATACATAACAGTTATGAAACACAAAATGAAATTAAAAACTTTGTATTTTCCACACTGAGGTTTATTCTGCGACCGGTTTCGTAAAATAATTTTACATCTTCTGGCAGAAGATGTAAAATTATTTTACGAAACCGGTCGCAGAATAAACCTCAGTGTGGAAAATACAAAGTTTTTAATTTCATTTTATTATGGCTTTCCACGAAGTCACGCCTAAAAATATCGATTTTATGAAACACAAATTTTAATTCTATCAATCCAATATGCTGCTACTCTGCTATTCTTTGTTTGTTATTAGTGATGGGAAGGAATTTATGTACAGATGACAGAATATTCAATCTTTAAAGATTAATTTCCATTAAACTTAGTAGTGCTGGCCTCTATAATTTTCTGTTTGTTTTTAGTAATATCCAATGAACATACCCTTACTAATTATATCAAGAAACCTTGCTTAAATCCTTGAGGTCCCCTGCTATGACCTCTTATATGCTTAGTATTATTGGGTCACTTAAATACATTCTATATAGCTTTAGTTAAAGCAATATTTGGAGAATACTTTAAAACAACCAACATGATAAAAGCTGGGGCTTTAGCCATGATAGTACAAATTCTCTCTTCATTCATCCGGTTTGATTAACTCTTCCAGAGTTTATTATTATTTATATTTAAGATAAGATGTTTTAGAATATATTACTTGTTGTTTCTATTGTGCACTGTTAGTCTTTCTTCTTGTTTTATATAATGCAAAAAGTAAATATTATTAACTTTGCATCATGCATATATAATAATTTATTTGCAGCCCTCTTGAAAATCTTTGTTTCTCATGCAAATTCTTACGTTAATTATTGAACATTCCTCAAAAGTGACATGTATTATTTCCAATGTAGTTAAGCAGTCTATTAATTTTCTTGTGTAGAATTTAATGCACTTTATCTTTCAATTTTAGTGCAAGCCAAAGATTGTCAATCTCAGCTAAAAATATAACCTACATAGAGACATGATAGGGTTTACCTTTACTTACCTGCCTGACCTTTTTCATTTTAATCAATCTTATTTTTTTACCTTTTATGATAAATGATGGTAATGAGGTGGTATAATTTCTTTGGCTACTGAACAAACGTTGAAAAAATAAGTGTCTCAATTTCTGATAAACTTCATTGGTCTCATACCAGAAGTAATAGTAAGCATAATTTTATCGGTATGCCTTAATTTTAAATTAAATATTCTCATATAAATATTTTCATACTAAAGTGATAGGTATTTGATTTTAAATGGAAATAATGAAGAACTATTTTCTTTGTAGGATCGAAGATCAACTTGGCATTGTTTAAAATGCATTGGTGAACGGCACCCTGAACTCACTCTCCCTCTTGTTCCTGAATTGTTAGCAATCCATCCATTTTTTGATATGCCAGAACCAGATGTGGAAGATCCAGCCTGTATCCTTTATCACAATTTGATAGAATCATCATTTAATATTTGAGTATTCACATAGTTGAAACTGCAACCTAAAGGATATATTTTAGAATTTAAGTAAAAATGAATTTTTTTATCTTTGATTTTTCTCATTTCCCTTCTCAGTACTACAGAAAAACTGAGAGAAGTAGAAATTTGTATAAGGTGGAAAATTGTCAAAGCTGAAAAGTTTGGAATTGCTTTGTATGGTGATCATATTATCTCATTTAAGTCCCTCAGTGAGGCAAAACCTATGATGACCATTCGTGTACCAATTCTGTTCTGAAGAAGCTTTCTTTTATATAACATTCTTTTCAAGAGGGTTAAGTAGTAATTGTTTAAAAAATATTATGTATTTTAGATCATGCTCATCTAATTTATTACAAAGGCTCTGGATTCATAAAGGAAAATAATTGAATCACAATTAAATTTTTCTTCCTAAGCATTATTTTTTGCATAAGCACTAAATGCTGAGTTTATTGATTGGACATTGTGGGAAAATGCTTGGAACAAAAGTCTTCATTTGGAAAATTCTAATAGATAGCCAGGTGTTTTTTGAAGGTTTTATTAGATTTTAAGGATTGTGTTGTCCTAGTATTTGATGGTAAGAACAGAAGTTATTTTTTGTAGGTCTAATGTGATAGGGATCCAGAGCAAGAAATGATAAGTGGGATTTTCATCAATTTTGTTTGTTTTTTTCTCTTTTTGTCCAATGAATTGATTTTGAAATAGTTGTAAGTTATATTCATGTTTTGAGGTTATTTTCCTTTGTAGATTTTAAAAGTTGTATTGAACCTTAACTTGAATCAAAGATATCAGTGTTCTGATCTTGGTTTTTAACTCAGCTCGTCATTGTCCTACTATGCTACAACTCTTTGAAGAACATACATTGAAGCACTACTCGTATTTGAGAGACACTATGCCATCTCTAGTTCCACCATTGAGGGTAAAGAATGGAATTGACTATTATTTTAGGTTTAATTATTACATGGATAATTCAGGAAATTTTTAAAATTTGAACATGATTTTTATTTGCAATTGATAACTACTTCATTATGCACAATTTTTAGTGAAAAATATTCTGTGCTTAGCATTAATTAGATGATTTTTAACTCACCTCATGTATAATTTACTATCATATAGGTATACTGGAGGTTACAATTGTTATTGAATAGGTGAATGAAGTGTTCCTCCTGAATGTATCCACTAACTAAAGTACAAACTATATATATATATATATATTTTTTTTTGCCATAAATGAAGTCAAATTAGTGTAATAAAGACAGGCTTTAAAAAATAGGAAATGGAGTAGAAATTGGTTTTTAAGATTGCATCAAATTATGTATTTTAGATAATAAAATAATTGTGCAAAAATGTATTATTAAAGGAAAAGTTTAATGTTATATACTCATTGAAATATATAACAGCTTTTGGTGACCTATAAGTTATAGTACCTAAAATGTTCTCTTGGTAAATTATATGCTTCAGCTGCCAGGGATGTCAAGCACAAGGGAGTTGGTTCCAGTAGCTACAAGCTCTATCCACTTTATGAATGAAGTGCTTGGACGATTGGCACGTTGCATGTCAGCTCCTTCTTCAAGCCCATCAACATCTGCGGCTCCATCACCTTTACCATCTGGCTCTTCTCAAGCTCCTTCCAGCATAGCAGGGATCAGAATACAGAGAGAACTTCAAGAAGCAGCACAAAGAGACCTTTCAAGGCTAGCAGAGATTGACTCTAATGTAGCTGGTGCTGCCAGTTTTGCTTCCCTTTATATAAGCAGTCAAATTCTACTAGAAAAGGTAAGTTTCCTTGATTTTAAATTTCAAGTGCACACTGTTGCTTCAGAATTTTATTTTCTATTTATAGAGTAATTAATGAACAGTTTTTAGATATTTATATCAATGAATGATTATTTATATATTTTTGAGTGTAGTATAAATATTCACATAGTATTATCTTATTGATTTTGAAGGGTGATGATAATATATTATCTGGCTTAATGGAAAGTTCTGTTGTTTTTTAAGTAAAGAATGAATATTTATGTCTGTAAACTTAATGAATGAATACATTTGCCATTATTTTTTGCCATTTCTTGCCGGAGTGAAGACAATTTTTATATCCCTTTTTTATTTTTTTAAATCTTTTGATGTGAGAAATTAGGCTAATGCTTGTTTGATATCTTATTCATATTTGAATTTTTTCCCCTTCAAAAACTTATGCAAGGATGAAAACAAATTATAGTCAGAGGGTTAGGGATGCAACAGAATTTCCTAGCCTAGTTCTCCAATTTTTTTTTTTGACAATTACCCATGGCAGCATGTAACCTGCATTATAATAATTATTGTTCTTTCTACTAAACATCACCAGCCATCGCCATTTCTTGGATTGCTTTCTTAAAATCATCCAGTTGCTTCCAGACATTACTCGAGCTGACCAAATTGATCTTTTTGGCTTTATTCGGCTATAAGAGCCATGTATTGGTTCACAAATGTCCCACCATATACTCAACATTCTCTTATTCAGTGTCAAGTTTGGTTTAGAGGTGAAAGGGTTTGGTTTTTGAGCTCACAGAGTGCCCTTTTTCTCACTGTTGTTTTTTAGGTAGTTAAATTTTCATCCTTAGTTATCATCCCCTTCAAAAAGGGCTTGATTTTGTTCTGAGCAAGCAAAGATCTGCATCAAAATTTTTTGTTAATGTGGTATTCATCTGGAATATTTCTATATGTATCCTATCTTTCTATTGTTTACTGAGCTGAAATAAGGCTTTCTGTGATCTTTCATGTGATCAGATAAAGATCTTGCTCCAGCATGGATTATCGGAAAGGTTGAAAATATTGGTTTCAAATTTTTTGATTAATTTTCTGCTTGTTTTATCAGAAACTGTACCTTCACCAAACACTTTCAATGAATTTGTAGGTGCTTCTGCAGCATTTTTTCCTTGTTTAAATTTTTTCAAAATACAGTGGCATAAATTAACTGAATGGATACACTAATGCTTTACACATTAGAAAAATGTGAATCTTCTTTACTTGAGTTGTTTGCATGAGCCAAATAAACATGTTCTTACCTGATAAAACTTTTTGTAACAAAAACGTACTGAACTCCCACTTAACAGAAAGAAAAAGATTTAATTCATCCTGATTTGTGGAATAAATAAAGATTTTCATATTCAATATCTCTAAAAGTCAATCTTGATTTGATGAATTTTGTTTCTTTAGTATTGTTTGCATTGTGTTATAAGAAATGTATTATAACCAAAGTATTCATTGAGGAGTAATTATTTAAAAATTTTTAGTTTTAATGAATTTGTTATGTTAAATGTTAAATTAAATATTATTTAAATTCAGTCATATAAGGCATGTATTCATTATTTTTTTCAGGTTGTATCTAATAAGATGTGGGCTAGCCCTGCTGCAGCCGCTTCACACCAAGGGAATATTGTTAGAAATTCCATAAACCAATTACTGCAACAGTGTCTTAAGTATGTTATAAGTTTTTTTTTAATTTGCCTTATTATTATGGGAAGAATGTGCAATATTTTTAAATATACTCTATAACATCGTATTCCTTATTAGTTGTTATGTATGATAGGCTTTTTGAAAAAGGTGTGCTGCATTTTACGAAATTACATCCTCTTTTTAAAATGAAGAACCAACTATAAGCTGATAATTAAATAATGAGCTTCTTTATAACATAGTAGTTTCTCATATATTTAAAGATTTTATTAATTCATAATGGTATAAACATGAGGGAAAAATTTGTTTGTTATTCACAATTCACTGTTGTCTTTAGTCTAATATTTCCTATGTTCTAATTCTACAAGATTATACCAGAATACTGTGAAAAAAGTGCTTTTCTGTTATCTTAATTTCACATGTTGGATAAACACTGCAACTCATCTGATCTTATGAAATTCTTGATGTTTCCTAGTTTCCTATTACTTTATAGTATGTAAAGAATTTTAGACCTTTTAATTAATTTTCTTACAAAAGTGATGTTTTATCATCTTGTGAACCTTAGCAGAAAGTAGCTTTTAGTGGAATTTATGTATGAAATATATTAAATGTTTAGTCCCTTGTTTGGAGCTGTAACACGTCAATAATTTTGCTTTTATGAATGCTTGAATAATGACCAAAAGATGTGTTACAACTTATGTGACTTTATTTGACAGGTTACAGCATCTTTTTGTTGGTCTTGGTGAAGCTGAATCAGGAGCAGTTAGACAACTGAAAGTAAGAGCTCTAGCTTTACACTTGATTCATGTTGTCCTAGGAAGTAATGCTTCAGCTCTTGCTTTATGCGATCATTTCCTTGAACAAGTAGATTCCCTACAAAGGTAAATTTGCATGATTATATTCTATGAGATTCATACTTTTTTCATGTTTTCTAATTTATTGCATTTATTATTTTAAAATAATTGTACTCCTCTTATGCACAGACAGTTGAAATATATTACAAGATCGTTTCTCTTTGAATGCTTACATAACACAATTTATTCAAGCATTTTTTTATTGAATGATAAAAAATTGCTTTAAGATTGATGGTAATAAGACTTTATAATTATTGTGTGAGCTACTTTTTAAAATGCTTTTATGCACTTTTGATCAACCTTCCTCATCTCTAAGTAAGATATAGAAAGATATATCAATTGGTCAATTTTCGTATCTCTTTCACTTTCTCAAATTTTCTTGTCATAACATATTTTTCTAGCTTTTAAAAGTTTATGTTTATGAAATTGAAAAAAAAAATATCTCTAGAAATACTTTTATATTCTTTTTCCTTTGTTATTGTTCAATTGTCTCTTGTCCTTTAAGTCTTCTTACCTATGAAATATATATGAAAATATTCCAGGTACTTAAGTGAGTGGTCTCTCGTACCTGATTCTTTCACCTCATCTTTATTGAAAGAATTATCCCAGTTGGAGGATACCAAACCAGGACCTGTGGCAAGAAGTCTTCTTCCCGTCTTCTTGCAAGCATCTGCAGCTCCTCCTCCACGCCCTAACACAATGGTAATCTCAGAAGTTTGAAAACTTTTTCGTGTATTTGTGAAGTTCTTGTAATCACTAAATTTTGTTTGTTTAAATTAATAAATCCGTGATTTATAGATACGTATGTCAAAAGCTGTAATCACTGAGCCTACCGGTGAGGGAGATAGCGTTCTCAAGTTCACTGCTGGTCTGGTTCTAGCAGTTCCTTTTGATGCAGAAATCAGCAACTTATGTGCACCTTCTACTCTACGTATTAAAGTGAAGTACCCTGACCAGCAAACAAGACTTATTGTTCCACCAAAAAAAGATCTACGCCCATCACCTGGATCATCTTCACAACAGATGAGCCAGGTAAATCTAAAGGTACATTAAGCTCAAGAAATCTTATTTAGGAGAGGATCTTAAAAGTCAGTAAAGAGAGTGAAATCTTCTTGAATTAAAAAAAAATATTTAAATGTTTCATTAAAATTTTTAATTGTAGTATTGTTATCTATCCTTAAAGAAAAGGGTGTTTAAAATTCATTTTTTGCATTAAATCATATAATGTCTTGCATTACACAAGTAGGAAACAATGGCATTGTCTTTAACCATCTATGTTTTGAAGTTGATTATAACGAAGCTTTTTGTTAGCCTAATATAAATTTGTGTGAAATTATTTTAGAAGTTTAATTATATATTCCTCTAATTTTAGGTCTCTCAGGGGCAAATGCATTCTCAGTCAATTTCAGGAGAAAATACAGATTTTCGTCTCTTGACTACAGTTTTAGTATCCCATGGAGTGTGGACAGAAGCATGTCATGTTGAAGTAAGCCTAGCTGTAGATGTAACAGAGGTTGAAGGTGGCTTGGGATTGCCAGTAAGGAAAGGAGCTTCTGCCATTGGTCCATCATTAAACCCTAGTGGTGTTCCAAGAGCTGAGGACTTGTGTGTGATAGATTTGTGCAAACCTGTAAAAGTTTGTGTTTCCCCAAAGCAGGTAAAACGGGGTGTATAAAATAATATATGCAATGATTTAATGTATTCATGCATTTAAATTTATATTCTCTAATCTTTTATAAAATTTTGAAAAGATAAAGACATGAATGAAAAAAATTGTTTCCTTTCTTTATTTAAACATCTTTTTGGCGTATATCAAACTACATTCCCATTCTTTTTTTCTAATTATGTTTTATTTTATAGAATTTCTCAACATATCTTAATATTGAATTTTACCTGAATATGGTAATTCCTTATTTATACACTTTTAACCTAAGTAGATGAAATGTTTGCAGAATGATTTGATTTATTTAAAATTTATGTTCTAAGTTCACGTAGACCACCAAGTGTGTTTAAATACCAGTGTTAGTTAAAGCCAAACTAGATTATAAATATGTATACATATTATAAGAAAATATATGAACGATTATTCCTGTTATTTATTTTTATTAAAGAATGGACAATACAAAGTTGCAAAGGTTTCATATCATGGTAATGTTGATTCTATTTCTTATGTGCATCTAATAAATCATAATAAAAATCATGGCTATCAAATTTCTTTCCTTCTGTACTTAATTACATTTCGAGTTGAGGGATAATTGGTAAGCTTTATCTAGAAATTTTATGCAGCTTGGTATACTTCCAGGAGTTAAAATGTCTTACAGTACCAATAATCTAACCCAAATCTTTAGATTGCTGGTCTGTAAGTTTGAGCCATCTTGCAAAAAGTTGCAATTGATCAAGTTTGACTTATGGTCCTGTTAACTTTTCTCCCCTCTATTCTAGAAAATTGCTTGTCATTATGGTGATTGCTATTTTCACTCTATTATTATAAAAACATTTGACAAACTTTTAAGGGGTTAAAGTTTCAAAGATTTCAAGTTCAAAAAAGGGATTCATACTATCAAGAAATGAGTATAAGGAAACTAAAAATGAAACAGAAAATAATAAATATGGATCTGTGGTTTATGAATGAAACTTCTTACGAATTCCTTAATTTAGATAAATGTCTCCCAAATAGACTTCAGGCTTTAATTTGGAGTTTGAGAATTGTCTAGCTTTGATCTATGAGTGTGATTTTTCTTGTCTTTTACTATACGTAAAAAAACGATTTCAAATGTTCAAAAATTTTGTAGTTTATTTAATAGCCCTTATTCTTTCTAGTTTTCATACAATTTTTAAGAGAGTTAGATTTGAAAATTATTCCTTCTTAAAGACTTAAGACTACAGTTATGCATCATCAAAATAGAAATAAGCATTATGGATTTAATTTGTCCACTCAGTATCACATATTCATTAAGATGTATGAATATACAGTCAAATAGGCTGATTTCTCTATTTTTCTGTTTGTATTTTTCCATGATTTCATTAAACTAGATACAAAATTTATGTTTCTTGATACCTCAATCAGTGATTTAGGACCTTATTATGCCTTATCTTCCACAACATATGATTGCAAATATATATGTATTTGGAATTACTCTTTCACTGAGACACTTTGTGAATGTTTCCTTGAACACCATCCATCTTAATTTTTTGACGGTATTGATGAGAGTGATCAGGAGTGATTTCATATGATGAATGCCAATATAGTGATTTGAAAGATGGGTTAGGTTGAAAATAATCAAACAATGTCTTCTTTCGCTGCCAAAATACATTAAACTTTATTTCAGTCAAGGGGTAATTTTTAATACTATGTTGAACAGACAGTTAACAACCTTTTTGAACTATTCTACAAAGTTAGAAATGCTCATAAATATAAATAATGATAATTATAATAAAACTCTTATTTTACATGTATAAAAAAATTATAAAAATCTCAAAACTCTGGCAACAAAAATATAAGTATTGGTAATATCCTTCCATGCACATATGAAGGTTGGCCACCTGGTTGTCCTTCTCTATCCTTCTTGAACTTGACCTTTGTTTTCATAACTAACCACACATTTGGCAAGATCCTGATAGAACAGCCATCACATCAGCCTTTTTTTGTATCTATTGCTATTCACACTATTAACTTCCTACATGTATCTTCCATCTGCCAACTTTTCCTGGAGAAGGTTTTTTGAAGCCTGCTCCAAAAAAACTACTATGTTTCATCACAGAGCCTGCTCAAGTGACTTTTTACTGATTAAAAGTCCCTTTTTGAAAATTTTTTCGTGTTATCCAAACCCCACTCTGTTTAATTGATAGGTAATAACATCTGTTCATTCAGTAGCTTTCGCTCAGAAACTCATCTTTTCCTTAAACTTATATGCTTTATATCGCCTCCTTTCTTAACTGCTTTATTTGAAATTCTGGCCCTTCAAGTGCATAAGTTTGAGGTGTTTATTTATTCTCTTTATTGAAGTGTGAAAACAAAAATTTGTCTGCAAAATTAAATTATAGTTATGTGAGTATACAAGTTCAGAATCTTGGTTTCTCTTTCGGAAGGCATCTTTATTCCTTGTACCTGGTTTTATTTGAAGAAATATTTCCAAAAAACGTTTAACATTCAACAAAGAAACTATGTATTCATCATTTTTAACTGCAACAAGAACTGCATTTTTAGGGTAGGCTGCTTTGTGTTTAGCAGAAACAACTTTGTACACCTTAGTATTTTCAATGTGCAATTTATGTAAAATTACGTAACGGTTAGATGGTTTTAATAATCACCTGAAATGATTATATTTGTATCCTGAAGATGAGTAGTCAGTACATAAATGATAGTGACCCTACCTAGATTAATGCATATTCGGAACGGGAAACTCCTTACATGCAATACTCCCTATTTATATAAGGGAGTTAGGGGTAACATGAGATGGAAAATATTTGTGCATATTTTTGGGATATGCCACCAAATTAAATGTGACCTTTTTGTCTGTATGCAAGGAGTGAGAAGGAGATGGGCAATTTATATAATATTTAGTCTTTCATGAAACAACAAACTATTTTGTACAAGATGCTTTGAAAATCAGGTAAACATCAACAGCTGTATGACAGGATCCTGAAATAGTATTTTTTGCTTTAGTAGATTCTTTGGTTCTCTTAAAAAAGAGATCAGGTAATAAGCTCCCTCCTGAGATTTGATTGATACTATGGAACAGTTATGATATTCTATAAAATAGTTCAATTTCTTATTTTGTCGTAAAATATCCATTTCACAGAAACTTAATATTTAACAAGAAAGGGAAGAACAGTTTGGAGTTTGTATGTGGGAAATCTTATGTTTTACTACTTAATCAGAGAGAGAAAGCATTTAATTAATTAGCAGGATAAACATGAACAATAGATTTGTTGCAGGTTTGAATTCATAGACAGGCAATAATATTAGTATGCAAATGTCCTTTTCTTAGATTTAGAAGACCATTGCCATGATTGCAATAACATTTCTAATATTTACCTCAAAAGTTATCCATCAAAACATTTCTTAAAAGTAATGATAGGATTATCAGGTGTACTGTAAAAACAGTTAAGGTTTAACGAGATAGATTATAGTAGGAATTAATGCTTTTTCTAGCCAAGTCCCTGTGGTTGAGTAACTCCACCTGGCTTGTGATGCCAGAAACTGCTAATGCCATGTATTTTGTGTAAAAAATGTTTTCCATCTATTTTTCTAAGATTAAAAAGGTAAAGAGCTATAATTAACTGTAGAAGTTGACAGTAATTGATTAGGTAGTAGGCCCTAAAATTATGAAAGCCATACGTCATTCCTTTTGGCCTTTGTTTCAGTAAATTGTATCTGAGAGACCTGTTAGCCATTCCATAAAAAAGAGCATCTATGTTGATGTATATTATAGCTAGGGTGCTTGTTAACTTGGCAGGTTGTTTGCAACCTGTGTTTAATGTGAGCTTAGAAAGACCTGTGTTTGTTTTAAATTATAGCTTCCATCGCTTCATGTACATTAATTCTCCTGTGATTTCCAGCTTGTAGCTAAAAATTCATGAGATCTGACATATTGATAAGTCTCATTTTCTAGTACTGAACACCTACTACTGTGAACAGCCTATCAGACCAGGCAATATCATTAGGTTTGGAGGAAAGAAGGTTTTTTGCCGATAATTAATCCTTTCATAGCACTGACACACAAAACATGCCAAGTATATTTTGTGTGTTTCTGGTCATGCAAAACAAAAATTTTGCTTATACACAACCACCCCATGGTTTCCCTACCGTAAATTGAATTTTCATTAAACAATTTACAACAGAGATGTAAACTATATTACAATCTGACTCCTTCCTTGAGTTGGTAACTAAAAGTGTAATGTAAATACCCAAGCTGCCCTGCACCTAGCTCTCCGCCATCTCATTTATATTCTCTTCAGCTTATCTACGGAAAATATATAGAATATTACATTTACATTACATATCACACACAAGTATAAAATAGTATATTTTTTACATCTGCTCTCCTTGGCACACATATACATTTAAATTCCAAATGCATTGGCAATGTTTATATTTTTACATGAAAAATGAAAAAGCCTTGGTTTAACTGAAAATTTTCTAACCCTCATTCCCGCATTTTATTTTCCTTGAAATTTATTTTTAGTCCTTATTTACTAGCAAAAATTTTTTGCTGAAAATTTTTCAAAACAATTGAGCAAAGTAACATCACATTTTAGATTCTGTAAAGAACTTCTTTATCCTACCTTTTAAAAATTTTCACCTAAGGTAGGCATTTTAATGGAAAGAACTTTTGTCAAGAATAGTAAGCAGAAGACATATTTCTTGATTCACCAATTGTAGTTGAATTTTTGGCATGGTTTAATGTTTTAGAAATTATCCAGTTAACTTAAGGCTTTATGAAAACATTGAATAAATATATTTTAGAGTAGGAAAACAGTGAAAACTGGGTTAAGCAATTCACATTAAACAGTGGAAATGCAAAACTGAAAACTTATTCAAAATAAAAATACTCACTAAATTCAAGTTCTGGAAATAAAAAAAACAATTTGTACTCATGTGTTAAACAAGAGCATAGGATCAACCATAAAATATTTGCACAAATTCATATGTATACAATATACAGTTTATTGCACACGGTAGAAATCTGTCACTAAACAGTCATCTACAGCCCAACAGCTTATATATTCAAAGCCTAAAGCAGGGGAGCAGATGCGTTTAAATGACTTTTTTTCAACAAAGATGTAACATGACCAGCCTTAATATTTATTTCACAATTTAACCCCTGTTTCAGTTCTATCATAATTAAACACATTCCTAACCAAAAATGCACCATTAAGAATCACTTTTGCTTCACTTGCAAATTCTTTCGAGAAAGGAAGAAGCATATACATGAAGCTCTTTTTTTAACTTCTATCTTCCTGAAAAATCACTCTCACATATGACACAATTCATTCACTAATTCATCACAGCTCCTTGCCATTTATTTCAATCTGGGGCTATTGAGTCATTTAAAATACTTTCGTGCCGCTTCTTATAACAATTGCATATTGAAGATTCATCTGCAAAACACACAGATAAATTCAACAAAGAACCTCAGTGTTAAAAATTGGCTTGGATTTTGACTGGGTTTCCTTTAGATATTATTCTAAATTCATGAGCAGTTTGATAATGGCCTGTGCTACTGATAAAGTTCAACTGAACTTCCTCTGAGCATAGTTGTACTAAGATTCCACTAAAATCAACAAGGGCCTCTAATAATGTGAATAATCTCAAAAATTTTTTAACCCTGTCAAAAGTTTAGTCAATATTATTGATTTCAAAAGACCATCTTTTTCACTTGGACCCCAGTAAGAGAAATGAAATCTGGCCTCCTTGTAATTGACCATCTCCATCATTTAAAAACAACAAACATAGTTTTCACTTGTAACAAACATTCTTAAGGAAATGCAACCATCCTATGAAACTGTCTCTTTTACCTTATCCCTTCTTCACAGCGAGTATCAAATTCTCATAAAATGGTATAGGGATCGAGATTGATCAAATCAGCATTTTGTGTGCATTTCCTCTTTTTGAGGTTAAAAGAGATTTTACTTTTCCCATACCCTATTCTGCACTCATCATTGTCATTTATGCTCGTACAAAACCTGATGAAACCTCTCTCAATCTCGCCTAACTATCGTTTTATACTCATGGCTGCGACTATGTAACATCCTGAAAGCAAGCTTCACATACGCAGTTTCTAATACCAACAGGGCGATACTGGTTGGGGTGCAAGTCACCGAAGGACCTGTGTGTGTAATGCGTCCATTGAACATTGTTCCTATCGTCGGTTTGCAGTGAGCCGTGCAACCAACTGGAACCGAACTCGCGATCTCTGGTCAAAATACTGGTCAGCGGAGGGAGATACTCCACAAAGTGTTTTACTTTAGGAGTTCCGCTCTTCCCTCTATGCGTTGTGGGTTACCTTTTTGAAGCCTTGGTCGGTTGTGTCGTCAGGGGTGTCGCGTCAGGAACATCACCGGACGCCGCCGCCGCAGCCGCTGCTGCCGCCGCTGCTGCAGCTGCTGCAGTCTTCTGCGCATGGGTCTGGTAGTGCTTCGCTAGATGTGCCTTCTGGCGGAAGCTCTTGCCGCAAAGAGAGCAAGTAAACGGTTTTTCTCCGGTATGCGTACGGATGTGTACGTTAACCGAGTACTTGTCCTTAAATCCCTTGCTACAGATGCTGCAGTAGTGGAGGGACCGCTCCTTCCTCACCCCTCCTACCCTTTCACCTCCTGCTCCGGCTCCTCCACCATTCGCTCCATTAGAACCTCGCCTTCCGGCTCCAGCTCTCCTGTTGTATTTTTTTGGAGGTTTAACCGGAGGCGGTGGCGCTGATGGATCTTGGGGAGGATGAGGCGGAGCCTTTTGAGCGTATAGCGGTGCTCCCGTTGGTGCCATGGCTCCACCTCCAACATCGTAATACTGCCGTACTGACTCCGCCACCTCGTTCTCGATGCGGCGCAGCTTTTCGTAGTCTTCGGGGAAGGCGTCCAACAGCAAGTCGTCCATGCTTTGATGCCCACCTCCCTCCAGACCGCGGTGGTTGTGGAATATGGCTTCGTGATGATGTGAGAGAGGATGACCGTCGTAAGTGTGAAGGGTCAAAGGGGGAGCGACGTCAGGTGATACTGGGGTTGAGATGACCCTTGCCATGTCTGCTTCGCCCTCGCCCCTCTCCTCGTCTTCTCCTTTCCTCCCAGAGTATCGCGCCAAGAACGAAGTTTTGCCCTGAAGAGCGCTCCTCAGTAAGGAATCGGGAGTGTGATGATGGATTGGCTGTTTCCAATCATACTCTCCCGATGGCATCACAGAGTGGCACTCCCTGGCATGTATGGCCTCTTCCGGGAGCGAAGCGAGGGTCAGCGCCGGTGAGGGCGCAGACCCTGAAGAATCGCTGGCTGCCCCTCCCATCACGGAATCGTAGTGGTGAGGATGGTGGTGACCAGCTGGTATACAACCGTTGGGGATACTGGAAACTATATTGTGGGTGTCCACCACCATGTCGGACGGGTGCCGGTCCATCTGCATGTCTGCCGAGCCTTGGTGGTGATGTTGGTGAGGGCCGAGAACCGGAGACGCAGGATGGATGCGGTTCTCCTCTCGACCCGCGTCGTAGCCGTGATGATGATGGTAACCTCCGTTGACCACCACGGCGTCTGTCGACGGTGTCGAGGTGGTGGTGGTTATGATGTTGAGGAACGAGTCGAGATCCATGGGCTGCGCTGACGTGGGAACTGGAGGAACGGAGGAAGAGGATGAAGCAGAGGAAAGCGAAGATGCAGTTGAGGAAAGGGATGAAGTCGAGGAGGATGAAGAAGTGGAGTTTGTGGTAGGGGTGGTGTGGACGGGAACTTCTGCGTTGGGAAGGGATGTGGATCGAATTAGGGAATGACCGTTGGCGGCCGGAGGTGGTGGAGGCCCTGTGGAAGAGCGGATGTCCCTAACGATTCCTTGGTCTTCTTCGTCCTCTTCCCCTCTGAACCACGTCGAAGTCTCTCCGTTGAGGACGGTGAGGGTGTAAATGGCTCCATCTGTATTATTCCCACTGGCGTCGCTGCTCCCTACAGTAAATCAATTACTCTGAATGATGATGGAAAAGCTACGAGTCTCTCTTATTACAGTAAGAGAGGCGAAAAATTTAAATTACTATAATTTGGGGAGGATTCTTAAATGCAAGCAAACACTGCATGATTCTAAGAATTAAAAAAAAATCATGGATTGTATACATGTAGATCCTCAAGCAAACATAAAATAAGCTGCAATTAATTCAGATATTCTATTTTTTGTTCTTTCGATATTATATTATTGGAGAATTAATAAATGACAGAAAAGGGATTGGAATAATTTAATAAAGGAATATAGATAAAATGCCTCTATAGAATTGTCAGCTCACTGGAGTGGAGTTATCTTCGCTCATTCATTAATATTCGACATAAAAATGTTTATACTCTCATATATTATAGTTAAAAGAAATGTGCATATTATGAAAATCATATAGTATCAATCTACAAACCAAAGGATATCCTGTTCGAAAACAATTCAGTGTAAATCGCTATCCAAGGATATCCTGTTTGAATTAATGGACACACATTCAGTAACTCTAAACTTTTATAACGTGATCACTTGGCTTTTTAATCCAAAAGTACTTCAGAAAACTTAAAAGAGTACGAAAAACAGCAAAGAGTAATGAAAAGAATTATTCGGACATTTTTAACTCGACATTCTCTCGATATCATTCAATCAGACCGTATATCATCATCCTCTTTCTATTCATTATAATATAAACTAATTTTCTTTCTGTTCATCTTTTCCTTCCGCACATTATATTTCTTATTATTATTTCTTATTATAGCTGATATAAAAGTTATCTATTTGAAGTACACTCTCATAGACCGATTTCAAATCTTGTATAAGTTCTCAGAATTGCAACACCGAAAGTGATCGTGGTGATTATTTATTTTAAAACTCAAATAAAACGATCTATTAAAAGTCACGCAGTCTGTATATTTAAGATTTCCAAATAATTATACGCGGGATTGAGGAAAAAGCGTATTTTGCGATGAGAGGTATGGTATCGGAAGAAATTTCGCATCTCCTCCTTCATTGCAAGTAAGATAGGGTCGATGGAATAAAAAAGAAATCCTTTCATTGGCGGGATTTTGTTTGGGCTTCCAGCCCAATTAATCCTCTTAAGGCGCTTTAGAATTTACATATTCGAAAAGAGAAGTGTTAAGGTTTTAAATTAAAACCATTATCTTAAAATTTGAAAGTTAATGAATAACAATTACGCGGAAACATGATGAATGAGGAAAAATCCTGGTTTACGTGATAAACGTCTCACTAGTTTTCGACATCTAATTGTAAAATTTCACAATCGTAATAGATCTGAATGTAACGTGCATTTTCTAGAATAAATGTAAATTTGACTTACATATGAAACTTCGTCAGTGTTCCATTTAACTTTAATCTCTGCCTAATCAGTCCTCAAATCCATGTTTGGAAGAATATTACATGGTGTATCAGATCTAAATTTCATTATTCTTTTAAGATATAATTTTTGAAAATTTAATGGCTTGAACAAAGTTTCTAATAAGCAATGAATAACGTACAGAATTGGTGAACACTTATACAGTAGGTTTCGATATTAAAATCATATCTCGTAATCGAGTAAATGTCTAATAAAATTTATCACAAAATATTAAATTTCGAAGATCGAGCACACTTTTTCAATAATGGGAACCTAACACAATGCTCGGTAACTCGATCGAAGGACTTGATATTCTAAATACTTAATTAACTTGATCGACTTACCAATGCTTGTTTGATGGTAATGATTCCTCGCCCTCTGGCGGGGAGGTGGCAGTACTGTTGACGTCGTCGTGGTGTCGCCCACTACGGTGCTATGTTGCTGGTGTATTTGTTGGGGCAATCCCCAAAAACGGTTGAGATCATCGAATATGGCAGCTGCTGCTTCCTTATTGCCCTCTCCACTTGACCAGAACTGAGTATCAAAGACTCCAGCGAGGCCTTCCTGATTTTGCGCTGGAAGTTCTTGCGGTCTGTGGTGTGGCCCTAGAGATGGAAAATACTATGTAAAACCATTGTATACACTGAATAGAATGAGATATTGCCGTCAATTAAGTTTCGGTATTAATTTTGTATTTCATTTAATGTAAAACGTCGGAATTTATCATCAATTCGAGAAATATCATCACATCCGGTTCACCGTTAAGGTTATTGCGCATGAAGTTAAACTTCGTTGTCGGAATAGATGGACAAAATGGAGGTAAGAGTATTCTCCTTCAGTGTTCATTTGAATTGTGGTGCATTTAAGATATGAATTACAATCGTGAAAATAATTTTATTGCATTTAGGGAATTTTAGAAATTTTTCGTTTATTACGTAATGTTCTTGTTCCACTGACCTAAAAACTTTTTATTTTTAACTTACGCTCTTCACAATGGATTGAATGAAAGGAAATTAGAAATTAATATATGCAAAATTGAAAGCAAGAAATGCCTATTATTTTCGAGGTTTAGAGGAATATTCTGATGTGAAACTATGAAAATTAACTTACGTACATATTTTATCCAAGTTTTGAGTTTAAAATATATGCTTTCACAATGTCGCTAATTAATTTTAAGATCTCAGTTACTGGGATCTGTAGTTTTTAGAATTAGCAATTGTTTTATTTATTTGGAAGAAATATTATGGTTCATTTTCATAAAAAGGGATTCATTTATATTCCACAAAAATATATCATTCAACTATGGCCGTAAGGTATAGCCATGAATGTATAAGTAAAACCAAAACAAATTACTTTTTACTACCACAACTAGAGGCAATCATTCTGAACTGAAATGGATGTTTATTTTAAGATAATTATGGATATTTTGCTTTGGGATGCAAATTCCAATAGTCTCGATTTTATAAAATAATTATATATATAATATTACCCGCACGAATGAAATTGATTCCAAATAAAGGAAAGAATCTCTCAATATTCTTTCAGCAATACAATAACTTTAATAATAGTCCTCTCTCCCTAAATCAATTTATAATCTGTATCAAATGTTTGGTACTTATGAGTCGTATTTACACGTTATTTATCTGTCGAAGCAGTTCCAGTAAGGAAATTATTTCATCGATCGTTAATCCTTAATGTTTAGCTATGAGTTGCCATAAAATTGAATTAGTTTCTATGACAATTAAAGCAAGTTCATGATTTTATAAATTATACTGTTACCTAATGTAGGTATAATATGTTCGAATCTGATCAAAACTATTAAAGCGTAATTAAATCAGTTAAACTGAATGAAATAAAATTTTCGAAATATCATGAAATTGCGCTTTACGTTTAATTAGATATTGCGTATGACCGACCCGAATCCATCGCTACTATTTCTCGCTTTTCCAAGAAAATCTACCGTGAGTTATGAAGCCTCCACTTAGCCACTATTTTTTATCATTGAAGCAATTAAAAGATCAGGGGACATGGAATCTGATGTTCTTATATATAGGAAAAATATATCGACCGTTCTAGACCGCTAAATATCAAGAAAATATTTGTATAGGCAAATAATATAAGATTGTACTTACTAAATATATTACCTATTACTTCCTATACCTGTTTCTAAATCCTTTTAAATAAATCAAAGCAACGTTTCATGTAGACTATCTATACGAACAAGCTGAGATTTAAAAAAATCTATATATACTTTTGATATAATTAGTTAAAAAAATGTTCACGATTCCTAAACAAAGAACGAACTATTTTAATTCATTATTTAACGAAATATTTTCTCAACTTTCCTAAAAACAACCTTATCATCAAAAATATATAATTTTATCTTTCCTAACTTTTGAGTAAAATTCGTTTAGTTTGGATGTATCAACAAATGCAAGACTATATTGTAAAATGAATTTAATTAATAGTATAGAGATAAAATCTTCAAATCGTTATTTACATTCTAACTTAAGAATCGTTTTATCATTTTATCATTATTTTTCACTATTTAATTCAGCGAATTAGAAAAGTATGTATGTATGTTCTATACGATAAAAAAGCATATACAAATAGATCTAAATTGAATCAATTTCCATTACTCCAAGTACTATTGTCTCTACTCTGCATGTTCAGAAATATTTTTGAAGGAATGAATTTTAATTACGATAAAGAAATTCACATACTTATTTTAACCGATAATTTCGCGAACGCACTTTCCCGCAATCAGTAAAAGTGAGTACATTTTACGAGCAAGTAGGCGCACCTTTGTCCTTCGGTCTATGACTTAGTAATGGGTGGGGCCACACGAGATACACCTCGCTCTCTTCGAATCATCTTCAAAGTGCTTCCAAAAAGAGTCGATAAAATAAACGAAAGTTTAAGGGAATAGATTTGAATTAAGTAACGGTAATTCTAAAAAGTAATCACTGGATTATCTGCTGATGCACTGATGTGCTCATCGACCTAAGATCACACGGCACCATGCACGATTTTTGCACGATCAATATCAAACCAAAGGTGCTATTTATCAACAAAATAAAGAGAATACTTTGATTTCGTCTCAATATGATAAATTTGAGTCATTGCTTCGATTCACTTGTGATGGATAATAGTGAATTAAACAAAATTAATTGATTTATTTCATAAAAAATAATTCATAGACATAGTTACAAAAAACAAAAGTTTAAAAGAATTTGATTTCATTCAGATAGTACGAATACTCGTCGTGTAATACTATTCTCGCAAAATCGTTAAAAAAATAATATGAAGTATTTTTCGTAAAAGTTAAAACAACCGTATTTTAAAGTAATCAACGTATTCTTATCTTATTCTGTATTGAAATGCAAAACTAAAGACTCGATTTGCTATTTTAATATAATTCAATACGAATCTAATCACTTACTTTGGATGCGTATATTGGAATCAGGAGTGGGAGACGATATTCGCGAAATCTTGATGCGTTGCAAAAATTGTAGACGATCCGCAAAATTCTTTCGATTTATTCAAACACACGATCGACGAAAAAAAACGTAAATTAATTAACATTCACTGGAGAGAGAGGCAAAAAAATCACGGCGAGACACTACCCTCTCGCAAATTTGGGCGATCACTCTTTTTGCACCACAGCAGTTCATTCTCACTGGGTGGAACATGGAGGACGGTGCAAGAGAACTCTTGAACGATTTCCGATAGCGAGGAAAATCTTGCGTATCCGAATAATTGAAGCCGTTTGCACAATCGATCCACCCCATCGCTATTAGTGCACGAGAGTATGACCGATCGAAACTTTTTCACTTTACGGCCCAAACTCGCGAAATCCGATTCCGCGAAAAAATTTGCGAAAACTGTCGAGAAATGCGTTCGCGAAGAGGATTTTACGCAACGATCGACTTTGCGAAACGCCTTTTAAAGGCGTGCGATTTGGGCACATTCCCTTGAATCGCGCTAGCCAGAGAGGAAAAGCCTCTCGCGTCTCCCAGGCGGACCTACAAATTTCACTTTCGTTCCGTCTCCATGACAACGCCGGGTCGACGCCTCCCCCCCTTTCCCCGCTCCCCCGCTCACCCGTCTGGTTCGGTGATGAGGTTCCAGAGTGGGTTCCACTCCCCGCCACGCCCCCCTGCGAGTTGACCACGTGGTTGTTGTTGGCTTCCTTGACGTATTGGAAACCTCCGGCCGCTCCGATGCCACCCCCACCGTCTCCTTCCCCCATGATGGTAGTAGAACCCGGCGACTGGAGGCAGTGGTTACCTCCTTCGCCCCTCCGTCCCTCCACACCGCCACTCGACGCCGCCGAAGACTCCCGGTTGCTTACGGAATCTGGACAAGAGACGAAATCGAAGAAATCCGTCTTGGAGATGTCCTCCCCACGGAGAGCCTCAACCAAGTCCATGTCTGTCTAATTTTTTTTTTTCTCTGGAGGTTTCCCCCTCTTTTTGCAAGGAAGGGTAGCCTCGGTTGTTTCTCTTGGGTGTCGAATGCCCCGCTCGATAGGCGAAAAGCACGAAAATTTTTCGCTAAAGTGACACTGTGAGAGGAAACTGGCTAACCCAGCATTTTTCCACGATTCTCGGTTCTTATCGATGCCAACCACTTTCTGTTAGAACTACATCGGGTTCACACCGGTAAGAACCAATTAACTTTACTATTTTGAAACGCGTGGGAGTGTGACAAGTCGTGTTCACATGTAAACTCTCGATTTCTGCAGAATAACCAACACTGACAACTAAGTTGAGCACTTTCGAGGTTGCAATGTCTTCTTGAAGCATGTCCAATTCCTTGGCCACAAGAGGGAATTCGGAAAAAAAATCTTTTTAAGCCCGATTTTAAGGTACTTACTGCCCCCTCGGTTGCTCTTGCAAGAGAGCGAGAGCAATGCGATGGCACTCTCACTTTTTAAGCAAATCCGATTTTCAAAGGAAGACACAAAAAAGAACTGGAGGTAACACGTACAAAAATCCTACTCAGGGTTTCCGAAAAACAAAAAAAAATATAATTCCCCCTTCGTGTGTTTCGGAAGTGAATCTCCCTCTTTGTTTATGATTTTCTCCGTCTATGCAAATATCCCTCTCCCTTACTTTCCTCTACCCTTATTTTATGTTTTCACTTGCTGGTAACGTAGCGGTGCAAACAGCTGACCTGGAGGTGGCAAAGGTGGAGGCGGGCGATTCCGCATCTTAGTTGTTGTAGTTCGCCACTCTGCTCAACAGGTGTCGCTCGTGCAGACTTTCACTCAGCTCCATCTGTCTGTCCCCAGCGTCACGCGAAGCTCCTGCAATGGATAAAAAAAAGATGCAGTCAACGACACCCCAATGCAGGACTGTCTATGTTTTGCGAAATTATTTACATGGCCCCACTGCACCCGACCCCACTGCTATTTTCACTTTCGTCGGAAAGAGGTTAGGGGAGGTGAAATTTTTCGGCCACGTTCCATCGATGGAAGTCGTGTGTGTACGGTTATTGATTATGTCACGACCCTCGCTCCCCATTGCAATGTTTGCGGGGAGAGGGGTTTTTTTGTTTCGGAGATGCACGGCGAAGGTCGCTGGCGGGAGTATTTTTTCACTACATAGACCACTTTCGCTTTCTTCTGCGCTATACGGGATTCCAGAGGGCGTCGCTGTTCGCGGAAGACTCTCAGCAATATCGCGAAAAGAGGATGTGTGTTTGTTCCGAGAACTCAATTTGACCCTGTTATCGTCGGATTCGATTTACTTTTAAAAATCGAACGGCGAGAATCGAAATAAATCCAATTTGACGGAGAGCAAAAACAGCTGAGATTCGATTATAATAAATTCAGAACTGAATAAAGTAAACAAATAAAATCTAAATAATTCTGCGATATTCTAAAAAAAATCACGAAAAAGACAAAAACAGTTCAAAAACCAGACTTCGCTATTTTCACCAGAACAAAAATCTCGGTATAAATCCTTAAATAATACAAATTCAAAGCAAAATCACGCAAATATTACGTAAAAATCAAAAAAACTCACTTTTCGCACTCGATCCAAAAATTGCAACTGAGACACGAGGAGGCAGACGAAAATAAAGAAAAAAAATTCTCTACTCGTCAACGATAAAAAATAATCACTGGAAACCTTTTAAAAGGGTGGAGATGTTCCGAATAAAATTGGCACTGCAGTTGTCGATGCGTGTGCACTTCGAATCACCTTGGAAACAGCACGAGTTTACACAGCGTCGAAAATGGTCGTCAGAGTGCGTGAAACCAACTAACGATCCGCACTATATCATTAGAACGTCGAATGTCTCCAAAAACGAAGCGAGAAACAGCCGAAGGTGAATTTTGCTCGATTAGAATGATCGGCGATAATTTTCCGATCGTGCGAATATATTGCCAAAAATCGGGTCACAATGTCACCTTTTACCGAAAATCACCACAACAAAGGCTCTCGGGTGTGTTCACGATAAATTAGTACTCCGAGTGCATAAAGTACTCCGTATCGATTACTCAGGGTACGCCACTAATAGCTTCCCGTAGTGGAGAGTGCACGGACGAAAGTGAAAGCAGTCGACAATTGGTTCAAGTGCATCGCTTCCGCCTCGCGGAGGTCATGGACTTTTGACAGGGAAAGTCACACTCATTCACGAATCTATAGTGCACGCCGCATCCACTCACTACCAACACTTACACTTGAGTCGCACAAAACGCAGGGCTGGGGCAGACAGATAATTCCGTAGGAAAGCAGACGACGTCGGTTCCCTTATTCCAGTTTCAATAGAAAGCAAGAGGGGCTGCCGCACGAAATATTAGTTGGCCCGGCGGCCGTTAGGTGGCGGGCTCGCTCGTTGCAGTTTCGGTCGAGTCCGGTTTGAATTTGCTACACCTATGTTATCAACTCGAGGAAAGAAACTGGAAGGCTCGCAATATTATGCGGAAGGGTACGAACCGAGCAGGATGGTCGTTTCGGCAATGGACACTCATTTGACGAAACGGGAAAGTAAGTAAAAGCAACGGAGTTTACGGGTTGTCACACAAACTGTTTTTTAAAGCCTCGAACTGTAATATCGATCAGGCCACCCTCCGAGAGCGAGCCTGCTCGTATCTCTTTAATCGGAGCAGACTCGCAATTTTCTCTCGTAATGCATTTATTAACGCAGTGTTCTTCCAAGCTCGTCGTTTTTAATTGCTCGACCTTAATTGTGCTTCATCAGCGGTTTTGCGAATAATTTTTTCTGCACTCCGTTTTTCCGCGACTACATCACTTTCGTTGCTACGAAAGGGAAAGCGTTCTACGAAACTAACCAAAACACGACGATTTCGCGATGTTTCCACTTTAATATATTTGGCGTCGAAGGGCGGTCGATCTGCTCCATTCATCCACGGCTCCGAAAGCCGGAAGTTTTAGCGATGTTTTTCTCCGGAGGAAATGGCGGAAAACTTGGAGAGAGTCCCATCGATTTCGCGCATTCCGTTTTAATGGAGAGGATTTAAGGAATTATCTCCGGGCCCTCCATCTCCGGCCCTTAATTGGTAATTAACATCGGCCATAAGTTTCGAAACGCATGCCGATATCGATCCATCGCAAGATGCAGAGGTCGGACGACCTCTCGGACCACACGCCCCTTAATTAGCAATTAACACGTTCAATCAGTCGCGAATTTTTCCCCCCCGAAATGTCTCCTCATCGATTCCCCAATTAAGGAACCATAACCCTTACGGTTTTACCTATCGAACGCGTAATCCCCACCCCTGCCGTCTAACGAGGGTTTATTTCCGACCCAAATCTACCGTCTGCCAAAAAAAATAATAAAACTCCCGCGCTTTGACAGTAGTCGCAGAAATTTCGCTTTCACTGGTCGGAGGGGAAGGGAGGGATAGGTATCGACCCAGGCTGCCATGGAGACCGTTGCTCCGTTGAGTGGCGAACGTCTGAGCCCGTTGATGAAGACACGGGGATTCCGACGCATAAAAAAAGTAGAAACTCTCTCCAAGGTGGGTTTACTGGGGTAACCTTTTCAGGGTTCCCCTTTCCTCGTAGACGGCCCTCCCTTACGGAAGAGGGTTGGAGTAAAATGGGGGCGGGGAGAGAATGCGCACGCCTATGTTTACCCTCGTATATACGCCCTAGAGAAGGGGGCATTTTGTTTGGCGGGGTGGCAACAGGTTCTGAAAGGGGGCTGGTAGGATCGGGATTAAAAAATGGAGGCATTATTTTTTTCCAGTCGCGATTTGTACCTCCATTTGGACTTTTGTTGGAAGATGCGTGCGGCAGCCGAAAATTCCTCGCTTAAGTTGTTTTGGCTGAGGAGGGCAGCGCGTATCTATCGGAGAGCTGAAACTCTATTCCGTTCCCACTGAGAGTGTAATAGGCTGCTTTAAAATACTTCGCAATTGGGTTCTGAATATTCAACTTCGTTTCGTGAGGACGGGATAAACCTAGCACATTCAGCTCAACTTTTTACGCGAAACATTGAAATCATCACGACTATTGACAGAAATATGATGTAGTTACAAATTACAACAACCCTACCATCTGTATAAACTATAGGATATCCTTTAGGGAGTATAAAAAGCAAAATATAAACCTTTTTGTCATAAACCACGAACGGAACACTTTCCCCGAGCACGTATAAATCTTTTATATTTTCCAAAGCTCGTCGTTTCCATAGAACTGGTCTATTGGACGGTTCACCCAATTTCTTCATGGCCAGAAAACATCGTGCGCTGATCTCATTAGTTGGCAGTGCGTTCGCCAGGATGCGTTTTTTGATCTCCAAAGTGTTTGGGTGTGAGAGTAAGGCTTCCGGTTTCCCATATCGACCCGCCGAGTACAAGGCAAATACTTTTGGGCCTTCCTTATCAAAGATGCCTGTTCTTCATGGAAGGTGTTTTCTAACAGATGAACTCATACTTGATCCTCTAATTGAAAAGTAATATGAACATCGAGTACTCTAGGGAAATGTTGCATAAAAGAATTGAATTAAATCCGATCTATTTATTCGAAGAGAAAGAATGCTGTACATGATTTTTGGATCTTGTGATTAATATCGTTAAATGAAACCGAAGACTCAAAAGTTATAGAAGCTCTTATTCCTGCTCATTAGCTATGGATTTTGTTTAAGAGATATAAATATCGCAGAACATTCCCAAATAAAATGAGGAATGTGAATGAGATGAAAATCGGAATTCTCCCGAAGATTTTTTATTCGAAAATCATCATCAAGCTAATTAATTACCCAAACTCATGAGGTGAATCCTTTCCAAAGTGATCTCATTCCTTCCAGGTAATTAATTAAATTTATAAAAATTTGATGAAATTGAGGATGACGATTGAGGAATATTTACTCACTAAAAAAGTCCTTCCGTTGTTTTACAAAGCAAGGAGTTTTGTGTGACGGAAACATTTCATTGCGCGAATTACTCACGTGAATTGAATTGATTAATTTTTCTGATTATGCACTTTGATTTCAAGTTTGAAAGCGAGAAGTACTTCGTCTTCTTCCATCACAAGCATCATTCATGCTTTGCTGTGTTAATATCCACTGTTATTTATATTTTCATACGTAAGAGACGTTTTTATCATGAATATATATTATATCAAACATTTTAGTCGTATATTTTGCGTAAAATAACTAATAAACCAAAATTGTCAACCATGAACTTCTTATTCTATGTATACCTTATGAATACGGAAGACAAGAATGAAAATTTGCCGATTTATCCGACACACTAGGTGTAACATGAAACTTGCAAGATATAAAAACAAGTCACATGTATAGTATTATAATTATAGAAATTTAAGTATGTGATAATATTATTTGATGTTTGAGAAAATACAACATTTTTGGCACAGACTATATGCCTAATTTCGTGGTACATTATCATTATGGATTTTCCTTGTACGCTTGAATGGACATCGTTGGAAAATTAAAATAATGGACTGTATACGTAGTATTACATCATACGAGTCGCATGGAGTAACTCGTGTCTAGGGCCTTAATATGAAATTCGCAACTTGAGGTCATTGTCCTCTGCCTTCACACACGCTGTCGTCTCTATCACTATTGATTCGGATGATTCCTAAGAGACTTGAGTTCGAGTCTTGTTTCTGCTTAATTAAGGTTGACCATTCAGATGTTCAGTCGATGGAAGTCTTTATGTTGGTTTTAATTAAATGTGTTGTTTAGAATCGTGTAATGCTGTTGAAATCATTAATACACTTTTAGTGTGATCAACCCTCGATGTTTCATTAGGGAAGTCTTTAGTGATGTAAATTAAGCACAGGATAACGTTTACTTTTTATGAAATAAAATTAAAATTTCAACGCTTTCGCATTGCCTAGCACTACACAAGTACATGCAGGTACGATATTTCCACTTCACTTTCACATTCATCTAGGATTCCACTTTTTAAAACTATATTATTAAAATATCATTTTGCTAACCCTGTCAGCATTCGTAAACATTTCGTGTATCTTTGTTTTAATGTTATATTTTTATTTTCAACTTATTCGCATACTGACTATGCTCTAATTGAATTCTAAAAAGTTAAGACGACAAGTTTTATTCTTTTACTGGAATTATATATTTCTATTATATATATTAGAAAATTATTGGAACCCGAACTCTAATTTTACAATGCATTTTCTCATTCATAACGACGATTACCTAAGTTAATAATATTCTACCAATGCTGTACTTCATAGATCTAAAACCAATTGTTAAAATACTTAAGAATTAGAAAAAACCCCTAAAATCGGAATATGTAGATTTCGCTTTCGTCTTTGTCTAACTTTCATCACATACCTCCAAATTATGAATATAACAGCAGTTGAAAACGTTTTATAATATTTATGTAAAGAAAACTTCGGACTGATATTATGGAATATCAATGGAAAACCGAGTGATAAGTTTTTTATAAGAAACTTGGGATTCTTATGTACTTGAAAAGCACTATCCAGTGTCTCGGAAGTGAGAAACCTGCAGCTCAAGTGAAAAGAATCTTTCAAAAGAAACCCGTGGAATTAGAGGGTACATCTTTGTGGGAGTCCAAATGGATCGTGGCCGTTGTTCGTAGTGAACCACCCGAGGAAAAATGGAGCATTTGAGTACCTCTCCCGTTATGAAGGGGTCGTAATTGTCCCGTCGTGTTTCCGGGGAAACGGGCGAGTATTGGTGGTAACCAGAAGGGCCCTCGATTGCGGTTACGAAGGGTCGAATGAGACAAGTAGGAATAGAAAGTACCTCGGGCGAAGAGTGGTCAAATGGGAGAAGCACGTGTTGAGCCACGAGGATGACTCGAGATGTAGGAGATATTGGCGCGAGGCAGATCATTATCTAGCTCCATTCTTCTCTGTCTTGCAGCTGTGCAAGACCTCGTTCATATCCGTTCGACTTCGGAGGTAAAAAAGAGCATCAGTGCGCGCCGCTGGCTTTTCCCGCTTCGATTCTAAATAATTCCATTTCGCAAAAAAGTGGGGAATCCTCTTCATTTTTCAGATTCTTTGTCCGCAATATTTTGTCTCCGAATCCCGAAATTCATTTTTGGCAAATGAAAAATTGGATGAGTAAGAAAATGTGATCAGCGTTGGATTAGAGAGCAGGAGAATAAATCTCGGGCCCATTATTTTTTCCACTTTTTTCTGCCATCCAAAGACCAAACATTTTCCACGTACATTATCGCAATCAGCGATTTATCTCTTGCGTACCACTCCCGCGTGATTTAACGTAATTGAAGATGATGTTTTTTCGTGGAATACCTCGTCATTGATCGAAGCTAACTTGGCAGTAACGGATTCCTCGAGCAAACCTTAGTGACGTTGGAAAATCCCAAAGCAGGAATCCATATAGCGTTTCCAGGAGATGAAGGTCACAAGCGAATAGACATATTTAACGGAAGAAACCGATCCATTGGATTGGCTGCTTATGAAGTGGAAACCAAAATTACAGCGTCATATGTAATGAGCTAAGATTTAACGAGAGATCATGTTCATAAAAAGTGGGAAGAAAGGTTTATTTGCTGTTGTAGGATAAACACAATGAGGATACTTTTTCACAATACGAATCGTTTGATATTTGTTGAAACTATGGTTTGGGTGACTTAGTTGTTGAATGATTGGTATTACTTTTGCACAAAACGACCTTTTTTGGAGTATTAATTGTTTATAATTCATATTTACATTATTATGTCATCAGAATTTATTTAATATTCATTAAAAATTTATTTCTCTGTAGCTGAAACGTATCATTCAAAATGATTACGAGTTTTCGTTTATACATTTTGAATTGAATAATAACTTAGAAAGTAAAGATTAAACTACTCCATCCTATTCCGTTGTTGAGCTCTTTCATTATTTCCATGAAGGATTGTTATTCAAAGAGTTGATTTTCAATTTCCCCTGAAAATCAGTATGCACTTCATTTCTGTTTTTTTTTTGCATTTGAGGAACTGTTGGCGGTTTATTTGCTTCCGTGATTTTTCGATTCATTATTCATGCGAATTTCGATTGAAATCTACGTCCGAAGCAAATGTTATCGTGCGAATCATCGTAGGATTGAGTTAAATCTTCCCTTTTTCCCGAATTCGGGTTTTCAAACATGCCCCAAACGATTTCCCATTTTCCTCATCAAATGACCAAGTCACAATTGTGGTGATTTCGCAGCATTCAGTTCATGCGTATCACAGTTACCAAAAGTGACTATTTAAGTATTGAATGGCCAATATAGGAAAAGTTACCTATGGTATCATTCTCAAATCATGGTGTGTGTATTCTTCTGATTCAGTTTCAAATAATTTACTTGATTCTCGTTGAATTTATTCTCGTTCAAATCGAATCCAACGCGAAACTTTCCCTTGTTTATAGAACGGATGATTATTACGTTATATAATGTATGCTTTCATCAATACATCTTATGACACATCTGACATTCCTTGCTTTATGTTCCTTTCACACACATAAACAGTGAATTATTTATTTTGTGCAAATAAACCTACATTCCACTTACGAGTCTTATTAGTCTTCCGTCTGAAAGTTTATGACATGCAGCTGTCACAATTTTACACGTCATTTAACAGACCCGTCAGCATTTTCCCCGTTTTTTCTCAAATCAGAGGCTATCTGGAAGAGGTGCGCCGTTGTCATCACAAACCTTATTTCCAGGCTACTACCATTTCCTGCAATCCTTTCACCACGGAGGCGCCTTTCTTGCTCTCTTATCTTCTAAGGCTCCACGAGGGAAAGGAACGGATGAGAAAAAGCTGGAGCTTCATTAAACCTTACGTGTCTCTCAAAGAGGCTGGATGCATTGGAAAGCACCTTGCAGATGCACGCCTCCGATAACGCCAATCTAGCGGCGTTGCATCTATTCCTAACTCGAGATCTTCCCTCTTTCTTTAGCAGCGTTAGAAACTGCCTGTCTTCCCACACCGACATCTCGTAGCGGCGTTTTAGCTCCTTTTTTGCACAGGAAACCTCTCCATCTTAACTGCGCCGAGTAAAAATGGACCGGTTCCCGTTATTCTTTTGTCTCGGAGTCTAGGGATGCACAGGAAGATCTTGGCGGAGATGTTGGCGAGGACATCCGGCGAAGGAAGATGCGGAAGTGGTTTATGCATTTGGAGCTGCCTTTATCGAATGATGCGCGTGCATTGAGTTGCCACTGGACAATTGAAAGATTCCTCGAGGCAACGGCCAATCGACAGCGTGTCAGAAACCGCTCGTAATCGCTCTGCAACAAAGTTGCAGTCTACATATATACGCAGTAAGTCGATAGATACGCTCAAGATAAAGGTTCCCCTCTTAGCTCTTTAGAAACATCGCAACAGACTGGATACAACAGCAGGTAGCTTTTGCTTTCATCCCTATCTAGTTTACTTTTTCGTCTCGTTTCTTTGCTATGTGAATCAAGGCCAGTTAGTGCTTTTTTACGCGGTTTCGTCCCGTCATAATTTTTCACTACGCGTAACTGCGCCTTCTCAAAGCTGATTCGTTGCGTTGTTCACTGTCGATATAAGTTACCGAAGTCTACACAGCCCAAGCGTAAGAAGTCGCTTTGATTTAATAGGAGTCGATCTTAAGTCGAAGCGCATGTTTCCGTCTCGACGTGAAAATGTTGAGGCTGAATGTCTTTATGCCAAATTAATTAGAGTAATCAGAGCGATTAAGTTAAGTAGTAGGTCTGTCGCCTCCCGAGTCGGAGGGCAGTTCTGATATTACGTAAGGGGAGTAAACTTTCACCGTCAATTAAAGATAGAAAAGAATTGTTTTCTATCGGGTTCCGTTATTTCAAACAAGCAATTTCTTCACATAAGGCTCACTATGTATTTAATAGATGGACATTTCATGATTTTATTGTTCTTAATTAGGATTTTTATTTGGAATTTAAAATCGTTTGCTATAGAATTTCATCCTGTTATTTGAAAAAGAGAATGTCTAATGAAAGATGTGGTTGCTTACTCCCAAGTATAGCCGTCCTTATTAAATTCCCATTATCGTAAAGGCTTACTTTTATGGGTAAGAAAGTCTTCTTACCCTGAAGAGTAAATGGGATGAATATGTAATGAGGTAATAATTATAAAGAATAAAATGAAGAATGGAATAGTAATTAGTAAAACATTGCCCATTCTTATTCAATATTCACATGTAATAGCTTCAAATGGAGGAATTTTTCAACGAGAATTTATGAAACTTTATTTCGAATATCAAAAACAACATTACTGGCGAAGAATTTGGTACTAAGAATAAATACTTTTATTACCATTCTTTCTCTATTATAGCAACAGTAAACAAAAATAAAAAAAACTTAAAGCTCTGAAAATGATAAAGCTGAGAAGAGCTAAGTTATTCAATGAAGCTAACCTTAAATAGATATGGCCGTTTTAACAAATCAAGAATTTATCATAAAATTTTTACGTGCGCTATGAAAATACCTAAGTGCATTATGAACTTAAACGGATATAAAAGCATGTAGTAGGTGTCTCTTCACTGCGTAAACTCACTTCACTTCTGTAAGGTTAGCTGGAGGTCGCTGGAGGTTTAAAAAAGACATAAACATTTACGCCTTTTTTAAATGAGCGTTCTCCTCATAAAGTCTTTCATCAAATAAAGCGTAGGCATATAAGAGTGAAAGAGACACTGATATCATGGAATTGAGGGAAAATGGAAATATTCGCGATGTAATATTTTCGGAGGGAAGTGCGAAATTTTTGCAGGTATTCACCACCTCAGTTACTGGACATTCTGGAGAGATTTCATGACGTAACAGATTTAATTTTCATTCTCCATATTCTTGATTATTCTGAACTATTTCATTTTAAAATCTATTACTCTATTTTTTCATATTATTACTATATTATTTTTATATAAAAATCTAGCTGTCCAAATGTAGCGAGAAAATTTATGGTAAACGATCTTTTACCAAAAGCCAATGGTATGGCATAAATTAGCAGGAATATATTTTATTTTAAAAGCTAAAAAATTAAACTTTTTTATTAATCAGAGATAACTGCCAGTTGTCTCCAAGTGAAATTTCAATTACAGCTCCTCATCCGGAGTATCAACATCCCTCTTATACAGGACGCTTGATATTATATGTTCAAACGGAGAATTCATTACCAGTTATTATAAAGAGCTTAATGTAAATGTTATTCCAAACGAACGAGAATTTCTCTTTCCTAATTGCTGTGGGAAAGAATTCCAGATCCAAGATACCGCCCCACTTTCTCCGAAATGATCTTAGCGTTCTTTTTCAGCGTCCAAACATCATTTCAAACCATGCTCGTTGAAGATAATTGCCAGGGTCATACTCGGATGATTTGTAAGTTTCTCCAAAGGAATAAGTGGTCGATGAACGAACCGATGGCCTCAAACGATCTTTTACCAACGTGTTGCCGTTGTTTACAATTTCAACCAGCCCTTTGAACTAGTTCCAGCTGATATATTTTTTATCTCGTTACATCGTTATGTAATACCCCTTTGATATCCTTAATTAGACTTTTGATAATTGCTCCAAACAACTTAATTGAAAATTTTATTTAAAATGACAACATAATTTGGGATCATGAAGTAAAGAAAGATGAATGATATTCTTAGTCAACGGAGTTTTTGTATCAAATTAATTTTATCACTTAATTTTAATTATTTTCATTAGCCTATCATGCAAATCTATTTTATTCATTAGATATTTCACCTTGTTTTTTAATATGATATCTTAGAGATGGTTTTTAATTATTACTATATATTATTTATCATTATATATACTTATTGGTTTATACTGACGATTTTCCCAGTTTGGTTGAAGTTACGTATGTGGAATGATTTACAAAATGGCGGAAGAACGATTAATTAAATTCGATATTTATGCTCAAAATTCCACGAAAATGTTAATTAAGCTCTCCATAAATGCCTATAATACTAGACGATCTCTTCACATTTCGATAAATAGCGGAAAAACCCTTCCCATAACAGAGCAGCGTGTTTTCAGGTCAGAATCTCGATGTCATCAAAGGTCTGCAAATGTCCGGGTCACAGACACAGTCTACACGAGACGGAGTCGGCGCTTATGATGTGAATGCAACGGGATTCCAAGTATTAAAATATTTTCTCTAGGGAAAGGAGTGGTGGATGTAGTGCCATGAGGAGAAAATCGCAGATTTGCATCGTTACGATTTGCTAATGCGGGAAATATTAAGCGGCCGAAGGAGGGAAAAGTGATACCTGTGTGTGTGTGCACTTTTCGTGTCGTAGTTGTATCGAGAACTTGACGACCGGTTCCGAATCGGGAAGCGTATTCCGTAGAAGAAGGTTTTCTCGGACGGAACATGAAAAACTAGGGATTAAGTCGTCAGTAAAAGAGGAAAAGGATTACAGCGACATTCTTTAATGAAACGTCGGAGAATTAATTTGTTTCATCGAGATTAGAAATTTCTTACTTGACGTTTCTCAGAAATATACTCTTTTCTTGAGATATAATAATTTGATTGCATAATGATAGGAATGAGAAAGTGTACATGTATAATTTATATCAATTTTATTAAAAAATATATTTTATAAAATAATATGTACGTATTAATTTAATTAAGGAAGCTATGGAATTACTCAGTTTTAGTCATGTAATATTTCTGTTCTCTTTTTTAGCTGATAGCTAAACTGAATTACCTCAAAATAAAACATAATTAATTTTATTTTTCTACTCTCCTTCGTTTATAGTTGTGCATATTTAATGCAATATCTCTAATTTTGTAATACTTATGAACGTCTTTATTGATTGATCTTCGGAAAAAATAACTATAACATTAATTTATATAATGTAAGTAATATTACATTAAATATTAATAATAAAATTGACATTATTCACGAGAATTATATTCATAACCAAGAAGACTATTTTATAATGTGCAAAGGTAGTACAAAATTTCTTGTATTATATTTCCGTTATTCATAGGTTTTGAAATTTCGAATATAAAGTTTTGAGTGATCAAGTATTAGGATTAAATTAAATAATTAACTTTAAAAGCATTTGGTGAAAAATTTTGGATACTCCGCGAAACCAATTTAAGAGCTATATTTTATTTATTTATATATTTTTTCATTTAATTTCATAATGAACGTTTGGAGTTCAGGGGAGGAAAATAGTAGCTCTTTATTAGTTCAGGTCTATAATCAAAACGGAGTTCTGTAGATTCAATGAGAATTTCTTAGGATTCTGTTCACCCATTCTGAGTGAAATAAAATGTAGAAAGTTCGGTCCTTAACAAAATGTATTCACGTCTATACTTGGTAGATAAAAAGGAAGAAGTAACTTCATGGAATTATGTCTACTATTTAGACCAAGAAGCAGTTTCCATAATAAAATGCCGTTGAAGTTTGTAAGAAAATAGCATATTACTCAGCATTTAAAACCAAAAATTAACTCAATGATATACAATCTAACTGTAGCAAGTCAATGCTTTTCTTGCTATACAATGTAACAGTATTGTTAAAGGCTCTGTTCTCTTGAATCTGTTAATAGGATAAAAGTTCGTATAGAGTGCGAGGAATGTAAAGACATCGGAGGGACGCCACAGTTTCCTTTGGGCGAATTTCGTGGGCGTGGGAATTATAATTACAGAAAGACTTATTACGCATTCATATTCACCGAATGCACGTTTTCCAGAGAAAAGGCCGCAAATGAATTCTCTCGAAATATCAAAAATACCTTTTGTGCTTACATATTTAATTCGGCCCGTATTCACCAGAGAGCGTTTATGTCATGATATTCGACCATTTCTGTTTTAATAAGGAGCCAAAGTCTAGCTTCTGCTATTTTTCTCTCCACACAATCTTAAGAAACGTTTTTCAACTTTTTGACGAATTCATAATCAAATTTATAACAGTTGCTATGGTTAAATTATGAATAACTGTGTATCACAACGATTATGCGCGTATTTTAGTCTTATTTCTAAATGGAATTAATTATATTGCATTGGTCTTGAGTTTTGTCTTATAAGGAGTAATAAATATAAAATATTGCAGCCATGAAGTCTTGAATTGCTTTATAAAATCCCATAATAAAGATTTTGAATGAAATAAAATGTTGTTGACTACGAAGACGGAATGTTGAGTATGAAACAGGCACAAGATATCGTAAAGTAAAAAGATAGTTTCTTCAAAGTTATTTTACGATGAGTGCTTCAAAGGGAAAACATAGTACGAAAACGCGATTTGCATTGAGAATCAATAATTTATTTGCAGAAGATCGTCGCGTAAATGCAGTAGAAAATAATTTGCTTCTCTATTAAAATATTTAGAGTGTGAAGCGAATCAAAACGGAACACCTTTCTAAATACTAATGGAGGAGCTATACGCAATAAAAGCAATTATACGTAAGATATTTATCATAAAAATGTTATTTTCTTTGCAGCAGAAGTCTTATTTTTCTCTTTTCTTTCGATATTCGTTCATTATTCAAACCCTTTTTTGAGCTCCTGTTAAGGATGATGCGAATGTTCGAAATCGAAGCGAGAGTTTTTGGACCGAAAATCTACATTTGAATAGTTCTATGGAGAGATTCTGTATTTATAAAGAGTAATATGCATTAGATACATGATATCTCTAAGCTGTGGTTACTAAAGTACATGAAGAAGGAGAAACTTCTATAGATCGTAATTATTGTTTACGTCGAATCGGAGCTAGTGATCCTGGAAACAAAATATAATCGATTATATTCGCCGCATCGTATTGAGTATTACTAGTACGGTATGGGCAATAAAATAAGATTTACGGATCGCTTTCCTATCTTAGCTCGGTAAAAGGAAATGGGAAAATGATGCAAATAAAAACCGTTTAAGTCTATACTTTCCTTATACTCTTGTGCGTCACGTAGTATTCGCACAGCTGTTAAAGGATGCTATGATTGCCGCATTTCAAAACTCATCTCGCTCCTTGTGAACCGTTGACTATATGAAAACCGGTCGACCTCGTTCTTTTGCAAATGCACTGCCAAACAGCCCCCGGGGGCGAAATGGTTAGTGACTTATAGTCTGGGTTACTTCTAGTACGACATCCGGCCTCCGTGGTTTTATACGCCGTTCGTTTGTTTTTATTTCTTCGCGAGAATGCGGGAGGGACGTTATTTATCGATTTCATTTAAAAAGACAATGCCAGGAACGTTTCTCGAACGTCCCTTCCAATCGATCTCTCGATAGTCTATACTTTCTGCTCCATTCTTTATGGCGTGATTGGTAATGCGTCTTCTCAAAGTTGCAGACGTTCACTTGCTCTTATACTGAGTGAGAGCCGTTGCTAGGAAGTTTAAAATATATGTATCAATCGCTCGGATTCCGCAGTAGTGTTTTTAATATTGTATCGATTCGTTAATGCGAGTAATTACATATATAAAATTGATATTTTGTATGACGAGTTATTATTCAATGGTGAAATACTAGGATTAATGAGTTTGTATGAAATACTTCGAAGTTACAATTAAATTAATTGAGGCTTTAATTGGATCGATAAACTATCTTTACTGTGAATTAACTCGTAATTAACTCAATCGAACAGCGCGATAAACTCGGTTGAAAATATTAGCGGGAGATTTTAGTAAAGTAGTCGAAGTTATTTTTATTATAGATCGCTATACTTTCGATTTTAATGATACAAAAGAATTCAGAAATCACGGTGAACTATTAAATGGCTTTTTTTGAAATTATACCGACGAACCAAATAGGCACATGTCTTCGCGTGACGATTCTCAAGTGAAACGGGATGAAATATGTAGGAAATCGCGGGGCATTCGGACGACTCGGGAAATTATTCTTATCACGCAACTATCGTAAATATTACTGGCTAAAGGAAGGCATGTCGGTTGTGTATAAATACTAAATAACGAGTTTTTTTTTTAATTCGAGTTCAATCACTGAATCAAAGCGGAATTTTGCAATATTATTTGTCGAAGAAAGAGGCGCGTTATACTCCCTCTGTCGGATCTCGGTTGAAACTGGAAATTAATACGCATAAAACAATTTTCAGAGAAACACGATCCGGTTTTGGATCGGAGAAAATGATTAATTTGCAGCATAGCTGGGAAAAGACGTTAAAAATCTTTGGACTCCGGATGTATGAGAGGATGAAGAAATGGGACTGACAGCAGGGTTTCGTCGAGTTTGTTTTGTTGCGACATGTTTTATAAAGGGCTTTGATTTCAGTGATTTATCGATTCTTAAGAGATTTCTCAGAGAATGCTAACACAAGACGATGGCCGCTAATGGAGGACAATTAATTGGTGTTCTGCTCAATTATTGCGCAATTCCTCTCCTATTTTTCACATTCATTTCAGTTTCCGGTCATTTAATCGTTTCTCTCGTGGCTGATCGATGAATGTACTGTTTATAAAAAGGCAGTTTGGTGACGTAAGGAGTCGGTGATGAAATGATCATCGTTCTCTGTGGGCGGATTCGATCATTTATCCTTCGAAATCCTTTTAATTACGACTTAAATGAGTGGACTGTGAGTATTTGTTGAAACACGGAACATAAACAGTTTTTCAGCGCAATTATCTCCAATAAAAGTGATTAGCGGAGTTGAGCAAAATAAATCAACCCAAGGAATAACACGAAGACAATGAATGTTTCGCAAGACTTATTACCTTATTTCCTTCGGTCTACGTAAACGACTTTAATGTTATTTTAACGTAGAGTCTATGACTTTCTTAGTCTAATATTTACTACGTGCTGATGCTCAGGTTGTGGCGAAAATAGCGTATTTATTCAAAGTAATAACAAAAAATAAAGTAAACTTCCATATTCCTAATTTTCCATGATCCAGACAGTCACAGTTAAAGATTTAATGCAACTTATGTTTTACATTTAATGATTTAATTTCTTCATTTCATCAGAGTGGATGACTGATTCTGATTATGAAAAACACGTGTTTAAATTCCATCGCGTAACCAAGAGACAATTTTATCTCCATACAATCCAAATTTTCCAGTTTATAAAACTCTATCGTAACTTATTTCTCGCGTCTATTATACGATGCGAGCCAGTATACGCGGAATACGAGATGTCATAACTCAGTCGAGTTTTCACCGTCTTCGACAAAGTAGATCAAGACTCTGGAAACGATTCTATGCCAGGAATAAAAATTATAGAACTTATTTCTCAACATTTCCCGATCCGATTAATTATGTATTGTCGTATTCCGTTTAATTACGACTTCCGTCGTACATACTTCCCCATCTTGCGATTGATCGATGTACCAGTCGTACGGAAAATATCCCCCATCTTGACGGACAGGTGTGGTTGTTCATCCGCGTTCGCAAATCATTGCTTTCCGTACCTTGAGCAAAATATTTTTTTTTGCCTCACGTAAGAGTGTTCTCCTCGGGCTTCGTTGCATAACTTCCCTCTGCGAGGATGAAAAAAGAGAGTTGAAAAACACGCGCCTTTGGCTATCGCACAGTCTCGTTGCGGTTTTATTCGTTACCGGTTTCTCTAGGACGTACGTTGGTGCCGTGAATGATATATCACTCGCTTATGGCCGACGGGGGGTGGATGCGAAGGACGTACACTAGAATCCCAAACGTGCATATAGCGGTAGGAGTACGATTGTGTTTGTTTCTCCGCACTTTATGATCGACGAGCTTTAATTTCGGGATATTAATTTTGCTCGAGTGCGGTAACTCTTTCGATGACAAACACTTCTCATTTTTTGTGACGGTTATGATTTACTGGGATGGTTTCCGGAACGGGTTCTTAACTCCAGATGCGTAATGATAATAATGATGTTTTGATTTCTAATAATTGCGGTGGATACGTAAATGGGGGATATGCAAATGCACTGTAATTCAGCGTAAAAAAATAATCGAATTATTGCATCATAAAGGTATTTTGGGGACCTATAAAACAGAATAAATACGATATTCGGTTCACAAATTGCACCACTTTATTTCTTACTGATTAGGGTGAATATGAATGTTCAAAAAAAAAGGATTTGAAAGTTGTGGGAGCTTCGATATGAAAATTTGTTGAGAATATTAAGTAATTACTCAATCAGATTTAAGCAGTAAATTTTATGACTGCTTAAACCTTCACACGATAACAGCCTCTGAATAAATGGATAAAAGTTGTTTGTACATCCACAGAAAATGTTCGAGAGAAATTATGTCATTAAAAGTTCAAAAAAGAACTGCAAAAATATGAAATTGAAGTTTTAAAATGCCAAACGGAAATTGGTTTTTGAATTTTGTGGGCTGGATAGGTGCCAATTGAGGGAAGGTCAGGCGACATCAATTCTATTATTACGGTATTATATTATTAACATATAAATTGTACAAAATGTATCTAGTTCTCTATACATATTATTCACGCACATTTCGATTACCCAGCCGCGAGCAACACAAAGATCTATTCTCTCTCCAGTTACATAGTTGCAGGCGGCGGTTGCTCTCGCTTTGATTAATTCAGGAAAAGACAATGCTCATCAACCGGATTGAATGACATAAATTTAAAGCGATAGGTGGCTTTAGTGCGGGTTTTACGCATTCCACTTTGGTTTGCATTTGAATCAAGGCAATCCAGTCTAGGATTTCTTATCCAGGCGTGAGTTGACGCTCTATGGCTCTGATTTTTCTCTTAATCTGGAATTATATTGCTGTTCGCAGCCTTGCGGTTGTCGGGGAATATTTATAAAATAAAAACGCGAGTGTTGCTCAGCGATGCGTTAAATATTCGTATTAGATGAAGTTGTGCCAAGAATGCCGTGTAAATTAACCTTTGGTTTCTGCAGTGCAGAATTCGGTAGAAGTATTAAGTACATAATCAAAGTTTTTATCTTATTGATATAGAGTTTAAATAACTTTATAGTTGTCAGATGACTTTACCAAGTCGTGAAACGGTAGAAGAATCCTATAATGTTTTATCATAGTTGCTCTATCTTCTAACTAAAGGATAACACAATTGAGAAAGTGGTTTATTCAACAAGACTTTTCCGTATGGTTTTTCGATGCTGTAAAAGAGATATAAAATAAATATTTCACTTTATCTACGAAAATAGTTACTGTTTATCGAACAGCACGAAAATATAACCTTGATTAAATTAGGAGTTTTTAATTTTAACTGCTTTTTCTGTATGGTAATTCAATGGTTCATTGAGCCGGAAGATGTATTATTATAAAAATCATATCAATTACTTCTCATTTTAAACGCGATTTAAAGTAATGGTAAAATATGTTGATAATAGAGGGTTAGTATATTTATAATAAATAGTTTTGGAATAGTAGTTTACGGTTTATTAGTTTTTTTGATTTTATGGTGTTTGGAAACTGAAAATTAAATATGTTTACCTTCACCCCTATTGTCTACCAAGAAAGTAAAACTTTGTTTCCCTTGCAGAAATTCTCCGTAGATTCATACCCAAAGAGTCCCTCCGCTAAAGCACTTACTTCATCCGTAGGATCTACCGAATCCTCAACTGTTGGCAGAATCGTTCCTTCTGCACTGGGACAGCAAGTTGTAATTGTTAGCCTAAGGGTATCCGTTGTATAAAAACATTCACCAACGTAAACTCACGTATTGAATTTTATTAGTCTACATCGCACAGACAGAGTTCTTTCCCACTGTATTCGGGGAATCTAATCTCATCACGTCCAATGTTTGTAGCTATAATGGCATATAAACCTCGGAGGCGTACGCGCGGAAAGACATAAGAGTTTTAAAGGGAAAAAATGAAGAATTATGTATCCGTTGGACTAAGAGTTTGGCAAGCCTCAAGCACTTTTTTAGAGACGTCGCTGTTATCCTTTCTTCTAAATATCTTCCTTCTCTTTTCCACTTCCGTCTGGCTCTGTCGAGAGGAAAGAAGGAATACGTCGAAATGGATTCTCCCGCTCTTTGAGCGAAAACCGAACGTGTTTCTCCGCTGTGCGCTATTCATTTGTTTTTTTATCCTTTCTGTACCTCCGGTGATTGGAATCCGCCTATCGAGCCTAAAGGGCAAAGGTGAAAATAACGTTTCATCAGTGCCACCAAGTAACTTTGCCCTTACATGTTTCAATTTCGTGCAAGACATTTTGGGAAACCTTGTTCTCACTCGCAAACCAACGATTAATTCGGAGGAAGCAAATACTTCAATCTCGATGAAAATTTTGATTTTTCTCCGATTTATTAAACGGGAATCTATTTTAAACGCGACCTTTTTTCCGAAGAATGTGAGCGACGTGTAATGAAATAGCATCCTTTTTGTCTGGTTTCGGAGACAAGTTCTGGATTTTTTCAGTCCTTTGACTGTTTCGAGAATGTCATTTCCCCCCTTTAGTTATAGAATGGCTTTTCGGAGGTAAAATAGGATACTTCTGAAAGTGACTTTTACAAGGTGAATGCTAGAGTTCGGAAAATATCAATATCCTACATTTGGCTACCTGCCCTTATTTATCGATTGCACCGTTGTAAAATTTATTTTCGCGATACATTTTTACGTAGGTCACGAAAATTAGCTAACGTTAGTGATGAATGAAGGTCAATTTAGATTCCAATCGGCAATTTATCAATGGAAAACGTTAAATGTTACATAGATCTTATCGAGATGGCATAGTCGATTTATCTTCTGCTAAGGCAAGAATTTTCCACTTCAACCACGAAGTGTGAGAACAAAGATGATATGAATATGCACTTACATATTGATTTATACCTCCAAATGTTCCTATCTGAAGTGTCCAATATGTATGTATATATCGATAGGTTTTCTCGTGTTTTCGATTTAATTCCCCATTTCCGTAGTTCCTTGACCGCGCCGTTGTTTACCAACCAAACCTCGCCCACGCATCTTTCCGCCGCCAAGTATTAAAGCCTCGAATCAGTGCACTCCGTACGTGGATACTCATTCCCACACGAAACGAAAAACATTTCTCTCCGTGGGCAGTCGTCAATCTTTCTTCCCTCCGCACATCTGTTTAGGTTCCCCGATACCATTTTAAAAGACACCTACTCTCCGTAAGACGCCCCCACGGACTTCGCCACGCCCCGGTTTCCCGCGGGGGGCGGACTCCAGGGCCCCGGGGATTGTAATTACACTCTGTATGAGATTTTTCGGAACGAGTCATAGAAGACAGGTGACGAAGCACCTGGCCGATGGCCAAGGAGGGCTCTTTCATCGCGTGTGCTGCTGGAAAAATACGGAAGAAATTATTTCCTTCTTAGTTACCATCTATCCACGTGCGGTTGCATAGTTTCGTAATCGTCATAAATAATCCGACTTAATTAAGACAACGGAGGATGTTTTGAGTGATTATTCCGGCGTGAAATGCTTAGCATTGTCACGGATGGGTCAGAATGGCGTTGCAAAGGAAAGACGTACATATATGAGCGCTATCTGGTGCTATCGATGAGAAAAAAGTATCGAATTACTTACGAAAGATCGATAGATTTATCGATACGGAGATAAAAGTCGTATTCCCGTTAGTACGTCTAATGCACGCCCCATTTACCGAGCCTCTCGAGTGCTATGAATAAATTTGCGAAGTTCTTGCGAAATGTAATTGGTAGTATTAGTTGGTTCGAAAAAGTTTCGCGATCCACGCACTAGATTTGAGCTAGAAATTTTATGAGGAATATCTTGCCAAGAATAAAGGTTATTCAATTCGGAAAAGGAATGTTGGGTACGGCTAATATATTTTTTGTGACTAGGAAGATATCCAAGTAGATAAATTCGAAAAACTAGTCTACAATTCTTTAGAAGAATTGAATCATAGTTGCGATAATTCTGGTTTGGAGAGGAAGGCGACTTATCTATGTAATCTTAAGACATCCCTAAGGTAGAAATCGATTTACTAATTTTTATGATTTGAATGTTAATTGTACTGGAATATAAGATAAATAGCTATCCTCCAAGAATATAAGTAAGCGCTCACAGTCATGAGAACGAATGAAGAACAGCTTAGGATTAATCCAATTTTAAAATATAATACTTTCCAAAAAAGATTAGCTAAGATAATGGAATAGAAATATTGATTCGCCATATATATTTTATGTATACTTTGGAGATTCTAAGCAAAAAAGGAATAGGATTTTAAATAGCTTGGTAGAATTCATTCATACATTTCAATGGAATGTAATGACATGGAAAGGATATGTAGCTTCATTCCTCTCCATTCTGTAATCTAAAGCTTTAACTATTTCGAAAATATTGTTCAGGATTTATAAAAACAGGATAGAATATTAACTTTATCCGATAGTACCAATTCCTTAAACTAAAGCGTATGAAATAACATAAGCTTTTTACCGTATAACTTTCACCGAATTCGACCAAGTAGATTCATTACGTGAGAATAAACGATATTGCGTATGTCTCCACAATTCAGCTCGAGTTTTCCCATAGAGCATCGTCACGTCCCTCCCATTTTCTACTTCGCCTCAGAACTGCTTTCATCCGCCGTCTGCGGCGTGCCTTTCCGTGCATCGGCGGTTCAGCGGCGATCTTCCGTGGACATCGTGGGAGGCCCTTTGGCGGTTTCTCGCGGTCGCCACCAAAAAAAAGCAATAACGAAATCGGCGGGGTATAGAGATAAGGGGGAAAAAATGAACGGGTGTTTTTAATGAGAGCACGGTATCCATGGATACTTAGGCGCAGGTGGGGAAATCGCTAATGAGAGCTCGTTGTTGTGCCAATGCAGATAAGAAGTAATGCGTTGGCCGAGATTTATTGGCCGAAATGAGAATGGACGGGACAATAACCGCTAGATATGTCTTCGGGAATGTAATGGGTTTTATCGAGCCGCACTCCTCGTGGAATACCCTAATGAGTACGCTTTCGAATGCGTTTATGATTAGCGATATCGTATTCCGAGTGATGATATTCTCATAAAAGTCATTGTAGAAGATAGAAAGAATTTTTTTGTAAGATTATTGTTATCTTCATAAAATAAATTTTTATTATCATTTGAGATATGAAGCACATTCCCTAGGATATAATTTTGGCTATAATGAACGCATAATCTTACGGAAACGTACATCGAAATCAGTTTTTTTATGATTTATTATCGCTCATACATTAATATGTAATTGAGGTAATTGATGCTCATGATCTTGTTTACCAAAAAATACGTTAACGAATTTTTCATCTCTAATGTTGGTCGCTTACTGTCTACAACTAGACATACTAACTTACATTATTAGCATATTAATAGTCAAGTTAAAATACGAAATGAAACGTTAAAAATTCATTTTGTAGAATTTCGAACAATCGAGAGCTAAATCGTTTAAGCGTTTGCTGATTTTGTAGTGTTTCAAACTTAAGAATACGTTATATCGAATCCAGCAACAAAATTTTAATTATTTTTTACGATTGCTTTACTTTTTAAAACAACTCGCAATTCAAAATACTCTATTGGTCGTTTTTTATTCGCGAAATTGGCAGGTATCGCGTTTTTTGCCGAGATATACGAACCCTGTGTAAAAACTTTCCTTGGCACGGATCCAACTTTTATTGAGTTAGCGTACACGATACTTTGACAATTACTTTCTCCTATAGAATAAAAAAATAATAGGAAACAATAGAGTTTCGCTTCACGTCCATTCTTTTTGCTAGGCATCCACTTCCGCTAAACAGGTTCATTAATTAGACAGGATGATAATTTCCATTATTTACGATAATAGTCTATTACATACACGTTATTTCATAGCTATTAATCCAATTTTACGTAAATTTTGGTCGTAGTACTGAATAAATGTATTGTATACGTAATTTATTATTATGAAGTTTCTCTTTCATGAATTAATTATAGTTTAAAAATTATCTCATGGTATGGCATAACAAAATAATCTGTTTTCCAGTTATAAATTAATTAATTATACCATTTATAATTGCCCATTTCGATACAATGAATTCCATTTTAAATCAAATGATATTTTGACTCATTAAACATTTAATAAATCTATAACAAAACCTTAGGGTGAATTGAACATTATACAAAATACGAGATGACAGATATTTTCGCAATAATTTCTGTACATAAGAAAACATGCAGATTCATCTCCAGGAAAAAACAATTTCAGTGGAATTTAGTAATCAGACGAGCACCTGCAGTAAATACAAGTTGGATAAATATAAAATGGGTTCTGCCGTTAAACTGTCATTCAAACGTCAAGCCTTTTATTAATGCAAAGACGATGTTCTTTCGATAAAGGGTTTCTTGTCGTGATCACGCTTTAAGGCCTGCGACCCATTTCAGATAACCTTTAAGGGGAAATAATACAATGCGCAGTGAAAGTTGTGCGCTATTGATTTCCTTACACTCCTACATGTGTGTTTGACAACAGACGGGAATTAAATCGTCGTCTCTTGATTTTTGAATTACAAGCAGACGAGAGCAATTAAAAAAACATTTTTCTTTTCCGCGAATCAGCAGTCGGGAGACGAGGGAATATTTTAAAAATAAGTTTTCGCTAAAATCGAAAGTCTTTTCAGGAGAAATAGAATGTTTACACTTTGGTAGTCATGGAAAATATGGGTAAATAATAGACTCCATTAAGTAATAGTTTTGAGTACGTATTTGCTCTCAGTAAAATCCAATTACATCAGAATTTCTCTTTCGAACTAAGGAGCATTCGATGGACCTGAATCTTGGGAGATCTCGCTCTTGATACCGTGGAATAGGTTCCACAAATAAAGGTTAAAAATATTAATACTATGTACTTCATAAAGCTAACTTAACTACCACGAGATCAAACTTATAATTAAACCTAAAAAACAAAGCAAACAAACATCTTTAAAACAAATTTTGATACCTCTATCTCGAAATTCATTATAAAATTAACTCAAATAATTTTCTCGTCCCATGGAAATGATGAACTTGGCCTTTGTGTTTATCTTTACAACACAGCACAATCGATAAATCAAATTAGCTCAACAATTTCAGAAATTCTCTCTTTAACCCCTCCCTTAATTAGATCACAAAGAAACCAAAATTAAGGGTCGATAAAATTCTCAGAATCATTTCCATAGGAAGCATCCACAGGCTAATGCGACGGCGGAATTTTCCGAATTCCTCGCAAAATTCTCGATGGTTTCGCAAATTACCCGAGCGGCGGACAAAGTTATTTCGGCCACATATTCATACACAGAAGGGGGGAACGCCTTTTTAATCCGGATGCAACATTTTGAGTCATCCATCCTCACTCGGTGAATCACTACTGTGAGGGCGATCCGAAAAAGTGAACGTGAATAGGGATGGAAAGATGCAACTAGGAAGAGAGTAGGGCGTTCCTCTAATTTACATATCGGCATCCGAAATCGGTGCTGGGCATGCGCACACACCAACCCGCAGCCCGCCGCATTCTCTACCGAAATTTCGCGTTTGTTGTATATTCACATGGCCGTCACGGATTTCGGTGGGTGGGACCGCTTTCCGCTTGTCTAGCAATTCAGAATTTTATCCACAGATGGCAATGCCGTTGCCGCAGCGATGCAGCATCAACCTGTTGCACCCTTACGGTCGACAGTAGAGCGCCGACGGGGTACTTGCTAACCTCTTGCAGTTCTCCCTAAACCATTTCTGCACTAGGAAGGTATACTCCGTTTACGCAGTGCTTCGGTGGTAAGCTTCTGAGCGGTCGACGAACTGCGACAGTGTTTTGTTTCGTGCACGTTACAATTTGCGCGATCCAATTGAGGAATAAGGAATGATATATAAATTTTACGAAATGGAGTTATTTTTTGTATGAAAATCCTCTCTATTTTCACTTTATTAATTCTATTTCCTCGTCTCCAACAGAACGGAATAGACAAGTGGGAGACTAATTATTCAAATAAATGAAATTATTTAAATAAAATAACGGTTGGAAAAGTGCATAACTAAGGCAAAAGGCGATGAGTGACTATTTTTATGGTCAACGTGAAGTATTTTATCCACCTTATTCAAGAGTTTATAACTCTATGTCGTATTTTAAATCGAATCATCGTAAGATAAAATATCTTAGGAAACTGCATCTTAATTTAAATGCAGATATACTTTCAGATTTGCAAATTATGTATATTACGAGTTCACGGAGAGAATTTCGGTGTTATAATATAAATTCAGGAACTAGATCTATATTTTTACGCATTATACTGAAAGTTATAGACTCGAGGAATGAAACTGTTAATCACGGTAAACAGTCTCGTAATATTTAGCACACATGCGGGTGTCATAATTGATTTCGCTGGCGTTTAACATTTGATGGTTAAAAATGTCAGCACGTAGGTTTACGTGGGAGTAACTTACGTACTACTTAGTCAAATGAAATACTACAGTATTTACGTGCAAAGAAATTAACTCGTAACATTCAAATCCATCGTAGCTATGGAGAACCTTAATGAATCTCGTGTCTGTTGGAACTGCTTCTATATCCAATTCAGCGCGTGAATCTCAGCATGAGCATACATCCGAAATTCCACCGAAGCTGAATACATTCGCAGCGATTTCTGAAAATGAGGTCTGCCGGTAATGAACATAGAGACGAGATTGCCATGGGAACGGGCGTAATTGGGAAATTTGAGGGAGGGTTGGGTTAGGATTTGGATGAGGACTCGTCATTTGAAGCAGGTTTTTCGCATCCTGACTGCCGTTCGATTTCATTAGCAAGAATTTGCATAACGCCCTTTTCATGCAAAACCATCTCTAGCCTTACTTCTCTTCCCATTATTGCTAACGTATCCTTTCCCTTCCTTCTCCAAATGGAATTTTCTGATCCATTTCACAAACTCAATTCCTTCCTCCACTATTTCATCAATTTCTAACTTAAGATCTCCCTATGTTTCCTTTTCCAATCGATACTGATCAATAGTTTTTTTGAAACATCCACCAAGGAATTCATTATGAAAAGCCAGATCTCTAAGCCAAGCTAAAATGCAAATTAGAAATATCGATTTTGAATCGCTATTTCTGGCGAAGCAGGTTTCTTTTCTAACTCTCCAAACAATTTCCCTTTACTAGTTACATCTTTTAAGGACTTACAGTAATATGTGATCGTAATTAGAATATAATGGTGAAGCGTATATTCTAAAGAGATCTAGAGAAAAAAGATAATCAGTAATCAAGATTAAATCACTTTCGAAGAGGAATTAAAGATGTCGAAGAAGGTAGGTAAATATTCAATCCAATACTATTTACGAATTTATTGATAATTTTCAAAACTATAGAAGCAGTGGGAACAAACTTTATTTCATTATATTTTGAATGCTTGGATATACCATTAAAATTTCGAATGATTAAGAACGCTTGGAAAAAGTCAAGAAGACTAAAAAAGACGATGCTGTTGCTAATATTAATACAAGCCAACTTTTATTTGGTTGCTAAGGGAGTTAAAACTCATCCTGAGTTCCTCCACGTGGAGATAATTTCAGTTACCCTTCGGCAATACACCTGAACCAGCCCTAAAATTGTGGCGATTTTTAACATTTGCCGATTTAAAATTTGCAATCAATACACCCGATTTCTTCCTTTTACTGCCTTATTAATAGTCTTCATTCAAGAATGAATATAAACTACTTACTTTATTGGAGAGGCTTAAAAAAATTTACGGCTTCGCGACACCTTAATTTCAACCCTCGATTCAAGCGGAAGCAATAATTTAGGATATGTGTGATAAAAAAGAAGTTCATGAATGGAAATAATGACTGAAGAGTGTGATGTAGTTTTTACACCACGTTTATGCTTATCTTTTCTTACGTTATTACTTTTTAGATTAGTTTTTCTGCCAATTTTTTGTAGAATGCGGAACCTGTTTTCCGTCAAAATTATCAGAAGAATTTATCTAAGGTTGTTTATATGATTAATAGAAATTAATGATGGATAATATTCATTTAAATATCCTCAATTTTTGAAATTGTATTTCCTTCTATTCCTCATATGCTTTGAGTTTTCTTTTGTTGTATTCGAACTCAGGGTTTTCACTAACTGTTCATTCTAATGTCAAGTTGTAGATAACCCTTCGGCATTCTTACGGTAAAATAATCATTAGATATGGCATATCTTCCTCAACAATTCTTTCATATTATTTTCTCCAGTTACTCTTTGCCCACCCACTATACAACTCGACTCCTTCATCGTGCAAACCGTCTATCACTTGTGTCGCTGTTCACTCTCCTTAGAAATCCTGCACAAGTCCAATCTTTTTCATCCCACAAAATTGATGGCATCTTCTGTTCATTCACGCGAACTGCAACTTCTCAACACACCATAAAGATGTGACTTTGAAAAGGAATCGTTAGGAGAGTTGGAAACGGAGGCTAAAGGTTAAGGGGATTGGAAAAAGGATTGACTAAAGAATACGGACGTCTGAAAACGGCGTGCGTCGGTACTGTTTGCGGCACATGTGTGCTATTGTTTGGTTCGCGAATAACTCCTTCGCTTATCTTCAATAGAGAGAGGTGTTCTCTACTCCACGCAATTATTTGCTTAACCTGCTGACCTTATGATTCACAGGCGCATAATGAATTCGACGACAATTGTCTTTTTGTTTTGTTGGTCTGCAGGAGTTTGCGTGAGGAATATATCTGTGTTCTATTCATTTTAGAGACACGCTAACATTTACATGTACACTTTCCTCAAACAGGATTTTACATTAAATGTAATATTAATGTGAAATATGGTATTAAAGTTAAATATTGCAAATTAGGAGAGCTGAAATAGTGCGACGAAATTATTATTTTGAAGAAACAATAAAAATACGATAGTGATATTTAAATTATTAATTGAGCTGTCACATTAGTCAGAATCATCGCCGCGTAATTTTTAAAAGCATTCTTTTAAGAAATAACAAGACGTAGATAATATATAATAAGAAAACAAATAAATACCACAAAGAGGAAAAAGTAAAGATATTAAATAGACTAATATAATGATATTAAGATTTTTTCGTAAAAGTTATGCACCGTCACGATTCATTTTAAAAAAAGAAAAACGATAATAGAATCGTGTTCCAATCATAGAATTATTCTCTGAAATAATTTTGGGATTCTAGGAATTCTTTATTTTCACATAAAGTGGAATTTAAGATATCCAATAACTTGTATGTAACAGGTTTAAATGAGTTTCTCCCCACAAAAATATAAAATTTCTTAAACAAGATTTTCAAGTGATCCACTATCATTAAATTGTAGTCAGAATCCTTTCATAAATTAAGGACGATCTTTGAAAAACCATATAAGTCATTTCATTTCCGTGAGAGGACCACTTTAATTCCAATGTGACGGTAAATGATTGTATCCGATGAGTGTCGGAAAACGAGACGTATAAAAGAAGTCAAGAAATGACTCGAGAACTTTTAAAATATTCGGAATTTTCGCTATTGATGAGAGGAAATGCGTTTTGGAGGCAATTTCGCATTCCATTCGCAGCAAAGGCACCGCTTTTTACTGCTCCAATCAAATTTACGAAATCGAAGCGATGCCAGATTTCCACGAAAAATCGTCGCTTATATGGTCCGCTATAAGTCTCTTTCCGTTTTACGGCGGTCATTCGGTCATTAAATGTTACTCAGGTATTATTGAACCAATAAATAGCATCGTCGGAACGGTGGCGTATTTTTTCAGCATTTTCGGCCCGTTATCGACCCACCCAAAAAGCGTTCATTTGAAAATCTCGTGAATCCCGCAGAAAAAAAAAGACTGGAGAAATTTAGTGGGCATCTGATGGCGTAATGTGTACTCACGAGGCTATCATTTGTTTTGCCTGGGAACTGCGCTTTTGGGAGAAATGAAAGATGGGCTGAGGACCGATAAAAGGTTTTCCCGAACTCTGTTCCACAACGCTGAGTTCACGAATGTTACGCCAAGAAATGTATTCGGGTGGTTTCATAATTCAAATCCCTCGGACTTGTAATATACAGAATTATCTGGATATAAAGTTTATTCTCGGCAAATTCCGAATCACGTTTCCCGTTAAGGGAAATTTAATCGAAGATCTTTAGCCTTCGAAAGCACAAATTGTTTTTCCTCGGCACTTTCACGTTTTTGCGCCCGATTTCTCTCAATTGAATGATTTCATGCATCGGAAACGGATTTTTTTATTTCTCATCGTCTGTTTGAAAGTTCGAATGCGAGATGAGGCATCTTTGGCTCGATTTGGTGAACACGAATCTCAGGGAACGAGGAGAACATCCAGTCAATTAGGAAGGCAATGATTAAAATTAAAACAGAGGAGAATATGACTTTTCATTGTCTCTGAGGACATAATACTATTCGAAGAGTTAAAATAAGTAAATCGGTTGTCATTCTATAAATTTAGGAGCTGGTAGTGGCAAATAAAACGTATAAATCTATCAGAATACTAGATATATATTGTTGTTCAGTTAAAATAATCTTATTAATTAAGGTTTTATTCAGAATATTCTTTGATGTTCAGTGAAAAATGGATGTTTCGTTGGTTAGTTTACGTAAGTAAAATTTTGATATCAATATACTGTTTAAAAAAGTAATATTACATATCGTCATTCACAAATTCTGAATAGGTTATGGAACCGAATTTATTGAAATTGTTTAGACTCCATGGAGATACCAATTCCTTAAAATAATTTCGTTCCACCTTGAGGTAAACGAAAATAAATTGCTTTTCACGAAAAATTTTCGAATCGAATTTCGACGAATAATGTGCGTGAAAATGGAGCTATTGGTCCAGAAAAGGTCGTATTTTTCTTTCCTTTGGGATTCGTCCTTCGCCGTGGACCTTCGTTGCATCCGTATCTCCCACTCATACACGTGCCCTGAGTGTGAATGGAATTGGTTCTTTTTAAAAGGACCTCTCGAAAAAATCAGTCGTGTTGCTTGAGAGCAGGGTCGTGATTCGAGCAGGAAGGATATGGCACTCACGGAAAGAGCCGTGATCTGTTTGGACACGCGTCTTATGACGCTTTCAAGGCTTCTTATGGATGGCATTGATTTTCCGCGAAGGTTGCTGCTACTGTTTGTAGACTTTTCGAGTATAACATATTTATTGGGCAGATTGCCAAATTGGGGATATTAGTGTCACTGTAGTGATGCAAAGCGTTGTGCGTTCATTCCGTATGCCTTTCAGAGTAATAACAACTTTGATAGGTATCTTATTCTTACCTTCTTTCATCAAGTAAAAGAAATGGCTGAAATCTGGAATTTCGTAATTATTTCTCTACTAATTTCTCATAAGGACTGACCTTTACGTGCCTTTGATCTTTTTCGTTTTTCAGCTAAGGCTAGCCTAGAAAACTGAAGTATAATTCTAGATATTGATATTTTGTATAATGTTTAAATGCTTCCCTATAATTTATAAAACTTTTGCATAAAAATATTGTTTTAAAGAAAAATAACAGGGGGTTAATTTAATTAAATAAGATTAAAATTTTACAATTAACCAAGGTTCAAGTTCACGTAATTAAGACGCTCTTTTTAATTCAATAAGCTTTAACGTAAGGAATTTCATTTGCGGTGTATTGCCCTCTCCAAGTTCCTTATTGTTCGAAAAAGCAGAGGATAATAATGGGAAGAAATTTCCTCACTTTGTAAAATCTAATCTCTCCTTGATATTTCTCTTATGTGCGGAAAAACATCTGGAAGGAGATTATACGAGTGAATCATGTGGCGGAGTTAATTTTTACAAATGCTGATTCACCATCATTCTGAGCCAATTTAGCAGAACAGAATAGAACGGAAACCGTGATGAGAAATTTGCTTGAGCAAGGAAGCATATCGCGGGGAAAAACTCTCACAAGACACTGAAAAATGGTTATTGTTGACAGCGATAAATTCAATTTACAGATCTCGGAAATTGTTGGCGGTGTTTTTCAATTAATCAGAGATGCTACCGATCAACTGATGTGCATTGGGATACAAATATATCATTGGCTCCCTACACCAAGTCGTTTAATAAGATTTGTAATCGAATTTGTTTTGTATGGAGTGAAATTATGATTCTTTATATTTTGAAGTATAAGGATAGTAGGACGAACCGTGGGATAATGGTTCAAATTATTGTCAAGCGTGTAAGTAATCTATCATCTGTGAATAACTCTTTGTTAGTTCGTGGAATTTTCCTTTTATCATCCTATTATTAGAAAATTCCGTTAGATACGATGGATGTTCAGCTCAATGAATTTTCCTCACAGATTTTTGACGTGTCTTCTTGTGTTCACCTTTCTCCTTCAATAACTCCATACACTTTAGACAAGTCACTTCGTGAGTGAGTGATGCGGTTTCTATCATCGGTCCATAGCAAAAGAAGCTGGGATTCTACCAAGATTAAGGAATTCTCCTGTTTAATTTCCTACGGTCCTCACTAGGGAAGAATAGACAGGCGTTTTTGCTGTGGCGCTAGCGGAAGCCTGGCTCTTCCCACAGCCCGCGTCCAATGCGATCGACACTTTCATGAAAGCAGCGGTGCATAAATATTTTGATCGAAAATTTCTAGCGAAGTCATCCATAAAAAATCCGTGAAAAGTTTGGATGTGTCCGATGCAGTCTTCTCAGACGGAAGTGGTATCAGTGGAAAGATGAGGTATTTAATCGAGGGAACAAATTCTATTTTATGTAGAAGGTATCTCTATAGGTACGGATCTTGCTTAGATTTTGTAGAGATGAGATGGATGGATGTTAATCCTCATTTAGAAATTGAAATAAGAATATTATCAATCGATAGTCAGTCGATATCAGTCGATAAATAGAGCAATACATTAAAATAAAGTAAATATCTATAATCATTTGCGTGAAACAGAATTGATTCTTTATAATACGTAATAAAAAATCTTCTGCTCTAACATATTAGTTGCTGAATTCATAAAAAATGGATTCGTTACAGACCTAGTATTAAATAGAATTCCTTTGGTTCTTTCATTATTCAAATTTCGTTTTTTATTCTATTTAATAGACGAGCTAATTTTATTTTTAGAACATTCGTGTATGTTTACTAAATAATTTATCACTGAAGGAAGCTCTATAGTAATTTTTACTAAGTGTCTCTATATCGTATTGGGAAATGTAAGCACTCGCACCGTTACTTTTTATTAGCATTTGGTCCCGAAATGTTCCGCTTGGCCATTCAATCGACCACTCGGCCATACATCTCGGACCCCCGCCGAGGATGGTCAACTTTCCGCTCCCCGGATCTGCTGATTGACACCACGGGATTTTTTCCTCGGCTGGTGGCGATGGAGTCCAAGGATGGAAATTAACACAAAAGACTCTTTTCGGTTTCTATGGCGTCTGCTATCCTCAAACGCTTCCTTTTTCGTTCCTTTCTCTGCTTCCGCGCTGTGAGAAAGGTCATGGAAAGCGATGGAGCGTGCGATTTCCACAGCGTGTGGATATTTTCGAAGATTTTTGTGCGCCCGTGTTTAGGAAGCGTGGAGATCACGAGGGACGCACACAACGGAAGGTTTTCGAATTATCTTTTATTTTTATCGAATGGCTGTTGTGACGATGCTCCATTGGGTAAGGAAATTTCAATGACTGTTGATTTCGGAGTATTCGGAGAGGATGCTTGAACTTATCAAATATGAAGATAGATAGGCTGCTATTTAGAGGAGAATTTTTAGATAAATTATTTCATGTTTTAATGTTCTAATATGAGTATTGGTTACAGCTAATAGTATGATAAGGATAGAAAAACGTTTGGATAGCGGTAAGGATGGATGATTTTTTTACTATTTATTTTTATTCGCCGAAATAAATTTTTATAGTTGAAAAATAAATTCTTGCAATTGTAAATACCCGGTAAATATTACGTAATCATCTCGATTCATTTTATATTTATTTTTCCAAAATTCGCACAAGCTTCTTTAGCTTTAATGGTCTTTTAATGAAAAAGAAAAGATCTAACGATTCCTGATAGGCTGAAGGTCGTAGTAAATATTCTATATTTGAATGAGTTATTCAAGAATAGTTTCCATTTTCAGTGATAAGAGATAATAGTTCTTAGTACGTAATAACAATTTTCACTGAATTTTGGGAAACAGTTTCTTAAGATAATAAAGTTAAAAAACAAATATTATTTCAAAATCTAGACATATTTTCCTTTTTTTAACAATTAAATAATAGTTTCCTGCTGCTTTATTAGGTTCAACTTCTTCAGAGGCTTCCATGCTACGATCTTTTAATACTTATGGTCTGACTTCTTGGGCGTGTGAATTCACGCATATTCTAAGATATATATCGCCATAGTAATTATATCCCTACCGCTCAAGAATTATTTTCTCAGATTAGCATTCCTGTGGAGGATACTTTAATGAGGACGAGTCTTAAGAAGGTGTAAAATATTATCTCGGCGGGAATAATTGAGCGTACGTTTCGGTTGTCGGACAGAATTTTTACGACGCGCGAAATAATGGAGGGCATCTTTCGCAGAAGATATACGGTTGTTGCTGAATGCGACAGGAAATACGCGACGATGATGAAAATTACAAATAACTTCGGATATTTCGATCCTTCGGGAGCAAGAATTACCGAGTCGAAGTAGAAAATAAAAAGTCTTTGCTCCGGAGATAAAATATGAGTGCCGAAACCTTGTTTTATGAGCTCCAATGGGGAAACTTGTACCGAAGTTCTGATCCAGAATAGCACTTTTCTTTTTACGGGTGGGAATTTTCGTTAAATATTTCCAAGATTGGGGACTCTGCGAACATGATCCACTTATTTTATGTTGCTACCGGTTTCGTATCGAGATTTATTAATATTAACGGAAATTTATCGAATGACAAAATGAGTGATTTTGTTTTTCTGATGATAATTAGATGACTAAAAGAATCGAAGGATTAGTTTTATTAATCGAATTAATTAATCGAAGATACTCATTTATTATTTTATCTAATCAATTAGATGAAGAATTGCATGTGTTAAATTGAGAGATCCTTTTAGTTCTTCTCATCTCCGTTCTTTGTATTTTTACTGTTTCTGTAATAAACCCTGAATTCCATATTGTTGTTTCTTCCATCTATTCTATCTCTTCTATCGATTTTATAAATTTTCGTCCTATATTCGAAAGAAAACCTCTCGACACGAATTGGATTCAACTAATTTAATTAAGCTTAGCTTAAATTCAACTAATTAAATTAAGCTTAAACTTAGCTATTGACTGAAAGCAAGTCGTTTAAGAAATATCTTTATTAATATAGCAATGAATTATAATTAATAGTATATTATTATTCCAACCCTTATATAAATATGATAACTGTTCTCACATAAAAAGAGAAATTTGCAGTAAATTAATTCTAGAAAACCCTTTCGTATCGAATTTCTTAATTTATTCTACAGACTCTGAAATATTTCCTCAAGTCCAAAGTTATTTACACAAAATAACTCATCCTCTTCCGGCTGTTCACAGGATATCACGAGATTCTTTCCTGAAAGCCATAAGAGAAATGGACTTGCTTAACTTTCTTTTAGGATAAAAAATATTTACTTTAAGGAGCTTAATTGCGAGACGGAAACTAAAAATGTTCCACCGTTTTGGTACGCTGACCGTTCTCTTAATTTTTCGATGTCTAGAGGCACTTGATGGGTAAGATGAGCAGATAACTTTTTAGCGAGGTTTTTACGAATGATATCTGTCCTCTAACTCCCACAAACCTTTTAGTTCTTTGCCTCTAGTCACCTTCTGTCGCCTGATATCTAATGCGCGAATTTCTAAGTGAGTCAATCATTCCTGTCATCTCTTTTGACTACCATAATTTTTCGATATTTTTTACTCTTTTGATAAGGACTACATACCAAAGCCTCTTCGCCCATTCTACGTTATATTATTTCTTTTCAGACTCCGAATCAACACCCTTCTTTTTCAAATGATAAGAAATGTTACCTCTAAAGAAGTTCCATTAAAGGTCATCCCTGTTTTTTTTTGGGAAGAGATTCTACACGGGTACGTTTTGGGACCGCAATTTTTTATATTTTAATTTTATGCATTTGCTTGCGAGAGGTTTATTATTTTCAATTTACACTCAGGGGAATACTTTGTTGAAGTCGGTTGAGGTTTGTGATGACAGCGGGTCTAAAGGTTCTCTTTTTTGAGGAAGAAAAATAACGGGTTTGCTCTTTTCTTGACAAATGTCTTTAAGGCTTTTACGTTTCAATCATTTACAATCGCGGTGGATTTCAAAAGCTTGCTCCGTCGACTTTTTTGTGAATATTTTGGGGAGGTTGTTTTAAGCTAAATTACTTAAATTTTCCGGTTTCCTAAAATTTCTCGATTTTCCACTTTCGTCCATTTATTTTAAGGCCAAAAGTTTCGAATTTTATTATGAACCCTTCCCTTCACATTAAATTTAAATGATCTTAACATTTAAAAATAAAATAAATTGATTTTATATGAATCTGGGTAAGTAATGCTAAAATTATATCTACCGCCTTCAAGCACATCATCTAAATTTCACTGTAAAACTGAAAGCCATTTTAAGTTTAATTATTCAAAAATTCGTAAAATGGTTATAATTTTGAAAAAAATATAACAATATGTTTCATATTCACACAAAAACATGAATCTTAAATTTTTCATTAACTCATTATTTGTTAAACTATAATAAACTTCCCATACCTAGATTGAAAGTCACAAAAAGAAGGCATTCAGCCCTTCAGTTATATTCTTGCTCATCTCCTTTCCCTTCCCTGCGTCAGCTACAATATTTACCTGAAAGAGATAAAAATAAAATTAGTAAACAGCGTTGGCTTATAAAATGCTTAAAATTAATAATTTTAAGGCACAAACTTGCTTTGAACCTTTAGATAATTCGATAACTTGTATAAATAGGTTTGAAAATTATATTTTGTTTTTAGCTATAAGCAAACTGTGCTGATCAAGAATATAAACTTTCGAATTATATTTTTCGTATTACACCACGATAAGTATGATAAGTATGGGCAAAAGTAATAGCTTAGCAAGTACTTCATAAAGATAAACGCAACCGTTGCAAGATTCTTCACCTTAGGAATTACAATAAATTAAATTTGAATAAAACTAAAATAATAAATAGTTGTTTACGGATAATATCATCATTTCACTTTGGATATTTTATTTCGCTATTAATGAAAAAAGTCACAAATATAAGATCACGTATAACTCTTTAAATTAAGGGTTGCCCATAACTTTCTTAAAATCCGTTTTCATAGGAACAGATATGTAATCGTATTAATAATGAATCGATAACTTTACATCAAATCTTCATCCACTCAGCCAAGAAGATGATGTTTTGAATTTAGAAAACGTAATTTGGAAGTTATTTTGTTTTATTTAGAGCGACCGAAAGGATATCTGTAAGTAGAATCTTAATTTATTGACGTAATTTCCGTAGCAACCAATTATATCGGAGAAAATGGATGCGGTAAACCCTTTGATGCGAATTCGATCCACTCCTTATTTATACGTTCATCTCTTTAACGGAAGTCCCTGTATCAGCCATTCGATCAGCTAACATCCTCATTCATTTTCCCATATTAAGAAAAAAACAATGTCCATTGAGACCTATCGTGCGATAAAACGCGTAAAGCACTTAATCTCGGATTCGATCGAATTTATAATTGGGTTTCCTTACTGTCGACTTGTAGAACGACGTTTTACATTAGCGCCTTTCGTTGAATTAACAACATCAATTAGATAAGAGAGATTGTTAATTGTTACGTTGTGAGTGAGTTAAAGATATAAATCCAAGCAATAAATAATGCATTGAAAATAGTTAGAAAAATTCCTTCTCTTTTAGCAGTATTTTACATCGACACTTTCTTGCAATTAATAATAAAGTGATTGAAATATACTTCTATAAGAGAAAGATAAACAACAATTACGTGGAAAACTTTGCAAAATGGAGTAACAGCTTAATGTATTGTGAGGACGTTACAAAGATTTTTCTTTTCTTTAGCAAAAAAGCGAAATGTTATTTACGTATTATAGAAATAGAGCGGGGTATGTATCCATCCTACTGTCAGAGTTAGGTATTGACCACTAAAATAAAAATAAATTTTATAGTATTTTAAAAAAGTTTAGCTGTGAGGTAAAAAGTAAAGATAAATAATTTCCTTATTCTTTTATTTTTGCCGATAACGTATACGAGCTATTCTTTTGGCTAACGCTTTTTCACTTACGGAACTCCCGACCCCATCAAAGTAGACGTTTTTAAATTCCGCTAATTGTGAAATTTGTTGCGTAATCATCGTAAATAATTATTTTAAGCGTTCATTGATCCGGGTCGAGGCGGTGTTTATAGCCTGAGGGAAATTGACTGCTGAATTATATCAGACTAAAGAACCTGGAAATCATTATGCTAGTTTCATAAGCGTCTTTTTGTTACCGAAATATAAAGACTCGATTTTTTTCGACGCACTTCTATAATGCCGTTTCAGGCTTCTGACAATTGCGATCTTTTACGCTCTTTTCACCCTCTAGCGTAGCACGAAAAAAGTCTTCAGGTTTCTTAAAGTCAATGAACTCCCACCAGAGTCTTTGCTATTTATTCCTTATGGACTACATTTAGAAAGACCTTAATCTTTCTTCATGGGAGGGTGAAAGGGTAAGATAATAATTGAAAGTTTGTGAAATATTAATCAGTATATAATGATACATAAGTACAGGAATAAAATATATAAGTAAATGAACGACTAAGTTTTCGGTCAATTTTATAAACCCTAATTTAGCTCAAATTTTTACACTTTTACGGTATTCAAAGAGAAATTTATAAGCATTAACATCATTATTTATTGCTTTATATACATATTGTATTAATATATTTTATTCTTTAATTATTAATACGTATGAAAAAGCTAATATAAGAATGCATATTGTGATGCACGTATATTTCAGATTCTAGTAGAAAACAAAAGAATAAAAGACGCTATTCTTACAATTTTCCGTCTTCCTCACGATATTAGCATACGACGCAAGAAAAATAACGGAAATTCACTAACTATGCCGCACTCTTGGACTCGTTCCGTAATAAAGAAAAGATCGAAGGAAGTGATAAAGCTTTAAATCCGTTGGCACGACCGCAGCATTTACTTCTTTACACGCCCCAAATCGCGAGACTTTTTTTGCCGCTTTCTTATCTTTCTCCGTTCGAAAAAATCTGCTCAACGAAAATCTAATACCGTTTCGTGGATCTTCTGTCAACGGCGGCTGACAGCACCCCCGAGCTACGCAAACACGTTGTGTCGAGTTCTGACACGTAGCTGCCGACGAGAAACGTTTTGCAAATATCGAGTTCAAGAGACGAGCAATATGTGCCTCTTTTGGAGGGAGTGCACGTGGCAGACCCCCGTTCGATGCCCGAGGGGGCCCTTCGGATCGATCCGCCCCCTTAGATACACTTGCAATAAATTCAAGTCTTTCGATAGAATTCTTTTTTATTCGTGCGCAAGTTATTTGGATTCCCTATCTATTTTTCTAGAAGACTATTATTTCCTTTCAGATATTTTAAAGCGCACTTACATAGTTCCTAAAACATAAAATTCAATCGAGGAATATATTTCCGTGATAAAAATAGAGATGTAAAGCATAAAAGCACACTCCTTGTGGTTAAACAGCACTCAAATCACAGAATATCCACCAATTTTCTATCATAACATTCCTGTACTTGGATAATAAATAGATCTAAATATAAAAGAGATTGGGGTTGAATGGAAAAGTTTTATATCAGTTAATCGCTTGTTGCAAAAAAGTGCCCTGAAAAATTGCGATTTACAATCGCGAAAGTTTGAGATACGCAAAGTTAATTCTGCAGTGGTGGTAGCCTAGAGGGATGGCTATATAAAAGTTTCCATTTAAGACTTATAACTCTCTGAGTAAATAATAAAAATAGCAAAGAAAGAGTAAACGATTGATAGAATGGACTTCATAACCAACAAAAGATAGGAAACTGGAATAAATAACTGTCTATATTACATTAATTTCAGTTCCAAAAGTAGCAAACTTATTTGTTATTATATATTCATACATTTCAATGGAAAATAGACTCTTATGCATCCCTTTTTTAATTCAAATATGATTCTTTTAGAAAAGTAAGGCTTAAAAGAGAAACCATATTGACCAAAGACGCTAAATTAATTCTACTTTTTATTCTTCATTACAAAATTTCGAATTGAAGATTGCTTCGTCTACGTATTATGAAATATAAAAGTGATAATTTGACTTTAAGGTAAGTCGTAAACGAAACGTAAATTATAGTCTCGAATAAATTTTCTCGTCGGATAAAGTCGATTTATTCGACTTAATAGGCATTCTTAGCTTTTCATAAAAGTACGATTTACACTTCGACCCTTGTATCTGTCCAAAGATGAATCCGCGGAGGAATTCCCTCCTTTTTATAACACATTTTTAGAAAGTACCGCTCGAGTGTAACAAATGGCGTGTCGCAACACCTTTGTTACTGGAATCCACGGCTGGAGCGAGGGTTCCCAAAGTCACGCTGCTAATCGCGGCACCCCGCAGAGATACGAACATCGAGCAAGGAAATGGAAATTCCTGCGAAATGTATCGGACCGGAATATTTCCGTTCTCCGCAACCAACGATCCGAAAAACGAGGTTGTGTATGTTTGTAATTTACTTCCTCTAAATCCTAATGCGAGGAAAATAATGCATTCCGTGTTTCACTCGCATTCCGAGTTTCGTGAGGCTTTCCTTATGTAAATGTGTGAATAATACTTACTCAAATTACGATGAATGGGATACAAGTATGTTTACGTCAGAAAAAGATATTTTGAAAATTTATCGTAATATTAAGTAAACGAAATCTCAAAAGGCTATTATAAATGAATGGAAGACAGATGGATATCTCTTTTAAATAAATACTGATTAAAAATGAAATAAACCAAGTTAAAAATCTAATTCTTGTTAATATTATATTCACGGGGAGTCTATATTATCTTACGTAGCAAAAAATAACAGAAGCATAAAAGATTGTTAATCGAAAAATTTTCTATAAATATTACATTAAAAACATGAATGTAACAATAATATTATTGAATGTTTACTTGTAGAAAGTGGCACATGGAAAGAAGTATCTCGGCGAACTTCAAATTTCTGTAAATTGTGATTTAAGTACGAGATCTATCCTCAAATTTATACGTAAGTTTTTTACGCTAAAAATCCGTTTCTCACGGAAACTATAATAATGGAGGCGTTTCAACTCTTTTCATCTGTATTATGTAACCGACCTCTGTAATTGAAACTTATTTTCATCTTTTTTCCATCATTTTCAAGATTGATTAACATCATTTTCGATTTGTTATAACTGAAAGTAAAAGATATTTGTTTCATTTCTCAAACGTTTTCGGTTAAACATCTGACGATCAGTTTAACAGATAGGAGTAGATTAAAGTTATTTTTTTCTGTTGGAAAATATAAGGAATTCACTTGAATTTGATGGAGATGGTGCAAAAAATATCTGGTAAAATATTGGATACTGTCAGGTTTGTACTTTCTTTAGCTTTTCCCGTAAATGGGTATTTCTTCAAGTGGCCATTTCCTTCATTTTAGTAACATTTCCTCACCCTGTGGACTCATAGAAAAAACTCTGGTATTACCTGAGCTCCCTCAGGTGTACCAGAAATCTTTTTCCTATTGCGATAACATTCTTCAGGCTCCGTAACGTCATTTGTGAACTGTATATCATTTCGAAATGTAATGGCTACCAAAGGAAATATTTCCGTCTCGGTGGAAATATTTGCTGTGAAGTTTTTTCAAATACAAAAAAAGGATGTAATTGGCATTCCAAAGCGTAGAATTGCTTCGTTGGTCTCTCTTTCATAAGTTAAAATACAGGTGTTTGCAAATATATATAAGAACCCGCTTTGATTTTAATCATTTGATTAGGACGGGTCTAGTTTTCGTGAAAATATCACATGCTGTCGTTCTTTTGAGGTCAAAATAAATATTGTTGGATTGATTGCTTGAAGATTGAGCTTAAAAATGGGCCTTTTTGAATTTTTGAGCTGAACTTGAGGCATGTTTGTTACAGTATAAAGTTAAAATTATTAATATCGATGTTATAGATATTAATGTATGTATGTAGTAATTCCGTTTCATTAAAGTAATACTTGCTGTTAGTAATAAACTTTATTGATTCTGATAAGGAAGAATTAGTGTGTAAACATATTATAGTTAATTTTAGATTCATTTCCTTTAGTTTTAGTAATTTTTTTTGTTTTAGGGCAGGTAAAATCGCACGATAAGTTGAAATTTAAAGGAACAAAATACGGTATTAACATATTTACCTCTTCCAGCAAATTTTTGTGTACATCTACGTCATATTATATGATTACTAACCATCTCAAGGTGATAATCCTCATCGTTGGACAAGTTGTAATGTACGAACAACCTCAGTAATGAGATGTAAACTCAAAACGGTGATTTCACTCTCAAGCTTCTTCTCATTCTATTTCACACCATTTTATAGCTCTTTTCTTTGAAATTCTCCGAGACTTCTGTTATTTCTAGAGAATATACTTCACTGCTAAATTTATCTCGCCCTTTTTTTTAAGTCTTTTTGAATGCCGACAGCCTTCGTGATCTCATGAGGCAGTTCGGGTCGTTAGGTTGTGAGCGTTGCTCTTAACGGCACAGATCGTAACTCAGATTTTTGTATTTCTCATTTGTGCGAGTTGAGGGATAGCCTTTAACATTTCCCACGAGGGTTAGGATACGTAACTTTCTCAAATATTCATAAAAGTCCTCCATTTGAAGTAGAGTAATTAAAAGTCGACTTATATGGGAAGTTATCTTTTCACTTGCTCTGCTTCGCTTTTGTATCGGTTTACAAGAGATAATCTATAAAAGGCTTTAGACCATGTGCTTGAATAGAAGAGTAACGGTTAGTTCGTTTTACTTTTATTCGGCTAGCAAACAAGCGTGAAAGATTCTTTGCTTACGAATGCTTTCCAGTTAGGGAGATAGATAAGTGTACTGTCGCAATATGGCTTGTACTTTAACTTAGTAAATCTTATATTGCTATAATAGGATACGCAATTACTAACGAAACCACATAATATCTTCTTAAGAATTAAGGACTTCGCCTCAAGCAACAAGTTGTATTAAGAAAAGGAATGAAACATAAATTATTTACTATATGCCAAGATAATTAGACAATTATTTCGCTCAACATATCTAGCCATTAACTTTAACTACAGAGAACCAAATAATTCCCAAAAAATCCCTTAATATTTTGATGAAATCGAGGTCAGGGAAATTGATTCAGATTCAAATGAAAGCCTTCGAAACATTTCCTGTATCGAACGAAGTTTAGATAAGAGATATCCTCTTCTATTATTTGGATTGCATGGCGCTCCTTGTAATTTTCCTTCTTATTTTCCTAGCATGTAATTTCCTTATCAGATCTTTAAAATATAGAGTATTTCCCATCATCTGATGATATCCGGTTCCCGCTTGATATTTTTACGAAAGTAGAAGCCAGAATTCGATCAGAGGGAAAGTGGTTTTTTCATCCAACGGTAAACAATAAATTGGTGAATTTTAAAGAAGACATAGAACCCCGTACAGTTCCTGAATTTATGAACTGATCAACGGCATACGTGTGGAATTCCTTTTGGTGAAATTGACCCCGGTCGTTAAGGCCCTCGCTCGAGGAAAAACTAGAGGCTGAGGTCACAGCCGTTTCATTTCAGAAAAAAAATTCAGGTGAAAATGATGCTGACCTCTTAAGAAGCTGCGGTTTTCTTCGAAACGATCTCGTGGAAACAATTTCGTGAGATGAGATTTCGTGATATGATCGGAGGATATTCGCTGTTTCTTCACTCCATCAAACTCTCGGAAGTTCTATTACAATTTATCATTATATTTGGTAATGGCTTCTTTGACTTATTCCGATCAAACCACTGTGCCGATATTGCTCCGATAATGAGGTTTCGTAATTTATCATTATTCTCCCGGGGTTTCGACATTCATCGACAGATAACGGTATATCATTCTAGTAGCAATAAGTATAGTCTTTCTCTCATAAGGATATGTGTGCATCAAGTGGTTAAGCATTGTTATTTTTATACGCTTAATAACTATACAGTAATTAATTTATCATTTAATATCCTCTTTTTAAATATTCTTAAATTTCTGAAAACCAATTCAGGATACAATAATTAATCTCTTCGATCCAACAACTTTAACTTGTAGTGTTTTTAATTCTGTATTGCATTTGAATTTGCTCGCATATTCTAAATTAGCAAGAACTGACACTCCATTTATAAGTACGATTATATTATCTCGTTGCTCTCTAATGCAAACGATATGATTTCTATTTAATAAGAATGTTCCAAGTCCAGAAAGAATGCTTCTCCTACATATTTCCTACCTGTATGGTAAGAAGGATTCTTTGGAATGTTTCAGGAGGGAATTCAAAAGATAAGAAGAGGTTGCCGGCACAAGCAGAGATGGCAGAACTGTCTCTCTCAAGCTGCTACCGGAATCGCCTCCGGATTTATTTTCCTCGGACTGAATCTCTAAGGTATGCGAACAATCTATGTAACATTAAGAATCTTTCTTATAAATTAGGAAGTTCTAAAATGAATTCCCATTGATATTGATATACACGAATGACAATTACGCACAGATTCTAATGAATCCATTTATAAATAACTCACGTTCATCCAACATTTAGAAGTAGGGTAATCAACAATATTCTTTTATTTATGACCAGTTTTTACGTCTAGACTTACGCAATACTTTTTTTTGAAACTCGAGCCTCCGCTTAAACTTTCTGCTTGCTAAGAAATCGACGTGAAAAACTTAAAAATTGCAGACCACCCTTAAGCGAACGGTTGTTTGTGTAGAGAATAAGTTTAGCTCCCCCGTCACCCTGTGTTTCATCTTCTTGTCCTTCTTAATGTCCCGGTTCGCGCTCTTTCTTTTCTGCACAACTCTTTCTCATTATCTTTCTCGACAACGCGGCTGGATATTCTCAGGCGGAGCTTTCCTTTTTCATCCGTTGAAAAAAGGATCGCTACCCACTCAGCCCCGAGCAAAAGTGGGAAGGGTCAGTTGAGGTCTTCTGCAGCGATTATTAATCGCTTTCCGTGTAGGAGGATAAGGCCGGACTGAAAAAGTGCAGCAAAAAATAGATTCTATTCCGTATTTATTCCCTTTTATGTCATTTCCTCAAAAGATAATGTACCTGTCAGCTATTAATCTGGCCATCGTAATATGTGTGTTAAACTAGGACATGCTCTATCAAAGAACATGATATAATAATGTTTATAATTTAGCCTGCCAGATGTTCTGGTTAAGTTGATTTTTTCCTTCGAATTTTTTTATTGTAGAATTTGGTTGCTATGGTTCTTTTGTCGGATACATATTGATACCAATTTGCGAACGAATTTATTACTCTTAGATGGAAAGGGAATGGTTGGATGATTACTATTCTCTAAGAAATGAATATCATTAGCCAGAATGATGAACTGAATGAATTTCAACTCTTGGAATTTTGGACTCAATCGCAATATTTTTAATTCTAAATCATGACAGAATAAAATTTGTCTATAATTGAATTACGAAAGTATTTATTTTAATTTTCTTTAAAATAATACAGTACAAGTTCTAGATATTAAGACAAACTCCACTGCCAAGATATTTACATATTTTCCATTAATTTATGATCTTAGATTGCGATATCTTGTGATTAATATGGCCAAATGACAAGGAATTAATTGATCTTCCACTATATTCCGTAATTTTATTGTGCCATAAACACATTGGTCGCTATGGACAATATAGCCTTATAAATTCTGGCTGAGCAGATTAAGATTAATTGGTTGCGTGTAGAGCTAGTCTAGTGCGTCCATACATTAGCCGTATGCACATTTCGAGCCATAAATTCATGTTCTTGTTGCAGTATCTAAGGCCTGTATTTCAGTCGTTCCTGGAGAAGTTGTTTAAGTTGAAAAAGGAGGAAAAGTATATGACTAGAAAGATGCAAATTCGCTTTCAACCTCTTTAGGTCATCAACCTTAGCTACATGTCATTTTTTCCATCTTCGAACGTTTCATGGTTTATCGTCAATCGAAAAAGAATGAAGTTTCGTACCGATTTTGGCGCGGGTTTTTTTCTCACGAGAATCGTTGCTCTATTTCTTGAAAATTTCTCTCCTTATAAGGGCGTTTTCCCGAAGGCTTTTGGACCTAAAGCGTTGCTTTAAAATGGATTATCTATCAAAAACTTTCTTTAGAGTTTTTTCATACGAAGATTGCGTCAGTTATTTTTCATGATTATACTTCCTTCTTCAATAGAGAACTTTACATGGATCAGTTTCATAAACATGCTGTAAGATTATCAATGGAGGATTACCATATTGATAATTTTACTCCTAGCATTATATAGGTAATGAGGATAAATTTCATAGATTCAATAGAGTGGATGTAATTTTTATTGCTCATAAATATCAAGATTGTGCCTAAACTTGTAACGTAATGTCATTTGAAAATTATAGGATTTACACGCCCTTTTTCCACGTAGCTTTATATGAAAAGAAATAATCGAGGAAGAAGCTTCCTGAATTTCTTTGGTCTCTCTATTACTTAATTTAACTTACATGACATCATGTGACCAATCTCTCGTAATTGATATTAGGAAGCCGTTGAGCAATTAAAAATCCCTGCTTCGAGGTGCAAAAAACGATCGCAGGAGATTTGTTTTCCGGCAAAACAAACCTTTCGCAGGGATAATTGCACCACTTTGTGTTTATTTTCTCAGCTATTAATACATTATTGGAGAGTCGCTCAATGGGTTATAAGAGTGGGCAATCAAATTTAGCGAACTCCAGATTATTGGCCCCAAGTGGAGGAAAATGACTAAGCGCTGAGTCTTTAGAAAGGCATTCGAATACGAAAATTTGGATTTTGACGAAAGAAACCGGTTTCGTGATTAATTTCATCTTTTTGAGTATCATTTAGATAAGTTTTATTGCAGTAAAATAAGAGATCGGAAGAAGAGTTTGTTCAAAATTTATATACGGCCAATGGTGAATATTATTCGCGAAAAATTAACTTCAAAAATTGCAACCTAGCTGATTTGTAAACGTGATCTAAATCGTTGTGAAATCGCAAGGCGGATCTCTAAAATTATAGAGTTCGAAATTCAGTTCCTTTGTGAATCCAGAAAGTTAAATTGCGACTTGCATACCATATTTTGGCCACAATTTGAAACTTTTAGTTAACCTCTACTAATAATCTAATCACAAATCGCGACAATGTACATGAATTACATACGAACAAAACAAAAGGTTACTTCAATTGTTCTATGAATAGCCTATACCTTATTATTTTCAATTTTCTCGCTAAAGTATTGGTACTTTCAGGTATACGATCTTCCTTGCATCTTTTTTTCATCTACACAGAGAATAAAAACAGTTAAAGTCCATGGATAATTGTTCTTCTCTAATTTTAAGGGCACATGATTCTTCAACTGTTTCCTATGTAGTCAGTTGCAGTAGTCTATAGAGCGTGATCTGCGAAATGAAGAAGTTCGTAATTAAAAATGTCGAGGTTCCATGAAAACTTGCACGGACCATCACGTATCCATCTACAGTTTCCTTAGATTAGAGAGCGGTTCAAAGAAAGAAATGCGATAGAGATGAACTTATGGGCGTATCACAGGTGTTGGATTTCGTCCTAATTAAAGAATTCTTCTTTGGTGGTCACGATGGCATTCCTTTGACCTTTTTAGCTTGAATCTCATTTACTCTAATTCGGGGAGTAGCGGTTGATGAGTCTGTAACGGTGACCAAAGGGAAGGGACACTCGTTGCGGTCAATCCTCAAAATCAGTTTGTTCGATAATCAGGAGTAAGAGCTCCTCTTTTGGAATGTGATATCTGGTGCATAATTTCGACGTCGAATTATTTTGGAGGAATCTGTATTTTTGTTCGGAAAATATCAGATACTTAACTTGTTTATTTGTTCGGTACTTGGTGATGACATATTGTATGAGGATGAAGAAACCTTGTTTGTAGATTCAAGTTAATCAGTGCACTGCACAATGCTTAAATATCACTGATCGATTTCAAATATAGATTGTAATAATAAAAAAAAATATTTTTTCCTTCTTTATAATAATCTAATGCAGTTTTATAGGTTGGTAAATAAACAAGGAATAATGATTAACTTTCCAGAATGGGACTGCAAACTATAATGAACGATCTTATTGCATTAAAAAAATTAGTGAAGATTTTTGTATATAATATTCGTCGATTAGAAAAAAGAATACAATTTATTATACTTCACAACAATTTTACAGCACTTTATCCTAAATATAACTTTCGGAAGACTTAAAATTCCTGTATACTTATCGGTCAAAGGAGATTGAAATCAACTACGTGTTTCTAACTAACGTGTTGATCTTCTACATCATTGCGGTTTAATGAAAGGATTTAATCAGTCGTTGATGACGATGAGATTGTAGCGATGCATTCGTCGGAATTCGTGATTCCTTTACAGGCGATCTTTATCCACGGGATGCATTTACGATTAATCTCATATCGGGCTATTATCGAACTACCGCCAGAGGCCTCAGCAAATCGATGCTGTTGGGCTCTGAAGAAAGTAATTGGGTGCGAGGAGCACGTGACAAGCTATGACAAAGGAAACACGCCGGAAAAGAAGCTCTGCGGGCAGCCCTTGTGACCACATAACGATGCGGTATTCCACGATGGAGGAATTTTTGGTCAGCTTCGGCAGTCGTGTTGGAATTCGGGAACTGATGCATTGGGTTTCGTAAGAGGCTTCTACCGTTAGAATGAAATCAACCGTTTCCATGCGATTATTACGATTTTGGCTCATAATCACGGAGGATTAAATAACGGGTGTCGCACTTGATTAAACTCCGGGAATCAGTGAAGTGAATTAAGAAACAACTTCCTCAGATTACAGTTCAGGATTTCCTGATGGTTTCTCTCCACTGATTATTGATGTGTGTATAAGAATAAAAAATTGAGGTTTTCTTTTAATAAAGAAAACACAAGTGAAGCAGTATAAGTTTTTAAGTTAAAGACAAATTTATTTGACAAAATCTTTGCCTTAATTTCGGACTGAAAATGGAAATGAAACACGAGACCCTAAAAAAAATTTCGGAAGGGAATACCACTTTTAAAAAAATAAGTGAATTATCTTTATAAAAGTGAATGGACTATTAAAGACTATTATTTGATCAAGAAGTTACAAATATAACTCTTGAGTTTATGACTACTTTTTCATAAAAGCTGTAAGAAAGAATCATTAAGATTACGATGAAATCTATTTTGCATTGATCGTATACTTTTAATATCGAATAGAAGAAAGTAAATCAAGCTGTAAAATGTTACCTCGAGTAAATTTACTAACGTAACCACGCTACCGAGCAATTATCCTAATGAAAATGCGAAAAAAAATTCCCACCATTTCCAGCTCAGCAAAGATACAAGGTTTTTTATTTTATTCATTTATTCCAGCTCGAATTCAAATCCTCAAGAATCCCAATTTATGGTCTGCTACATTTTACTCGACTTTTTTATAGAAGACCGGAGGATTCTGTGTTCTCATATCCCTCATTAGCCGGTGACACTGGTCCCTTTGATAAGTGTATTCGTTTGGAAATTCCATCCTCCGCTATTTTAGGCCTCACACTTTGACTATTGGCGCATTAAAAGGACAATGTTTTTGCAAAGGATCGTTAATTTATAAGCCCGTCTACGGACGCATGAAAAAATGCAGGAAACGTAAGAGAGAAATGAGATCGGCAATATATCAGTTGAGAACAGGTTGTTTTATCAATCTAAAATCCGTTCAAATACTATAAAATGAAAGAAAAAAGCTCCTCTTATATATTCGTGGAAAACATATTCGGCTTAATTTGAATTTTTTTGGATCAAATTACTGAAAATGTTTCATTCCCTATGTTGGTATGTCTACGAAAATCGTGAGCGAATGTTAATTTTATCATATAAGATTTTTTATGAACGGGAATACGGATTTTGCATTTATACAATCAACTTATTTGTTTATCATAATGTTGTTAGGATGAATCGTGATTATTAAATCTAAATTTCGCAAGTATATTTATGTATCCTTCATCATTATTTGCGGAAAAGTTGCAGTTATTAAGGAGTGTTTTTTTATATATTCAATCTCATGTTCTCAACTATGATCGAATTCAATATTAAGTTAGGTTACGTAAATCTATTTGTTTTGGAATGTAATTTAGAATAGGATCCTTTCCATAGGTTTCCAACATTCGGTAAAAAATTATTTCTTTTCCACAGTTTAAGCTTTATATGTGGAAATACCGATGAAATACTTAAACTAATACATTGCTAATAGAGAATATTATAGTTCCTGAAACTACCGAAAGGTTGAGTGAGAATTCAATGATTTATCACTCCATTCACCGCACGAACTCTGCCGTTATCGATTTTATAAAAGCGCCTAACATCGCATGCATTTACCTCGTCCATTCAAAATCCAGTAATAAGGTCATTATTTACTACGAATAGAGCTAAATTCATTTAAATTTAATTAGAATTCCGAAAACGCCGATCGGCCCATTTATGGCGAAACTGCCGTAGCACGAGATTGTCATCGGAGAAAGTCACAAGAGCAGTGCATAGTTATTAGGGATAAATGGTGAAAATACTCATTTCGAATTGAGCAGGAAATCTCATTTCCGCACCTGAGTCACCGCTCGTCCTTATTTCTTCAAAAAGATTTCCAGATTGCGTACGAAAAATGCAACTTCTTTCCTTTCCTCGGAGATATGAATCTTCTCTCGTGAAAGCTCTATTTTTCCGATGCATTCGGCCCAAAAAAGGTTCTTCTCCTTTCTCATATAAAAGAGCCGAAAAACTTCGATGGATATCTATTCCTTATTTCAGCTTCCAATTGTTCTCACCTTCCATAACGGCGCTCTTCTATAATCCGGGAGATAAGCGTTTATAAGGATCGTAACCAAAGAGATTTGTACCACCGCCGTCACGTTCCAAACGGACAGTTTGCAGTCATCTTTCCTTTTTCACACTTTTCGTGCATTCCTTAAAAGGGGAACTCTAGATACAATCTCTCTGATCCCGGAATCTCTCCGTTTTATGCTCCTTAGAGATAGCGGTCTCTTAGCACCTGCTCGCCGCGATAACGATGTGGAACTATAATCCGCATTTTTGTAAATATAAACACGATTTGGTACGAAATTTTGAATTTGCATATTCATTTTTTGTTGATTTTTGCAAAACTAAAAAGCATGATTTTTTGAGTTTTCTTTGTTTTTCATATGATTAGTTATAGGATATTATAGCAAATATCCAAGCTACGATAAACATGTATAAAATATACCCAATCGACGAAGTCTTTACTATACTATAATAAGAACGGAGTTCTACATTTACATAATATTTTAAATAATAAATTATATTAAACATTACAATAAGTCCTATAATTTAATTTGATACTCAAATGGAGCAGTTATATTATTGAAATTGTAGATAAAGTATTATTTCATCTTACATGCAAATAAAATAATATAAGTGAGTTTAATCCTATCCGTTGACAGAAATTTATTTATTAATAAATTTAAGTAGATGATTAATGTTTTCTATATTTTGGCTGTTAATCTATTATGGAATTTATAATGTATATTTTACTTCATTTATTATATATTATTCAAATTTTGAGTTATTATTTCCGCTACAATTATTATTTGAATGCAATAATGCCATTTTCGACGTAAAAGGAATTTAATGACTGTATGCCTTAAGTGATTCTTATGCCTATTAGAAATCAAATAGGGTAGCCATATGTTTCTCACTATTTCTTAAGGCTAGATTCCCACTGAGAAGTCGATTCCATTTCTTTTTCCATTTTTTAAGTCTTCATTCTTCGCCTTCCCTTTTTCGTTCTAAACTCCATCTCGCCTCGTAAGGCATTCATTGATGGACTACGTAGCGTATCCGAACTTTTCCGCATGTCTTGAACGGTCGGCGCTTTTCAACTGTCCCTTCTAAAGAATGAGTTAGATAGATGGCGGTGCTGGGAAAGGGTTGCCTAGTCTGGAGCGGATGAAAACTTTTCCCGGAGGTGAAACAGGGTTTTTCTCGTCCGTAATGGCAATAGGGTACCAGAAGTAAGACGCCTCTACTTCTCTTTATTTTTTTTACGATTCTTCTGTTCAATGTAAGAAGTTCGCGGTGCTCTATTGAAGTGGTCTCTGTGGTCAGAGTTCTGTGGGAGAGAGAAGACAAGAAAGCGACACATTCGGTACAAAAGTTTTGCTAATTTCATCGCGGTCTGTTTACTCAGCCGGAAAGGGAAAGTGTGTGCGGAAAAACCATCAGAATTAAGGGTTCCTTTTCGAATATAAAGATTGAATGACGGAAGCTCCTTTACGCTTCCAGTATGCAATGTTTGGATAGCTAAATTGGCACGTATCACCCATCAATTAATAATAGATGCGTGTTACTACGATATCCCGAGACGTAACACTTTCTTAGCGGATAATATTTCGAGATAAACTGTTAAAGACAGGATGGGTGTAAAGAATAGAGCGGATAATTCACTTCCAAGGGAGAATACGTCTTTTGTTTGCGGCAATGCCTTTGCAACCCGAGCGGGAAAATGGGTATCCCATGGAAAACAAAAGAATGCAGAGGTAGCGTGGATGAGCCTCGGAGAACAATATGCTCATAGGTGCGAAGAGCGGGAGATGGGATCTTTAACGGACAGCATAATTAGACTACGTGAAATGAAATGTTTATTTCCTTATAGCGTGTTTATTAAAAGTATCTCGTAATCTCCTTTATACGCGAATAGAGTTATAACCTGAAATATGACAAGGAGATACGTGGACCAAAACATTACTTATCTAAATGCATTCCACTCATCTCCGCTTTTCTTTTTAGCTTTCCAAAACGGATTTTTTCACTGATTTTCTCAGCGATACAGTATGATTCGCTGATACCTATAATTTTCAATCTGATGCAATATTTTAGGATGATAATTAGAATACGTTCTTTACATATCAAACATGATATGCCTAAAATTAAGATGCTATCTCTATGCGTTGGTATTAAGAATAAGAGGTTCTTATTATCTAAATCCATCCGATATTGTCGTCTTTATAATCTAAAAGACGTATAAATGACTTCGTTTCAGCGGGCTGAAGTATTAAAATTATACCACACAGAATATTCGATACGACTATGCTCCTCTACTCAAAATTTATACCAAATTAATGATACTATATTAATATATTTGAAATTTATTCTGATATATTCTTAGATTATCCAAAATGTTAAGGGTCGTAAAAATCAAGAAAAATGGCCTGTTTCTATGACAACGAATATGATAAATTCTGTAATGATTACTAATGAATTTCCGTTTAATTTTTAAAAGGCCCTATTCCTCCAAGACCACGAATTTATCACCGCGTGTGTGTATCAAATGGCTTCTCTTATAGTCGGTCGCTTCTTTTGATTGGAAGGGGGTCTTATGAGGCCCTCACAGGCATTCACAAGCGTTCTCATTCATCAGAAGAGAGATTGCAGCCCCGAGGAGTTATTGTTTTTTGTCTCGGTGTGAGTACAACTGAAGGAAACAGAAACGGATTGCATCGGATTGGGGCTATCGCGGGAGATTTATTTCTGTAGCGTATTATTATTGCGAAATCAGGAACGGCATCGCTTTTGAGTATGACCTCAAATATTGGGATGAAGATTGCGTTCGGTGATACAGCCGCCAAAAAAGATTGTTACTTTTATAAGGTTGTAATATAAGGAATATTTCTCAACCTAATCATAGTATTCGCCCATCATGCAGTCAGATTCTGATTGACATAAGCTGTTATTTCTTCGCATGAAATGATTTGCGATTAATGCTCAAGGATTTATTCTTGGGAAATAATGCGATTGTTTATCTCCGTGTTGGACATTGTAATTAGTGTAATTTTTAATAAATACATCATAATTATATGGAATAGTATCAAATGAAACCATCAGCACTTGTAATAATTATATGCTGTGAAATTAAAGAGGAAATAAAATGTTAGAAGTGGAATAAACATCTGTTATTCAATTCAATAACATAAGACAATATAACGATTTTATACTAACGGAAAGGAATTATACAAAATCCTCTATTAAGATAAAAGAACAAAAATTAAATTTAAATTTAATGTTTAACAGATACGTATATATATGTATTAAAATTAATAATGTTCTAACATTTTAAGTGTTGGATTGTACTGCAGTTTCTATCATCGTAGGTGTTGGACACCTTTCGTTTTCTATATCTCCGATAGATACCTCGCACAGTTGATCACTCGATGACAACTGGATCGTTTTCCTTTCGAATTTATTTCGATAGCTTTCTCGTAGGCTTAGCCGAGTCTCGTAGATCTTCCATTTTATCACTTTTATCGGTGGCATTAGGGCTTCCAGTCCGTCAATCTCCGTGAATTACTAACATCTTCCCATCGAAACGACCTTGTTTCGCCAACAAACATCTCGGAAGTCCATCGAGAATCAATAAATAAGAAAGAGCAACAAATCGGAAGTCACGCTTTGTTAAACCTCCATTCTCTTCCGTGCGCACGCTTTGGCCGTGCACGCACGGCCGCACGAAAATTGGTCCTATTGGCGAAACCTTTGAAGGGTCAGGAGATTGATGAATTTGTTTTTCGTGGCAAAACCGTTTCTCTCTCGTCTCACGTTTGCCCCAAAGGAGAGTGTTTTCGGAAAAATACTCCGCTCCGAAAGGTCTTCTTCTTTGGGAGGATTGCTCAAATCGAAGTACTTCTGCATCTTTGAGATCTCGTTTGTAGATTCCCACTCGTAGACGTTTGAGATATCTCATCCCGGAAGGATGTGTTACAACTCCTTATTTCATCTGTACGAAGTCAGTTAAAACATATTCTATAATATAAGATTCAATAATTATGTTCTTTTTTATATTTTAAACATTGAAATTAAAATAATCATTACGTAATAATTATCTCTTCCTCTTTCCTCTTAAACTTATAAGGATTGGTACATTACCTTCGATGACAATGATTAAAATTTCATCAAGCTGTACTTTAATGGCTGACAAAAGAGTTGGGTTACGTAATTCTTCTATTGAATTTTTGCATAGTTAACGAGAACTTATTCACAGTTATATATATTGAATTCTTCACTCATAGCTCTTGCATAGGTGTTTCTTCACAGCTACGAACAGCAAAATAACTATATTTTTTTAATGGTCCATTCATATTCCTTCAGCTGTTATTTATGCAATCTAAAGTTTCTATCTGCATATCTTTCTTTGGTTGTAAATTGTCTACCAAATAAATAGAGGGTAAATCAAATCGTTGCGTGATTTTCACACATAAATTACTCCTTTGCGATAGCGGAACTTTTTAACTGAATACCGATAAAGAATTAAGGTATCTTTTTTATTGACTGTGAGAAGTTTGATCTTTCATTCAATACCTACCCTTTATTAAAAGGCGTGCTATAGTCGAAATAATTTATGACGTATATGCCAGCGATGTTCCCCGCAGCGTTATAACTGACCATAGCATTCCGGATCGTCTCTATGGCAAACCTAGAGTTAGTGGGCTTCGGGAAACCGGTCTGTGCATGGCGATAACTTATGCTTTCGTGAGGTTAGTTAAAAATCCCGTGTCGGATGCCAGTTCATAGTTATCTTGGATTTTATGAGATTCCATAGATAGCGCCATTCTTATACACGAGTTTTATAGTGCGATTACAAATGCGCCGTTAACCACTCTCAATGGGAATTTGATTCGGAAACATTTTGACCCTGAAATTTTGCTCAAAGATTTAATGGCCGTTTAAGGAAGCTCGTTTCCGTAATTATACGTTTCTTAATGAAAAGACAAGCTCCAAGGAGGAGGTAATAACTTTCTATTACAAGTTCTGGAAATTTAATTTTTGAAATTTTACGATGATTGCATCTTACGGGAAGTATAAACATCGATGATTAGGAAAACATCTTTAAATGGTGATTAAGGGAATTGAGGTGTTCTGTGACTAATTTCTGTTAGTTGAAAGAATAAATAAAAGTTCAGTTTTGTATCGGTGACGTAGAAGTGTTTTTGTTCTGATATAGCTTATGAGATAAATGCTTTCTGTTACCTCATACTATCAAAACAACGAACCAGAAAGTTAATGTTTAAAAGGTATGATTATTCTCAACTTTTGTTTAATAAAAGTAATCCATAGCTATATAACGAATAAAATTACGTTGAAACTAAGTTATCATGCAATATTTTCCGAGTTTTATTTTTCGTATCGAAAAGAAAAGTAACGTGTATGCATAGCCACTCGTTTGATCGACCTTGCGTGTTCTCTTTTTATTCACGTATCTCTATACGGGAACTCCAAAGAGTCTGCCAGTGTAGCCCTTTAATATTCATCGTTCAGCGCCCGAGTTCAATCCCCTCCGCAAAAACAAAAGCGGTTTAAAAGGACAAGTATACTTCACGTTCCTCGGAAATGAAAGCTCTTCGCATTTTTCGCGAGGATTCACAAATGTCCATCGATGATGGAAGTCACAGCCTCGAGCGCAAAAAAAGATCGCAAAAGGAACTGAAAGCCGCGGGTGAGATCGTTTTATATCGGCCTCTTGTTCCATCCCTTTTTAATGCTTCGATTAGCGGAAAACGGCTCGGTTTTGTCGGTAACATCACACGTTCCGGAGATGGCGGGAGATATCATTTTCCTCGGAATGGTTCGATATGAAGAGACCGCAGAGCGGCAGTTCCCTCTATCGGAATATCCGCGAACCATCCTCTATCACGTCTTCCCCCCTCCCCTCCTTCCCACAATGCACGATCCTTTACAGCCACAACTTTCTCCACTCCGCCTCGGGGGCGTGCTATTAGCCTACATCCCGTTCAGGTTTTATTTTTTTTAATACGCTCACGTATTTTTCCGTCTCTGTTGCCTTCCCATCCCATCGTCTATCCTCTTCCCGCAGCACTGCCTTCCTCCTAATTGAATGGGAGAACGCGTTATTCGCGAATCAAATTTTATTTCGCTTACGATTGTTTGTCCGAAGGTGTGTTTATGAGGGAATCGGAGGTTTAAATATTCGAACCTCTGGATGGATAGAATCTCGAGGTGCTATTAAGTTTTATTCTCTAAGGGTTCCTCCAGCTTTATCCCCTATAAATTGCTATCATTCGTGACGTATATTATCGTCCTGGCAGACCTGTGAAAAGAATAAAACACGCTCTGCTCTCCGTGAATTATATAAGAGCTTGTTTAAATTACCTATACATTTTTATGATGGAAGTTACATTTATTCCAAATCCTCACCTATATTCAGAATTATATATTTCTCTTCTGTAACTGCTGTCATAAGTGTTTTTTGGGGTTTTTACGTTCACATCAACACATATTGATGAGAGTCGCAGTGGTTTTGAACCGTTCCTCGGACACTTATGAATCGAAAACGGCAGGGAAAGGATCTAATATGCTTCAAGATTATCATTTACGTTTCTGTAAAAAACATAAAAATCTCTTAAAATACTCCTTTTAGCTTATTTGGAAAAGAAGATAAAAAATGTTTCGATTCATTTTATTAGAGTCAATGGGAGGGATATATTCCGTTATCGGAGAAACGCCTGTTACTCTTTTAAAAGCAGAAATATATACAGAGAACTATTTAAAAAATAAATACGGTTTCTAATATTCATTATTTAATTTCAAATCGTTTAAATTGTCCCTATATCCATTTCCGTATTTTATCAGCAGTTCTCACCCATAAAAAAATACACCAAACGTACATAATATATTTCGCAGAATTATTTCTTTAGGAAAGCCGTCGCGTTTGGTGGGAACGACATAAAAAAACCAGCTGTCAGTAAACATAAAAGCTTTTTTTCCGTGATGAAGCGGGTACTCATTTAAGTATCACGCTTTTCTCCGAAAGAGACATTAGGAAATACACCAACATTATTACAAAGGACCGAGACAAAAACTGCCATGTATTTCTGGACATGATCTCACTAAATAGACCCATAATAGAGCTTATGGATAGCTACCACTGTTTGGGATACTCAATCTTGAGCACCGTTTCCGTCATCAGTCGCCCATCCGTATCACTCTTCCTATAAATAATAGCACGCATCTTATACGGCCTCTCATTTGAAAAGTAAATTTGGTAGCCATCTTTCACGCACACCTTCCGGCTCCAAAAAAAAGGAGCATCCCGTCCGTGCTTCACCTCCGTCCCAAACCCATCATTAAAGCCGCATTAATATATCCTCTGTTGTACCATGCAACGCGACAGGTTGATATCCCCCGAAAGGGAGGAGTCTGTTGGGAAATTGTTACGAAAATAAAAATTTAGAATGCGCCCAAAGGCGCGAGGTGAAAAAAGGGAGCCCGAATTCCGTACGTCGCTTTGAGCGTTCGCTTTGAATTTCGATTTCCTTAGAGGTTATTGGCCCACATGTGCTACTTGTATCCCTAACTCGGGATAGGTGAAAACGTAACGGAAAAAGATAATTACGGCTTCTCATTAACCGGACGGCTGGTGGGCGAGGAGAACACAAGAGGTAATTATCCTCGGGGAACGGATATATCTGCGGATTTATTAGCCTCTTCGGACGGCCTTAAAATATCCGTCGATGCGGGAGAAAGTGGACGGTTATAGCTGATGAGCAGTTTGAAGTCATCGGCTCACAAGTATTTCTTCCCTGAATTGGCGGCAGTTTTACTTCCGCAAATCTATTGGAGGTAGTTAAGGTCTTAAGGGAATCCTCGTTACTCTCAAGTGCCTAGAAATTCACTTCCCCATCCCTATATAGTTGTATGAGGTGTATAAGAATTTTTCTGCGATGACCATCATCCTCCGTAAATGGTTTCTTTGTAAGTATTGTGATTTGGGAAGACTTTCCAGTTTAGTCAAGTGAGACTTCTTGATCTTCCACGCACCCTTTCGGAAGACAGCCGATTATTTTGCACGGATTTATTCGCAGCGATTGGCTCGATCGCCGGAGGGGATGGGCATTTTGGATGGAATTGCCCCCGCGCGTTGAAGTCTCCCGATTTTTTTTGGGAGCTGTCCATCTGTCGGGGCTCGAACCCGTTCGTTTTCATTTCCAAGGTGAACGAACCTTCCACGCGCCATTACTTACCCCCAATTACTCAAGCGTTACGAACGTGATTAAAGAATTTCACCGATCGCTTCACGCTTTTGGACTTCAAAGTGGGGAATGCGGAATTCGTGTGGAAGCGTATAATTTAAGCGGAATACATAGGGAGGAGTAAAATGGAATCGCATCGGATTTTTTATCGAGATGACCTCTTTTATGTATCCAACGTATTGGGAAACACCTAATCCTATTTTCACGCTGGATTTTTTTTTTACCGACTTATGAACCTTCGGATGCTTGGGTGATCGGGACTCGATGGTGGAGCTTTACATAATTATTTTTGATTGATTGCTTTTTCGATCGTTGTGTGGACATCACTTTCGACTTCATTAAACATCTCAAGTGGTGGAATTTTTTTATCTCACGTTTTGCATTTGCTATTTTACCCTTTTAAATTTATATAATAATAAAACTTCTATCATCCTTCATCGTACACTGTTGTATTCATGTATTCAAGATAATGATTATTTATTTTGAGTCCAATATATTTTGAAAATTTTAAAGAAAATATAAAGCTTGAGATTTCACTATTACTAAATATAATTTTCACTCATCAAACGATCCTTGAATCATTTTCTCTCGTAAGTGCTGCTCAAAAAAATACACACTCATTTATGTTTCATCGTTTCCTATTTTTTGCGGTATTTCTGACCACGAATTTCACCTCCAAAGAGGTTAATGCATCACATACTCTGTGATTTTTCCATCATCTGTTTCTCTTAGCATGTGACGTTAAAAATAAAAAGCTGGCTTTCCTTATTCATTTCCTCCTTCGGACCCACTTATAATCTTCATACCACGACAGTTTCCGTTTGACAGTTTTAATTATGAATACCTTTTAACAGCTCAGAATGGAATATTGCAACCCTCCCTTAAAGGTGAAGTGTGTAATATAATGGGTATTATTATTCCTTCAGCATTTCCAAATAAATAATGATTAATTTCCTTTCTTCTCACGTGTACTCGGTGTACCTGATGCTTTCCCTCAATGGCAAGATTTGTACACTTTCCTCGCGATTTATTAACTAAACGAAAAACGTAAGTTCAGTCACTTTCATAAAAACATAAAAGAGGAGGAGAGTTTGTAGTTTCAAATGCGCGGATACCCGCTAACGTAGAAAAACCCTTGTTGGAGGTTTTACGATCACTCTTAACTTAAATCTCGAAGAACCAGTCCACACACGAGTTTCTTGTGACCAAGGTTATAAATCCCATTTCATCGCAGTTTTTTATGAGCGCTTCGCGTTGAGGACTCTGCTTTTCTCATTCTGTCCTCTGCTTTCCACAACCTCTCCTCGACACACCCCCTGTTCTACCTCCGGGCCATCCCCAAATTTTGTAAGTAACCGCGCCCAGAAGAAGTCTCCGTTGTCGGATGTTTCTTGCGCTCAACACCAGAGGGGGCATGTGTTGAAGCATCTTGTATTTTTCTTCGCTCCATCACGTTAATTATCTCTGAGATACATACGTCAGTATCGCTGTAGTTAGTTCTGAATGATATCTAGTTCGAAATGGAATTTAATTTGAAACTAAATCATCCTTATAATTCATAAAAATAGGAAATTTTTACGTTTTTGAAGTTCTTTTATGGCAGCGCGAATTCATTAATTTAAAAGTATTCTTGTCCAAAGAGTTTTAATTGTTTAATTATTAGTAATTTATTGACAACGAAAATATTGTGTCATTTGGGAGAAATAAAATTAGACTACGTTCTACAACAAGGAAAGTTAGTATCTACGAACTTTCCGGAAGGATGTTATTGGAAAGAATTCTCTAACGACTCTTTCGATCAAAACCCAACGGAATGACATCTCGGAAATATCCTCAATTTTCTCTCGTAAACAATTTCCAAGAGATTTCTCTATCCCTATTACATTTTTCAACTCCGCAAAAAGTACGTACGGAAAGAGCCAAGGACATTTCCTTTACGTAACAGGGATGGATTAAGTATTTTCGCTTCACACTCGAGGAACTTTCTAACGTACAAAAAGTGGCCGTGCAAAACCCTTCAGCGCCATATCTCAGCGAACGGATTGTTACTGCAATCGATGCTTTTAATTGGAAAAGTTTCGAAGAAAGCTTCGTATCTAACGCTTCTTTAGTATCGCCATCGGATCTGCGAAAGTATCTTTTGTCCCTTTTTGAGCCGTTTTTGTAAATAATTTAACGTTTAACGGGGAAAAAAGCGGTGGGTTCTAATTAACTTTTATTTCCAGTACTATCTGGAGGAGTATTTAGTACTTTTCCGGGAGACATTCGAACGAGACCCGATCGAGCATCTCTCCGGGAAGTGTAGTAGAAGCGATCTTTTTTCTTCTAAGATAGGCATCTGCGCTAGGAAACTGGGACAGAGGCTTTTATAATTGACAAAGAATAATGAAGTCGCCAACGCCACTGGAGGCATTTGAGTAAGTAATCGGATCGTTGGAATGTCCCAAGAAGGAAATAAATTCAGGTGAAAGCGGACCTTCCATGACGAAGGAAATGAAGTGGAAGCTATCGATATCGGTTCGATAATAAAAGGATGTCGATTGTGACGTCTCGCTCGACTGGATTAAAATAATTGCTTCCTTTTTGCAGACGATAATGATGACCTCTGACGGGAAATTTGAATGTTTCAGAGTGACAAGTCGCTCCCTTAAACCGGTGCCGTCTGATCCAATTCTTTCTGATTATTTACCATCTTTATATTTCGACCCTATTAAGAAGTGATGTCCGAATTACTCGCAAAATATTCCCAATTATATTTGATTGAAGCAATCGGCGGAAGAAATAAGTTATAAAGCGTCCTTTATGTCGTTGGGAAGATTGTAAACAAGTATATCCACTCCTCTGTTGAGATGCTAATTCGGAATATAAATACCTAAGGCGAAAATTCGCTCCTTAATGAAATGTTCGTAAATGGAATAATCTGCTACTAATTCAATAACAAAAAATGTGAATTTTATAATATAATTGATTGAAAAATAAATAACTAACGATAGTATAATTAAAGATAAATTTTATGTTAATTAAATGAAAATATTTCACGTATTAATTATAAGATTATTTATCTTGTAATTAGTTTTATCCGATCCTACAAAAATAAATGTAATAATTCATAAAAATTGTTTAAAAAGGCGAAATTAGTAATTAATTTAATGAATAAGAAACAGATATTAGGGCTAAAGAAGGTGCACAAGTTTATGTATCGAAATATTACTCCATAAAGAAATGAGTATTCTCTATCCAGTTGTATATCATGTATCTTAGAAAGAATAAAATGACGAAGAAGGTATATAGACGAGATCTTAAGGTGACAGTGTAATGCTTTTAACTATTCTTTCCTCTCAATGCACCGGATAACGGTCCAGAATAAAATCATAGCTTTCTCGTCAAAATCCAAGAAAATACGTATACATCTCGAGAGAGAGAGATTGCATCCCATTGAAAACACCCGATTCGGATCAAATCGAATCCCATTTCCTTTCTTAAAAGACGTTTCCATAGATGTCAATTAACCCTTGGAGACCCAAAGCAGAAAGGGTTCCTCCCAACAATATATCGAATCACGAGGGAACAGTCATCGCGGAATAACTAAACTTTAGCGGAAAATATCACGCCCTCATCACCTGCCCAATCTTCGGGTTGCGGTGGAATCGCTTCTGCATGAGAATCGTGACGGAGGGTTGGGGCGTATGCTCGACTAGATGCCATTGTGGAATGATGAACCCTAGCGACCACACACGCCATCCAGCATCCCACGCACGGCGAAAGTAGAATTCCAAAGGGCGGCGGGCTTTGATGGAGGTACTCTCACCGGACGCCGCATTTCCGCATCTTTTCAGGTGTCGGATTACCGGGAATCTGCTGGGACCGGTTAAGGCAGAGTACCCGGTTACATGTTTACCGTGGCTGCGTGCGTTATGAGCAGCGGTTCGCGCTGAATTTTCACGGCGGCCTAAATGCTGAGCTTAGTACTGACGCTAACAGATTACGCTCGCTGAGTTTACTTCCATAAGCCACAGGATTTTCAGCGATTAAGGTGATGGCCGTCCACGTTTCAAGGCATCGGCGGAGGGTGATTCTGGCAGGTTGTCAGCGACGAGGATTAATAAGCAACGGATTGCACTAGAGCGAGTTTGAAATGCACGGGATTTCAACCTTTTAGTGCGATCAAAGCTAATTCAAAGGACGGTTTACAGACTGGAAGATGGCGGAATGTAATTTTGATTGAGGTTAGCTTTGGGGAGAAATTCACCCCAATTCAATTATCACACCGTTTGCATAACATCAGAAAAATGGAAGATAATTCCATGTGTTGCAAAAATAATGATTGCGTTGATACATCTTGCATAGAGTAACATAAATATGGGAAGGAAATGAACGTTTGAACGTATAATTAAGAGGAATAGCTTTAAATTTTAAAATTGAACAGATGGTTAGTCAACAGATGGTTTACTTTTTCGGCTATTTTACTTGGTATTTGATTTTAGTTCGTTGAAATGACGCAGAAGAGTTATTTTAGAGTAAATCTGTAGAAAAGATTAACTTAGAAATGATTTTCGCGTTGGAGATTAGTCAATTTCTACAAATTGATAGTCCCGTTTTTCTCAACCGATGAATCCACTTGCGAAACACAAGATATTAATAGATAGCGTAAGATTAAGTTGTAGCAATCTTTCCTTCGGATATAGATCGTTATAGAAAGCGAATTAATGGAAATTTGCGAAATGGAAAAGGCGATTGTTCTAGAAAAAAAAACAATCTTCCTCTCTATATAACTCCCCCATTAGGATTCCATTCGGAGTATGAAACTCCGATGGAGTGCAGAATTCATTATAATGATACGGATTCCGTTGAGATAATCTCGGGCGAAATTTTTCGAACGCCTTGCAATCGCATCCTTGGAGCCCTCGACGCAATTACCAATAGCACCTGGAGGGAAAAAAACGATTGCCTAAGTCACGCGAACGTTTTGAAGTAGCATTGAGATCAAATGGATGGAGTATTGAGCCAGTATTTTCATCATTCCTCGGAAGTGGGTCATGAAGGCGTGCATTTTTTGCTCTTAGATAGGATGTCGATAATGATTACTGCATCGAACGAATGCCATCCCAGATGAGAGTCACACTTTCAGATCACTTATTCGCGCACGTATATCGGTCGTTAGAATAACTTTTCCCGCCCATAGTTTCTCTCGGAGCCAAGGATCTTCCGTTAATAATCCATCGGGCCGAGTGTTTCCTCTACGAGGGCGGCTCAAGAAAAAAAGCAGACCATCTCAGTGGATGATGACGACGTTCATTCATAGTCGTTATTCCCGAATATCTTTCCGAAAGCCCACGAATTTGTCGTACGCTTGATTGCCGGTCTCCTGCTGATGGATTTACGCTGAAAGAGAGAGGCAAAAAATGCAGAAATAATGATCCTTCCACCGCCTTCTCGATCTCTGGATTGTAACGCTTTCGCGAAAAGTAGCGTTTCAACTACTGTGCAATTAACCTACTTCTGCCGCCTGTAAGTGGGAGAAGTATTCCGTGAGCTGGATTGGACTGAAGGGAGAGGGAGAAGCATCACAGGCTAATGGAGTGAAGCACCTCTTCTCCACCACTCGGATTGAGAACTCGATGGCTTTTTTTTATTCCTCTTCTGCTGCGAACATTCTTCGAGATGTGTAGTATCGACCGTGATACAGAAAAAGAAACGAGTTTCTGTCGATTGGCTTAAGAAAAAGAATTTAACGAACCTTTTCTCCAAGTATTATCAATTAAATCCATAGAACAAATACAAAAAATACGATTTATGCATAACTTACTACGTAATAAAGTTGGCGAATTAAATTTCAAATTTTCGAAGGATTCAACTGAGAATCGATCCAAATAAATTCAAGGAATATTTCATATAATTGTAATTCCTTCTACATTATCAGAAAGTTCTCCTTATTTGGTCATTGATTTTAATAAATTAATTTTTTAAGAAACGAATATAGTTATTAATACTATTTTACTATTATTAATGAAGAGTATAGAGGATTCACTATAGGATATCTTACGTAGGCCTAACTTTGGTACCTCTAAAATGAGCGTTATTAAAATCCTCAATGATAATAATTACTTCATTGGGAATATGTAGATTTATTCATTAATGCGTTTTAGTTAAATTCCGTCCAGGTTTTCTTTCAGTGGCTTTCCACACCACCTGATGATGAACGCTGCTTCTGGAAGCCGAAGACAATGGTAATCGGGCAATTAAATTAATAAGTCTGGGCGTAAACTTATTCAAAGGGGAGGAAACCGAGTGCCGTCTGAACGTTTCCCTAACTCGAGTATGCAAATCATCTATCCAATTAGCCACCGAAGCTCTCTTATCTCGCTGCCTCCATCTTAGAACGCGGTGATAATCTTAGAACTCGCTCCATAACCAATTTCAGAATTAAAATTCACGGTCGAAATTTTCGCTTCCATTTACGCGGTATTTATTTTGCGTGGACAGCTTCGGTCATAAACAATCTTAATCGTTTCCAGAGAGGTTGGACCCCCGATTCATTTTTGGCTTAATGCTCCCCTCCGATGCATTAATCTTGTTCGGCAATTGATCTCTAGACTCGTGCCACTCTGAATAAATACGGAATCAATTAAATTCTTTTGCGTAATTAAATCTGCATCGAGAGCTTATGCATCTCATCTTTTCCCATTCTAAATGTATTAGGCGCTCGCAATTTCGTAATTCGCAGTTGTCGTAAACTACATGCCATTGAGTATTCTTGGGGATGATGGAGTATCTCGTTTGAGTGATCTGATCCTCCAAAACCGCATTAGCATCGCAGGAATAAATTTTCAGGCGTGGTGAACACGGAAATGACAAAAATAAGCTCCAAATAATGTCAGATTTCGATCCACGAAATGGTTTTTTCTTTCGCCAAAATTAAGTTCACGATTACTTACAGTTAAATATCCAATAGCATTAAGAAAAGTTGAAATTTTTAATAATTATTCTCTAGGTACCCTCACATGATTGTTCGTTTCTTTATTATTCCTCATTTACTGTCGTAAGTGGGGGAACTGGTCAGATGTATATGAGAGTAGGACGAGAGTTTCGTTTTACAATGAATACGCCTTACTCGTGATCAAGAATTTTTTGTTGTGTGTTAGATGTACTGCAGAAATTATAGTGCTACGTCTAACAATAGTCACATCTGCCATTCTCCACCTACGAGGGTTTCGTGCGCTAAACTCCATTACAACGGGCCTTGAATTAAATTATAATTGCAGATTCGCATCCCATAAAATGATTAGACATTTTTATTAGACCTAATGATTGGAATATTTTCATTTATCTTTAGGGACAACTCCTCTTGCCAAATCGCCTCGCCCTCTTCTAAAAGCTTTTCGCTGCTAATGGATAATGGGCTGGGAAGCCAACCAAGCCTTAGGGGTTGACGACTTCACACGCAACTTTACTAATGGAAATGGTACCGAAAAAATCCCAAAGATTATCGGAAACTTTTGAAAAAAAAAGATCAGAAATGAAGATGATTCGTTTAATGAATCTTCTTTATTCGGACATTTAAAAGAGGTCCGAATAATAATGCTAAATGGCCAATCTCGTTAGTTTCTCGAAGGACGTGACTGCCTCTGGTCCTTCTCATTCCATCGCCTATCGACCGATTCATCATTGGCCTCTTGATGCTGCTGAAGAAACGCCACTTTCATACCTTCTGAAGCTACTGATTAATTCGGGTGCGTCAATACGCGGAGAAGAAACTTCTGGAACAGAATGTACTCTTCAAACTCTTAAACCGCGATTCTCATCGCAGAAAGATGCTGAATTTAGATTATCCGATTTTACTTAATCGATGAAGTTGTCTTTACTTTATATACAAGTCCACTATTTACGTATTCATATGGGTGATCGGTTAACATTATTTTATCGATTGACTCCTATACTCCTTTCATACCATAAACATCTGATGAATTTATACCCTTAGGCCCTTTCGCAAATCATCGTAAGGATAACGTGTTCCTAATAGTCGAAAGAAAACCATTAAAGATTCCTTCTTTTTTCTCTTCCAGTTTTTAAAGCCTATTAACCAATATATAGGATAATACTGGCCTTTAAAAATTTATTTACAATAATAATAATCTATGAAAAATACACAGGTGACTCCAAGCAAACGTTTTATAATAAATTGACGACGAAATGAATAAAATGAAATAAGATGTAGGCGCAATTAAATAAGAATTAAACTAACAAAGATGACAAGAACAATAAATTAAAAGATACCGCTGTAAATATAGAACTCCTTTACCCTTATATAGTACATTAAAAAAGTACAATCAAAAAACAAGTCAACAATATTGTGCAGCTAATTCAATACCCTAGTCAATCTGTGCACTGAATAAATTTTATGTGAGCTTACACTCTTTTCCCTTTTTATACTAATTAAAGAGGATATAACTAACTGAGATGATATCCGTTGGTTTGATATTCATTTTCTTACGCCACAACACTCGTTCATTTGTGGCAAAGAAAAGACTCTAATGAAAATCTTCTTTTGAGGCCGCACCCAAACGAGGCGAGAATATGAGGAAAGGAAAATTTTGATTATTTTTTGTGAGGAAAAGAAAGTGCCTCCCTCGCATGCTGGGCGTTCAAAACTGTAGAAAAGAGTTAGAGGAAGTGCCTTAACGCCATGGGCAGCACCAGTCAACTGTTAACGTATGGCAAAGGAGTGGGCGAAAAAAAAAGTGCTACTCGTTCGACAGGTGAAGAAGGAAGGCCCTTGTGGCGTGAGGGGGTTGTGTAAAGAGGAAGTGGTGGAGCGAGTGGCTTTATCGAGAGGTTAAAGAGAGAAGATTGCTATTGGAGGGATAGGGTAAACTATTAGCAATATCGCAAATAGGAAAATTATCATTTAAACTCTGAGCATCTATTTCTCTTCTGCATAAATTAAGAAAAAACTTCAACCAAGATGAATGGATAGTCACTGTATTTTCAATGGAGTGTCAGCTTCGAAAGCCGTTATATGAAACAGATGAATGTTTATGACGAAAGAAATTATTAAATTTAGTAACATAAACTAATTTACGTTATAATTTTAGGTGCAAAAATTCAACTAAAGATTATTTATTAATTATGCGTTGTTTCCCCTTTTTTTAAAAGCCGAATAAATATAATAGGACATTTTAAAATTTAAGCCATATTGAAAGGGCTTTAAGGTGAAACGATATATATAAAATAACTATCTATGTCTAAAACGTTAAATAAGGGAATGGTATGAAAAAGCATAAGGTTTTATCCGTTAGAAACTAAATTTAATTCAAAAAGATAATATTTAGAATCACCTTGGAATGTTATTTTAATTTAAAATGTAGGATGAAAGAATAAAAAATTGTGATTGGAGCATGAATGAAAAATATAACTTATTTAACATAGAAAGATACAACTGAGAAATTCTTAACTAGTTTGGCCATATATGGGAACGTAAAAGCCTCCAGTAATACGTGAATGTGTTTAGAAATAGGTATTTGAAATGAGTTAGATTATTAAAATGAAGGTTATTTTAGATTGAAAATGAAAATTCCATTGGTGAATTCGATTTCCTATTTAACATCATGATGTTACTGTAAAAGATCGAAACAGCTAACTAAATACGCTAATGGAAAGAAGGAAGGGCTGTAAAACTTATTAAAGATCGAAAACAGTAAATTTATCGAGACGTAAACGGATTTATGGTTAATAAGAATATCTGAAACTAAAAGTTTCGGTGATATTTTTTCAAGTTGCACAAAAATAAAGATGCCGTTTCTTACGGATGTAACGGTGTTGAAGGAAGTAGACGTAGGTGTGGGCGTACGCGATTTGTGGTCGCACGTACACGGGTCAGGAGGGAGTGGGGGCTGAAGAAGGTTCCTTCGAACGAGAACTTGGATGTTGTTTTCATTGACCCCTTGCTAACGCCTTCTTCTTCCCTTTTCTATGTCGCTTTCAATTAATACCTCTATCCTTCTCACGGAGATTTCTCAATTATTCCCCTTTCCTTTTATTCTCTTAATCCCAAAAGAAAAACATCGATGCTATCAAAATGTTGGCCGCAATTAAAAATACCCCAAATCTTTCATCTTTAGCCCGCTTCTAATTTTTGACTTACATTCTGCTCCAATTCACTGATTTATCTCGCACTCCTTTTAAGACCTCCAGAATATGAAATCTTAATTAATATGTGACGTAATGTAGTTAGATTCGATAAGAAACAGGAATACAAATTTTCACTCAACTTATTCCGTAAGTGAATTTTGACTTGTTTTTGATAAAAAATAAAGTTAAATAAATAGAAAATAATTTAAAATATAGCATAGGGAAATTCTTTCTAATTCCTGGTGCATATGTGTTAAGATATCAACACGATAATCTTGTCTAGTTATGAAACAAATACGAATTTCTTTGAGTCCTGTACGAATGAATCAACATCTCTATCTTCTTTATAAATATCATGATTTCTTATTTTTTCACCGCACTTACTTTATCATTAATTTTACGTGTACCTTTAGAATGAATGCATGTCAAAATCCTTCTTGTTATCCGTTGAAATGTTTTATGAAGTCATTGTTACGTTTGAAGGATACCAGATCCATCAACAGTTGGCAATGAAAAGGTATGTTCACGCCCTTGAGAGAGATAAATATGTCCTAATAACTAATATCCTTCCAAACGGAAAATCTAACCCGACATTACATCTGCACATAAGAGGTTCTTTCAGGGTACCAATTCAGCGTAAACTTTTCTTAAAGAACGTCAGGCAATATTAAAACAGCTACCATTTTATCGTTAGCTTTTTTCGAGTAATTTGTTATTGATCCACGAGCAATTTACTTCTGGATTAAATGAAAACCTGCGTGAAAAAATTAGCGAAACCCTTTTCAGATGTCCTTATCCCAAACAACGCAGCACATCTACTCTAATTAATCACTTCCTTACCACCTTCAGGTCCTCTTATTGCTTTTATTCTATCACCAAATTCCCCATTTCCTTTCAGATCATTATCTCCGTCTGTCCATTCACGTTTTCATCCAACAGTTCCCTCTCTTCTCTTTATAAGACCCTTTCTTTTCTCGATTTTTCTTCGTTTTTCCTTCGTCTGAACTCACCGATGACCACTATTCAGTCGGCGATCGAGCGCCCCCCCCCCCCCGCCCCCCCTCACGTCGGCTTTCCAGAGACCGAGATAAAAGATAAAGTTGGTCCTCTGACTCGCGTCAGATTATGTTCTCCGAAAGCTTTTCGTGAGACGCGATTTGAAATTCATTTGGGCGTAAGAGAAATTGCACAGCCTTTCTGTGAAGAATCTATTCATCAAAATAGAGATCCAAAAGCTAGAAAGAGACGGTTTGCAAATTCTCACTTTTGGGAGGTGGATAATGAAAGTTACACGGGAATTAAGTTATCTCGTACGAGGAATCTACTTTAATGTTCCACTTAGTTTCCTTCAATTTAATTTAAATAGAATACGTGTAAATGGTTCCAATACGTACTTTATCTTGTTAATAAGAAGTGATTTATATTCAATAATTATTTGCCAATATTAACTCCTATACTTTCCTGATATTTTCGTAATATTCTTCTTAAGTGATGCTAAAGGTAATGAAATTATCGTTAAATGTGGAGTATTTTGAATTAATATCCAAAATTCCTGATGAAGAATAATTATTTAACAAACATAGATTTATAGACCCTTTATCTGACTATTTTAGACACAACTGGGCCCTTATTCCGCAACATATGGAGAGAAAACATAATATATTTCGTCATATAAATATTTGGCATAGACTTCAGAGAAAATTTCGTAACAACAGCCGTGTTTGAGATGCAAATCGTATGGGTAGAACTATTTATCTGCTTCGAAGCTGTATCACCTAAAACATCTTTATGGTCCGAGTTTCATCATGATTCATCATGGCCCCGTTTTACGTCTCTGTTTTATTCCTCATCTGGTATGCGATAGAGGGTGTAACTTTGGTGGTGCCCTCTCCTCGCGCCAACAAAAAAGCAGCGTTTTCCATACTCCTAATATGGTCTAGTGGTGAAAGATAAAAGGGGTGTGAGGTGGAAGAGGGATGGGCTACCCGTTGACGCCTCCCACGCTAATACCAGATAAATCTCGGCGGACGAACGAGACCACCGCTTTTACAACGCGGAGGTCGCCCAAAAGGCGTCTCGATGGTAATTGCTTTTGTACCCGAGGAAATCAGTTGGCACGATGGATTTAATGAGGCAATGAAATAATGCGACACGAAGACGGGGAATCATACGCTCTTTTTCAATCATCTGCTTGTGATGTGTTCCAAAGGCTCCATTTAAGGTCCTTTTTAATAGGTATTTTGAAATCGCCAGCGAAATGCTTACATGTGGTGGAAATTAGTTTTCATCTCGAGGTTTAGCGAGAGGTTCGATTTAATCGCTCTAGGAAATTGAATTCTGGAACGGAGATTCAGTTAGCAACGGCGTGACAAGAATTATGTAAAATGATGTTCTAAATTAAAAATTATCGATGGGTGCGAATTATAGATATTGAATCTCGGGGTTAATTTTCAAACTTTCCAATTAGGAAGGATAAATCAGAGGTTGAGAATTTCAATCTCTTTAACTAGATTAAGGTCAGAGTGCAACATAAATCAAAAAAAGTATTTTACGATAAAAATTACTATACGAAAAGCCTTGGATGAATGGAAATCCAAACACTAGGAAATAATACCAGATAATTTTACAATTAACAAAATAATGAGTTACCAAATAGTTATGGATTCGAAATTAAAAATTTTTTCGTAATAAATATTTTATATTTGTCGATTTGGAGGTAGTAAATACGTGATATAAAATAATAAAATTTCAGTCACTATCCCATTTGGAGTCGAACGTGATTCATTAACATATTGCCACCATATTTTTATGTAAATATTCTTTCCGTCCACTTAATGAGTGGATGATATTTTCCTTAGAAACAATAGTGGAAATCGGCGTATCGAATGACGGTTGCAAGGCGTTATAATGAATGGGTGTTTACCATGAGAAGCAAAAGAAGTTGCGGCATTGAAAAATCGGATCACAAACACGCGGAGGAGTGCTGACAAAAGAACAACGGATTCCATTTTTTACATCGTATAAAATAGGGATTTAATGAGTGTGGGATGGGAGAGCACTGAAAGGGGAGATAACGGTGCGAAAGTGGTGAACAAAAGGGACAATTACATCGTGACACTTAATGACATTCTAGCAAATACAAAAGGTGTGATCCAATTATACGGGATACTTAGTTGGGTCATTCAATTCTCTTAGGAGACCGTCTATTGGAAAACGTCTTGAAAGAGGTGTGGAAGAAATTTGCTTTCTTCCTCTCGAACTGTAGGTCAAAGGATGTGAATGAGTCTCATTACATAGCGCAAATTAATTCCGTGTGTGTTCCTTGGTGGGTGGTTTCAACTGGCAAAAAGTCTACAGTATCTTCAGTTAGTGTCTTTTGAATCTTCTATTAGTGTCTTTTGAAATGTTGTCTTTTATTGTTAATGTTATTTTGTTTAACAATGAAGAGGTTTAAGAATAATATCTTTTTTTAAAGATATATCAAGGTTATAAAAACATTTTATAATAAAGAGTTATGAAGCTAAAAGACTTTAATAATGAGATTGATGTAAATTGATTACATCATTTTGAATTATCGAAAACAATTATTAAATGTTCTTATTTTCTTTCTTTTAGTCTTTCAGAGTAGGTGAATATTAGTAAATAATTTCAAGCCAAAAACTTTATCCATCTCTGTTAAATATTTATGAATCTGAAGTATTTCGAAAAATATCTTTTCAATTGATGTAAAAAGTTGGTCGAGAAAGAAATATACCCCTTGAAACTTGCATGATTCAGATAAATAATGAATGCATTATACGGTACTCACTTTCAGAAATTGAACAAATACGATTTTAATCTTCTAGGGTTATATTATAATTAACCCAATAACCCATAAAATGAATATTTATTATATTATTCTAATAGAAATGTCTGGTCTTTTACGCTCCACATATTTGGAGAATATGAGGCATTTCCCTACTTAATATAAGGCCAGTTGATGACTTAATTACCCAAATATCGTGACCGACAAAATTAAGCAGGTGGTATTTCTGCATCCGGGTTTCCATTTACATTTCTCCAGATATGAACGGGTTTTTCCATCGGATTTATATTAACTGGATACGGAACGTGACTGATTCCACGTTATTGGAGTGATAAGCTCATACACAAGTGCGCTGAACGTCCGATAAGAAGCACTTCATTAAAACACGATTGCCTTTTATCCTTTCTTTTTAAGAGATGGATGTTTTTTAATGGGAGATGGATGTGGGGCTTTTTAATTGAGATTTTCGGTTCGGAATCGTATTCTATTCCATACTCAACCTCCCGTTTGACAAATTGGTTTCCTTCTGAACACGGATCGAAGAAAGAAGAATGCTTGGCGTTTGAATGACGGAAGGGCTACATGAAGACGTGGATGCTGTTTTGGGACGCATCTCTCTCTCCCCCTAACTTATAAGGAGAGGGTAAATAAGGAAGGGCGGAACTTTCATTTCGCATTCCGAGTACTGTCTTATATTATTTGCTTTATTCATTGCTTGAAAAAATGTGCCAAAGGCTTTCGCGGTGAAGGAACATCTCAACTTGAAGTGTTTGTTCCGTTGCTTTCACGAATGTAAAGATCATCCGTGAGAATAGAACATGTGGTCTAAATATACGATGCTCTTGAATGTCTGGAATGAAAGATGAGTAGATCATCTTAATCTATTTTTTAAGTTGTGAATATGATAGTTAGAGTGGTAGTTTTGCAAAATCGAAAATGATGTCAGTATGTCTAAGAATTAAGCTTTCGGAAAATGTCCAATGATTACAAAAAGAAGTTATCTTATTATTTTAAAAATATTTAACTACAAATGACATTACACCATTTTTAAATTTTTATAAAATCTTTTAGCGAAACATTTTGCTTCATTATCGCATCGCTTATTCATATTCATTATATATCTGGCAATTGAAAGAAATAACCCAATAAGCTCAATCAATCATTGAGTATAAAGAAGTCCAAGGATTTATATTTCATTTAATCCAAACACATCACCATTAGACTGACATACAGCAAAATATGAGTGATCGAATACTTAAGGTGAGGCGCGAGGAATTCAAACTATTTTACGCGAGAACTATTTTCACCCTCCTATAATATCCTATTATTTCTTCAAATTAAAAGATTTCATTGTGCCCTTGCCTTTTCGGGATTCCTCAGCTATCATCATTTGGTTCGATAGTGTTAAGGCCACCAATGGGAGAAGAATGAGGAAATGAGCTGGACGTGTAAATCTAAGGGTGCTAGAGATGGTGTTCGATAGGTGCCAATGGCGAAGCGTGTGCCCGTTTGACCTGTGGATTTATGCTTCTAATGGGCACTGCCGTGCTCCACCCCACTTCTTCCACGCTATTTAATTGACCACCTCATTTGTGGTTGCGTTGATTTATGCCTCAGCGAAAGAAAAGGCGATTCGCGGCCCTTTAAGAGCCATTCATCAGCCGCTTAAAAATCTCGATGGGCCAGTTCCTCCTCAGGACCACTCTTCCTGCTTCCGAAATCGGGACGGGATCCTCCCCTTTTGGGGTGAGAACTCTCCGTTGCCCTCCGAAGTGCTTTGGGAAATATATAGGATAGAGTTATTAGACTCTGTAATGGTCGGAATGAATATTGAGTGTTCTCGTTCTAAATAGATGGGTCTTTCCCAAACAATGGTTCTTTCAGTCACTAGATATACTTCTTAATTTTAATGATATAGATATAATTCTTAACTTTAATTTCACACGGTGAATTATAAATATTTACAGAATTAACCCTCAAATTCTAGAGTAATTCTATTAAAATTTCGCGATATTGGAATCATGTGACTAATTGTTTCGCTAAAATATCTTTCAGTGCTTAGGTTTCAATTCTTTTGAGAGTAGGTCATGGTATTTTTGACTAAAATTAGCAATTTTACGTACGAGTTTGCGCTTTATTAAAGAATTCTTTTCTGTCTGCTCAGATGATAAATGGGAGGGAATGAATAAGGAAGAATCAGAGTTGTGTGCTGTGATGAAGTCGTTCCACTCCACGTATGAATTACTGAGTTGAAATTGTTACTTTTGTTCTTTTGTTTTAAAAATTCTCGAGATATAACTTGTTTAGACATGTGGAGAAATCTCATCTTCCTCCGTATTCTTTTTTAATAAAAGCTTTTACATTCAATTAATCGGCGAGATGGTAGAAGTCAGGATGAATAACATCCTAATACTACTAACTGAATGTGAACATTTTGATTCAAAATTATAAGTTTTAATGATACAGTATATGATTCAAGAAACTTGGATGGTTATAATTAATTTAAGAGAACGTTGTTTTAGACTTTGAAATATTTAATATTTATTAAATTCATATGCATTTATTTTGTTTGAGAACCTAATTTATCAGTAATTTCCTACTTTAAGATGGTAAAACGAATCTCGCTCGTGTACATTGTTAAATAATGAGAACTCTCAATGCCTATAATTCTCAAAGTTGTTTCGTAATATTTCATTTATAACTGAGAGTAAGAATAAATGGCTGTATCTTTTGATTCAAACATTCTTTTAACGTAAAATATCAGCCAAAATCGTATGCGAAAAATTACGAAATTAAATATCGCGTTTCTAATTTCGATCTTTTTAATATGTAAATCCCGAATCATACACAAGTCTCGCTCGAAGTTAATCTGATTTGGGTGACTGAAGTCAATTTCTAGTTTAAACGTTCCGATTTCCATGTTACCTCATTTCATCTTCGCCTCTGGAGATTAAGGTTTTCTGTAACGTCCATTAACATGCGCTGTTCGGAAACTCGGGACAAGGGAAGATCATTCGAAAGAATAATAGCGCCCGTTTAAATAAATGTAAACGCCAGTTATGCTGTCATTTGAATTTTACTGCCGCGTCATCTTATAAACGAAACAGCAAATGTGTTCGGCCCAGTATTAGCACACGCGGAATTCGCCCTTTGGGTCGTCGCCGATTCGTCGGAGATGGATTAGAAAACATGCGCTACTGTGGGGAGGCCCTTGAGAGAGAGAAAAAAATCGCATGACAGGTGAAGTGTACAGGAGAAAGCATTGATCTTTGTGGGGGAATCTAATGCAAGACTAACTGGAATGCGGAAGATAGGAGAAGGCTAGCACGTAGTCAATTAAACCACATTACACTTCATGCCGATGGCATCGAAGAGTGGCGGAATTTTACGCCACTTTCCTCGCCCATTCGTCTGTTGAAATCCCATTCGGTCGTTGAAATCACCGCGTGATGGCCGTCTGTGGCTACTGATCTTTTCAAAGGAATCGATGCTTTAATAGAATAGCCGTCCTTCATCACCCCGTAAGGAGGAAACGGCCACGTAATGTACTTTTTTTGAAGGAAACGATAATAACCAAGGATTCGATAGGATTCCAATATGAGTTTCCACAAATTGCGAAGGATTCCGAAGGGAAAGTCTTGAGATTTATAAACTTGCGATTGAAAAGAGTGAAGTCCCATCATTTCTAACAATAGAATCATGTTTGATTCGAAGCGAAGAAATCTTGAACTGTGAAGTTTAACGGGTTAACGTCTTCAACGCGAATCGCGGTCAGTATTCGTTTGGAAAGGATGCGCTTCTTGACCGTATCTTTATATATGATAATTCGATAATTATAAGTTTAACATATAATATTAGCATTGACTATCTCGTCCTAAAGTAAGTATAGGAGTAGTATAACTTTCGCAGGAGACTAAGAGAATAAAGATAGTTAAAATAAATAGTTTCTGATAGGATATTATAGAGAATTATTGTTAGTTTAATTTTCCATCAGATTAATATTCATCAGTATCTTTTTACCATTTTTTAGAAAATGATCCCACCTTCCTTTTTTCTATTATTTTTTGTTCTACCATTCAATATATTTATCGTCATTCCTAATGGAATATTTTAGTTAATATTAGCACCCGTTTTCTTAGTTAAGTAGGAAAGGAACCATTACTCCTCAGCCCACCTCATTATACATTTCTTTCCCAACGGAGTCAAATTATCTTCGGTCAATTAATTTCGAGCAAAGATTCGCTTCGAGAAACAAATGCGTGTGCACCTGCTCTTTAAGCATTTTGTGCAAATTGTATGCACCCACAATGATTTTCTCGGTCAGTGAAAAAACTGCGCTCGGAGCAACTCTTTATTGCTATGAGTTCAAAGAGTTAATCGCCTCAACTTTTGAGAGAAGAAGTCTCTCAAAAGGTACAAAAGGCAGCATTCAGAGGTATTTTACGCTTTGTGTTCTCCGAGAACGGGAAGATGTATTCAAGTACACTCCCTTTCAAGTCGCCGTTTTAATTGAGTTCATAGTATGGCGGAGTGCTTCCGAAAAGAGCTTTTCTTTTCCGATGCCGGGGTATTTCGCTGCGAAAAAAATGGCATACTCTGAATTTCGTGGCTTCCTTGCAAGGTTTTGTTTCGCTTTTTAACGCGCCCACCAGTTCTTGTTCTGATTTGGGGCCCTCACGGCTGGGCCATTTACATAATATGTCCTCCACCGAGGGCGGTATGCGATCTCGCCACAGACGATGGCACTGATTAATGTACTCTGCAGAGCCCCGCTTGAGTTCGCAGGAAGTCACGGTGTATTTTGGCTGCGACCATAAATTGCCTTTTATTCGATTTTTTTCCGCTGAAGGATTTATGATATAATATGTTCATCTGTTTGTAGGCGTCATTATGTAGCGGGATATTTCTGAATGGTAATCCTCGGTAGATATATCATACGGAACGGTCTCGAATTACGTTTCATCGGCAAAAGGCGCTCCTTCATTCCCGATTGTGTTTCCTAATTTGAGTTTTATTGAAGGTATTCGCTATGAATCCCCGATGAGAAGGTTTTTTTAATGGAATAGTCTGTTATTAGCCTGTGGACATTTGGTATAGCTTTCAGATTTATGCGGCTGTTTGAAATGGCCTCTTTCGATACTAAAGAATTTCATTCGGTGGCTTCGGAACTATAAAATCGTCGTGAAACGGCACGCTTTTCGAGAAAACGTTGAAAAACATGGGACACATTCCCATGGCTTCCTGAACTACTCTTCTCTTTTCTATAATTCATCCTCTGAAAGGAGCAGCTTCTAAGATGGAAGGGCTTTGGAGTCTTCACCACCTTCCCGTATAAATGTGTGCCCTTTTACGAGGAGATACTTTAAATGTAAGACATTAAGGACTGCGATAAGAGACACATTATTATATAGGCTGTCAGAATTTGGCCTGTAGAATTTTCTATTTTCCAACTTTTGTTTGTTATTGAACGTACTAATTCTTGCGATCGTAGGGATAATTTCAAAAATTAAATTCAATTCAATTTTAGCATTGAAAAGAAAGAAAGTTAAAATTTAAATTCGTAATTAAATTAACAATCAATTATATTTATTTAAATAAAAATTACATCATCTTAGTTGTTTAATTGTTATTTTATTTGGCGTTATAATCTTCACTAATGATAGCTTTCGTATAAATTAAAACATATATATCAGACATTAGTTGGAGTGAAAAAGTTCTTAATCATGATTTTAGCAGTCAATGCTACTAATTATATATTAAGAGATTTGCACAAAATAATTCACTCTTACGTGGCTTTGAAAGCAAATATCCTTCGTTGACAATAGAGACGCAGTAGTGCGAAATTGAGATGTGATTGTCCATTTTTTCCTTCCGCTTAAATAGCCCTGGAATTGCGTCTTATTTTCCAATCAACGTATCCCAAAAAAATTTAATTGATCGAGGCGGACAATCGGGGGACTTCGTCGAACGATCTGCATGACCAAAAGAGTCACTTGTCACCAAGTGTTCCTTTCATCTCCTCCCGTATTCAGAAGTTATTCCTTCCCTTGGGTGATATCTTCTTGGGTGAAAGCACGTTACAAAGGGAACGCGATGAGAAAGAATCCAACCCTTTTGAAAGTCACAGTACAAATGTTCATTCGGTGTCCGTGCCAAATCCCCAATGGTTCAGTCATCTTTTGCGGCCACAAAAGTCTCGAGAAATTGGCCTCCTTGGAGTAACGAGAACCATTGTGAGCGGCGACGCCTTCGGGGAAGTCTCCTTCCTATTCACCGTCCAGTTAAGTGTCAAAGACTCAGTCCGATTCACTGTCCCACTGCCCCCAGATGAGCTATGCGACGCACGCAGTACCATCTGTAGGCCTATGGCAGTGGATGACGTTTTACATATTCGGCATCGTTTGTATATCTATATCCGTCTAAGTTATAATATGATACTATAATAATAACGATTTCTGTTACGTAAATTATTAATAAAATGACCAATTTTGTCTATAGAGTGACTATTTGTCAATTGATTCAAATCAATTAAGTATCGTATTTCATGGAAATTCTAAATCATAAAATAATTCTCAGCCGAATACGATATCTTTTAAACAGTGAAGGAGGGAATTTGCGCTAGCTAAGGTTTATGATAAGAGAGGATGAATGCCATGAAATATCTATGAGTAAATAATAATTGTTTATATGGGATTTATGAAACAGTTAATAAAGATTTGTGATATTGTTTCATGGTAAATGTTTGCAGCTTTACAGTGTACTATTCTCATTTCATAGCTTGGTGTTCTACTGTTTTAATGGTTATATTTCTCTATTCATATATTCCTTCGACTTTGGGCTTCATACCTTCCATATTTTTGAAATCATTTTCCTATAAATTGAGTATTTCATATAAAAAACTCTGTACGTCTAACATACGGAAAAATGACGGAACTCAGTCACGATTTTCAGTTAAAATTACTATTAAATGGAGCACACCTCCCTTGCGAATGTTTATAAGCTTCATGATTCATCTGACACTAAGATACTTTGCAGAAAAGGATGGGTGTATCTGCAAATCTCTTCTCACGAGTTCAAATTATTCTAACCATGAAAGTAGGCGATATTATTTCAAGGAGTATAAGGAGCTTATGTTTTCCAAGCGAAACTAATTCAATAAAGATTCCCTCCCCAATTTCATCCAGTTTCCCACCCTTTCCCCTCTTCGGCCACGTCTCCACCCTCAAGTGAGCTTTCTAGATTTCTCCTTTTAACTTTCATCCGCGTTTTTAATTGGCCACTCCGTTTATCATTTAGCAGGTGAAAGTTATGGCGAGTTAAATGATGATGTTTAAAATCCCATATAATTGTGAGGCTGAAATGAAGTTTGAAAGAGATGTATTACCATCCTTAGATTGCATCTACGAGCGGTAGATTCCAATCTGGACTGGAATTGAAGATGAGAGATAGCGGATTTGGAAGTCGAGGATCTTTTCCAACCCTTTCGGAGGCTGTGCTCATGCATCATCTAGATTTCGAGACGCCTCTTTATCACAAATTCTTTCCGAAAAGTCCCTTGACGACGGATGAACAGTAATATTCGAGTATTTAAAACAGGAATTATTAGAATAATGAACGGAGGAATTTACCATCTTTTTAACTGATTAAGCTCCTTATAGAAAATTCGACTTCATAAGCAACGAATATTGCTTATATTTTTCGCCTCATCTATTTTCTACAATTTAACTACGTAAATAGCGACAAGTAGAACGGGAAGAAATTTTCCCGAATAATTCTTCGGAGAAAAAATGTATTTTGTTGACTTTTGAATCACGGACTTATTCGATCAGGTCTATCATTGCTTTAGATAAAATGCTCTAAGTAAGATGTCTCTTTTTATAAGCAGCAAATAACAAAACATTCATCTATACGCTTCATTGATTTATCTTCGATTAAAAGATACAGTCCGACCGCTTTAGTAAGAATATTCAAAAGAAGAATCGAAAAGAATTCGTGTCTCAAAAAGAAAACATTCGACAACCCAAAAAGTAGAGAATAAAAACAGATAAATAAGCCATCGAGATAAAGAGACGGATACAAGGGAAGAAACATTTTCGAGGAAAAAGGAGAAAAGAGGTCGTGGAGAAGAACAAAGGAAGAAAAAATAAACAAAACGCGTTGGGCTGTTGGGGTAATAGATGAAGACAAGGGAAGGATGAATTGCGAGCGTACTGATTACAAGATTAGATAAGAGGGATAGGCAAAGGGCACGAGGAAGGGACCTGGAGGAAACAAAACGTCCTTTGTTGGCGTGGGACAATGCGGTCGCCGGTGCGCACAAAATATTCCTCCATTACGCACAACTCGTTCCTATTCCATACTCATCTATTCCTAATTGAAGGGGTGGAAATGTCAGCGTTCGAATATGGAGAGATCTCTCATAAGGAAGCGGTCCGCTTTTTTTAGGTAGCCACCCATTCACAGGGGATCGCGTACAGGTTGCATTAATCAGGCGGTATAATGAAACCCGAGAGGTTTCTTTCTTTGCCGTTTCGGACACAGGACGAATAAATTGACTTCCGGCTGATGCTCTTCTTTTTTTTCCCGCTCTGTAATTTCGAGTGTTATAAATTGGAGCGCCGTTTTAGGAGACGGTGTCGGTTTGGGGAAATGAATTCGGAAGTAAACAAAAGAAGGTTGATGTTTTTGGAAATTAATTTTTTTTCTCCGTCAAAGCCGGTGCGAGTTTCTCCTGAAAATTAGCACCTTATCTCTGTCGGCATTAAAGAATGTGACAGAAATGATTTTAGAGTTTTAGAATTTAATCCAGCTTTTAATTTAGTATGATTGATTCGTTCGTTGTCAGACTGAAAACGAAAATTCAAGGAACTAGGCTGGCATGATAGATTGCAAAGGAGTCTGTTTATTTAATTAACACTTAATAACTTACTGATATTAATTATCGTGAAATATAACGACTTAATGAGGATATGATACGTCATAGCTAATTTATATTTAATATTTGTTAATCTAGATATCACAAAAGTTTAGTGATTTATAAGTGACCAACGAGATTCATCAGCTTATTAATTTATAATCATAATTGTGAACCAATTTTCTTTAAATTAATGTCTTCTAAAAATGACTTCTAACTTCAAAGCAATGCTTGAGCGACCAAGAAATGAAGCATAAATAAGAAAACTAGCTAATTAGTGTTAATTAATTCCATTTATTTCAAATACATAACATAAAATATAACCATAAACATTAAATGAAAATTATTTACTGCCAAGGGGGAATATTACAGAGTAAAATGCTAAATATTACGTTCGTATCAGCTTTTTAGAATTATTATCTCAATTTGCAAAAGTATTGGTGATCCATTAAAGAAAATAGAAAAACCTATGATGATAGGTATTTAGTTTTAACTAGCGAAATTGAAAAATGTAATTTTTAAGACTATGATCTACTACTCACTTACTCACTAAAGGATTTAAAATGCTGATTATTTAGAAAAATGTTTATGTAGACTACATGTACGTGGCTGTAAATGAAAGAATTTGATTTTTATCGTAGTTTTTTTCTGGTATTGTAGCTGATGCGTGACATTTAATAGCGATTTAATTCATCGTAGGTTATCATTATATAGCTGAGGAAAAGTGTTTCAGTATCCTAGCAATTAAGCGACCGAGGTGATGAACGATTCCCTATTCTTCTAATAGTTCTTTCCTCATTTCCATGCATTATTATAGAGCTATTTTCACCTGAACACTCAATTTGAATTCACCTCCGCCTCCAACCCTTTCGTTCCCACGCCATACTTCCGCAAACAAACTATTACTGGAACGTGGAATGAATATATTTATTTTCTCGGACAGTTCTCATGGTTCACAGCACTTCAATGAAGATATTTCCTCTTATCTGCGGCCATTTCCTTTGCCCATCGCAAAAGTTAATTAAAAAGAGGGCGTCGTACGCATTTCAAACGTGACCGTCAAAAACGTCACACAACAGATCTTGAGGAATTTTGCGTGTGTCGGAGAAAGTTGCTCCAAACATTGATATCCGTTGACTTGTTTCGACGGATATTTGGCAATCGACCTCTGACGCATTTCCCTCCAGAATTCATTTTAGTGCAAATGGTCTCTCCGATCGACAAAATGAGTAATTCCATATAAAGATATTATATCTGGTATTTACTACGTCAGGTTCCGATTTAATTTCACATTTATTGGACATCAAGGAAATATTTGGCAATTATGGTCAAATATAACCTTATTGAGTGAGTAACTTTAAATATAAAAAAATACATAGTAAAATTAGCAGACTCTGCTGTTAAATGTATAATGGCACACTCTTTTATCAGTTTGATCGTCCATAGATTAATATTTAATGATCTTTAATCGCCTTATTAATACCATTGCAGCTCCATTTCTTATTTTCATCTTAAATCTTAATTTCTGTTTTTATCCTTACACAGCTGTGTTCACGATAAAGTCTAATTTTCAGATGCATTTCCTTTTATCAAATGTTTTACTATACCATTATCATTATACATTCCTTTATATAACGTCTTCAGTAACAATATATATTATAGCTAGTATTTTCTCGTTTTGAAACCAATCTTCCTATACCTTCCTTCCTAGCATAATATAAATTTCTGAATTATACACGGTTGTAATGATATCCTAATCTTTCCCCACAGGGCATGTTTACTTCAAAGCATAAAATTTGCCATAATGACAAAATTAATCGGTCATTTTTCAGTATAATATTTCATTCGCTCTCTCTTCGGCAATAAACATCACATTTTCGTGCTGTAGATTGGTTGTTTGAAATAATAAGGCCAGAAGAAATCTTTTCACACCCGCTTTCTAGTCGTCACGGTAAAAATCAAGAAACTCTTTATTCCAAACTATCGAGAAGTGACAGATGGAGCATAAAAAAGGGTGATCTCTAAGTGGTCAGAGGAACCGGCCGGAGTGGATTGAGGAACAGGAAGTAAGGTCTTTCCAGTAAAAGCCTTTATCGCTTATTTATTTTTTCGGAAGAATGGGAGGCCTCGGGGTGACAGGTGGCGAGGCGAGTAGCCAAGCGTCCAACGAGGATTCCGGAATTTTTTCCACCGTCTTTTAAGAATTTTTTCAGAGCATGCATCTTCACGTAATGAAGGCCATTTTAATCCTCAGAATGCCTTCGGACGATGTGACGGATTTCGCCTCTTAAGAATGCCTGAGGAGATATTTGGGCCGATGCTCTTAACAGAATAAATAATTTGGAAATTTCATGGTTAGGGAAACATTAACCCACTTCTTAGTCCAAAGCGTTGCCTATAAACCGATTATTTCTGCTCGTAATTTAGCTCCGAGAACCACTTTTAGGTCAGATGATACGGCTAGAGTATTGTGATGAGTTATGGTGTGTGTTTTGCTCAAGGAAGTGTATCATTATTGCACAATTATTTACGTTTGTGCGAGAAACAAATACCAGAGGGATGATTTGCAAAATTTTGTAGAAAATTAGCATGCATTATTATTTCAGGAAGTTAATTATTAACTCATTATGTATGTTTAGCCCATTTAAAATGAAATAAAACCAACCCTTTGCCATACGCCGAAAGGCGGCTTGAATGGTATTAATGAAGACGTAAAAATAAGCAAATGTGAACGTGAAAAAATAGATTTTAATTGGAGAGAGAAATGTATTGTAAGTGTAATAACGAATACTTTTTTATGACAGTGAAAAATAAGCCCTTTAAATACTTCATTTGGAAGGAATAAAACATTTGAGTCTTATTTTAGATCTATTTTATAGTCGTTTCTATGAATTTTATTTTTCCTGTCACCGTAGCGTAGAAGAAATATCATACTGTTCTTAGTACCTAAAAATAAAAAAATGGCACAAATGTTCGAAGTTTTGTAGTTTTCCCAACTATACACTTACAATAATAATATTAAGTGACTTTAATGATATACCCCATTTTCGGTCAAAAATTCTTCGAATCCGTGAAATATCCGAATCTAAAATCAATCCTATTCGTCTTGTCAGAGGTTCCGTTTCAGCAAAGTGATTTAAATCAGTTCTAGCTATAATAGTGAGTTTCTAGTGGTATGAGAAAAAGAAGTAGAGAAGATGATTCTTCTAAAATAACGCCAATTACATTCAGTCATGGCGAATCATAGAAACCAAAAAGTCATGTGGTATGAAATCAGAATCTCTTCCTTCAAGGTTTTGAAGATATCTTCTCATAAAACCCCTTTTTACAAAAGACAGATCTGCATGGGTCTTCAGGAAAGATTTCTGCTCATTATTTTCTATCAGAAGAAAGAACGTTATGTTCTATTTGCCGTGACAGATTTTCCAATGCCGAGTGGAATATTTTCTAAGCCTCCCGTTGTTAGAAGACCTGGATAATGGGGATAGTTTCAGTTGGGAAATACTAGTGACGGGTGAGTGATGGTTTATGCCGACCGCAATTTCTGATGGGAAAAATGTGGAATATCCATGCATAATTGTATTATAGCGGAAATGTTATTCGGGCAATTTGTGGTTCGGAATTAGTCCATGGAATTTCAAACTTATGTCTTTGAATGCGTATGGGGAACCCGTAGGTGCTGTACCAGTTAATACTGCTAAAAGAAAATCATTACTTTCATGAATAATTTCAAAGGATAGCATAAGTCATAGAAGGTTTGAAATATGTTAAATGTGGTGTAATTTAATGAGATATTTAGCAATGGTTTGAGAATAATGAATTTACAGCTATTATCTATCATCGACATTAAGAATGCGTGCTTATTTGTCCCTGTCTTTTAAATAATGTTTCCATAAAAATGTTCTTAATATGCTACGTTTGCATTCTAATTATCCTTAAGAAAAATTCTATACTAGATAGTAAAAAATATGAGAAAATTTAAAGCTGTCACAAAGAATAGGAATTTAAACTTAAGCTGCAAATGCTGGCAAAATTTCACTATAGACGGAAAATTTTTTTCTGGAAATTTAAAAAATAATTTCTGAATATATCAATAGGATAATTTAAAAATTCAGCAATGTATCGAAACTCATTTATTCCCTATCCCGTTAACTCGATTGAAATTTATTGTCAATGTATCGAACGCATACTTCATTTCGAATAGGCCTCAAAGCCTTCTCTCTAGTTCCAAGAAATCCAATTTTGATCCTATTTTTTTCCATTTATCGCCGTTTGAGTTATCGAAAGAGAACTCAAGAATCGACAGCGTTTTTTTGGAAACCTTTAGCTGTTGGAATATTTGGAATTTTTCCCTGAAGTTTTGAATAGATTACTCTATTCGTATGGGTGAAATAAATCTCCTGCGAAAATGCTAGCCGTAAAAAAGTAATGGAATATATTTCATACTGTCAAAGGCAAACGAAATATATTGCCTTAAGGATTACTTTGAAATGTGATGAACATTGCTTTTGTAAAAATCTTTACTTCAGTATCCATTTCCTCATATGCTATGTATATAGAATAACGGTAACATTTATAGGATTGCTTAAACGTTAAACGAGCATTAGTGTTTAATTAGAGTGGTTTTGGCTTCAATCCCCATGAGTTCACATACGTTTAACATAATTTAAATCAAGAATTACCGTCAAAAAAAGCATACCTAATCGCATCTCGTTTTAAAAATAAGATGAAACTTAAAATAAAGTAAAAAATCGGAATATATGTCTTTTTTATCAAATTTTAACGAGATGATTTATTTAAAACAACCGATCTCACATTTTTGCCCCGAAATTACCTTAAAAATAATGTAATATATGTATATTTTGGTCTTGAAGTTAATTTGAATTCTTCACGCTCCGTTTATGGAGTTTAACCTCCCTCAAAAATTTGCATCTCATTACCATTTTATCGATAAAATGACTGAACCCGATTCGCAAACGCGTTTCCATTTGAGACAGGCAATTATGAACGGTTAATGAATCGGCAGACGTCACCGAGTTTCTTGCATTTCTCTTTGGGATCGAGAAGATCTTGTTCTGACGCAATTTGTACGTGCATCTCGAAGTACGAACCACATTACCTGGGAATCGATTTGCAACCCGATTCGATAATATTCTAGCGCACCGCAGATGTTCAATCAATAACCGCACCATTTGAGCACGCGACTATCTCGCACGGGAATCTTACCTCCCGGAGAGAAGGAATAAAGGGCACATCTCCTCCTTAAGAAACCAAGGGAATCTCATTTTCCCTTCAAAAGGGGAATTTTACTCCTTTCCTATCTCCAGTACTATCCACTCTTATGAAACTGAATCCGCGGGTTCACTTTTCCTATGCCTTCCCCCACTTAAAGCTACTGTGCACCACTTTATACGAAGGCTACTTTTTCCGTTTGGGGAATAGTGCAGAATCTCCTGGGAGACGGCGAGGATTCCATTGTAAAGTGCGGTCAAACAGCAGCAGAAGCGCTGCTTGCAAATGGGCGTGGTCCTTCTCAGAGTAAACAAACCGAAGGAAAACACATGACAAAGCTGTTTCGCCAACGGCAGTGTGTTTGCGTGTACCTACATACGTGTGCATACTTGTAGGAACGGTGGTTTGTTTAGAGCGATACATTTGAACAAAAAAATAACGAAAAAAATGTACACCTAACTCATGTTGTATTTTGCAGAATACTTTTCTCCTAATCAAAGTGAGTCAAAATTAAATATTAACCACCGATTTCGATAAAAGACGTAAATACAGGGATCGATTATTCGGAAAAGGACAAAGTTCAAACTTCAATGCGAAATACTTTCATTTATATACTATATAAGTTGAAGATATCTGCCTTCTAGAATGAGAGGTAAAGCTAAATTTATTTGATTAGAATTAATAAATATAAAGAGAAGGAGTTAATATCTCTTCTTAGTTTAGTACTTCGTTCGACAGAAAAATGGTAAAGATTTTATCCATCCATCATTTAATTTCAAGTTGCGCTGCATTCTAATTAACATTTCATTATTCGAAAATAAGAGTGAAAATCGAAAGTAAAAATCTGTTGATTTTTTTATCAAGTTCCACGCCCTTAAATACTTACAACTTAATATACCGTGAAAAGGAAATACTTTCCGAAAGAAGGGAAAACAGCTTTTTTGTGACGGCTTTATTGCAACATCGCCTCAAAATGTACGAATGATTTTGGAGATATTTTGCGGAAAATTCATTACCTCCTTGTCCTTAATGTTTTCCCCTTTCCAGTACGTATAGAATTTTTATGATTCCAACAAATAGTATAATGAATATGCCTGTACAATATTACATATGAAAAGAGGGGTTTTAATGTGTGTATATGAATATAATATGTGTTAATGTATTAATTAATACCACCAAAAGATTTAAATCAGTAGGAAATCTTTAGTCTTCTCCTCAGACGATGATATTGATTATCATTGGACGAATAACTATTTTATCAATTTATATTTAGATACGTGTTTAGTTCGTTTATTATTTAGTAAGGCTCTAAATAATCTTGATTTCGTATTTTTTTAACTCAAAGTACAATTTTTATTATTTCACCGAATTAAACTCGTAATACAGTACGCATTTGGTCACGTGAATTGGCTTATCGAAAATCGCTTCCGATGAGGAAAACGTATTCAATGCTTTGACGTCCTTTTCCCCTTCTAATTTAACCTTAGAGAGGAGAGGTCTAGACGCTTTAAATTTGGTCTTTAGGAGCGTTTGGAAAACACACTACGCTGAGCGCATAAACTTAATTTTAACGGAAAAGCTTATTTTATGATGATTATATGTAAACTGCGAAAGTGATTTCTCCTAAAAACGATAGAAATTTTCGGAAAATGTATTGAAATGGAAAATTAATTAATTCAAAAGGAAAAGAAATCGGAGTTGTGTGTGAATCGATGGGCACTGCCTTCCCTTAGTCCACTTTCACTCTGCAATTGCGATGACTAGAATTTTATTATATCGACAATCGTAAAATGTTTTATGGTTTGAAGAACCGGAGTTGTTATTTTACGACCGTTCGATCCAATTGCACCTGTAGTTAAAAGTGAAGGAAAACTATGTTTAAAAGACACTAATATTGAAAACTTTCGATTGAAGTACTCTATTTTTGAATATACTACACCTTTCCTACCTTTAGAATTCGTTATTAGTCAGGTACCGAAGCGTAATTAAGTCGGCAGGTGATAAATCTTTTTCAAGATCATTAAAGGTCAGCAAAATTTTAAAACCTGTACCGGGAAAATCTATTTTGATTTTTATTGCTCGATCGATTTAAAGTAATGATGTATATTTGGTAAATTTTTTGTTTAGTGTATCTTTTGAAGTGAATATTTGATCTTAAGGGAATATCACTAGATTTTTATGTATTTTGTAAATAGTGATATAATTTTCATTCAAGTATTACTTTCAACGAGGACTAATAATAAATTTACTCCGCAACTAACCACAGGAATATAATTCCAAGAGTTGTGATTATGAAACTGAATTATCTTCCATCCGTAGTCATGGAAATAGATCATATCACGTGAAGATCGAGTGATATCGCACTTTATGAGGAAAATGCGTATTTTCTAAGTATTAGTGGGCGTCTATTGAACGAGTAGACATTTCCACGAATCTATCTCCAACGTTTATGAAAAGTCCAGAATGCCTGTCTGGTTGCTAGGAGACCGAATCGGAGATCGTATCCTTTTATCGGTAACTTTAGCTTATTTGAGAGTTAACGACGAACTTCGCCGACATTTTTCTAGGAAACGAGAAATGAGGATATCTTCGTTATTATTGAGGAAGCGTTGCTTATGGCGAAAATAAATAGGATAAAGGGAAGGTGTGAAACGAGAGGTATATATATGAATGGTATTGTAAGAGGAGTATATTTTAAGGATTTATACGAGTACATACATAGAGCATATCAAATGGTAAAAATATCAAAAAAGGTTTGTATTTAAAAGTTTAAGATTCTTTTAATATAAGTTTACCATTTAATTCTGCCTAACATAATTAAGGATAAAAATACGAATTTAGAGAAATGTAGATTACTTACGATTCTTGTTATAAAAATGTTACGAAAGCTCGATTTTTTATTTCCACTCGTGTACGTTACATTTGTATTTTCAGTTCTTTGTCTTTCGAGAAATAGAAAAGTAAGAAATTTGAACTCTAAATGAATATATCCAGCTGCCTCGAACACAATATATGACAGCTTTCTCACATTATACATCGATATATGGAAAGAGATTGGAGTAATTCGTTCGCTTCATATGTAGAACCGGTACTTGGAAATTCTTAATGAGAGTTTACGATTGTATGAAACGATTCATTATGCTTTAAATGCTAAGGAGGACTGAGAAAACTTTACTAAGAGTCGTAAACGGAGCTTAAAAAAATATCTATCCTAGAGAACTAATTAGTAGAGATATTCGTTTACCCGCAGATTAAGACTTTTCTCTTTTTGATGCGGAATTTACTAAAGAATCGTTTGGATTCCTTTACTTTTTCTCGGCTTTCTTAATTTGTGGGTGGGAGTGTTTTATTTGGGTTTTTTCTTCTCGGGTGGGAAAAACAGCGCTCGGACACGATGTTTTGAAGGAAGCTCGAGTACTAATTAATGAAACACTCTCTCTAGATACCCCTGCCTCCTTTTAATGAAGCAAAAAAGGTCGATTATAAAGAAAGCGGCATGCGAACACCGAGTGCTAATTAGCACGGCTAAGCGGTCATTATTCGCAAAAGCGGTGAAAATTCTTCTTTTTTCGCGATCGCCGAATGGAAAATCAAGAATGGAAATGCGATCGTACATCATGTTCGGGGACAACTGTAGCCAATGATCGCAGATTCAGTTTTTCATCCCGGAGAGAGTTTTGCTATTCTTCAACGCATTATGCGACTTAGTGTCAGTTGTGATGTCTATTCACTGATATCTCTGCTGTTTTTGCCCTACGATTTCCAGAGAACCTTTAATTGCATCGAATAGAGGAATTTTAAAATGATTTGAAATCGAATGCGGTGCATTTGCCAATCAATGTCAATTTTTTTAAAAGCTTAAAATGCTACAGGGAGAAAATCAGAAGATAAAAATCCTATCTGCTACCTTTGAGTAATGCTGCTGACAGTAAAATTAACGTAATTTTTCAAGTGACTCGAAATTAAAACTGTTGATACGTCATTGCTATGAATTGAATAGTTTCTGAATTTTTTTGAAAATTACTTTCGAGCTTCAACTTACGTTCAAATATTTTCATGAATATCGACAATTTAGAGGAAAAAAATTCCATGGATATTGAATGCATTTCAGTGAAAAGTGTCTACTTTACGACCCACTATAATCGTAATTTAATCTGATATTTAACCAATTTGCCCATAGTAATCTTCATCATTAATTCTCCTTGGAGTCGAGGTAATTGGGCGTAATATATTTCAACCTCAGACTGCGATTATTTATACAAATTGAAGAAACCATTCATCGCATTCGATGGGAAACGTTCCCTTAATTTGGGAACGCACGATTATCTGATAAAGGAAACCTGGAGGTGTCATTCGGCCTCGTGCATATGGGAGCGCCCGTTGCTCATGGGAATGCGAATAAAAGGGAGTGCTTTTGTTTCCTCACGCCTTCCGCCCCTGGGAGTATCATCGGAGACTCCCTCAGGGGAGGGAAACACAATGGTTCGATTGAATTGGAGCGGATAGTGGGTCAAATTCGACTGCGTGGGTGGCGTCGGGGGCGTAGTCAGGTGCATCCGATGGTTCTTTCAGATAAGAGCGGAGCGTGCACTTTGGGAGGGTAATGATTAGCGAGGATCGGTGGGGGTCCAGTGATTGCCCGTAGAGATGTTCTTTTATGGGGAAACCGAATTGGGCATAGTTCGTGTTGTCCTACCCACATTGCCGGAATTGGTTCGCTTTTGCTGACCCCGTATTTATTGGACTGTGACGGGATGAAGGTTTTTGAGAGATCAGCCGTTCTGCCTTCAAATATTTTCTCTATTCCGGTTCAAACTGCTTTGAAAATGACACATTTCAGTGGATTATTTGGTTCTTATATATCTGCTCTATTTGGTTATTATTATTATCTGTTATTTTGATTCCGATAATACCAAAGCTTCTTCGATTTCCTTTAAGAAGAATATATTTGGATAAACTCATGTTCAATATTTTCTCCAAAATGAAATCTTTTCTTCTGGCATTGAATTAAAAAAAACAGCTTTCGTTTTTCTTTGGTAACCAGTTTCTCGAGACGTACAAACAGTTTGTTATTCAGACGTATTTGTTATACATACTTAAGTGGCGGAATTAATTGATAGTACTTAAAAAGTGTAAATAATATGACAAATAACAAACCACAGAAATAATTCATCTTCGATCGGATGTCATGGAAACACTATATTCAGTAGAACGATTCAGTAAAGATATAATTACAATCTTCCATGTTCATAAAAGCATGATGGATGTTATTTAGATACTATCGAACGATGAAGAATATTTTATGGCTGTAGTTGTTACAGGTCTACGATCTCTCGAGCCTTATAAAGAACTTAATTAAAGAACTCTAATCTCTCAGTATTCCAGAAAGCCGTTCCAGATTCGCATAACCTTCTTGAATATTCATAAGATACGAGTAATCTTATGTATAACTGGAAATGTAATTTTTTCGCACGGATTATTGGTAAACATATTTTCCCATTCGTCATTCTACGGACGAAGAGTCATTTCCCGTCTCAGAGGGCGGTCCAATAGGTGTGACGGGAATAGCGATCTATTCCGAGGCGTAGTTATCAATTTTTTGTTTAGGTTTTCGTGGTAAATGGCGTCGCTTCTGTGAATGGACGAAAGAAACAGAAAGACGGAAGATTTATTTTAGTTAAGAGTGATTGATTTCCGAGAGATTATGGCTGCAATTCCCTTCCATTTCCTGCTGATTGGAAGTCGTGAAGATATAATTGACTTGATTGATGACTGAAAAAATTCCCATCGCTCGCACGATCGCTTGCAGTCCTCGAGGGAAATTAGAGCTTTAAGTGGGAATGAAGCGGATTCAACGAAATACACATATGGATTATTCATTTGCGGAGACCCGTTTCTCTTGGAAATGGCTTTTGTTTTTGGAATGTAAACAATTCCCTCGAAATCATGGCTATTCTTCGATTCCAACGCGGTTTATAAAAGATGTTATGAACAGTCAATGTCATCGTATACTTTTTATGAAACTGAAATCAAATAATAAACCAAATCCATGCCAAAAGTACAACCAATAGCTCCTTATTAACTTATTAGACACAATTTAAGTGATTTCAACGGAAAAATATTCGTCTTATGAACACATTTTTGAACGCAATACAATTGTTTGAAATGCAATTGTAATAACTTGAATTGAACGTAGGATATTTATATGGCTAAATATAGTTTAATATCGTTCTAATAATTTATCTATTTCAAGAATGAACTATATGTACAAGGAATAAATTATTTCTTCTCGTAATTATCAGAGTCCTTAACCCTGACTCTTTCAGCAATTGATAATATTCTCATGTATAAGTATGATTCTGGCTCGGTGTAAGAATAACTTTTTATCGATCCTTAGACATATTCCGAATCCATCGGAAACACAAAGGATTGCGTGGGAAAGATTGCAGTAAATGAATAATTCAATTGCTCTGCTAATACCGAGAATAATCTAGGAATTAATGAGCGTCCAAGAGATAGCGACTCTATTAAGAGAAAAATAAATTTAATAGCTTCATATTACCGAGATCTTTTTCCAGATACATATCAAGTCGTTTAAACTCACTCTAAATCTTTTTTTCCAATTTTTTAGAATGATAATTGGCTTAGAAAGCTACTTCGGATTACGGCGGCGTGGGTTACAGGAAACTGATAATTTATAGTGCGAATCTACACTTCCTTAGAAGCAAACATCTTATGAAAGTGGAACGTAGAAGGATTCTATTCGTGTGATTTAATGGGAGGGAAAATTCTTACGCGACCAACTTGGTTTCCTACGTTTTGAAGTATGAAGAATATTTATAATCTAGTCATTCACAGAGTATTACGCAATTTATTCGGAGATTTCTAGGAAATTAGGTTATATGATAATTTTACGTAAGAAGTTATCTAATACTTTGAAGTGTGTAGTGAGAGTTTTCTAAATTTTACGTAGGAATTCCTTAAGACTCTATTACAACTCACTTGATGATGTCCATTGCATAGAAACCGGTTGTAAATAATTTTCAGTATTGCAGAAGCTTAAGTCATTTTTCAGGTCATAACTTCAAAATACACTTTATCCGAATTTTAGTGGGGTAATTCAAATAATAAAAATATAATTATTCATTGGAAAAATTTAGTTTACAAAACAGTCTTACATTTAAACCTACAAATAACAGAAAAATTTATAATAAATAAAATATACGTATGCATACATATCGTGGAATAAGATTCAATAAAAAGAAGTCGTTAATGCTAATAAGAAACAGAAATTAAAAGACTCAAGGAGTAAGTATATTGACAAATTTTACGTGTTCAGAACGACCCAAATTTAACTCCAACAGTTCCTATCAGAAAGAGCAGAGGGACGAACAAAACTCTACCTGATCGAGTAACCCAGCCCTACTTCACGCCCCGTTCTACATTAGCCACCCTCATCGACAAATTATTCCTTCTCATACGCAAATTCCATTCCCCCGGCCACCTGTTATTACACTCCATACATCATCAATTGCGCACTTGTATCCAACGTACGCGTTGCTACCTATTCCTTCGATACGCACACCTCTTAGAACTGCCGCAGTAAGGGTGTTATTATTGAATCTAAATCGTTAATGCGTTCGGTTCTCTTCCTTAAGCAGCCGAAGGCGGCCAAAGACAGTAAGGCCCTTTAAGGAAAGGACACTAAATCACGCCTCCGGTGTTTTCGCTTGCACTCCAGACCAGTTCACCCTATTACGTCGTATCCCCTTGGCAACGCGTACTCTTTTCACCTTCCGTCTCATCTATCCTCAAGGATACCGCAGTGAATTATCTTCGGCTGAGGGGAAAGAGCGTCTATTGACAACGCGGTCGCTGCCATGGATTCGCCTGCCTTATCACACTGATCTCCTTCATTGATGATGAATTGATTTACTGGCTCTCATTCCAACGTGTGTACAAGATGCAGCTACGAAAGGCGATTTGAAATCCACAGCAGGGTATCCATCTGATTGATTATTATCCTAGCTTACTATCGTTCGATCGTTCCGCGTTAGAAAAAAAAACAAACGCGAGACGAAGTAGAGTTTCCGGGTTCTGCGAATATACGTAAATTCTGCGGAATACGACGCCGTAACATTTGTATAAGCTAGCACAGTTCTCCCCGTGTTATTATACTTAAATATATCCCTAAAAACTTTGTTTAAATTCTCACTGAATTTGATCGAGCGTCCATAACTTATTTTGACTCAAATCTTCCGTAATATTCCTCACCTTTTGATACTCCAATCAAATGTCGATACTAAACTGACTGATTCAGGCCGTGATTTACTGACCTCTTGAACGTATTATGCACGAATCGAATTTTATAGTCTCTCGTTGCGCTTCTTGACAAGGCTAGAAGCTGGCGCGATCGATTTCCCTTCGCAAAGAAACCGGGCTCCCTTGTTTTTTGTCCATTACCTAGGAGATAAATGACGCTACCAAGAGTGGGTAGAGACGCATAAGGGCTCAGTTATAAATAGCATCCACTTATCTCATGGCCTCTGAGGAGGGATTCCGCGCCGTGATGTATTAAGTGTGCTCTCTTCTTCATCTGTGACCATTTTTTCTCCTTCGATTCCATGTTTTCTTTTGGACGGATGCCCGCTTTCCCCTCAATCAAATTTCCCTATCACTTCTCCATTCAGACGCTCCTCGTACATTATCCAATTTATTCGTTTAAATTGACTCGATTCGGAAAGAAGCTGTGAGGAGCCAAATTGAGGGGTTAGATTTTGGTGCTTAAAAATGCTTCGAAACGGATTTGACCTATAAAAACCCAAATCTACCTACTTTTAAAAAGTTTGATAAATACCATTAAATATGGATTTTTTTGTATCCTTCTTTGGAAATTGTAGCTCTAAAGTGGTAAAAGTTTGTATTTGCGTTGCAAAAGAATGTTTACGAATAGAAAAAGTCAATACGCAAAGCAGCATACATTTTTTTGAATCATTAGTTCACGATATTCCATTTTGGCAATGGAAATAATTAATCTAGAGTGGAATAGGGTGAATTCCAGGCAGAATATTGCATTTGTTCCCCTGAAAAGAGAGCTACCACCTGGCCTGGAGCCTATTTATGGCTCAGGCTACAATAAATAAATAAATAAATAAAAAGTATGATCTATGCCTCTTGGTATTCTTCCATAAGAAACAATGTATATTTGATGAAATAAAAAGAGAGTATAATTATGCTTCCAAGTGGGTTTTGTCTATCGTTAATATATTTCTATGATTTGTGTGGAATAATATAGGCTTTTATCCTATCGTATTGCAGCCCTAGACACTATTAAGTTCTTTCGACACTATTCAATCAAAGTTTTTGTAGGTGTTCATAACTTCTATAGAATTATAGATAGAAAGACACTCAATTCCGTTTGGTTTATTCAACATGATAGTTTCTCCACACAAATCCGCACATAGCGTTTATAGATTCCGAAAGATTTATCTCGATATGAAATAATACGTACGAGCTGATTCATGGGAACTCATTTCCATGCGTCGAAAATGCGATGTCGAAACAGCTCGGATGAGTCACAGCAATACAAAACGAGTACATTTTCCCCTCAAATTATATACTCCTTGAGAGATAGTGAAAATGATAAACAGTGGAATTAACCTTAATACATATTACTACAAGTTTTAAAGTTAATCAAAACTATACTTATTTGTAGATTAAGAGGAAGAATTGATATTTAGAAGCCACAATACGAGTATGCTTATAAACAGTATAAGAATCCACAAACAGTTGCCACGAAATTTACGTGTTTCTGTGTAGGTTTTTCCAAATCTTATAAATTTATTCTTACGACTAAAAGTCTATTTAAATCTCATAAAAATTGAATGGGGAATGAGCTGCTTCGTGTCCTTGTAGACATTCTTTGTCGTTCCAAACATTTCTGGAAATCGTTTCCACAGATGCTTAACACGATCATTCCGTCGGCTTAAGTCGGGCGTCGACCGTCGGATGACGCCAGCAGGGGGTTGTCTTCGTCGAAGGGAATTTAATCTCATCATTTTCTTTTACAACCGCCGTGAGAATCCGCGGTGGTTGTTTTACGGCGGAGGAATTCGGTGAAGGACGACATGATCGCCAACCCCGTGACATCACCCACCGCGCCCCTCGGTTGCCATGACGACGCAAGTAAAGGTTAAAACCACTTCGTGAGATGCTTCCCATGTAGTAAACAGATACTGCCTTCTTTTTGCTTGTTTTCTCCATCCGAGACGTAATTGTTTCTTTCACGGTAATCTGCTAGTTCCTGCATCTATTCCATATCCTTATTAAGTAGTCGAGGAGTAGAGTTAATTAACTTTATAAAAAAAGATCCCCAACATTTCTATAAATAAAGATTACCAGCAACAATTCCACTCATTATAAATACTGTTTCTATTTCATCAAAGACTTCGCTACGACTTGTGCTTCTTCTAGGCAACGGTGCATTTTATTTGCTCTATGAAGTTCCGTTGCCTGGAAATTCATTAATCATCGGCAGTTGTTATTGGAACAATGAATTGATAGCGACCCACGCGGCTTTGATCGAGTCGAATCGCGTGCAATAACAGTTTGTCTATATGACAGGATATAATTTCCCGCGGGAAGAGCAATAAGTTAAGCCACCATTTCCGTATTCCTTTGCAGACAATTTTCTTCGTACGGCTTTGTCATTATATCGCGCTATTCAAAGAAATTATTGGATTGCATGCGATGGTATTAATTCTCAGTTGGTTATCATATATAATCTCGGAATTAAAATGTCTCTCTGTCTTGTATAACGAAATGTAAGATTCATAAAATGCTTAACATAGAGTCAATACAATATTTTTATAAGTGGTTAGGTTATATTTTTTAACGTATCAATACAGATATAGTATGTTTTCGCAATGTAATTCTTAAAAAATCCGCGTACTATTCACGTATTTTACAAAAGCTTGGATCAATTTTCGAGAACCAAGAAACTTTTTCTTTTCACTTTATAAGTTAAGGAATTACCCTCAGACCTAGACAGCTCGTATCTTAATTTCCGAAAGTACTTTTGGAAGAGACACTGCGACATCGCTGCGTTTTTTCAATTAAAGAAAGAGTCGACGCATTGTTCCGAATTAAGCAGAACAATTAATTCGAAGCATTCTTCCTTGAATTCCGAGGCACAACTGAGATTTCAACCGGAATAAGTGAACAAAAGGTTAAGAAGAGACGGGGAAGCAATTAATCTCGTGGGAAATGGACAACCACTCGAGAATGCACACGATTTTCGAGTCGGATCGGCGTAAAATAGAAGGAGGCTTAACATTTTAATGCAGACGACTCATTTTCCAAGGAGGCTCAAGGATACGATTCGAGATAAATCGCAGATCGATCTTGAATCTGATACTGGCGTTGGAACGCCTCCAGGAACCTTAAATAAATTATCGGAAACTAATTTTGTCAAGAAAATCCGACGTCGTCACGAAATCCCATCCTTCTTTGTTATAAAACTCTTACTTACTTGGAACGTGCACTTCGTGGATGTCCTTTATACTTTGTACGTATCTTAGTTCACCTTCGTGGCAGAAAACACGCCTTCCGAAGCATGAAGCGATATTATCGGCTCAATCTCTTCTCAGGAAAATAAACGTTTTGGCTTACCTGAAACAAATGAGAGAAAGAACGTTAGTATTGTAAAATATTTTATTGCATGTTTACTTCATTCATTTATAACACTTCATTCAATTCCAAATGATGATATGTAACATTACTGAGTACTAATAGCATTAATGGAGTTATTAAGACTTAATTTACAAATTATTTTATATTTCTATCTAAAGATACATTGTAATGTCCCAAATATATGGAGTGCTTATATAAAACTGAGATACTCTGCTCAATAATGATTGGTGTTCAATACAGAATATTCCAGATTCTCCTTTTGCAGAGGCATGGAAAGTGAGAGAGAGTTTATTACAATCACCGCTATATGGAAAAGGGTTGTTTTCCTCGGTGAAAACAATGTCCATAAAGGAAACTTCAAGGTTTTCCGACCGTTCTTCTGTTTATTTTTTGTGAATCATATCTTCTGCCATTGGAAGCTTTGGAGTACGTATCCGATGTCTTTTAAACTATGTGCGTCATTAAAAAGGGAGCGTCTGTCTATGAAAGAATTAACACAGCGAACCGTTATTTCTTGAGTATATTCCGTAGAAGGAAGAAAAAGGAAAATTTACAGCCCGTCCCATCCCACGGTTGTCTCCACCACTCATATCCATTTCCACTTTGTTCATTGTAATTAATTCAGTTGCCGTTCGTTTCATTATTCTCGGCTATGCGAAATGTTTTTTATGGCCGTTGAATTCCTCAGAAGCTGTGTACGCTTTGTTCGTCTTCCTTATTTCTCTATAGGAAAACCCGTGTTCCTCTACGTTATGTAACTCGTCGTATTTCAGAGGAAAAAGATCGCGGCTTTCGGAATGCAGTAATTCTTCGCAAAAGCAATAATTTCCGATATGAGAGAATATCAATTTCACAAGACTGATTGCTTGACGTTCGAACTCTGAAATTTAATCCTCACGCAAATAATTTAATGATTACGTCAAGTCTTAGATCAAACTTCATAGTTAACTTACCTTTCTTGGAAGATCGTTTTTAAAATTATTTAAAATCCACATTAAAATTTCTTTTTGACTTTTCCCTATTCAAATTTTAATAAGTTAATCATTTCAAGGCACAAAAATACGTTCATTTACTAGAAATTGAAATCCTTGGGTAACAAGTTTGTTAAGTTACAAAGAAAAAGATAAATAGGTTGAAATGGATTTATGGGAATTGATTATTGCAATACTGAGTCAATAGAAACATATGTTTAACAAATAAATATTACCAAAGGATTAGAAATAATATATTTTTAGATAGTTGATGAACGTATGAAATTAAGTATTAACGGTAAAGAAAGAGTTCTGGAGGAATATTTGAAAGGATTAATTTATATTCAGTTGAACTAATGGCTGAGAACAGAATCTTTAATACGGAAAAGAAACTTATCCTTTTTAGGAATAAAGCGTTTTTATAAAATCACCTGACATCATAGAAAGTTACCTCACTGCACCTCGAGGCAAAGTGTTGAAAGACGCACCTGCAAAACATCTCAAACTCAATCGAACTAAAAATCCGCATCTTTAAGATTATGATTAGGTTCTCATTACGGAGAATGATAATAGAGAATTTTTGCAATCGATTCGAGGAAATTGCGATTCGCGGTGAATCAACATACGATAATCTGAATATAATAACAAGTCGGTTAAAAAGGTTAAATATTCCGATGACGGATTATGGGACTTAAACCGGTAAACAAGCAATAAATGGACATCATTTACCCTTTCGTAGATGCACTTGAAGAAGGAAAATGCAACAGCATGGTGAAAGTGGTCAAAGAAAAAAATATTATTTCACAATGGAGGAAAATCATCAATGCGACTGCAGCTGAGGACAATGGCACGTTAAAGAAATTGCTCTGCAGCAATGCGGAAATATATTAGAAAGTTAATGGGAATTAATTGATTTTTGTGACATAACAGAATCAATTGTAGTACATACAGGAATCCTTCGCTCTAATATCTATTCCAAATTATCGGCTAACAGAACTTTGTACGTTTTAAAAAATATATGAAGCGGAAGTAATTATGTTTTATTGGATGTTTGGAGTCCGATATTCCACTCTCTGGCAAGGAATTCCTCTGCAGAAAATGTATCGAGATCAAACTCCGATTGGTAGGGAGTTGGTGTAATCTAGCGAGATTCTAGGAAATGGTGAAAATTTAAAAGTTTCTTTTTCATATTTTTCAAACTCGTTTTAAGTTTATTTTTCAATTTTTATATTCAGAGATGCCCTCATTTTTACTCGCTTTTAACTCGGAGAAAATTAAACAGGAAGTCTTTTTCAGGACCATTCGCTGTTAATCATGTCGTATCCGAGCCAATTTCCTCCTCTTTAAAAGTGGCAAATAGTGACACGTTCAACCACTCCAACCAACAATGGACACTCCATTCAAATCCATTTCGCTTTTCATTTACATTCGTAGCAACGGAAAGGGAATTTAAGAGCGCTGAATCCACCTTTCTATCTTTCCAGGAGAACACTTATTTCCCGCCTGACTAATTTACCATCCCTGATGCGTGATCGGTATCACAGCGTGACTAATCAATGAGACTAGGCCACGGGCTGAGATCATGAAGCTTTGTGCAATCTGAAATAAGTACGTTTTCCCTTCCACTTTATTTTTCATCGCATTTCTTTCCCATTGCATAAGAAGATCCGCGACGAAGGATGATTAATACTTTAGAATGCAGAGAAAAATTATCCGCGATCGCTCTTAACCCAGTTTCATCGCTTCCGCTTCGTAATAGAATAAAAACAATACGTAGTTTTCTCTCTAATTTCATAGTTTCGGTGACTGAATGAGATTCTTAATGAATCCGTTGACGATGATGAAGCAATTCCAGGAGCCGTTTATCGTCCATTTGCGCTCAGAAATCAATGAATCTGATGTTTTAAATTCTTTTCAAAGAGCGCAAATATTTAACGGGCAAACATGGGCGTGCTTCTGTAAGTAACCAGTCAGCGCTCATTGCGATCCCTTATATTTGAACTGCGGCATATGACCCTTGAGAATCTCTATGGGAAATCTCTCGGTTAAGAGAGCTAAAGGCGTATTAACATTACTCGGAAATCTCAACCCTTTCACGCACAGATGTCGCCGCTTAATGTATCTTCGCGTGGCTTTCTCGAATTCGTGCGTGACTGCAGAGCGTGTGTGTGTTCGTATCTGTCGTGTCCGAAGAGATCCTTCCCTCAGATCGAGACATTCTAGTCACGAAGGGAATCGTTCCGATAGGAAATTGGTTAGAGATCGATTCGAAAAAGGTTATTGCAAGCATCATACACATTCCATACACACTCTCTTAGGTGTACAAACCTGTTGGCACATTTTCTTTCTTGTTCTGCTCCTCAGCAATTTAACGGACGAAACTCTTTTAAAGATTTAAAATCGCCGATCGTGACTTGGTTTGCTAACACGCCTCTTTTGGGATGGACGTCTGCATTGTGTCTGAGGAAATGCTGCTCATGATGGAGCAAAAGCAGTTTACTTTCTATTTAATGCATTCATCTTGAGAAATGAAATTTATCGAGGAGTATATAATGATATGATAATTATATTAAACAACAGAGAAAAATAAATCGTAGTTTCATCCCAAGCAAGTCCAGGAATCGTATTTTAATTGTTGTACAACAATCGCAATATTCACTAAATTGAAAGCAGGTAATTTATCAGCTGCTGGATTGTGACTATAGTATGCACTTCAATGGAACAATTTATTTTCCTATTTACTATGATTCTGATTAATCTATTTGAATCCCAAAACATTCACATCTATCATTTCATTTTCCAACATCTATTGTTCTAATTTCTAGAAGTGAAAACTATGGAATGTGTCACTCGATTTTTCATTTTAATTTCCATACTCAAGATTATTCTTTTAATTGGCAACCGATGCTTGACTATTGATCATCCGAAATGATTGATACTTCGATTGTATCGAAAGTGTAATGAACATTTCGCTTACTCATCTTCCGGTATGAACGTGCAGAAAAATATAATTAGCGCGGATGAAAAAGCTTTGATTGGGTTTCACCGCCCGCATTTCTTCTCATCAGCTGAATATTATCTCAATGAACTCTTAACTTAAACTGTTTCTCTTTGAATTCTCTACTTGGCCCTTTGACCTAATGCGGAAATACCTTTAGTTTTTTTGGATCCTATTTTGAGCCCTTTTAACAGATGCTAAAACGTAAACATTTGTTTCGGCATTGTATATAAATTATTTTCTTCATTCAAATCAATGTGGGAATACGTATGCGTTGGAAATTTTCATGAATATTAATAGACGTAAATCGTATTGTAGAATATATTTCTTTATAATCCCCGTTGGTATGCGAAACAATATATTTAAAGTGAATGGAAAACCAAAATTTCGGGTGAAGGTATTATTTTTGATCTAAATCTCTAATACAGATGATATTATTAGTAATTACAGGTTTTATTATGGCTGGAATTTTCTTGTAAATGAAGCTCCACTTGCATATTCCAATTTTAATAATTCCCTGGCTCACTTTAGCGTTAGTTACAGATATCCACGCCGTTGTAACTCCACTGCTCCTGTCACACCGCTTCGATTTATGTTTCTTCTTGTTATTCCACTTGTCGTCGCGATGATTGCCAAAAAATAAAGCCAAATGATTAATTACTCTGTCGGGGCATAACTGCCGACCGGCCAAAGGAGCACCTGCTAACGGTCATGTAAAACAAGGGGATATTATTTATTTAAGCGGAGAGCGTGAAACGTAAGGCAATCCTCTTTTAAGGGATGAACTTAGGAGAGGAAGAGGTTTTTTGGAGTGTTCCGATCTGCCGGAGGGCGTCCGCTTTTTGTTTCTTTTCGTGTATTTATTAGCGGCAGGATATCCTCCCTCTTCCCTCCAAATAACTGAACTTATCAACGCCTCTGAGCTACCGACTTGAGCTACACGAGGGTGCTATTATTTGTCAATTTTCGTATCCCTTATATAGAGAGATCCACGCCCATATCCGAGACATTTTCTCCACGATTGATTATAAACGGATGTTGTTGACTATCCAATAAATCTTCATTACGCGAGATTATATGCAGTAATGAGTCTCCGATTCTATTTGTCTAGCTTTCGGAATAGGTCGCGCTACGATTCATACTTATGGATAGATCGTAAACTAGGCATTTATGACGTGGAATTGGATTGATTGGATGGGAATGATTCTTTGAAAGAGTTGAAGAGGGAGCTACTTTAATAAAGCCGAAGAATGTTGAAGTGGAAGTCTGAGATGAGTTTGCAGAACGACTCCGTCCGACCATCTGATATTAATATTCCTCTCTAAACAGGAGTTGTGAATGATATGTGCAACCGATAACAATGAATTATCTCGTAGGTGATGAAAGTTGCCATGGAGTGGAGGTGATTTAGAATTCAATTCTTCTCTTCTTAATGTTTGCTCATTCCATTTTCGGAATGAAAGGAGAAGTTTGATTTCGAATCGACCGAGGCGGGAAGTAATCAAAGGGATAGATTAGGAAGAAGATGATTAAGTTAATGAACTCTGCAGTAATAAACTTTTGCTGCATTTATTTCTCCATTAGATATTTTTCGCTGGTTGAATTAACAGTCATTGAAATTCAACAGTCAAACTTCTTACCCTTTCTTGAAGGATACTTCATAGAGATTAACATTTGATTGATTAGAAGTATCAGGTTCCTTTCCCATTTCCGTATGAATATATAATCAATAGTAACAATAATGCAATAACATTGTAACAATCCCTTATTTTATTCATCCCTTAAGGATAAAGGTGTTTACATCAGCTGACAATCTCCTTTCAGATACGCGAGACGAACCGTCACGTTTCCTTTCAGAAGCGGACTTTATAAGCCAAGAATTCCGAACCCCCCTTCGCTGCCAACGGATAATACATTCGTCCAAATTCCTCGGAATTCTTTCTGTTTTATTCCGCTCCCAGTTGTGTCGCAATTATCAGCGTCTCCGGACGCACAACTTGTTCCGAGGCAAAGGAAGGTTGTCAATTTTTTACCCCAAAAACGTATTTTTCCTTTTCCCTGTCTTTCAAGAAAGCTATTGTCTTCTCACTTTGGGAAAGCTGGATCGAGAAAAAATCTTTCGTTCCCTTTTCCCATGTTATACTCAGAGACGTCGTGACCTTCCCTTCTTATGGTCCTCTTCAAACGGTGGGGCTTTTTGATTGATGTGATTACCGAAGTTTCAACAGGAAAAGGAATTTGACTCGTTTGAGATGTTGAATAAAGATGTCAACAGATTTATTGGGATTAAAATACATTCTTATTTATACAGTTATCGTGTAAAGTTTAAAATACAGTTATTTTTTAATCGAAAAATATCTGTAAATGTCAAATGTAATTATATCAACGAGATTAATTTTAATTTTATTGAATAATATTTATAATAACATATATGAATCTCCCTAAATTTTTCGTTGGTTATATTTTTTAAATTCGCGAAATAGTATGTTTTGGCGTTTTTGCGAATTTCAAGCGTTTATTTTGATCTCGATGGTTGACTAAATAGACTCTTCGTCTGCGATTTAAGAGTTAATTCGTTTATGCTTCAGATGTTTTCTAAGCGAGTTCAACGGCTTGGGAATCACAGCAATGGTTATTTTGATATATGCCTTATAATATTTCAGCGATTCGTAGCACCGGTCCGAAGCAAATGCTGATTTACAACACAGAATTACCTTTGGGTTCATTGAAAAAACGTCGATAACCCGCGAATTCCGCGCCTCAAGCGGTGAAAACAGCAAAAGGTGAAATCTTCCGCCTGCAAAAGCGTGGGTGCCCGTGTCGGTGAGACGTGCACGTGGGCTTCGAAGAAAAACCTTCTTCAACTTCTCAAATTCTCCTGCTACGAACCACTCTGAGGCACCAAACCAATTGGTGTCCGGATGATGATGTCTTAGAGAGATTGCAGTCGTAGAAGACGGATAGTGGCGGTCGAGTGGTGCTGATTTAAAAACGATAAAAAGCGATGGAGATATTGAATGGATGGCATTCGAGATATCTTCCCCACCTGTGCCATTAATTCAGTGAACGCCCTTCGACGAAGGTGTGGGATGCGCCTATGGCATTAGACTTCGGGGTCAGAGGTTCAAGCCTCGCCTTTGGCATTTCGAAAAATAAAAATCATTCTTCGCCCCGATGAGTTATTGAGAGGGAATGAACCTGTCGCTGACTTACGTATGAATCTTCCTTCGGCTGAGGAAGATCTGTTTCACTATTTAACTTCCTAGGATTGTGATAGTTTACGTTTCACGAATTTGTGTATGATTAATGTGAATTTAAACTCTCATCCATCTTTGTTTATACATAAATATTCGAATAATATCAGTAACTACCCATTATAATTTACGTATTTTTTGATCTTGGTAGTTGATGGTTGTAACATAATCTTTCCGGTCTATTAGTTTACTCATCCATCTATTTTAACAGAGTGAAAATGCGATTATAGCTTAACTTATAAAAGTAATTCAAATTGATGGAGTAATCAAAGCTTAGTAAAAATTTTCCTATTCTAGAAACAAAAAACGTTTTGCATTTATATATTTAAATAAAATGGCATACTTAATGATTCAATTTAATAATAACGGTTTCACATATAATTTCTGTTGCATTTGAGAAACTGTAGTAAATAAATTTTAAATTTTGATGGAGTCAAAAATTTATTACGCTATCACATAAGTTAATATTCCATCCATAAATCAAAATACATCTCATTCTTGTTATCTCCAATAGATCGCAGTGATGATTCTTCTTTGGGTTCATCTTAGTTTTATACGTCTTATTTCGCAGAGAATCATACGTTATGAACATTGAAGCTCACTGGAATCAAATAACGAAGAATGGATTCCGTCTCATTCTCCAACCGACGAAAGAAAAGGCGACAAAAGCGTTTAGAAATTTGCGTTCTATTCATGAATGAATAAGAAAAACGCTTTTATTCGATTTCAAAGCATTGAGGGAATGGGGAAGTGGGTTAAAATGATCCGAGGATTATGACTTCTTAATTGGTTTTATGATTGATAGCCGCTGCTACCTCTACAACCATCGAAGGGGTGAAATAAATATTTATAAGCTCCTGGTCTTCGTCGACTCTTTCATCCGGCGTTCCTCATTCGTTCCGCTGAAGGAAATTGTACCCGAAATGCTAATGAAAAACACCCCCTTAAGGTTATCTCGAGGAATACAGGATCAATCATACCGTCATTGTTTCCCCTCCACTGATAATATAATTTGCCCGAAGAAGTTGGACGAAATTAGGCGCTTGGATTTAAAAAGGAGTTATCCTCGAGGTTTTATTTCCAGAATAACTTATTCGGAGTCAGGAGGGCAGCTCTTGAGCATTGACCTCTACGAATATGTGTTGGCGAAAGACACGTGCGGTTAGGAAGAGGGAAATATATCGAATTTATAAAATATTTACGTACGAAATAATGAAATGCAATTTACATATTTTTCTTTATATGGATTATAATTGTGAATTAAATAAGCTAATTTAAGTTTAATTCAATACAAATATATCAAATTCCTTTTGGTTGATTAATACCCTACAAAATCAGTTACAGTATCTTATATTTTAATCTTGATAGGACCAAATCGTACGGATGTCTGAAGTGTTATCCCTTTCTTGGGACAAAGAAAGATGTGGACAAGATTTTTTCCTCGCACGGGAATGCACCCGCTGTCGTTTCCCAATAAAATCGGAATTAATCAAAGCCGTGAAATCCCTATGAGCGATTCATCTACTACCATGCTCCACGAAGACAAAGCCCAATAGAAATCTAAAAGTAAAACTCCCCTCAAAAGCTATCGGAAGCCACGAGTCGTTGGGAATTTTAACGATCGTTCGAAACAATCGCCATCGCAAAATAATAAAGCATTCACCGCGGAAAATCCAAGCGACGTAGATTTGCAATCGCTACCTTTTCTTTCGCATAGGAACGTATCTCATGGGGTCAAACGTTGGGGTTATCTCGGGATGAAAAGATGGATGATTAGATGTAAGTGTTACGCAACACTTTGTCGGATTCCTCGTAGCTTTTTGCACCGTCCCCCCCGGAGGGACGGTCTCCATTCATCATTTGGAAGAGTCCATTGTGAAAGGACTCGGAAGATAAATTTCGCCTCTCAGCCAATCGGATCGCTCGGATCCAGAATGCGTTCGTCTTGGGACCGATTTTAATTGCTGGAAGAGTCTCACAGGATTTCGTGCGGGGAAATGGCGGATTGGAACTGCTCCAGTCGAGTGAGGCGTGTAAACAAGGAACTGCGCTTGATAAATGGATCCATCGCGAAGAGCACGCCGCGACTTACGAAACACGCCGATGGAATTAATCGCAGGAAAATAAATAATCGTGAAAAATATACGCATTAAATAAAATCTCGCGTGACAGCGTTGCACTCTTCGAGCCAAAGCTCCTCAAAGGATTTGCTTTTGCATTTTCCGATTCAGTAGGAGAATGTACATAAAGTACAGTAGTGAGAATGAATGCTGAGGAGAGAGATATGAGGAAAGTTTATGAAATGAATTATTCTTGCGCTTCTGAAAACAGTTGACAAACTGGAGATGCAAATAGCGAGCGATTCTTGAGATGTATCTCAGAGGCAATTTAATCTGAAAAAAATCTGTTTGAAATGTGTTTCTCTTCATAAATTATATAATCTCTTATCTAAACGTATGATATATTTAAAATAGTAAGAAATACAGGTTTCATTTACTTCTGTTTTGTAAAAGATCGTAAATTGCAGATTTGAAAACTAAACCTCGTTCTGTTTAGAATTACTTGTTATGAGGTGGAGTTAATTTCTGAAAATTGTAAAAGTAAATTCTGCTGGTAAAAATCCTAAAATTTGGTCTAGCATAATTTATTTTTAAATGAACAATATTTGCTCTCCAATTTTAAGTTGGTGGAGACATGAAGCCATGATAAAAAGCAATTCAACTGTTCAAATCACCTTCAATATTCTTAAGGCACGAATACATTTCGTATTGATTCTGTCAGCTCAGTGCATTGTCTCATTCTAATTTATGCTGAAGGAATCGAGTATATGACATTCATAAGAGATAAATTCAGTACAAAGTCTTTCAACGTTTTCGATTGAAAGAAAAGATTTGGAAATCACGCTCAAATGGAGATATGATAGCCTAGATCTCTGTGATTGATGCAGCCTTTATTTTGCTGAGTAGATTTGTTATGTTTATCCTGTTTCTTACGAGGTTGGAATAGGAAGGAATCACGCATTTGATTACGCACGCCTGAGTCACTTAAATCCGTGTGTGCGAACGTGAAGTAAGACGGATTTATGTTGCAACTTTTATTGCAAAACGAATCCTGAATTGTTCTCAGAGCGTATTCTCGGGTCGTGTACAGTTACAATGTAACAATAACAGTCGCTATTTCTCTTACGAAAAACTTATGACGGGAAGAAATAGACAACAGTTATGTTTTTCCGCATCAAGGATTTTTGTCATCGAAGTTTGCTCACTTCTGTTTGTCTTTTCGTCCGTAGAGATTCCTCAAATGGCTGTAACCTCAAAGTGCCCATTTCTCCTGCTCTGAATATATGCACACCTACGCTTACCCAAGAAAGACCCTTCTTTGGATCAACTCCTTCTTTGCATTGCACGCTCAATTGTTCTGAAAAATCCGAAATGGAAAATGCTCTTTGGCGATTCTGCGAACTATTCATTCACGTTTCATCACTATTCTTTGCGATGATTTCCAAGAAAAACTCAGAGTAAGGAATTCAATTTCTTTTCAAGAATGTTTTCGAAATATTTGATGCTCTCCTATATGTATCCAATAAATTGATAAGGTATCTGCACAATATAATATGGCCCATTCTATGTTGAAATTTTCAGTCGTTGTCTTCAGTATGTAAGTTATTTTCAATTCAATTCTATATAGATAAAAGTAAAGCCACTTATTATTCTATATATGGTAATTATTGAATATTATATCAAAATTATCTGTACAATTTTTAAATTCATCATGTTCATATGTGAATGTGTGTTTTACTGAATTTTGCTGTCATAATACAACAGTAATTTAATCAGTACAAGGAAACTAATTTGTAAAAATAATAATATAGCTGGAATTCAAAGAAAAGAGAAGGAAATTAACATCAATTACTCTCCCATATTGTTTTGTTAACTCTATTGAATAGTCTACTTCTCAATATAATTGATACTTATGACAATTACAATCATTTAATGTGTTTTCCAATGAATCTAAGTTTCCAGAGCCATTAGAATAAACGATGAGAATAAGAATAATGCATCGCAGAAGATAGTAAATCGTTGAAAGCAGTGATGTCACGAGCAGTATGACTCATTTTTCACGTGGGTGGCTATATAAATTATTTCGTATGACGGAGTGCGCCTTCCGACAAAGAGAAGGCTGGACATCTTAAATGGTATCTTGCTGTCCATGAGGGAAACATTTTAAATTGGCTATGGGTTATTTTGCAGGTACTCAAGAGAAAATTAAACGTTGCGATGGTGGGAATTAAAGACTGAAATAAAGTTGAAGAATGAATAATGAAGTTATATAATATTTACCATCTGTAATTTACTCGGAACTTTTCTATAAGTCTTTAATTCAAAGACCTATTTTGCAGTTCTGAATTTTTCCTAATTAACTAAATAGTTACATTTCTTTTAAGTTTAATATCTTATTTTCTTAGTTTTATAACAATTATTTAAAATTGTTATGTAATATATACTTTAACTGTGTTAATCTAAAACACAATTCTATTGAGGGGATGAAGTATCTAATACAGCAGTTATATTATGTAGTACGATTTACTGGGAAATTATTATATTTGACACAATTCTAATACTTCTAATTCGAATAGTTCTTTCTCACTAGTGGAAATTGTACTTTCTACGTTCGTAAATATGAACGAGAAGAAGACAATTCTGTTTTAAACGCAATCATTCGGGACAACGTTTGATTTCAACCTGTTATTGATAAAGAAAGATAAAGCTCACACATTCCGCATTCAGAATGAAAATAAAATTCCTTTCATTTGTAATTGAACCAAAGTTGTCATTCGAATGATTTATATTTTGTGGATTTAAGACCCTTTTTAATCCCAGAATACGCCCAAAGGGCTGACAATGCGTAATTTGAGAATCAGAAGCCACAACCCTCCGTCGGCTTCTTTCACAGATTTCAATTTCAGATATTAATGATCGATTCCCAAATTCACTTCATGCGAGTCAAACTTTTTGCCAATTATAAATATCATTCCGAGAAATCGATACGAGAGAAGGAGTGAGCTTTCTCCGTCAAACCAAAGTCTTTTGGTTTTTTTGACGAGGAAATGATCGGCGGCAGAATGTCTACCGTTTAAAAGGAACACCACCTTTCCTTCAGATGCGTTTTATCTTACGTACTAAGTTTTCGTATAGCTCTAGTGCAGTAAAACGGAAGGCAACTTTCGGAGGTTTATATTTTCGCAACAGGATCACCTGATAAGAGAATTAAAGCACTTTGGGCAGTCGTTGACCTAAATCGTGAGCATCGATAACGGTGTCAATCACGCCCGTGATTGATGATCAGATGCGATGGACTTAACTCCATTCGAGCGCAAAGAATTCGCGCCCTTATACGATTTATTCTCGCCCGCGGCGTGTTTATGACGCCTATGTTCTCCGGACGGGAAACATTTCCTTCGACAACCAGACCTCGAAAATTTCGCCAATATTCCGACAGCGCATTTAGATAGTATCTCTCGGAAAAGTATTTGAAGTCATTCACTTTGATGCCAAACAGGTTGATGTATGAAAGTATGCAGGAATTTATTTTTAAAAATTTAACCTGCCACATACACGTTGGGAACTTGCGTAATTTTTTTAAAAGAATGGGATTCATTTGATGAGAATTATTTTAAATTGGATGGTTTTATTTATAATTAATGTTATGTGAATTTTATAGAAGTAATTTTGATTTTTATTATTACGAAAACTGATAAAGATATTTCGTTTGTAGGTAAAATATCATCGTCAAAAATATAATCAAAATATTTTAATTGTTAAAAAAAATATCAAATTAATTCAAACCTTTTCAAAAGGTAACTGATTAATATAATATTTTATAGAGATATACTAATATATCTGGTGATTTCTGGAGCTCAAGATCCCTTTGTAAAGGCGCAAATTAAGAGATAAGTTGAAACTCAAATAAGAGGTTTTTTAAAGCCCACTGCGTGTGTACACAGAGTGTTAGCGGGACATAGTGGTCTTATTAGTATGAGAAAATTCATTCTGCGATTTGAAGGAATTATTCATTCAATATCGGCATGCCTTTTCACAGTCCATCCCAGCAGAACCACGCCAATAAACAGGATTTATCAAAAGATTAAACAGTTATCTTCTGAAGCGATTCCTGCAACGTTAATTAAATAATTATTCATGAAACTGACGCGGAAGCTTATACTGATTAAGTGAAATCTTTCTATGATTTCTTGATAGAGAACACCATACGAAATTCAATGTATTCATTCATGTCGAAATGGGAAGTAAACAAATGTCAAAACCGTCACAAGACAGATGTTTTCTTTCGCTTCGTAAATTGTAGATAAATAAGTTCGTATTACTAAATGGATGTAAGGGTATAGCTTACAGTGGAAGATGTCAGAGAAAGTTGGTTTCGCATGATTTTGGGACGTAGATATATTTTCTTCTGAAACCTTCCTTGTGGTGGTAGTGGTATATCTCGTTTCATAAAGTTGGACACATTAGTGGATAAAATGGGTTACGAATAGTAGATTATGATTTTGAGAGCATTTTAAATTTCGTTGATAATAATCGATTGATGTACTACGTAAGCAATTTCGCGTTGTGCATCGGTAAAGACAATGGAACCTCGGCACGGACCATCTGCGTGTCCACGCACTTCTTTGGCACGTGCACGCGTAAAGCGCCTTCCAATTTGGGAGATGCTATTAAGGTCCGAGTGGGTTGGGAGGGTCACAGTGGTGTGGGATGGCTGACCCAAGTGCTGGAGGTGTACCTATGGTCGCCCTTACTCCGATTTGTCTTAGCGCAGGACATCATCCATCACTTTGTCTTCCGTGGATTTCTCTGTTCTGCGTGTTTTCTTTCTCGGAATTGTATGCCTTTTTCCCTATTTCAAAGGATGCGAACTATAGCGTTTGTTGCGGATATGGAGTGTAGAGTCACCGCAATAGGCGGATTTCACTTACCCTATGTTATGCATAGAGAAGTAATGGCTTTGCATGTACGTTATTAAATAGATTTTAGCACACGTGTCTTCGAATTTGTAATAATGCGATTTGTAACATTTTTGAAGACTCAAGTGTAGAAAAAATATCTATAATATATGAGGAAACTATCGCTTGTAAAATACAGTTGAAATATACGTAACTGCATCATGAATATGTATCGGAAATATTTCCTTAATTTGTGTAAATTTCTTTTGATATTGGAAATATTAGTACACTGAATTCAATAGTTGAATTTTTATATTTACTGTTTATTCAAGGGTAATAAAGCTCAATAAAATATTAATTACTATAAACAACTTAGGATTATCATTCAAGTGAAGCAATTAACAGTGCATCAGATGGTCTATTAAAAGACAGCTTTTCTATCGTCCAACCTCACTCTAGATTAACCAGTTGAATCATATGGATCTTCTAAAGTCCTCCATCTGTTATTTACAGCATAGATTGATATCCTTTGTCATTGTGTACTCCTCATTCAAACAGTCCCCGACAACAGTGTCTCTTATTCCATTTGACCGCTCATCCATTTTTACCCCACGCGCAAACCCATAATTCCGTCCACACCCACTTTTTCCGATGGACACGCCTTCACCCACTGCAACTCCTATCCTACATCAAACACCTGTATTAATGCACGCGTCCTCCACTACTTCGGAGCACACTTTAATTTGACTAAAAAGTCTCTTTTGTTACCCAGGAGATTTATCGAACCGCCTATGTGTTTGCTCGATCAACACTCGTTTTTATTTGCACGAGGTTGATTTTTCGAGTTGCCGATTAGGATGTCCACATGAAATGGTCGTTAAGCGAACTAAGAACTGTTTTCGTCTGGAAATAGGAACTATAAAGTCTCTATTTTGTTTTTTTTTTTCGGAAATACGTAGGTTCTATCTCATATGAAAGGATGATGATATTCAATTAAATATTTTCAGTTTTTAATTTATGGTTAGTGCATTTAAGAAGTGAATAAGTAATGGAACCACGTCTCTATTGCCATTTAATTTCCCGAAGGCGTGGGTGTTTATCTTCATCCCTTTTAATATTCTTTAATATTACTAAGTACGCGTACGTCTGGAGTTTGAAATCACTTTTAGCCGAGCGAAAATATTTACCAAGTCCTCATTTCCTTAAAAGTCCTTTCGAATTAAGAAAAAATAAAACCGTCTTCCCGCAACGAGAATAATGAAACGAGCTTTTAAGGTCAAAGGAGAAATGGTTCCGGGCTTGAAATTAAATTTCATTCGCTTAATGGAAAATTATGAAAAAAAAAATCGATTATCCCATATAAATTATGCTTCTCCCGAGGAATTCTTTTCACGCCCGGTAATCACGCGCGGCCGTAAGTAACTAGAAACATAAAGGTGGAGAGAGGCGGTATTTTCAAATTTACGGTTAAACTAAGGGCTTAATAACTTCATAGTCGGGAGGAAATTCCCCGGAGAATACTTATTCTAAATTAAATTCGAATAAATCATCCGTTTGAGAATCCGCCGAGAGAGCTTCCAAGAGAAAGAGGAGTCTATGAAATTAATCTACGTCCGTTTCTAAACAGTCGTAAAGATCGGCCATCGGCGGTGATTTGCAGATCTTTCCCACCTGACGTTCGTCTATTAATAAATGCAAATTTAAACACCTTAAACGCCCACCCGTTGACCACTCCTACGTGTTTTTCTCCGCGAAGTTCTTTTTCTCCTTTCGAATGCATCCGATAACCGGAATGTATTCAAGACGAGTGATAAAAGTTTATTTATATTCATTTTTTTACCGGAATATGGAGAAGGTGCGATAAATTTTCGAGACGTTCGCGTGGAATGTCGTCGTTCGCATGCGATTGAAGTGTTTGCGATACGAATCGATCCCATGGAACGTGTTTGCGTTCACAGGAAAAAGTGTGTGCATTGACTTGCGATCTTCCTTTGGCGCGTATCATTTTAATTGACTGAGTATCTGATGCAAGATATTATCGCCCTCAAGTACCCGTGATCGCTCAGTATGGTTTTCCTTCGCCTCAATATTTGCGCGGTTACGGATGTATCGACTTAGTATTATCTTACAATCGCTTATGCGTCTATTGTATTTTCCGTAAATTGTATGAACTGATAATATTTTGTCCGTTCATTCCGTGACGTATGCAAAATTCGTAAGGTATAGAGTTATACTTGAATTCATATGTATTAATTCGCATATATATTATCTACATATACTAGCTCTCCCTTTGCATCAAGTTACATTGGTGTTCATTGCATTCAAAGTCATAAAACGCTGTTAATGTGAATAAAATTTAAAATTAAACATTAAACAAAGAACTGCATTACGCAATAAGAAATTAATAAGATATCCAATCTGAGATATCATAAGAAATATGTATTTGAAATGCAATCACTATTAATATTGGCGGGACAAGTTAGTTATCAAGGACGTATTAAATCTGAGAAATATAACTTCATATTGTTACGTAAAATATGCATAATAAATAATTCCTTAGAATCATGATGGTTTTATCGAAAACAGTTTTATACAGCTCTAAATCCACTGGTGTCGTGTTTCATTCCACCCACGCATAAACCGCCGCTCTCAATAAAGTGTATTTCATACTCCAGTCGCATTACACCCTCTGGCCCATCGTGGTCGATCTAACCCTCATTCATAATGCTCTCGTGCCGTACTTAGAGAGCATTTCTCCTACACCGCACCTGTTTATTACTCCATCCCTCCACACCTTTTTGAATTCTCCTATCCTTCTCTTCATTCTACCGATATTTCTTATGATTTCGTACATTTTCTTAAAGCTGAAGCTGAATCATAATCTTTTCTGTTATCTTAAAAATTTCTCAAAGTTAGTTCTAATAATATCTTCGACATCTAAACTTATCCACTAAACAGTCTGTAGGCGTTTAATAGTAGAAAGTGTACTAAATAGATGTTACGACAAGATGCAGTGGAGTAGTGTGTCTTTGTGTGCTAATACGTACTGTTAATGTTCATACAGAATGATTTTAAAATAAGTTAAACAGACTTGGAAATCTCCCCAACACAGGAACCATTGTTTTTCTTTCCGTGTATATGTTGAATTATCGGTTACATTTGTTCCAGATGCTTCTGGAAGAGAAAACAGACAAACAACTTTTTGAAAGTTATGGCGATCGAGGCTTGTGAGGAATAAGTTTCAAAGTTTCTACAGCTGTCTGTCGAGAACAAGTTGATTTTAATCCTGCGATTCAAATTGCTTGTAAGATTTTATTTACGAGAGATTATATTCGGTAAAGGGGCCAGATACTTGTCAGTTTCTGGACGTCTTTTATATCGGCATGTAGTCCTGTCTCATTCTCTCCGCTATTTTCTCGTTCTTCTCTTCCGCTCTTTCCATTCATTTTCTCCATCATTCATAGGTATCGTATCTCTTAATCTCTTCCCACTTGACTCGTATCCGATAGTTCTCTTATCCGTCTGCACATCGCCGTCCCACGCGCTTTCCCTTTCGACATACGCCCTCTGCACCACCCCTCGTGAGCTTCCATTTGTTTGAAGACTTTTTAAGGCCCCTTTTCACTTCCTTCGCCTCTCCTCATTCAGGGAATAGAGGAAAAACGTTGCCATCCCTTTTAGTAAATTCGTATAAATAAGAATACGATGCAATATACGTCTTATGTGTCCAACAACATTGTCTCAGTTTGTAATATACATTAATGTTAGAAAAGTTATGTAATTATTCAGAACCATGAATTAATGTCATATGTTTATAATAATATATAATTTCTTTACTTTTGTAGGTGAAATTTTTAGCTATTCTTTCTGAAAATAGGGTCTCATTCTAGTAAAAATCTTACTTGTCACATCGTATAGCCGCTAGCAGATTAGAGATTTTTTCAGCCTTAAAAGGAGAAGAGAGGAATGTGGTAAAAGAAAGATTGCATAATAGAAATATGAAGGATTTAAACTGCGTTTATATATAATAAATATCTTATTAAAAATCTGAAATATAATCAGTGGTTCTTACGTGATAATGATTTGATGCTCGAATAATACTAAAAATTTACCTAGTTTAATTTATTGCTTTATTTATTTAATTTATTGTTTAATTCATTCAAAAATTTCAAGTTATTATTAAAATAAAAAAGCCTCCAACTGCAGAATAAATTCCTTCAAGGATAGCCCCTTTAAATCATTCACCTAGCCTTCTTTAATCATGTTACTTCTTCTTAAGATGCTGTTTCCTCACTCCCATTTCATTTTCTCCTACATTTTTCTTCACACTCCGTAATATTCCGGTGTCTATCTGATTTCCTCAACACAGACTCTGTCCGAAGAGAAATTAATGCCTTTTTAGCTCTCGTTGATTTCCTTATCATTCAATTTAATCTTCTCTCACTCGTACGGGTGATTCTTTTCACTCCTTCGACAGCTTGACCGAGATTTTTTCCGAGGGGCGGACAAATTGCTGGGGCTGCGATGTTCACGTCACCGTTCGGGTCTATAAATTAGGCGCGGGAATGCGGCCCCACTGCCGGAATCGATCCCCAAGTATCGAAAAATAATTATGCGAGGATAGGAAAACTATACGTTTCCATAGAGACGTGGAATGGGTACAGATCATATCGCGTTTTTGTTTCCTAAGAATGTAGATGACAGTCAATATTTTAAGCGTTTTAAGAATCGGCCTCACGTGCGGGCAAATCGATTTGGGAGCTGTTGGAGAGCAAAACACTCTTAAATTTCGTAGTCGGATCGAATTTTGCTCTCTCTATCACTTAGATAAGTCTTGATTTATCATTCGCACTTCACAACTCAAAAATTTCAATTATCGAGCGGATTAATTGATTATTTATCTGGTAACCGTGGCCACCTCCCGTTCCCCAGAAGGCGTTGAAATCTCCCTCGCTTCATAAATTCGTCACTTTTGACCAAAGACTAATTATTTCCCTCGAAGAGGTCGATTTTTTTTTGTTCGTTTCGACACCTCGCGCTAAACAGATCTCAGGCACAGTTTCGCTCCCAATTAACGTTCGCTCAATTAGTCCATTCCGAAATTAAGGCAGTGTTGCGGGCGCCCCCTCGCGAACTCACCCACCCGCGAAAACGGAGGGCAAATTGAAAGACGGCTGAAATTTACAACCGAGAGGAAGTCATATTCGCGGGACGCTATCTCCCATCGGAGAATAATTAGCTCCTTTTGCTATCGCAACCCTCCGCTAAACTCGTGCGGTAGCGCCGATGTCGCTTCTGCACTATCTCTCTTCTGCTTCCATCTGATTTTCCCCGTATGATTTATCCCCGTTCGCGTCCATTGCACCCTCTTTCCCTATCACTTGTCAATCTTCAATCTCCCAAGAAGAGGCAGCACGAGAAGAGTTGAAGTCTATCTCAGCTGAGACCAGAAGGTCATAAATCCCGTTCGTTCTTTTTGTTCCGCTGAAAAAAAACACTCCGTTCTCCTTTTTTATCGGGAAATGGAGATGTATGGCTCGCTTCCACGTTTATTAACTCCCTTCGCAATGTGTTAGCGCGTGCGTGAGTGTTGAGCACGAAGCGAGACAAATCTCGGCGTACGTAAGCCGTGACAGCATTTTTATGGTCGTCTTACCTAGAGGACAAGAAGGTGCTTGCAATGAAACGTGAGTGGTTTTGATAAGTTCCCCTAGCGGAACAATAGATATTCCGTTTGATTTATTTCCCTAGCGTTGGAATTGATTCGTGAAGCTAATTGTGTTATTCGTTATCTTTTAAATGAGAGGAGAAGGGTTTTTCCCATTGAGGTGACTTGTAGAAATCTCTATGGGAAGAGACGTATTATCATTCATGCTTTCTTTTGACACGAAATGGGTGGACGCGGAAATGAATCAAAATAAAATAATTTTTATTTAATACGAAATTTCTCTATGAATGATATAGAACTTGGAGAAGGGTGAGGGATTGCGTAATTTTAATATACTGATATCTACCTTAATTTAATTTTCACATCTATACAAAGTTATGAGATATTAATTTAATTTATATTTTTTAATTATTCAACTGTTTTTTAATGAATTAGCACGTAATATATTTTAATTAAAGGTAACATCTTCTGAGATTCCACGAATATGATTATGAGAAATAATGAAGAACCATCCATTCAATAATAATTTAAAACTCATCATAGTGTTTACAAGTATATATGGAAACACGCATATTTTGGATCGACCTAATTCGTATATTATCATTGGCAAATGCCGTGAATTAATGCAGTATGAGTAAGCAACCTTGCCATTTAGGCAACATATCCTTAGAGTCTCGAAGGTAAAAAAATCTCTGGGAATTTTTCCCCTCCGTTCAGCTCATCAATATTCAACGTACGTATGGGAACATTACGCCAATTCCTTTTCCCGTAAAAATTTTCTCTTTAGGCGTGCGCGCATACCTCGGAAACAGAGAAACAAAAAACTCCCACCGAAGCTTCGCCGAAATCTCTTTCCGTCGCAATTAAATTGGAAATTACTTCCCATTATGTCTCTTTGGCATCCGAGGATCGTTAATCACTTCCATGTATCTTTGGTGATCGGCTTCGCAGAATGGACTTTATAGGATGGTGCGTCGGGAATACTGAGGGACGATGAGGCGAAGATAAGACTAAGGCGGTGATTGAATTACTATTTAAGAGGTGTATGCACGAGCGAAGAACTATGCATGTTTACTTGTCTTAAATTTTCTCTAACATGTGCTGCACGTAATTTGTAACTGTTCGTATAAAAGCTGCGAGTCGTGAAAACTGCGGTATCGGTGGAATCTACATTCAATTTTTTTATAGATTTACTTCTTCCTATAAAGATGCAATCGTTTTTCAATATATTTTATTATAACGTATCGTAGCATATTCAGTAAGTATATTTTCCGTATAAAACGTTTGCGGTGAGCTGATGTATACATATATAATTATCTATTAAAATAAATAGCTACGTAATAAATGCATATAGATAGATAACAGCATTTCGTATATATACACACTTAAAACTTATGCGAATGTACGTAAAATTTAGCCTTAAATATACTCGTATTTATATAAAATCTCGTATTGATACGGATCGATGTATTATAAATATTATATGTAGGTAGTCTACTTGTTATAGAAGTTAAATTTATTAAAAATTTCGTATTATTTAGAAGGAGAACGATTCGCACCTAACAAAGAACGAGATACTTTCTCCGAAGAAATTAGCAAGAGCGGTTTTCAGTGGCCGAATCTCGCGTTTGAAGAGAAAGCGGTTACAAAAAAAAGAGTTGGAGTTTTGGAATAAATCTTGTATGATTACAAAAAGGCGCACTTTTTCGTGAACGCTCTCTCTTCCCCAACCTTGAAGCGGATTGTAATGCGATTTTGATTATCGCAAAAAAGGGCGCCCTTTCTCTGGATTCATATCGAGAGCCGCCACCCACGTTCGATTCCACAGCAACTTTCTCCGGAAATAGTCTCCGTTGGGAGAGGTCAAGATGGCTTTTATGCGATCGTGGCCTCCCGCGGCTTTTCCCACGAACTCAGGGAAACTCCACCCCACGGCTGCCAAAGTCTGCCCATTCCACTCTGTTCACACCTACTACCGCTCTCGTGAGACGCCATCTCAATGATCCTTGCCTAACTGTGCCGCATTCTTACGTATTCCGGTACGAATTTCGTACTTCAGATGTTCTGCTTTCTTAAATGGCGTAGTACTGACGTTAAAAATATTTATAAAGGAATTATAATACAAAGTGGAGGATAAGATGTCATAAAGTATTCGATACATTAATCTACTTTCTCTATTAATAAAAAGAAAAGCTTGTTTTTAGGATCTACGAAGTTTTTTTACCACTGCATGCCACATGTTTTTCTTATAGTTCAACAAAACACGATACTTATTTTCACTAGACGAAAGATATCCTTATCACAATTTTTTATTTGCGATATTAACTTTATATCAAGGGAGTTTCTTTTTCATTGTATTTTGATTTAATTTAAAATAATCGTGAAATCTGGAAAGGAAAATAAGATAATAATATGGTAAAGTCGCCTTTTCCGCGAACGTAATTTCCCAAACCTTGGATCGGTGATTTATCTAGTGTAAATGGGGCAGTACAAAGTATAAGAAGAATACGACTAAAGGTAATGCTTTTTGCGTTTCCTCTTCGGAGACCTTTAACCTATATTCACATCGGAGTTAATAAAACACTTATTTTACATGACTTTTCTGAAGGAAATGATCCAAGGAACGGATGCAACCCGTAGGCTATGGGTCACACGCCTTCATTCAATCACTGCCCTTCGAATAAGAACTTCCTCGCCTCGACGTAATGTCCTCACATTACATGGACGAAAGGTTGTTGTCTATTTATATCTCTGCAGAAATCTTCTACCCAATGGATAGTACTAGGAGAAACGTCTGTAGCGTGTTTTTTCATCGGCGAACCATTCATAGTGCCCTATTTTTTCAACGGTTGAGAATCTGTGAATTGATTAACGTTTTTACGTGTGTAGTGGAAGGCGCCGGAGTGGACTTCTCCATAAGTCGCGAAAATCGTTTTTTGTGTTCCTCCGAGAGGATATATATACGGAGCGACCATCTGGTGTTAGTTCTGGAAAAAAGTTGAGGTGCTAAAGCGCACTCGCGTAAAAGCATGTCGTTCTCACCAGCGCAATAAAAATATGAGGAGCAATTAGAAAGGTATGATATGCGTTTACACACGCTCACAAACTGAGTGATGCAGCGCAATCGAATTTTATTCCCTCGAAAGTTAGAGAATCATCTGAAATACTGATTAATAGCAGAAAGTTTATAGAAAGGTATTTTGAGAACATTTTAACCTTTCTCCAAAATATCTCCTCTAATTACAGAGAATGTGTGCTATAATCTACGCCTGTAGATACTTATTTACTATTTTCATGGAGTCAAAGTTCAGGACAACTATATTAAAACTTTTAAGAAGAAATTTTACAAGGGTTATTATTTTGTACGATAAAATATTTATTGAGAGATGGAAATGTTGAATATAGTTTCTCAATTCCCTGTTTATCAATTGCCCCCAAATTAGAAATAATGCTTAGTAGCTGACGTTATTTTCGTTCATAAATTCACGTAAAAAAGGTATAAAAAATAATGTAAGTGCAATTAGTTAATTAGAGAGATGGCGAAATGGGATCTAAATGAAGCATGTATACAAAGCGTAATCAAAAGGATTCGATGAGAATAATATAGTTAATTTCTTCTGGATAGGTAATCTAATGAAGACATTGGTATAGAACACGTAATTTTAGCAGGAGAACTTAATTGAAGTATTCAAACTGTAAAACGTCTATTAAGATCTTGTTTCATGACCTCAGAAAATGAGATTTAGATTTATCACACATTTCTATTCTTCACCGCTCACCACAATCAATTTAAAACGTGACGGTGCCATCGTGATATTGAAATTAATATTCATCAAATATTTGTCGATATTATTAAATTAAACCTTTGTTAGTGAATGGGGATTCCTGGAACTATCATAAGGATAAGTTACCCACGCTTTTTCCGGGGAATCCGTATCCTTGACCTTTTCTTTAACTGAATGCAATCTCCTATAGCTCACGTCCTTCCGGCAATAAAATGTCATGGAAATATATTTGTGGGAAGTCTATTTCATATTTTCACTCGAGATAGGAAGCCGCCTCGTAAAATAACTATGTTGTGACCGCCTTTTCTCCATTTGTGTCTCCCTAAACTTATAAAATTGAATCGTACGTATTTCATTTTTACGTCGGCCATTGTTCTAGCGTGCAATGCATTACGTTGCGAAAGGCGTTGGAGTCTATATATTGTCACAGAAAATGGTAACGCCTACTAATTCTATCGACAGATGCGAGAAATGTACACCTACTCTTTATAAATATTGAAAAACAAAATCATAACGATATCGAATCTTATGAATGAAGTGTTTGAAGATGAAATTGTTTGCCCTTATTGTAGAGTCAATGGATGTATAGGGGGATTGATAAAGTAGAGGCTATTGAATCTATATCTAATCATTTGGTTTTGCTTTAACGCAATTGAATGGAACTTATTAAATCTAAGAAAAATGTTCAGAGATATTTTCCTTTATATATTCATATGAACGAGAAATTTCGTGATTTTATTATATAAATCCCTACTCTATATGAGATATGAAAAAAGTCAGGACAGGGAATTGAACCCGGATCTTCCGCTCGATTGCTCTAGCCAACCGCGCGAAGTATTCACGTTAAATCTACCTTTACCTCTTTACTTTGTGTATTTATTTGCTTCTCTGCCTAAACAATCACAGAAAAAAATTGCTCTATCTTGAAAAAAAGTATCTATCTAGTATACTTTCATTTTCAATGTATCTTTGAGAGAGCGAAATCTTAGTTTTTGCAAGAAATAGCAAATAAAATCGTTTCTTTATTTTAAGCAGACTTCGTGATCATTTAGCGAGAAGAATTAGAAAGAAATAGTGTAACAGAACGACATTTGTATAGATGACGAAGTTTATCGTACTTGGATTTCTGGAGAAGGAAATCACGCCCTTAGAAACCGTAACTTATTCACGGAGCAAATGCACAACTAACGCGAATAAATGCTGCAATCGTAAATCGGAAGACAATCGCGAATTTCTTTCCAAAGCATTCGTTCATTGGCAAAATGAGCTGTCAAAACGCAATCCTTTCAAAGAACGGATTAAACTGTTGGAGCAAGATGGGGAATGCACGTCACCATTCATCGCTGCGATATATACGGTGCTGGTTAACGATCGCTGCAGAGTCAAAGGATCTGCTCCTCAACTCAAAGCGGACATTACTTCGTAGCAACTTCTAACACGAAATTGCCTTTTATTTCTGAAACGGATAAACTATATTTATTGTCGCAGAAGCCTCTCATCTGTTCGCAAAGATATAGTAATTGTTGCAGACGATTGGAAATATCCACAATGAGCCAATTTTAGATCTCTCTCTTTCTTCAAGTATAACACCTACGCAAAGTCCATTATATCTACAGATTAATCGAAAGTTCTTCAAGGAAATGAAGGAAGCCATCGGTCTACTCTTTATGGAGTTGTATAGAACCTAATTTTAGCAAATGTGCTTAATATTACCTTGAATGAAATTTGCGATATAAATAGGGATACATATTAAGACCTAATCGAATATATTGATTGCAAAGATTTCTTTCAGTTGGTTTATTAAGAGTGATATATAAGTTTACAAGTCCGAACAGATTTTGTATTATTTGCTGTTCATTCTTATCATAATTATCTCTGAAGCAATAATATAAATATAAGATGATTGTAGAACATGATCGAATATATATTTCTTCCGAAGTTTCTATCTGTGAAACCGTACGTACGGTAAGATCAAGAGGCTAACATGAAAGTTAATAAGATTCAAATAATTTTGTGATAAATCTATCGATTCATTAAAATAGATAGAATTTACAAGTAATGTGATTTTATTCCGATTGATACCGTGAGATATATTCCTATTCATAACGATTCAAATCCAGCCGTAAATATTCCTCGTTTTTTTTTTCGAATAGAATCAAATGAAGGTGAATCGGAATGGTAGCCCAAAAGGTAAGCCGGTGGGTGTATCAGTGCCGCGTAAGTAGGTGTATCATAAATAAAGCAACAATCGTGAATTATTTCTGGAATTCGCCATGCTTTCCGTAGGCACGATCACTGTGTAGTTACGCATTTGCATCGCTTCGGAACACACCCCTAAGAAAGAGTCTCCAATTACCGTCGGATGACTCCACCTGGGCCTTACCGTCCGACAGTCGCATATCCATACTTATAGAATACGGTCAGTGCCAAAGTTTCGACTCACCAGGAACTGATTACAGTCCTCGGTGTGTCATTTATTCGATAATGTACTCCGTAAGAGATTTTTCCATCTCCACACGCCTCGTTCGTGCAGGGCTGCGTGCCAGGAGGTATACCAGATGACCATTATGTTAGCGACTCGTTTTTCGAGGGCGTGCGGTTCTCCCGGAAGATCCACCTACGTCCGCCGACGCACTCGGGAGCATAATAAGTAGAGGCCACCGGTGTAGGTCTTGTGTTACCGGCGGCTATTGTTTCTCGGCCGCCCCTCAGTGGATGTGGGGCGGACAGGATGCATTCGGAGGACACGGCCGATGAAAAGTTACGGCCCATGGAATCCGCAAGGAACCCCACCGAGAGAATATATCGCTCTCCACCCGCCTGATTTATTTCTATTTATTTTCTGCCTTCTGGGCCTTATTCAATTATGCTTCCCTCCGGTACCATTAGAGGAGGAGGATGAGGAATGTCTCCACAGGTTTCTCTCTCCAATGACAACTTCTCAAGAGAATGTTTTTATTTCCTTTAAGCAAATTTAATTTGAAAGATCCGCTCCGGGGCAATCCGAAATCGCGGGGTCGTTAAATTGGGCTCAAACTTTCGGGCAGTGGATACATCACGCGCGCGATTACTTTGCGGGAATTTAAATTAGGAAGTGATGTTTGCGTGTGAATAATTCCAACGAGAGAAGCACCGGAGCCGTATTAAAATGTAATCCTTTTACGTCAAAGTTTTTCGGTCCGTGCGAACGAGCGTTGAAAATGGAAATTTTTAATTAAAGCGTATACAATTTAATTTGAGTTCCTACCTCAACTATAAAATTGCACTTAAATCCGACCAATCCACTTTAGAACGCGCTGCTCGACTTGCGTTTTTTTTTGAAAAATGAGGCATAGTTAACATCAGGAGAGAGAAATTTGTTGGCAGGGATTGAAGCGGTATCTCCCGGAGTGTTTTTACATTCAATAGCAACGGTACGAACATAATGTACGTAATTTTTTATGTCTACCCTTTGAAAATAAATGTTTTATCATAATAAACCGTAAAGGAAATAGATCATGGCAACCTTAATAAATGAATCGATTTCCTCAATCAATCAATTTGTTTCGTAAATAAATCAGTAAATAAAGTTATATTCAGGATAATGTAATTGGTGTTCTCTGTACGATATACGAGAAGAATTTATGTTGATAATTGACAGATAAATACGTTTTATTAAGATGAATGTATTTTAGTTGTAATTGGATTATACTAGCTAATAACTTTTTCATTCTCATTGCACACCAATGTAGATTGAATGCTTATGAATTTCTTTAAATTACTAAACCTTTATAGATTTGTATCTTAATGATTTTGGTCTGTAATATTTAATCTACTTTTGATATTGGCAAATTCCCCATCAGCGATTGTGGTTCCTCAGGAGTCAGTTCCATATTTCGTCGTTGAGGAATGATAATTCGCTACAGTTCCATTCGTTGAGGTACGTGACTGAATAAGAGTTTAAATTCCAATTAGAATCGCTCGGAAGGAGATATTTTGAGAGAAACCCGGCGTAAATCAGTTGCAAATGTATCCATTGCTCTGTACTTCAACGATACCGATCCTTGACTCAGGTTCAAATATGTTTTCTGACATAATGTTTATGTACTGTGCAGTAAATTCTCGTCGTGGCTTCGGCCGATTGGAAATTTGACGCGTGAGAAATCTATGCGATCACAGATGTGAAAGGTTACTCCCGAGAAAATAGAGGGCAACTCCACCAACAATTACGGGCAGTTTGTTTAACTTACGACTGAACACACAACGGCATATCGAGATTGGCATGCAATGAGACTTATCAGGAAGCGAGTCGTATCCTATTTTGTCTCCTTCTAAATAGTATCCGTAAAAGCTTATTTATCTTTCTTTTCGTTTCACTGAAACTAATGAGAAAATGTATTTAACAGTTGGATTTTAAAATCATCAATTTATTTTCCTTTTTATAAATAACTTCTTATTACTTAATTTACTTCATTCGATGGAGAGTTCTTGCTAATGCAGAATGAGAATTTTGAAGTGAATTGCTTTAAATTAATATGAACTGTATCAAGAATACCAAATACCTTTGATTATACTAAGATGATTCTAAGTCTCCCGTATAAATGAGGAAATATTGATTTAAAGTCGTTTATAATTGTATGTTATAGTACGTTAATAACAGTAATGTACAGTATTGAAGATTTATGAAATAAAGTGATACTCATTATAACCTTCTTAATGGACTTGTCGATCATATTTGCCCTCGATTATACCAAGTATCTCATGGCGAATATCCTTTAAAGAAATCTTTTACGTTCACGTACTTTATTTGCACCTAGGAACGTATATTTCGAGCTCTTATTTCCTTGCACACGCGTTTCTGACACAAGTCCTTGAGAGAGTATCTTATAGAGATTAAGAACCACTCGTTTTTATGATCTTCATGAGATCCGATTCCACAATAAATCGCTAAAAGAATCCAGTCGATGGCTGCAGTGGAAACAACAATTTGCTTTTCCGCTTTAAAAGGCTCGTTTCAGGTAACGGAAGTCTGACAAACGAACTATGAGCACCATTCGAGCGTATTTGCAATCTATTGTGGGGTGGATTGATGCCTCGATGGTAATTGGAGTAAACCGATGTGTATCGGACCACCTTCAGACTGTTTATTGTGTCCATGAAAGCTCTTCTAACGGCAAATCGCCCCTATCGCCTCAATTTACTGCTCTGGTATTCCTCGGGTGAGTTTTATCACCGCGTGGGACCGTTCAGAAGATGTCGCGAGTTAATTTTCCTCCCCCGTCTTAGGTTCTATTCTCTCACGTCAGCCTTTTTTTCCTCCTGCAGATAATGCTCGAGTTATTCGAACGTAGGTAACCGCTCTTAGCGGAGCACTTTTACAGCGTATTTACCATCTCCCGCTGCGCCCTGCGTTTTATGCTTCTGCTACAACATCCTTGGCCATCGCGGAGGGCACTCGATTCTCATATCCGAGGCAATTATCTGAAATGCGAAGCCCTTTTATGCTCCAAGTACAAGGATCCGCGTCCATTGTGATCGACCTCAAGGGGAATTATACGCCGCGGTGTCATTGCTGCCGAAGATAATAACTTAATAGTCGGCAAACCCCGCCCTCTGAATGCGTTTTACTTGTGCTGAGAATTGCAGAAATGTTGATGGGAGTTCCGCTGCCATTACAGTTCGGCAATCACACCTTCGGAAGTGTTAAAGTCATTGTTTGGCTACGAGAGGTTGCGTAAAAAAGTGGCGTAACGATGTTAATGCGCTGAGATGCGAATCGGAAAAATTCCACGGGAATTAAAAATATGCGCGTCATTAAATTTTAGTGTCGTTGAATGTATGTGTGAGGAAAAAATTCGTGTGGGAAGGAGATGAGTGTGTTCTTCAAAATGGGCGAAAATTTTGGCACTTATTATGGATTGCGTCTTTAAAAATGCTGGATTACACCTTTCTGCAGAATTAATGGAGGCTAAACACGAAGGCCGAATGCACGAAGATTTTTCGAAAATTCCCAAGCCAAAATTCTGCAGCATATAAGAATGCATTCATTCATGAGGGAGTAAAAGACGTATTGGACCCAAACCAACGCTTATTCACCCGATTTTATTAATATTATTTAACTTTCCGCTTCTTACGTACTCAGAGGGTGTGGCTTTTTCAACTTCAAGTTTTTTTTCTCAGGCTTTCGGTGAAAAGTGGGTAGGTTTTTAACGATGGAAGCTTTATAATGCTTGAAATTCGAACTTATGGTGTTGAAGGACCACTCCTACCTCTTTATCAGTATAATCTGAGACTAGAAAATTCTTTCGAGTCTACATTTGTTGATGTATTCTAGATGCGTTCTTTATACCTTTTGAAATACGTTCTTAGAACATGAGTCACGAAGATTTCTAAGTTTTCCAAAAGATCGTGGTTAAAATAAAAACGAGGGAAATATTAAAATAGGATTCTTTTTAACAATTTTAATAATTCATCTTCAAAAGCATTCGCTGCAAGTTGTATCTCGACTTGTGATTCATCCTTACCTTCCCGCTTCTCGGATCATTTTCTAAGGTTTAGACGAAGCGTATGGAAGCGTGGACGTAGTGCTACTTTGAATAGAAGCGCTGTGACTACCGACCGAATCGATCAAGAGCAGCATAAAAAGGTTGTAAACGGTCAATTTGAAGTTCGAAGCTCTTGAGAGCGGTAGGCGTTTTCTCACGGCTCTTTGGAAAGTTCCGATTTGAGAGGCAAAAGAGATATGTTTTTGAGGACAAAGCGGGGGGAGGGGCTGCGGGTCAGAGGTCGTCTCTGCGAGATATTTTCCACAGATCCTAAGCCACACCCTCAGAGGAAAACACGAGATTGGGAAGATGGGTGGAACCTCCGATATCGCTATTTATACCTCCGTGGCGAATGAATTCGTGCTTTGCCGCGAAACGCACTTAAATAACGGGTGATGCGTGATAAACGACGCGATGACGTGTCGGAACCGAATACACGAATCGAATTGTCATTTGCGTAGGCGAAAGACGTGTTTATGCGCAATGCAAATCAACGGGACTCAAATAATGCGGAATTTATTGGGAATTTCAATGAGTCCATTCGGAATATATAACAGTGGAGAGGATGAATTTACCGGTGTTACGTGTTCGGGTGTTATTTTGGAAAAGCATCTCCTTTAACAATAATAAAACAAAGTGATGATGCAGTTCAGATGAGTCAAGGTCATGATTTTGATTTAAAGGCAGTTTATCGGTGTACATTTTGAAGAGAAACAAGGAAATCGTTTTATCTTATTTTCATTTCCTCATCACTTAACCATTCTCTTCCTTCAAACAAATTTTTGCATATAGTATAAGCATTTAATAAACGATTATTATGATGTTTACGATATAAATAAAGACTGATATCATAAATGTTCCTATAAAATACGTAAATAATTATTGTAAATGGTTAAATTAAAACTGGTATCTTAAGATTTAGGATCAATAAATTAAATTTATTCTCTCTTACGTAATCACATTGGCATAAAAATGTATTTATGAAACTTTTTCAGGAGCTGAAGTCTGGAAACTATACAATTCGCTTGGCAATGATATCCGCTTCACAATTTGGTAAGTGAATCAGAAAGTTATGTAAGAAAATTTTTATATTTTATTTAATCTATCTTAGATTTATATAATCAGAAGTCTAGTTAAGTGTAATTTGATTAACTAAAACTTGATTTAATTGATCTATGGCTTCTACAATCCGTGCCAAGTCACTCTTTTTCTTTTATTTGTCGTGTTTGATTTACGCTTCTATTCACAGTATTGAAAAACAGCGGTTATTGTGTACTATGTTAATGATTGCGTTTCTTAGCTACGGCGGGGAAACAATTAGTTTTTTACGTCGCAGTAAAAAATCGACAGCAGATGACGGTCATAATTTCACGGCGGCAATTGCATTTGTCTCGCTGTTTGTACCTCCGACATGACTACCTCTCGTATTTTTTTCCTCCTCAAATTATTACTGGTGTAAAACAAGTGTTCATGGAAATCCCGCTTCGCAGTCGAAGTTGTAAGCTGTCCGCGTGAATTCTAGCAGCAGCGATTCTAAAACAAAGGCGCATTGCTTTATCAGATCCTTCGGTTGCGATCTCCCTTGACGACCACAGAAATGAGGACTTCCTTATCTCCGTCGAATTCGGGCGATTCCTTTTAACCGGGCCCCCGCCTTTCGCGAAACCCGTCTTTCTTCTTTTCCCGCCGTAATTGCATTTCGGTACTATATACAAGAGTCGAGTGGTGGGGGGTAAAGCGATGGAATTTGTCCACTTTCGCAGGAACCTTTTGGTGTAAAAGGGAACGATTACGAGGGAAAGGCTGAGTAAGAACATGAATTGGAGTCCCCGATGCACTATTTTAGCCGCTTCCCGGATAAGATTCATATCTGAAGATTCAACTCGTGGAAAAGTCGGGAAGAGGTGATATTATCCCTAAATTAGTCTCTATTCAAAGGGTTAAATCGCCCAAGGGAAAACGTGGAGTGGAATGAGATTACCTTGATATTTTACGAAAGCAAATTTTATGCTTCATTGAGGGGGATCATGATTGTTTAAAATTAAACCGTTTGAAATGAAATGATATAGAGTATATAGAATTATCAGATTCCATTAATGTATACACTCCTGGTAATCATATAAGGGTAAAAGAAAAGTAAATGACGTCATTTAACAATAGCGTCCAACCTTTTAGTCTTTGAGTTTAGTGCTAAAATTTCCACGAGATTCGTTCAGACAGTTATTGAATTGAAAGTTGAGAATGAAATAAAGTTTGAAATATATAAATGACTAATTAATAAAGAATTTAACATAAATATGGTAGATGAGGAATCATTAAAATGAATAAACAGGAAACTAACTGCTTACGTTCGATGCATTGATTCTATGTCCGTTGCTACTTACAATTCTAGTGCGTTGACGAATGAATAAAAATTCAATTATTTCTGAATTTCTGTTTACTCTTTCGGCAAATGAGCATTAATTAGGAAAAATTTAATGCATTTTCACTTTCATATCGTTTAAATACCGTTTGTAATGTTTGTCTTCAGCAATTAACGAATTAAGAAATAATTCATGGTACTAGAAAAATTAACTAAATGCAATGATGATTTAGGATTTAGGTGCTTATTCGAAGAGAGGGTTCTGGATTATTATTAAATGTATCATATAATCATATGTGTGCGATGTTCTCCCAACTATTGGAGTTAATATGTCCCGTGTGAACATTTTGATACGTTAGCGATTTTTTCAACTCAGAATTCGTTTTCGTCCACCGCAAAACGGTTTCTAATTCGAGAAGATAGATGAGTTCTCCATTTAATTACGGAATCGTATTCCTTTGATTTGTATGCGAAGGAAGGCTTCTCACACGCACGGAATGGGGAGAGACGCTAGACGAATGCTAATGAGAAAAAAAGTTTGTTTTCCCTCTGTAAATGTGTTTCGCTCTTAAAAATCGCATTACAAAAGAAAGTGGATAGAAACCGGAAATCTTCATGTCGTGAACACTCGAGGAATGAGCTGAATGATTTAAAAGTTATTAATGGCTAGGAGGAAAATCCTTACGTAAATAGTGTGACTTACACATTGGTGATTATTTTAGCTTAATCTCCATAACAAATTAAGTGCAAGTTCAGTAAAGAAATGATAGTGCTACTACAAAGGATACTTTTCCTTATTCTTGAATTGATATCGATTTAAAAGTAATATATTAATTATTAAACTTGTCACATTTTTTTCCGTGTAAATTAAGAAACATTCTCTTTTTATATTCTGTTTAAAACCTTGCAATCAAATGCTATTTATTGCATTTTGAAGAGAATATCATACAAATATTTTATTAATGATAACTTATCAGAACTTAAATTAATATATTTGTTTGTTACTTGTACATCTGTAGCAATAAATACCATCTGAATATTATTTACTGTAAAAAGTATTATATTTTTAATTTTTTATTTTAAACCCTTCCATATTTCGTATTTTTAGAATTTCATACCGAATTGATTAACTTGCTTAGCATAAATCATTTCAGTTAAACCGAGATGCAGTCAAATATATTTTTCGTATGATATATGATTCATAATTACAGAATCGTAAGGAAAATAATTTATTATTTAAGCTCAAGGTACCGATGGGTTACTTTCCTGTTATGCAATGAAATTTCCTCACTCGAAATATTTCAGGAGGGTTCGACAACGTGCATTTACGAAATAAGCCCCAAAGGGCTAAAGGAAATGCCATGAGAAAATTTGACTCCAGTGGTTATTAGAAGCAATTTCCTTATTCTATTCTTCCACTCTTGTGCTAAGGAAGTTCTATCCATGCAATGAGGTCATTGAAGCTCCACTTATTTTCGATGAACGTGAAGAAATCCATCTGCGATGTATCTGCAGATTATGTGTACCTTTTAAATGTGAACACGAGACGGTCTATTAACGAAGAAGCATAGTCGTGTTAAGCGTGTTTTCTCCGTTGCTGATGTGGAAATATATTATACATCTAACTAGCAATCTCTCCTTATGCGAAGTAATCCTTATAGAAATTTCTAACCCCTTGAAAGGGAAATACGCTGATTTTCGATTTATCCATACTTATAATGAGAATCTGTTGGTTTATATAACCTTTTTGCGATGCGGAATTAATTCTAAAGTGGGATAAGAGTATTAACACAAATGTATGATATAATTCTACGTTCGATGATGCGCATTTCTTTCCAGTGTGGGTGTCTGTATCGGAGGCCAGTGGTAGGTCGGTTACGTCGATATGAAGGATTCACAATACCCCGTCTCGATTTATGCAACCATGAGACGTGCCTAAGAATACATACATATCATCAAGCAATGGAATAATACCCGTCATCCGCTTTACTCCATCTAGTGAATATTGAACAGTTTATATCTTTGATGTCTTATTCTGCAACTTTCTTCGTTCTCGTTTCTCAAACATATGGCGTATTTATAAGTTCGCTCAATTTATTCTTTCATCGCGCCTTAATTAACAGCTTCTTGTAGCGGAATAGTGGGGCTTCAAGAGTAGAAAGTGGGTTCAAATTATATTGGAATAGCTACTAACAAAGGCTATATATTTCCGGGACTGACGTAAAGCAGGTGTCTTTACCATGTAGGGTAAGAATAACATGCAGCATTAAACAGTGGTCGACTGTAAAGCGGTTACATAATGCTCATTGCTCAACTTACATATGTATGAAGGAATGCATGTGCACTTAAGTCTGGGAATACATGCTTTAGGGAGTGCAGGCTTATATGATACATGATTTGTTTAAAATATTCAACGTAACAGTTGATTTAAAAAAGTATTTGTGCCTTTTCAAATTCAAATGGAAAACGAAATGTAATACGTAATAAATTATTCTTATATTGTTGAAAAGGGAAAAATTCCATACGTAATGAATAAATCTTATAATGTTGATATTTAAATGAGGAAGAATCCATAAATATTTAATAACAGTATTAAATATATGATCAAAGATTATCTTAAACTTTTTATTACATCTTTTTCGAAAGGAATAAAATAAAACTGTAGCAATACGTACTTCATCAGTGTACAGACTTGCGTCATTTTACTTTCTATAATATATGCATAGTTGTTTCTGGAATTCCTCATTATTTGCAAGAATCCTTTCATTATATACTCCAACGCCATTTCCTTCAGATCCGCATTTCCCTTTGGAGAGGATCTCTAAAGCAAACGGTCACATACTACGTATAGTTGGGTCACGATCCATCCACTGGTGTACGGCGGAGATAGGTACGGAGAGAGAGGCTATAGACTTTGATTTAGAAGGCGTGCGTCTGTTTTGCGTGTTGTCTTCCTCCTTTTATTCCTCTTCTCCTATGCGACTCTCATCAATCTAGCTAGACGCGGAATGGTTCCATTGTTCCGCAGAGCGCCTGCGGAGGGCGAAACACGCCATCGATGGTAGGACGAGTTATGGGAAATATTATCAGTATTCCCTTGTTGTCGAAAAGCTAAGGATGTGATTACCTCCCTTCGGAGTGTTCGCGGACGACCGAGGAATACATTCTGCGGAAAGATTCGCCTACGCGACGATAGTTCGCGGAATGCGAAACCAACCTTCGCTACGAGCGACGCGAACTTTTTTTGCGTAGTTTTCGCAATAGGAGAAAAAGAAATGCTTTTGAACGTACATAGTTGAAATAAATATATAAAAAGTTTAATTTAGTAATTATTAAATTTAATTTTTATAAATAACTTTAAAAAATAAATTTTTTATTATTTCAAATTTACGGTGACTTTATTTGTCGTGTACCAAGCATCAATTTTCTGTTTGCAATATTTAAATACAAGAAATATTCTATTGAATGATTTTCCATCCTATTTATAACTATCTAATATACTAATTTTAATTTTTAGATTCTAATAATTGTACGCGTAATTAATAAAATTTACAAATCGTTAGAAAGAACTAAATGAAAATGCATAAGTAGACGACAAATGTATTGATTTGGAAAAGCCTTCTTCCTAACTCAACAGAATTTATAGTTTTATAATATATCGTTAATTGGTTGCGTATTCAGCTATGTTTGATTATCTTTATTTTCCTTAGAAGTTGTATGTATGTAGCTGATCTGAGCTATATGTTAGCTGACCGATAACTAATTGAAAAATCAACAGCAACTTATTCACTTAAAATGACTTACAAAAAGTAAACGATTCTCAGGTTCTTGTTTTGCCCAAGATCTACTTCATGATTAGATTTCTAATTTATCAGCAATGCCGAAGTGGACTACCACACGTTCCCTTCTTTTCCTTTAGAGTCCATTTTTAATCCATATCTCATAGATTTAATTGGACCGATGTCTGGAGAGAAAGTTGCTTAAATTACGTCTATGGTGGACGTAAAAAAACGTCATCTCGTCGCTACCACTTAGTACGTTGAGAAACAAATGACTTAATTTTTGCTTCAGCGCAACACTTAGCGAGCTTCGCAGATAAAATTTATGAAATCCGGTCTCTAATATCCTGCAACGATTTCTCCGTAGAATATAGCACGAGATTGCAAAATCTCGGTTTTCGAAAACGGTCGTCATAGTTACAATAAATAAATCTCCTCCCACGGCCGTCCGATTCAGCAGGAAATGCAAATGGGTTCGTATATAGTAGATAAGTTTAGTATACGTGTGGTTTTTCACGGGTCGCTCCATAACTTTCTCCGCTATTTCCTTCAAAGATACGCGGACAGTCCACGGGGAAAATTCCTTCTTTTTCTACGATTCGATTTCGTAACGATGCATATCGAGGATAAACGGATCCTTTGGGTCCCCAATTTCGAGGAGATCCGTCTTTTTCGACACAATCATCTTCTCTCAAGTGGGACAGCTTCTTGGAAGTGCATTTGAAAAAAGCCTCTCTAATAATGGGCTACGGTATCCACGGCTGCGAAGTTGGTACGCTTTCGTCTCTCATGGAAACGAATGCGGGAAAAAAAGTCTCCGAAAAATTTTCCCTTCATCTTTTTACTCCATTTCCTTCGACTCCCAGGAATTTAGAGAAATATTTTCGCGAAATTTCCGGCGACCTTTTGGAGCGTTTATTCTCCGCGAAGAGAAATGCCGAATTTAGTTTCCGTTTTTTTCGCTCAAACCCATCAGTCGCGCTTCCGTATCAATTTGGTTGCGATCGAACCGCATTTATCGCAAAGAAACGGGTATCAAACACGTGGTTGACCGCCATCTTTTGTGGCGAATGACGTACGAGGCCTCGTCTAGTCCTTTCACCACGTATTTGGTTTGAATGCTATGAACATTTAATCGACTGCGATCGATTATTGCCGTGGCGGGGCTAGACTGCTTGGCGTCTCAAAACAGGATGGGGTGCTTCAAAACCCTTAAACGATGTGTGGGAAATATATTTTCGGTCTTCATCTTTAGATCCATCTTCTAGATCAATCGTCATTTGATACTGAGAGCGAAACATTAAGAAAAAAGGGAAGATATGGGGAAATATTGTGATGTAATTTTAACGGAAACAAAGAAAAATTTATAATTATTTATTAGTGATATCTCTTTTTATCTCAAATTTTTCTCATCAATCATCAAGGCCTGAGTAAATAATATCCTAATTCAGATAATAATCAAAATATTCGTATTTTTCAATCAAAATTTTACTTTCAGAACTCGCTAAAGTAATACAATAGCCAATAAATATGGAAAGTTTATGGGAAATTTTCTGCGCTCATTAATTATTATTCAATGTATTGAATTGTTTATTGAAACACCTCGGAATATGGAAACTAAGGCGTAACTAATCGAAATATCACTCCCTCGTGAAGAATAAAAACAATCACCTCTCCTATGATCAGGTGCTCTATAAAAAGGAATACTTTATTCGCAACCCACCAGCCGAGCGATAACTCCGCCGATCGTACAAGTGAGATACGTTACGAAAACGTCATGCACTTCGCAGCGGCGTTAAGGAGCCCGTGTAGTCACGCGCGCTAATTTCACGCATGACATTCCATTACTCTACGATTATAGATCGTATCCCGCCCATTTCCCTAACGAGTCCTTAGATCGATAAGCGTAAAAATCGATAGGGCCTCCGTGTCGCTGTACCCTACAAGAGACATTCTGACCCTTCGGAGAGATGGATTGATTCCGGGGAATTCGTGAGTTCTCCGCCCTTTGTTCTCTTTAAGCGGACCGTCCTTTGTCCTCCTCCACGTCCATCCCCTTCTAATCGAACCAGTCACGAATGTTGGACCAAATCCTTTAGAAGGGGAAAGAGCATTAACGAAGGCGGATGGCATTCGAGATCTATGGGAGATTGCTCGGAACACGTCAGGTGTCGCCGTCCTCGCGGTGTGGGTCGCTATATATTCGATCGAAAATTAATAGCGGAGCGGTGTATGAAAGAATAAATAGCAAAAGAGTTTTCAATCGACCTAGTTCCGAGACTAAAAGGTCGACCACCTAACCGCGTGCTGGTATGTTCGAGAGCTTTTTTTCGCGCATTTTTCAAGAAAAGGAGTTTCCCTCCAAGGTGAGTTGTCCTCGTATCGGACGATAAAAGAGTTATTGACGTATGAAAGATGGAGGAGGAATTCGTATCGACGATGGCTGAGTAATAATTTCTCTCGAAGCATCAGCTTTCTATTTCTAGTTTTCTAAACGATGCCAATTGTGAAAAAAATTGAAAAAATACGTTTTGGTATTTTTAGAAAACGGTTTATTTATCTAGGATGTGATCTTTTTAATGAGTTCAGTTATATCTATGAATAAATATCGTGTTTTTTTCGTTCTTCATTTTTTTAAATGGACGATAATTAAAACTGAAATATTTCGTTTCATAACAGTGTTCGGAATTTAAAAATTAGCGAAAACGCAACGGGAGTGTACGTGAAGTATGAAACTATCCAGTTTTATAGTCGGCGTCCCTCTAAATCTCTGCTGTCCAATGTTTTACGAAACATGTCACGGACTCTTAAACACGACACGCAATTAATTATGAAAGTAACAATCGGTATTGGACGTACAAAGAGAACTCTTGGAAGCGCTCGGTCCATTTGACGCTGTTATTCTTTTCAGAAGGCAGCGACGCGGATCTGTGATGAGGAAAGAGTTTTTTATGCCTTTGATTTTTATTGGCAGCAGTCTAAGGGTGGAACAGGTTGCTATCTTTAAAGAGCCACTCCCACTCACGATTCACAATTAGCGTCTCCTACTCCTTTCTGCTCTGCCCGTCTTTCATAGGCGGAAGATCTTATGCGATGCGTAATTCAATTTTTATGCTGTTTATGTTTTTTTAATCTCCCTCATCCCCAAGCACACGCGGAGGTTGCGTATCCGACGCACGGCGCTAATATGGATTTAAGTGCGAGTCTTCCCATGAAGATGGCTGTTCCGGGAAAAAATTACAGTTTAAAATGTTTTGAAGTACATTTATCATCCATTTAATGCCACTTATCAAAATGAGAACCGCACGAAGTATGGTACCGAAAATAGGGGTAATTGATTGAGGAAACAGGCATATTACCATATAACTTCCTTAAGCATTATTATAAGTCACTTACGGTCGAATGATGAGAAATCAGTATGCTGTGAATTAATGCTTTTGTAATTCTTGTACGAGATGAGTTGGGATGGGTAATCCCAACTCATCTTTAATGTGACTTAATTTTTTTGCCTAAGTAAGGTCCCATTTGTGTCTTTAAAGATGCTATAATAATATTCTACAGCCTCCAGTATTATAAAAGGAAACATCTTAATACGCAGTCCGATACGTAATGATTTTACTTTAGTGGTACAGTATTCATGCATCTATACCCATGCGTATACATATGCATATATTACTTATGAAAATCCATATGCGAGACTCGCTTTTAGACGCACAGAGTAGTTTATTCTTCCTGAGTAACCACCGTCACATTTGAGTCACGGTTGCATCAAATCCTGTCTGCAGAAAACGGTCCAAGATAAACGTGCATATACATTGGAGGTGACTTTCACTTTCAGCGTGAATTAAAAGTTAGGCGTAGCATTGTGTGGCTCCATTCCATTCATTGTTCGAGAGATGAGCATCTTAAAGCAGCCACCTTCCCACATATTTCTGCAGCCTCTCGGCGCCTCGAGAATTTGTTTTTGGGGGGCCCTCAGTAATCCGCGGAATTAAGCTTTTGACACCGCGGCCTCCCTCAGCCGAATTCTTGCCCCGAGCCTTTCATCAGAATGCTCCGAATTTGCACGAAATGGAAATTTCTGCAGCTGCCGTGGAAAGTTTTTCTTCTTTTGTTTGTATTTATTCAAACACGTCGTTTTTTGAGGGTGTTTTAACTAAAACCTGAGTTACCTTTATAAATATTGTTATAGTTATTAGTTACGGAGTTACTTTTATAGATGTTGTATAATTTATATTATCTTACACTTGGGAATTCTAGAGGTGTCTCTTATATGCTAGAAAACTAGACGTAATTATATAAGGAACCACTCCCAACGTTTGCTGTTAATTTTCTATTAAAATTATTTTTTCCTATAATATTTTTTGCCGTACCAATAGATTTTCTCTTCATTTACTGTATCTTTAGCTATTGATTCCATTGTCAATACATGAGGAAAATAGTTAATGTTATTTCGTGGTGGGCTAAGTCTTGATTGATGACTTGTTGTCGATAGAAGCAACAATAAATTTGTCGTGAAATAGTTATTTCCACAGCATAAGGAATTTTGCCGGATATTTCTCCAAATTGAAATAATGATTTCTCTGCTTGGTTGTTTGATCTGACAATAGATTTTACTATCTCTTAAGTTATTGAGAAAGACCATATTTACATTTTGCTAATGGGTATGAGAAGTGTTGGGTTATTCATAATTCTTCTCTTGTATAGTTGATTTAGAATTAAATATAAAAATGTAAAATTACTTTACGAAAGAGTTAGAAGCGAAAAATTGTATCATTTCAATGCAATTCGCTTTTAAGCTGCAAAACAATACGCAAGATACGCAGAAGTCTGTGGACAGAACCCTGCCAAAGAAAGGGCGTATTCCAAGCTCTCGTTTTGAACACGAATAATCCATCTCGATGTATAAACTCACTCGGTCTTGCAAAACATTACGCGTGATGTTGAAAAGCACGTCTGAAATCGAGTTCGTACCCATCTTTCGCACGCGCATTTCGCAAGTTGGCCGCGGGGCGGCATCGTCGGCGGTGAGGTCACCTGACCCAGATCGGATCTTCTATAAGAGAGGCTGAGGGCTGATTAATGAATGCTCCATCTTCACCACCAACAAAGGCTGCTACGGCCGACACTGTTTTGTCCATGAAGGGGAAATCAAAACGTACGCTTGTGCTCGTAGTTCTAAGTCATCAAGAAGAAATGCGTTGAGGGGTGTTGGATTTAGATTCAGTGGCGTTGAATGCGTCCTTCCCCTTCTCTTGAGAAGTGCAAGTGACCCATTTTCTGAGAATTAATTGCTGTGTATGGTCTGATCGAGTACCTTCATTTCTTTGCTTAGATCAACTTCGTGATTTCAATCGGAAATGAAATGAAATTTTACTGTGTGAATTTTTAGCATTATATTCACTGAAATTTTAATTGCGGAGGAATAAAAAAAATTGGGAATCACAAGATTGTTTCGTAGGAACTTATTCTTAAGTTTTAAATAGGTATCAGATGGATATATTTAGTTGTACGCTATATTGGTAATACTCAATCAAATGCTCTGAATTACTTCCAATAGATATTTTGTATCACTCCTCACAAAATTAACGAGACTTTCATAGTTTTAATTTATCCTTATCCTTTTAAAAATGTCTCTGAAGAATCGACCGTAGTGTTTTATCTTTTCTCAGAAGTAATTTTCCGTTATGATTCAAAGATAGCCAGTGAAAAATATATTATGAATAAGAATAGTAGATAAAAGAGAAGCGATTTGAAATTAACCAGGAAGTTTCACTCCTATGGTGCATGTATTTTATCGTAGTATTTTTCCATTCCTCATTGCAGTAAATATCCTACTATCAACCATAAAAGTGAGCAAATCGCAAGGTTTCTTTGAATTTATTATCCAGCAAATCAAAAAGTATTTCCTTGGATGGATATGATGTTATTTATGCGCTTAAATATAGAAAAGGATGAATGTGTGTAAGAAACATGTCTAGTCAATTTGCCTTCATGCAAGCAACACGCTCATATATAAGCGTCAGTTATTGTTCATGAGCGATGTCTTGGAAGAATAAATCTCAGATAGCTTCATCGTCGCTCATGAATATATTTCGGCTTATAAATCGCTTTATCTGTACTGGTTACTCTCCCCATTAGCTTTCCATGTGCCCGAATGAAGTCACCGAAGATCATGTAAGATAAACACATTTAATATCGATCTCAATCAATAGTTGATTCATGTTTTTCATATTTTATATTCGTTCAGAAATCATTTGGAATATTCTCAATGCCTCGGAATGTAATTTATATAGCATTTAATCATGACCAAGAGTATATCGATGAGTTAGTTAAGGTTATGTTAATTTTATAACAGAATAGTTGCTAAACCTATCTCCTTAAACATCATATATGGTTCTAGGAAAGATGAACAACGATTTTTTCTTTATCTATACGTTTATGATAATTAAATTTCAATCTGAACACGAGAAAAGTAAATACCGATTTTATATATTTCTTTAATTACCACAAATTCGCACCCAAATGTGAGGATGTTCGTTAATGATTTTTAAAAGCAAGCGTGAGTCAAAGAAAATATTTACTGTTCCATTAATAGCTTCCATTTTGCATTTTAGGAAGGGAAAGCTTTGTTTGAAGCGAGATACCGCGTGAATTTGCTTACTTATGTTAAGAGAATGCTTTAATTACCACGCAGCTTACTCATTAGTCGGCGTTCGAGTTGATAAAGAGTCAAAAAATGAAGAGTATCTCAGTATCTAATTATGAGTAATAATTTGATATTAAACGGTTATGGGTAATTTGGATTCTCGATAGTATAGATTGATAAGTTCGATGTTTATGTTTACCTCTACAATTTCGGTAGTACTGTATAGTATTTTATATAAAAAAGATGATATGTTTTGGAAACATATGCAAATGCCGAATAACTCTACGTCTAAATTAATTTATTACCTCATTCGGTTTAAATTTCACTTGTTGAATTATGAATTATCGAGATTTTCCCTGTCTTAATCGTAAATTGGAAACATGATATTTTGTTTGAAACGGGTTCAATTTAATTCTCTGAAATATAAAGAAAGCATTATCGTATTCGAGAAATAAAACAGTAAACCGGAATAACTGCTTTAGCAGCAGTAATTATGACTTAAGACTAACAGATATTAAACCATGTAGTCATTAATTCGATATTTCGAATAGAAGCCGATGGATCGAAAGTAATGTCTCATTCGGAGAAAATGAATATCGAGTTTCTATCCGTCTTTGATATCTTCCGATTTTACATCCATATTTGTCTCAAACTTGGAAATCCACCGATCGCTCGAAACAGACAAATGCCTGCGTTTCTATGCACACTGCGACCATTAACATTTAAGTAAGTTTTCATGTTTCCGTGACATTAAAAATGTAAATTGGGATGTGGAAAAAAGACAGTGTCTCGTATCTTAAGTTCCGCCTTTACATATATGGCATTTTATGAGATTTCGACTTTCTTCGCTTAAATAACTCAGCGGCTTCGTCGGCCACATTTAGAACACCGTGCATTCCTCGGGACTCAAAACAAAAGTCTAGTCGAGTTTCCCGGACTTATCTCGTAAAGCAGGAATGATTCCTTTTCTTGGGTCAATAAATTGTCTCGCGCTTTCCCAAAATCACCTATCGACCGTACAATTTGTCGTCGGCCCAAATTTGGACATCGTTCAACTCTCTTATGTGAATGAAGATGCTGGACCCACACCAGTACAATCGAAACAAAACCTTAATGAATTCGCTTTCCCCCTTCATTTTTTTTCAGACCGATTTACTTTAAGGAGCCGACCAGGTATACGCAGTTTGGATTCGTAATTGCAGATCGAGTTTCTTGTCCGAGCTTTCTTTTCCTACTTCTTTGGATGTCTTTTCGCTTGGGCGTGCTATTCGCGATTTTTTTTTCGAAGTGAACAAGGAACGCAATATCCTTGTTTGCCTGCGAGCGGCAGCTGGTAAACTACACCCACGCTGTTTTGGCCCATCCATTACGGGGAAGGAAGAACAATCGTGGGCATTGTTTGCCCACCCAGAAGGTCAGGAGATGCATCATTGCCCACCTTTTTCTTTTTTCAAAAGCCACGCTGATGCGTGCTGAATTTTAGATTTGATTACTCGGGGGGAAATTTCATGAGCTTCGGCCATAAAGACGAATACAATTATTTGCTAGAAATTTACGAGAAATGGTTGGTAATCAGGTATAGTACATGGGTGCATAGTTTGAATTATTTATGCACTATAAATGAGATTAATTTGACTTTGAGGAGATTTAAAAAATAGGATTTAAGTGTTAGTTTCACGCGTAGAGAGATGAAGGTACGGAACATTTATCAAATGGCTCATTATATCTACAGAATTTATCGTTATCAAAGAGTTCATGTAATCACCTTAAATAATAATATCCCATTGAATTTATTTATGTAATAATATTTGAAATATTTATCGATGGATTTCCGTAATAAAAATCGTGTTCTTTATGAGATTTTGTATCTTTTACGTCCGTGGTTAATATAGATACAGCGTGTTTCTTTGGTTTACGAATGCATTGCCGAATACCTTTGCTTTTCCGTGAAGGAATTTTCAGAAGGAATTTCACGCCCGTGAGATGTTATCGGATGCCTTGAAGAGCCTTCCACTTGCAAGGGTTGTAACCTTTGTCAGTGTCGCACTCTTTTGAACAAAAAGGACGTAATATTAAAGGTTGCAGATTTTCCAAAATGCCAGTGTAACCTTATGATTTGAGTATAGCTGTATGTCAAACGTGGTGGATAGTTAAACATAGTTTTTTTTCCTTCATTCATTTTGACTTCGGAGGTTCATCAAAGACGAGTTCAAGTGCTGAAGATGAATGAACGATTTTCGAGTTAAATGTGAGCCAAAATAAGAAGAAGAGCTTTTTCAGATGCAAGACTTTTGAGATGACAGTCCTTCACATTGAGTATCCGCGAATAAGCGATTCACGCTTTTGATTGCTTTCAAAAATGAACTTGAAGGAATGCCATTTTTCGTTTCGACTTCCTCTCATCTTTATTTTTTTGTGACGAGTAAAAAGAAGCCTTATATCATTATCTTTGAGTCTTTCCAAAGTTTTCTTCTTATTTACGAATTCGATTCAAATGATTTGTCCACAATTTAAAAGGAATTTGTTGAATTTTAATTAAAAATTTTCTCTATTTAATATCTGAATAAATGGTTAACTTCAAAGAATTAATATTTTAAGATTTATATTAGAGATATTTGTACTCGAACTGGAACGAGACAGTTCGCAATTCAGATCGATAAAATTAATAAAATTATTTAATCTCAATTAAGATAAAATTAAAAATTGTCAGCAGAGATTTTCATTCGCTATTGAGAAACATAACTTATCAAATAAACATAAGATTAATCTTTTTAACGCTTGAATTAGTAGTATACGTACGCGGAAGTGGAAGATCTGGGTTCGAGTCCCAACCACCTCGGACTTTCACTTCCTGTTACTCCTCCTTCAAAATGAATCATAAATCGAGCTTTAGGATTAAAATCATTCTCATAAAATAGTGCAATAGAGCTCTCGGACAAGCTGTACGAAATTCTATTAATCGATTCGATTCAAATGTAGCGCATAAGCCGCTATCGAACCAATTAAAAGCTCTCAATCGATTGCAGTGAAGGGAAACTATCACGAAATCCCAATCACGTTTTCATCGGAGGCTTTTGAGCCTAAATCGTGGCGAAAGAAACAGCTCCATTTAACCATCGACGTCTTACTTCTCGACCGCGAGAGGTCAGTGCTCGCGACCCCGCGGAGCTAAGCGATGCCCCATTTTACCGTTCATTTGGAAAATGGCTATCTTAATTTATGGGACCACTCCCAATTAATTACTCGGCAAGAGTAGGCTCGATAAAGTCGGAGCAATTCAAATCTTTATTGGCCTCGATTTCCTAAGAAGCACGCGCTCAACACTCGAGGAAAAAAAATCGGTTTAGGATCCTTCGTGCATGATTCTTGCACGCTCGAATAGGTGAGTTTCCATTCTTATTATAACTCATGCGAAGGGCCCATCGTTAATTGCCGCTGCTCCTAGAAGAAGAAGTGGTGCCGAAGCGACCCCATCGTGATGTTTCTCAGATGGGCGAGGTTCTCATTGTCTTCTCTTATCTGATCCCACCCACTCATATCACTGTTATAAATGATGTCTTTCTTCCCTCGTTTCTCTTTCGGCTTCTTTTTCAACTCGGCGAGATTCGGCTCCGATAAGAGAGCTCATTTTGGTTTTTGCCCTGATTTCTCTGAGATCCTCGTCCGTGGGAAAAACAGCTCGTGTTTGGGTCATTTGCGGATTATTTGGTCAAAAGTTCGCGATTTAAATATCCCTTCTCTTTGGTCCACTTATCCAAATGCATCTTTATTGCTGATACAGCTCATCATATGCTTAATTAAGTATGATTAAATGATAAGCTATCATCACCGTTCTTATTTCCACATTAAAAGTGTTTTAAGTCCCCAGTTACAAAGATTTACGGAAGTATAAATTTCTTTATAAGTCTATTCTGACTTTATCTTAAAAATTGAGGTTAATTTTTCATATATTATTTACCTAAAGATATCGATTTAGTAGTTGCTATGTGTAACTAGGATGATAATGAAATAATTAAATAAGCATTGGTTTTTTCGTGAATGAAGCACTGAATATTGCACAATTTATTATCTATTACAGACAATTTTAGCCTCTAGTGGAAGAAGCATTTAATAATTTACATTCCACTGATTAGTGCGTATTAGTTAACCAATAAAGTCCTTGGAGAAATCGATTCCAGTACATAAATTCTTAATGTAACAAAATCATAACGAAAATATCTAATGATTTTGAAAGTATTTTTTTCAAACTTTTATTTCAAATCAAGATTAACCGATCATACAAGAGATGAGTCACCACCTTTGAATATACACTAAAAAATAAAACAAGTTCTTCGTCTCAATAATGTAAATATATTTTAAATAAACGCATTTAAAATAGTAAAACCAAATAATCAAACGAGAAAATCTTCTCCATAATATATTCCCACAGTTTATCATAAGATGAGGATGCAAGAAAAATTTTATGTTTACTGTAAAGAAGCGTAATAACACTCTTCAAAAATATCAAGCGACAGAATTTTGCATTCAAAATACCCTCGCGTCCTAAATCATCGTCTTAAAACGCACTCAACTCGGATTAGCATCGAGTCCTTTGGGTTGTTCACTCTCGTAACATGAGGAATCGCATCACAACGGCCGAGTGGCGCTGGAATCATTTAGAAACCTTATTATCCAATATTAATGACACGGCGATTACTCTTTGGAGAAAAACGTCTTGAATTCCTCATGATAGCCATCATACGCAACTCCCTCGCGTTGAAATCTGTCTCTTACATCCTTAACATACGACCCGCATCGCAGTTCTAATTAATACGTTCAACGTAGAAATCCACCTCTTGATTCACTCCTATCATTCAGTCTTCCAGTGGAATGAAGACCTAATCCGCCTCAACTCCATGAGAAATCCAACTCTCCGAAGCCGCGCCTTCTGAAGTCGCCGTACGGCAGACAAGCGGAGATAATTTTTATAACGCGTCTTTCTTCCGCATTTCTGATGAAGAGAGAGAATGCTGGGACTCGTATCGTCACATATCCCAGACACTGACGTTGAGTGATAACCACCCGTTGCTTAACAACGCCACGGTTATTTCTCCTCACCCACACCTCCCAATCTCAACCATGTGTTCTCCTGCGCAGCAAATCCAGTCCATAAAGATGCCCGGAGACCTTCTCAAGACCAGAGGGCCATGGAAGAAATGGCCGTTTTTATACGCGTTGCTTCTGGGTCGCGAAAACGTTTAATGTTGGAGGGCAAGTGACCTTCTGGATGAGGTATAAGTAATGGATTTGGACCGAAGTTAAAGTTGGAATCGAAGGAGAAGCGCTGCCAATAAAAAAGTATCGGTTCGGAAAAGTTTGTACTTTATTCCTCGGTATTAAAAGAGAAAAGGTCAAATGCTAAACTCGCGTGGTTTGATGTTTCACGACCTTTTTATTCGTCGCATTTCGAAGTTTATTTCTATTCGACATCGTATTTAGTGGTTGAGAGAGAAAAATTGCTGTAGTAAGCTTTTCCAAAGGTTTATTTTAACATAAAATTTAATGGAAAAGTGTTGTATTACAGTACTATTATATTGATATATATATTTATAATTCAATATATTTGTAAATACTTCTTACGATAGAAATTCACGTTGAAAGTTTGTATTCGATTTTTAAAAATTTTAATCTACCAATTCCGTGGACGTTAAACCTGTTAGAATTTGTAATTGTGTGTTTTTTCGAAAGTTTCTTCCGAACACTTTTTTATTCATCGACGTCTCTCAAACTTATCGGTTGTCGTCAATTTCACGCCAAGTACTCCGAATTGAGAAGACCAATTTCGCGGATCACAAGGGCCTATTTGACCAATTGAATACACTCCTTGCAGCAATCGACCGCCGTGGACAGCATTTCGGAATCTCGGACAGAGGAATCGATTGTCTCAAAACCGATTAGAATTAGGAACCACGCTAATTTAACATTTTGGAACGCTTTTTTCCCAAGTCTTCAACCCGGAAAGGATCTGATGGAGCGGAGAGGAGGCGCATACACTCTCTTCTTTTGTCCATTTTTTCCGATGTCCGTCTGAGAAATCGCCGATTCGTGGGCTTAAATACCTCTCGTAAGGCCGTCTGTGACGGTTCGGGATTTTTCGGAGAGCCGGTGTCGAAATGCAGTTTCACGGAAAGTGGTTAAATGACGCGGTGTACAATGAAAGAGCCGAAAGCTGACTCTTTAATTGGATAAGCGAGTTGCATTTTCGAATTATAGCGTAAGAAACCGGAAGTGATCGTATGTCTTAGAGAGAGGGAATTACAGAATCCCTCGCAGTTGCTATAGTGACGCTAGGAGTCGAAGAAAAACGTATGGCAATGCGTGACCATCGCTTTTCCAAAGAGCGCCGCTAGGGGGAAACTTTTCTTGTAACAAATGAAGCACGTTTAGCGATAACGGAGTTGAAATCGTGAGAAAATTGCCGGGAACGCCTCCCATTTGGCGAATTCAACGTTTAATTGTTATATTTTACGGAATGCGTTCGTTGAATCGGAACGGAATGCATGCAGGTGGGGAAAGTACGTTCACACGACGGTGAACGATAGCGAGTAACAATTCACTTTGACTTTAAGGTCGATTTTGCTTTGGATGCTTCCCAGACTATCGTTGTTTGAGTACACTGCGATGGAATTAGAAATCAAGATGAATTGGAACTGTATTTTTTAACATATTTATTAAAAGAATGATATAGGTTAACATAACATAAGTCCTGAGTTAGCATCTGTAAAATAATCTACTACTACTTCTATCGTTCACACTGTTTGGAGAACGTGGTATTTATATTAAATTAATGTATTAATTTACAGATAAATATACATTGATTAAAGTGATGATTTAAAATCAAATTTATCAGTGTTCTCTCTTAGTAGTTAAGTCAGTTATATCAGCAGTTAGAACAAAAGCAACAACTATAAGTTATGGTGACTTCATTTGAAAGGCAAATTTAGCCATAAATTTTAGTATTTTTCGGCACCAAGTTGATTTTCCATAATGAAGATGAAGAATTTTTAATATTATTAACTTTAATTCAATTCATAACAGGAGATATGCACTAATAGTACACGATTTAAAATTTACTTAAAAATTTAATCTGCATTCAATTAAATTTTCAAATGCGTGGGTGTCTTCTTAAGAATTATGGTCATTGCTTTTATCTTATGTATTACTTAACGTATCCATTCTTCACCATCTATCGACGTCTGCGATTGTATGCTGGCTAATAAATGGATGTCTTATCGCAGCTCTTTTAGCGAAGAAAATTAGCACGTTAATTGGAAATATAGATCGAGGAAATAGATTATTTATTAGCTTATCGTTGGACGCATCGCGCAACGACACTCCGCCGTTTAGATGTATCGCGCTTTGGTCCAAAGGACACGCCCAAATAAAATAAGCATCTTTTGACTATGGAACGCCCCCTTCATAATTCATTTTTTAATTCACCCGAACGTCTATTCATTGGGCGTGTTGATGTATTTGGTTTCTTTATCCTCGGGGCTTCACGAAGACACCATGTTAGTGCATATTTATGGTCTTCCTTATTAAGAAATGTTATTTCGAAAATATTGCACGAATAACGAGTAAAATTTATTTTTATATTCGGAAACTCTGGATAAATTGGGTATATATTGCTCGAATATAACTCGATAGAGGATTGCTGGATATTTTGAAAAACATTTCGTAATTTTATCATGCTTTCCTTTGTATATTTTAGGTCATTCTTTGAATAAAAATCCACCCATTCCTTCCCTCCTTTTTTCCACGAGGATTTTCTTTAGCATAAGCCGAAGATAAGGGAGTGCTGGTTGTATGCAGATGGGGAAAGATATTCGCTATAACTGGCAGATAGGGATGTGTCTTTTGAAGTAAAAAGGAACGTAGGCGGATTGTAGGAAGAAGAAACGCCATAGAACTGGCAAAAGCATCAGAAGAAATCAGCTAATCTGATATAAAATGGATACCGGTTTGTTAGAGAACCTAATCTCTTCTCTACAATCTAGAACGAGCTTTCTTGTCCTCGTAAACCACCGGATCGCTTTGTGTTTCCCTTCATCTATCTTCTCTTTCTAGTTCTTTCGGATTTCTAGAATAACAGCTTTGGAATCGTAATACTTTTGTGGTTTTAATCCTTTGGTGTTTAATGCGTGAATTCGTGTTATTTGTGAGAAGAAACTACTTCGAAAAGCTCCATTTAAAGCACTTATAACTTGCCATAAATAAAAAATATAACTTCTTAGATATTCCTATTTTATAGGTAATGTTAACGGAAGTATATAATAAATGTTTTTAGAAAATTCTCTCCATTTATCATTTTTTAATTGTTTTCTATCAAATGATTCCCTATCGCACATTGTGTCGTAGCTAAATTTTATTCTGTTATATATATAATAAAGTTATGATGTGGTGCTTTTATTCTTACTTTTTGCTTATCAGAATTTGAAGCCTTATATAATTTTAAAATGCGTAATTTAACAACTTCTTACACGATACAATATTGTCTGATAATTTTGTAAATTTTCTCCTGTCGTTGTAACACATTGTTACTATTTGTATTCCTTATTCTTCCCTCCCTTTCATTATGATTGAGTACTCGACAATGAGCTGATTATTCAGAGGGGAAATTCGCACAATAATGAAATACAATAAATGATGAGCATGTAACGTAATATTTGAATGCCCTCTATAAATTTTCTTTTCACTCTGCAACTTTATGATTAAATTGAAGCATCACTCGATGGAAATGGTTTTAGTAACACTTTCAAAAGCGCATTTTAATAGAAGTTTTCCTCGCGAAAGGTAAAATTGAACTGTCCACTCCTTCATGGCAAAATGTGCGACCATGAATGAAAGCGTATCTCTTAAACACCGAATCTAAAGTGTGTACGCACTTTCTATTCATTTCTTTATCTTTCCTAGTGGAAAGCTCAATTTGTATTCATAAGCTATTTTTCAACGAGCCGCCCATACTATAGTGGCGTAGATTGAGTCTCTTTTTTACGAGGCCTCCTTCTTTTTGAAACTTCTCACATTATATTTTTAGCGTTATGTATACGACGTCGTCTAAGACACCTACGGCACGCGTAAAGAGAGGGTTTTAAGACTCTTTTAAAAACTGCGTTGTCTCGAGAATACTCCACTTGCTTTCTCCGGAGCTATTTGAAGTACGCAAATGGAGAATAGTTATTTGCCATTTCTTCTTCTTTTATTATTCCTGCGATATTGAGGGCATTAAACGTTAGATTATCTCGAATGCTGCATTACAGAACACTGCCGCTAATTACTTATTTATGGACAAAGGAGAGAAGGGAAGTATTCCAGCAATAAGGAAGGAATGAAAGATCATCCTTGGGGTTACTTTTTCTCACTTCAATGGAGTCAGGGTATTCAAATGTTTTATCTCTGCGAGGATATAACACCTGCTTGGGAACGGTAAATAACGAGTTCGTAAGATGCTGCGAAGACACTTAAAACGACCCTTAGAGATAAAAAAGCGGTTCTATTGCCGTGTGATGATGACTTGAATTCCTAAGCTTTAAAATTCATAAGGAATCGTAAAACTTCACCAATAAGTTTTTTTCTAAACGATACGTTCGTAATTGCTCGGGACGATGTACATGGGAGGGGGTGTAACACATTTTATCACGCGCTAAGGTAAACCGATGTTCTGCCGCCTTTTAGGTGTCATTTCATGCACAATAACTCTCATTCCCCTTTTATAGATACGCGGAAGGCAATGCTATAGCAACGCTTTCTTTCTTTAAATGGAGAATCATGCTTAATTCATGTACATAACGACTAAAACGGAGGTGAGGATGTTTGCAGAGAACATCAATAACCCTTATTTTCTGAGAAAACGATGCCTAAAATATGTACAGAATCACAGTGCATCTATAAGGCATTAATTATGCTCATACGATGCATAATTACAGGTACATCGTTGACGTTAAGTCGTTACCTTAGCGCCGAAGCATATTTCAAAAGGACTCGGAGCAGTAAACTAATCCCTTGAACTCATCTACACCTTTGGAGCAATCCATATTAGGCCCTAACCTCAGCTGTCATGAATAATCCCTTCCCGAACGTCCTCAACAGATAAGATACTTCCCAGCAATTTATGGCAGCCTCTAATAGGATCGCGAAATTTCATCTCTCCCTATATTACAGGCTCCCTCTATAAAGGACTTTTACGCGTCTTCCTTCTAGAGGTGTCTAATTGATGTCCATTACACTTTCTCCCGCAAATCATAATCTTACTTCCTTGCAGTTTGTCGCCCGAATCGGATCAAAGGAGCAATCGTGCACCCAAAGCGATCTTAGGCCGATTCGCCTTCTTTCCTCGCTCCACTGGACCCGTGCCTAAGCTGTCGACTCGGATCATAATTCTCGAATCGCCTTCGGCAGATGGAACGAGGCGATGTAACGGAAAGAAATTAAAGATTTGTGATCCGCATTTGTGAAGACCGTAAAACCCGTGTTCTCCTTGGTCTATCGAGCTTGAAAATGTCTTAAACGGAATGGATTGTTCGTGGAATGATATTTGAAAAATATTTATTCCTTTCGTCATGCTATACAAATGTACTAAATAAATATATCCTCCTTCCCCGCACTCTAGCCTTTGGATTTGGAATACATATCCTTCACTAGATACATGGAAATGATGAAAATATGATATATTTTTCCTCGTTAAAGAATTATGAGTCGATTATAAATCAGAATGAATAATTAGAAATACATTTCATCGTCATTTCTGTGTGTAAAATTAGGAAGGATCGTTCATTACAAAGAGTATTCCTATTCAAAATAAAGTGAGTGTTTGGTGCTTATCTCTTTAACTATGAATTTATTGGGGTGTATCAAAAAATTAGAGCAAAGTTTTAAAATTTTAATACAATCGGCTTTCGAAACAAACGGTTTTATTTGTGATGCATGTGAGGCTTATCCCAAGTATAACGGGAGCGGGTATCAGAATTTATTCAGCGTGTGAATTTTCCACGCTTTTTTTGTATCAGATCTTTAATCGGCTCAGAATAGATTTTTTTCAACCGAATCACTTTGTTTATTTAAAGTGAAAAGAAAATACTGAGCGTCATTACCGAAACTTATTTCCAAAACCTCCGCTTAATATGTTTTTTTTTGTCTCGGGAACTGAATCATGCCGCAAAAAAAACCAATTCCTTCGCCGTCATATTCGTTTTTAAAGGGAATCCATTAGGAGAGAGAAATGCGGGTTGATATTTTTTTTATCCTGTTGATAGTTTCTTAATATTCGATTCCATTATTTTTAACGTTACTCCGTGGCATCCTGGGGAATTTTTCGCTTTGAAAAGTCCTCACGACCGAATAACCTAAAGAAAGGAGTGGAGTGAGAGACCGCTAACGTAATTCGCATAAAATGTCTCCCGAGAGATTTATTGCCCCAAAATCTCCTCTCTTCCGCAAAGAGCTCAATTCGACCCAAATTACTGTGCGCATTACCGCAGCCTCCGGATGTCCATCGGCGGCCGTAACGAACCCTCGCTTATTAGTGAACCTCTCGACGCATCCACTTTCGTCATTTGCGCTAACGAGGGCTATGCGTGAGATACTCGGAATTTGGTGGATGTTTTCTCTAATGGGATAAAGATTCCCTTTAATAAGGCATAACTGAATCTAGGAATTTTAGAAATGATATATAATTATTGATAATATTCCCGGAATTCAATTACACTCTTTGGCTCATCTGGTTTTGCCTTTTGTGCTCAGGTATGTTGAAGTTTAGTTAGCGAAAGTATATCGTTGAAATAAAGGTTTTATTAAAATCTGGAGATATATTTTTGTAGTACTCTAACATAGTGATAATTCAAAGATATTGATGGCTTATGTTACGTGATGGAAGTATAAAATCTATATTTAAGTATACATGTTTTGTCTGTAATTGTATAATGCTCTGTAATTTGAAGTCAAATATACAATTCAGCGTACAAAAATATTTCGTGATTTGTGAACATTGTATATATTCAGAGACGAAAATTCACTAGCAACCAAACTGCGCAATATCCTCCATTTACGAGTAACATTTTCTAACGACTGCTTGCATCCGTGAATCTTCATTGAAATGGCACATTGGCTGAAGTGAACGCCTCTCACGCTGTATTTATTCACTATATGAAGCGCAGAGGGCAGTGGGAAGTCACTACACTTCACTAACTCTAAACATCATCATCTTATTTGGTGAATGAACCACTACTTCAAGTATTTCTAATGGTTATCATGATAGAGTTTTCTCAATGCGTCCACCGTGTGTCTCAGATAAGTGAGTACTTTTTATCACACTATTATTTTTATAACTTTTTACTAATAGAATTATATGTATAACTTATTAACTCATTCAGTATTTCATTTGTATTTTTCAGACTCAGGACAGAGTGGATTGTGCTATTGTTAAAGGAAATTATCCGTAAATTTAATCATCATATAAATATGGTAAATATTTAAATTTTTCTTTTGTTTTAGAATCTTATTAATTGTTTACGTAAGTAATCTTTCAGTCCAAGTTGGTTGAACGAACCGTTACACGAAGAGTATCGTATAGTAATATATACGCTGTATCGTATATGAAATATGGTATTGATTACTCATAGTTGGTCCAGTGATCATCATCAGTAAATTATAAAAAAACGCCGGTCACAATCTTTTGTGAACTCCGCACGATTTCGATACGGTTCAACGAGGAAAGTCAGGATTTTTTTTCTGCCGCTTAATCAGAATCATCCACCTGGCGTGACTGTTACGAAAGGGGAATGGACAGTATTCTTGCCATATCCGCTTTCCCGTGCGAGTAAAGCCTAGATAGTTGTTCATTAGATCGTGAGTGAGGTTTTGCAATATCATGCTATCTTCCATTGTCTTTTACGCAGCCTAAGGGTCGGAAGGAGATGAGGAACAACTGCATCTGAAGTATTTGCTCAAGGTTTATCTCTATTCATCAAGTACTTTATGAGTTTCGTGGAGAAGAATGTTTTTATGACATACTCTCGTACCTGTTAATGATGCAGTCCAGCCACGCCTAGGAAATGTCCCTGAGAGATCTATGACATTAGCGCGACCATGACTTTTCGATTCTATATTATTTTATTCCATCTATAAAGAGTGCTACGTCTACGGCGTCGATTTTTATTACAGTACGGTTCTTAAACTCCTATGCATTATAACAGAATAACATACATCCCTTATTACAGCGTATGAATATGTAAATATTAAACTTATTTCATCTACAAAAGTACCTTGTTACCTTACGACGTGTAGCAGGGGATGATTTTATATCATCGTTAAAACATTGAGTGTACTTCATACTCACGTACTTCCTATTCAGTAAATGATTTTGGAATGTCATTATCTCCATTTGAAATGAAAAAGTTACTTAGACTTGTGATTAAATAAAGACTTAGTTGTATGCACCGCTGACAAAAATCTCGTTCTCGGACCAAAAGATCCGTTAACTCCTTCAGTTGAGAAGCGCCAAGAGAAAAGATTGGCCATTGAAGTGGTTTCCTCGAAAATCCAGTAGCAGGTGTTCGTATGCGTGATGGAATGTCGCTTTTATTATTTCTAGACGCTTTGATGGATGATGATTACGAAACGAATCCTCATCAAGCTAATTAGGCCATTTTAATACGTTCTAATGTTATCTATAATTGTTTCCGATGGACGGAAAACGTATCGATGGAGCAGTGAAATAATTTACGATTTAGGTTGATCAATATAAGCAGAAATATGAATCTCAAAAATTTAACGAAAGCATAGATTCTCACAAAAATATAACTTAATAAAATTATAATTAATATGCCTAAAGTTTAACGCCTCCTTACTGAAAGAAATTCCGTATCAATTATACCTTCAGCGAAGTAATGTTGATAAAAGCCAGTGGCGTGGATAATAGATATCGATTTTTTAATATACAATTAAAAAAAGCAAAGCATTACTTTTTCTAACATGATTTGAAAACACTCAAGATCTGTGGAAATTTTAGATTAACAAATTATTAAAATAAATTGCTAATGAATAAACTCTCAAATGCATTAAAATTGTACTCACTCACTCGGAAAACGAGACCCATATTCGCTGGAAACATGGAAACTTACCTGCAATAAAAGAAAAATATAAGTTAGAAGGAATCACATTTCATAACATTTATTGAATATTTATCACTAAATTTACAGAGGAAATTGAAATCTAAGCGAGAATTCCGTGTGAATTTAAATCCATAAAAACATGAACAAAAATAGGGATATAAGGAATAATAATTCAATTCCTCTAAACATTAAATTCACGCGTTCAATCATAATCCTAAAAATATACATTTACAAATATTTCAGGCTCTTTTAGATAATTATTATTGTGTCGTGTTTTACGTATTTGTACTATTGTATACATATCTAAAAATGAAAATAAATGAATGATGAAGTTCAAACATCCGCAATTCCAGTATTTACCGAAAGGTTTCCTAAATCACGAAAGAAAGATAGATAGAGATTAGATTTAGCTGTCCGCAAGAGATTTGATTCCATTCACGCGTTAAAAGACCGAATAGGGCTTTGGGATCACAGTTGAGAGGTTTGACGGATTAGCATAAAAATTCTGTCGCGCACACGCTACCTGATAACGGTTCTCCCACCGCTTCGAAATAATTTGTTTCCATAGCGATTGCTGGGAATGGATCCACTGAAGGGGTTTAGAAGTAGTGATAATCTATTCTCCCAAGGCTCTCCAATGCTCTATTTGAAGTGCAAGATTTTTCTCAAGGTCGTTACGGTTGTTTCAAAAGTGCTGCATACGGAATAGCGATTTCTAATTAATTGAAGCATTAGCCTGGATTTCTTTTGACCTGATTAAGAACGCTGAAAGAATGCGTATAGGATGCTTTAGAACATTTAAAAATTATTCAAATGTGCTGTAATTTAGTAGAGTAGAGAAATTGACTCAAGAGTTATACATATCTTAATTGATAATTTGTATTTAACATGTTGATTGGTTGCCTTGGTTGATGGAAATTTTTCTAATATTCAACTTTCGCTCAGTTTTACATAGAAAGTTTCTTATAGAACGTTATTGTTACAATTGAATTGACGAATACATTCGATTAAAAACCTACGTTTAAATTGAATATTAAAGAAAACTATCAACTATAATCAACAACCATCTTCGATTTCTTTCGTGAATAGCAAATTTTACATTTCAAAAATTAACGAGAAATTGTCTTCTATTACATTTCTATTCTTTGGATACCTTGGACGAACTTTTCTTCTTTCTCTGAGAGGTTGTTAACCCTTATGTTTCGATATTTATGCGATGACCCTCTATAGCGCCAAATATACAAAACCTTTTTGTATGAAACTGTATTCGACACGTAATTAGTTTATTGGCGTATTCATATTTTGCCGGAATATAATACGAGGATTTTATGAAATAGCGCTTTGAAAGGAATAAAATATCGAAGAATCATAAACGCTGAGACATTTTGTTATGAAAACATATTAAATACCAAATTTCCTAAACTTTACATTTTGAATAACCTTCCATAATATTACATACTTCCTTCATTTTTATTTTGTCTTCTATTTGTTTCAAATTCCTGTGCGTATACTTTAATAACTGTATATATCTAAACGGATATAAAACTTTCTAACGGCATTTAATAGTATCTCTCAAGAATATTGCACTAGGATTTCAAACATATTTATTCTACCATCTGCTCGACAGTCTTCCACCGCATCTTCACCGTGAATAAACACGGGGTTTTAAATTTAACCGCACCATTTAACACCGCTTAGTGAAAATCCTCAATAGATCGTGATATTCATCAACATCTGTCACTACCTCTCCGTGTGAAATTCGGTGTATCTGATGAAAAACTTTTTTCTCGCGGTGTGAAATTCGAGGCAATAATTTACGGCCTGATTTTCTATGGATATGCTCGCTATTGTACTGTTTTAACCGAAATCCAATAAATTTAGTGCTGAGAAAAAGATAAAGAAATCCTCGCTTCCGGAAGCCCGTTTGCATAAACAAACCAGCAATTAAAAGGCTTCGTGGAAAAGATCAGCTTGTCATCTCATTAGGAGAGCGGTACTTAGAATTTATCTCTCACCTCTGTACGTGTACTTTGCTGCCCTTAAACCCCCCATAGCACTTGTTTCTATTCCTCGGGTTTGTGCTACCGAGTTCTGCATTTTCCAGTTATTATTCAGACCATTTTTTGTTAAAAAACGTGGAAATTTCCTTTGATTTGATTGGTCTATTATTGTTCAGACTATTATTTTCAAAATCATTCTCATTCTGTACTTGCTCTAATAGATTCAGTACAGGGTTGATGAACATTATGAATGATTATTTTAGTGCTCATTAATGGCGTACAGGAATTACGAGTGATCTTTTAAGATCTTAAATAAATAATTGTCTGAAGCCCTCGCTGCGTAAAATACGCGTAAGAGTAATTAATTGTTAAAGTTGAGAGATTGCACAAATACTTCGTAAAACATGCAGTTCTATATTTTTAATAGAATGAACATATATAAAAGTTTCCAGATGGATTGATAAATCAATTACTTTCTATGCTCTTATGAAAATGTTTCCTTGAATAAATCAATTGATATAAATATTTAAAAAATCTCTATCAACAACCTAGAAGAATGATAATTCCCAACAGTGGTTATTTACCACTGTTATCCCGTCACGGAAACCACTTCCCAGTAACGTTGAAAACGTAATAGCGTAAATTGAAGTTGCGTAAGCTGATATATCTTGGCTCGATTTTCTTAATCAGAAAAATAAGAGAATTATTAAATAATTCTTCCTCATGATCACGCCTTAGCCGCAGGGCATCTGTCGCGATAGAATGAACGCAAAGAACAGTAGGAAATTCAATTTAAAATAAATTGTAAAGATTGAGATTTCAAACGAGTAGCAAAACAGTGGAAATATCTATACCCCTCTAATACTTTCCTTGTACAACCACTAACAGGATTGGATGATGTGGTACATCGTGAAAACCTTGGGATATTGTCGACTCATCACTTTTTCTACTAATTTTCACCACGTGCACTTTTTTACCTGGTTCAAGGTCTAACAGTGATAGAGAACTAGTTCCTTGTGACGTTATCCTTTATGATTACCTTGTAAGCCTCAACAGATCATTCGGCGTGACTAACGCGGTAGCCAAGTGTAACAGAAAATGTATTTTATAGTTTTATTTTTCGGAAATAACATCTCCTTGAGCAAAGGTTACGGGAGCGAAAATAAGTTCCTGATTCACTCACTTCGTAACTCACGGGTTTTACGTCTTTGATTATATCGCGGAATTCATACTTTTGTGATCGGAATCAAATGGAAGGAGAAGCTCCAGAAACGCTTATGAACAGTAAAGCTAATAATGTTTTTACTGAAATGAGAGAACGAAGAATTTCTATTGCTAGATACAATTTCAACAAGTCTATGTTTAGAATATTTTCATCTTCAGCAGTGGTTTTTTCTGAATTTTTGCTAATGCTTTCGTCTTTCTTTGAAAGGTCAAATAAGACCTCAATGCTAACTAAAGTTGGGCTTGTATTTATTTCAGTTTTCTCGGTAAAATTTACAAAGGAGATATTTTTTAAAAAATTTACTAATCCTTAAAAATCAGTGTCTAAATCAGAACTAATTATTTTCTGAGATCGGCAGAGCTTCATTCTTAATATTAGTACAATTTATCAATAGAACGCAATGCATATTTCGTGGTTCTACGCCCGATATTTAAAGGTATTAGTGCATCACGCCCCTCATGTTAAGACGATTTTTCTCTCTTTGTCTGCTAAGAAAGATAAATGAAAATTTCCTAATGGGACGGACGAGATGTCTGCCCTCCCTTCTCATTTTTTTATAATAAGACCTCAATAAGAATTCCTCAGTGGGCCGTAGGGAGCTATTGTCTTCAGACGTCTCGGAACAATGAAGAAGATCCCATTTCGCATCGAAGGAAGGGGTTTGAGGCGATATAACCACCCCATTTTTGAACTCGATTCATTTGTCCTTATTCAGAGGCGTAATATTTCATCTCTTTTCCCATTCGTTAAAAATTCCGTGGAAAAAACACGCCGCTTTTTTGTTGTTATAAATTGCGAGCCTTATTGGTTTCGTATCAGTATCTTCGCATTCTATTTCCGAATTCTTATCTCCTTTAATGATACGATTTTTATATAAAAAAGACTCATTAACGAGACTCGGAAATATTCGCACGGAATTTGGATTAATTAGGGTCTTGATTGACTGGCGTGTCCAAATACATCGTGTGAAATTTTTTTAAAGCGTCAGTCGGCAGATAAGGAATCTGTGATCCAATCGCGACTCTAAGTCTTCAGAGAAAGATGAAAGTTCCGATTGTGGCAATTTCCTTCAAAGGATTTCATCTCTTAAATGGCATCCACAGTGGCTGTTTTCCCGCAATGACTTTTAATCTAATCGCCGTAAGAGCAGTAATTTAAATCAATTATTTGGGAATTATAGATACGATGTAGGTGTTCATAATTAAGGACCGTGTCATTGAGGTTCATTTTTCTTAATTATCGTAGAAGCTATTGTTTTGGCAATAAAGATATTTTTTATACGTGGGTAGATGCTTTTTAGATAAATTTTGGGTCATGTGTATTGTTTTCTTGCCTTGAGAACCTTATTAAGGGAATTGCACTCAGAGCTAACAAGCAGAAGACCATATAATATGACTTATCATTTACGATCATAAAAAAGAGAGTTAACTATGATGTAGACAATATTAGTTGAGTAATACATCGTATAAATGTTCAATATTATATTAATCGAGGGTTTTTAATGTTATTTATAACGTCGCCAAATATTTTAAGATAAAAATGAATAAATATATTCATTTTTATCTAAAAATAATATATAATAAATCTTACCCAAATGATAAAATAAATGTATGGGTCTAATCGAGGAGAAGTTTTATAGAAAAGTAACGAATAAAAATTATTGAAAGGAAAAAATATTCTAAATATTACTTTATAATAAGCTCAGAAATAGATGAGAAAATTAGAGAATGTTCTTGAAGTTAAAATATTTTTGTTGAGATAGTTTTCAAGTCTATAATCGTATAAATATTGAAAAATCTTATTTTACATGAAATGCGTGTATAAATACTTGAATTGATTCGGGAAAGAGTTGTACGGAGTAAATAAACCGACTATAAAGGATCATTATGGAGGAGAGAGCTTTATTTCTTGTGAATACACTCCTTTCTAAATACCCAAACTTTTCAGGTTAATGTACAGTTCCTTCTCAATGATAACAGTAGGATTTTGCGAGCATCCCTCTACTTTTATTCAATTCAAATGCGAGGTAACGAAGGCCTCCTCATTTGAGAACGTAGTACAATGGACATCGACCGCGTCAATTAAAACGGATTTTCAGTCCTTTCAAACGCTCTTTCATACGCCGATTCTCAGCGAAGAACACCGTTTGATGCCTATTTTTCTCCGAAGTACACAATGTTCAGCTAAGTGTTTCGGGTTCGATGGTAAGAGGCATAAAAATTCTTGGAAATAATTTTCGATGTCGGAATCCTCTTCAGCAAAGCCTTTCTTTTGGAACTCGAGTGTTTGATTTCCTTTTTTTTGCGGACACTCTGCTTTCATATCTCCCACTTTTTTACGTTTTTCCTTTTTATAAATTAAGCCTGGGTTTTATGTCCAGCAACTTTACTCGACTATCGGATTCCTCGATTAGCTCATCAGCTATTTATTCTGTGAGGGCGTATTGATGAAACGCAGTAAGTCATCGCTTAGAGTTGTACTGAGCAAAGAGAAAATAATACGGACTTTCCAGCGGATAATCATGAGAGTAATGATAAATTTATACATCTAGTCATCCCACAGCTCCTTATCGGGCGCTGTAGACATTATGCATGGTTACGATGCATGGAGATCGAACACTCTAGCAGGGTAGAAACAGAATCTAACAATGATTCATTAAGAGAAAATTTATTTGATATTTCAGCCTGTTTTATTCCTCGACATATCAGTTAACAATTTTTCTTCATTGAATTTTTATTATGATTCGGAAAGCTGTCGTAATAAATGGGAAGGTTTTACAAAGTCACGTATTATTATTCTCATTAGGCTATAGTATAATATGAACGATGTTTTTGATGCTCTTATAAAAGTAAAAAGTCACAGGGATGGATTAAATGCAGCTCACGATTTCTGAGAAAAAGTTTCTCCCTTAAAATTGGGCTGCCATTTCATCTCATTAATGCTGACCCATGGCAAACCCTCGAGGCTTCGGTCACTAATATCTTCACCGCAATGCCGACATTTTTACACTCATCTTTCGGACTTTCGATTCGAATAATTTGGACCACGGTCATATTTCAGGATGCGCTTTCTAAAGGAAATAAATGAGTAACGGCTAGAAAGTGCCCTCTTGCGATTTACTGTTTTTATTGATTGCCTTCACTTCGGGCTCTTGAGGACGCAAAACCATTTCACGTATATTTTTTATGTGTCGCGGATGAAACGTGTGTGTACGTGATGGATACTTGGATGGATGGATGCGAAAATTTGTCTTTCTAAATTTGCAAGGAAGTAGAGCCCAAATTTTATTATGAAAAATCTTTTCGATCCATTCATTAATAAATAATTAAGGAAATTATTTGTTAATTAATGTCGTTAAATGTTGTTAAGTATTAGTATAATATGACTCATTAGAGAGTAGATAGATGCAAGATAGATTAATTCTTGTTGGAAAGCTCTGTAAATCATTTTCAATCAACTGGAAGGTTATCGAATTCTGATCATTATGTTGTTAAGAAGTTACTAGTCTTTCTTGGATTTAAAATATCTGTCAGATAATATTTTGTAAATGTAAGGGTTCTTGTGATATTGTCCGCGAAAGCAAGTTTGGATGGCAGCTTCTTTCTCTGTTAACTACACTTTCAAAATCCAAAAAGTGCTGTTTCTGCTCAAAAACAGATTGAGTCTGAATAATCTCCCAACGCCTAGAGGTGCAACTAGACGCCTGTTTGAGACAATACAGCATAATTTCGAGATCAATTCAGACGGTGTGGCTTATGAATGAATTGAGCAATTAACAATTTCCCTCGGGTACTTCAGCTTCACTCCCTGGGAAGAATGAGCTACTCTTTAAATCTGTGTTTGGAGCAATTAATTTAATTGCTTTTCTTGTTCGTCTGGCTCGTATCCCAGACATGCAATTTATACTCGATTCTCCCTACATCACGCAGCTGACTTCTAGGGCTTTCTCTCGATCAATTTTCATTCCTTCTATGAGCCTCTGCTTTCTTTCTAAGTCCTGTCAGTTACACCTAATCATACGTCTTCTCATATTTTGATCAACCTTATGCCAGCTGATATTCGCTTCAGGAATTTAAATTAGAAGATCGCTACCTAAATATGAACTGTCATTTTTAATAAAGCCATCTCTGTCCAGAAGTTACGAAAATATTACATCAACGGAATCAAAAATACCGTCCGGTTATTTTAGTTTGGCATATACCTAGAGATATTTCTTTTGACGGAGATATAGATTTTGTAGAATGCTGATCATAATTTGAAGAACATTTTGACGCAAGATATGAATAGTTTTAATATGCAACAGAAATATGATTACTGTCATGGCATCAACGGAAATTCTTAATCTTTCATGTTTACATACATAAATTTCTACTGACATATAAATTCACGCGGACGTCTTTTGTGATCGTACATTTCGTATACGCCAAAAAAGAAAACTTCCAACGTGTACTTTGACTTCTGTGAAACTAAAAATGAAAATGTCTCCACCATAATGAGTATTCATCGGCCCTTGTTGTGTTCATATCTTTCGATTCGCAGTCCACGCAATCAGCGGCTGCTTGTTTAAGTTGGATTGAAGCGAACGAATATAATCATTTCCTTTTGTCCGAACAAAAAAAGGCGTGAGAGATGTTGAATCCTACGCCCATGAAGTCCATTCAACTTCGCAGTCGCTAACGGTATCAGGGGGACTGTGGTTTCCAAAGTCGTGCTGCCCCACCGTCTCTATAGACATCGCTTTTTTGAAGGAAATGATCGATTATTATGACGAATAGATGTGGGGGATTTCAAATCGAGAGGTTAGGAAGCTTAAATTGGCGATCTGCGAAGTTAAAATCGAGTCAGACATTCTAAAACTTAATGGAGAGAGACTGTAAAACGTACTTCGTGGAAAATTTAAGGTTTTTTTTCTGCATAGGTATAACTTCGTATATTTATAAATATACTTTCTCATTACTAAATAAAGAAAAATTTATGAGACTATGAATGACAGCTAAATTTGTAATAGCAAGTCTTTCCAGATAGTTCAATTAACGTTATTAACTCCATTGTCCAGTCGTAATTTCCGCTTTCTTTCATAATACTGCCAATTAATATAATTAATCGATTCTCCAATCATGATTCTTTGGAGCAAACTTTCCCAAGGAGGAGAAAGCAGATTCTGTTTTGTCTCAGATCCCCCCTGAGTGATGCCTGATTAATATATTCCTCTCCCAATGGGCACTAATATGCTATGTTAATTTGCACTACATTTATAACTGTTCTATCCATCATTTCGATAAGGAAACATAGATAAGAAGTTTAGATAGGCATCATTTCAAATCAATCATTATTTATGTTCAGTATAAACAACAATTATTTTAATCTAAAGGAATACTTTTATTACTCAGCTGGTTTTAATTGTACGATTCCTTCAGTATAGAAAAGTGAACTTAATAAATAATTACGTTGAAACTTTTTAATTTCGTATTGAAGGATTATTACTAGTAGAAGAATCATTTCAGGCTATTATATAAAATTTTCAATCATTTTATTCATAATTATTCTGTCATCTATTTCATTATTCTGTTAGTAGTAGAATATAACATAATAATTCCTACGTTTTCTTACAGTTGGTATTTAATTACTTATATTAGTTTACATGATTTATATAATTTTCGCATATAAATATCATACCTCAAGACGTTAGCGAAAGAGGAAATAGCAAACATGGTTTTTCCTGCTATTCATTCCCCACTTGCCAAAAAAAACAGTTGAAAGTGGCGTAGAATAAAACGTAGAAACTTCGTTAAAATTCTGAATCAGCGCCGCAAAAGAAGCGGTGTTTTTTTCCTCCCCTCTAGACATACACGAGCCACTTCCTGTCAGACAGAAAGGGGTTGGCTGTCAATCACCCTTAAAAGTTTTCTCCTGGACATTTACGCCTCCTGATTTTCTTTTCAAAACACGGTCCACGCCTCACCCACCCCATCGCCTCCCCTAAAACTCGCGTTCAAACACATCCTACGGCCTTTTATAAGTTCCTCTATACGACACTGTGAAAAGATGAATTGATGCAACGGAACGCTTTTGTCCCCCTCCCCTTTTTTCGCCAACGATGATCAATCGTTTTTCACGGATACCGTTTAAGGCGCTCTCAACATTATCAAAGGGCCCCCACGTCCACCCTACGGAATGAGGTCCTCTCGAAGAATCCGGATCGTGTGGGCGGATCCGGGACGATCTTCATTTTCGTCCGGATTTTATGCTCTTGCATTTTACGGCGGATTATTTTACGTCGTGTCTGTCGAAACCTTGGCTTTCTAGCATCTATAATGGCCTCGTTCCCTATCTTCATTGATTTCCCTTTGGAGACAGGGACAAGGAATATTTTGGCGTTGGCATTTTCGATGATACATTACGGTTTTCTATGTTCTTTAATGTCATTTGAATAAGGAAATATATCTCTATCAATTCAGTTCTATCTCTATATACTCAACGGTGTATTTGTTTACTTTTTCAGTTCTCTGAACTGTAATTTTATAAATATATATAATCTCCAAAGAGAATGCAGATAATAACGTTTTTTCCGCATCTCTTCATTTTAAACAGGTTTATCATTCAAATTATGTATGAAGTTATAAAAGTCGTCAGTATTTGACGTACACACTATCTATCTCATTCTCTTTATCACATATTATTTAACGTAATTCCTCAATACACATAACTGTAGAATCACGTAATTTATAGTAAGATTCTTTAAACAATGGATGGTATAAATGTTTCGAAAGAATCAGAGCTTACAAAGAAACATAAAAATGAGTAATGAGATACTTTCTTGCGACATATATAACTGCAAATTGAATGATTTTGGAGTAAGAATCTTCTCCGGATCAAATTTTTTTAAATATTCCGTTACGCACAGCTCCGATTTGTTTTTATAAGCAAAAAACGTGTCCTTTTTCCCGTTTTCCCCGCAATTCCATATCAATAAACGTGACCGAAAAGAAAAATTCGGGACCGAAGGGAAAAAATCGGCAGAATCCCGCGGTCTCCTCGTTTCCCGTGTGAATCCTCGCTTCTATTGTTTCAAAGGACTTGCGGCGACAAGTCCATCCACAAAATATTCCCAGAAGTGCTCTTCCTCTTTTCTTTAATGTTTTCCTACCAAAATCTCCCAAGACTGTTGTCAAACTCCTCAGCGACGGAACTGGATTTCTCGTGTCTAAATTCTTTCTTGTTTCGGGAGATTCATTTATCTCTTGCATTCTAAACTGTTTTTTTTCCGCCGTGGAAATATTTTTATCTCGAAAATCTTAACTGTACGGTAGAACTGAAATATTTAGGTTAGCATTTTATGTAAATAATTTATGATTTATGAACGCAGTTTTACATATTTTGATGAATTACTTTCTATCAATTTATCATTTATCTTTATTGTCATTAACTTTTTATTTAACCAGACCATAATGTTCTTTCACTCAAAAACATAGAAATACTGATTCAATTATTAAATATGAAGCTATTTTTCCGTATTATTAGCAGTTATAGATAGTATATCCGCAAAAATAGTTACGTCTTTTTAAAACAGTTCGTGTATGGGTAACGATTAACCTTATTCGACCCTCATTGAACACCGATTAAGGCTAATTGTGCCACAAATTGTCTTGTAATCAGCGTAATAAACATCAAAGGTGTTCGTAACATAAAAATGCAATTTTTTTCCGCCGTTGTATCCGATGTTAACGGAATTCTTGCTTCCGCTCCCAAATGGCTACTTAAGGAAGTCACCATGAAATGAAAATAACTGGCTAAATGATAATTTGAATTTTTAGATTTATTTTGTGCTTCGCGTCTACTACTGTATCAAATTAGGGAAGTTGATGTGAGAGATTTTATCCACGGAATATACGCCGTGAATTTAATTCGTTATTTACTTAATGAAGCGATTGTAGATTAGCCTAATTATCTCTTTGTGAACTGGAATCACGAGTTCAGGTACGAAACTTATCCTTATGGTTTACTTTTACAGCTGAATGAAAAATGCGATCATACATTCAGTTACGTGCGAATTCAATTTTGTATTCGAAAAAGGTGCCTCACATTTTAATTTAATTTCATAAAGTGAAAATTAAATCAAGACCGTGATGGAAACAGGCAGAAGACTGCGTAACTGCGCAATGGATATGCGAAAGAACTTTATTTATTTTAATTTAATCTCTTTTTTCTTCCACGACAAAAGATTCACACGAGCTACTTCTGCAAACTTTATCGTGGCAAGTTTTTCCTGTTCTCTCTTGTTTACATCCGGTTTTTGGCCTTTGTCCCCTTTAAAAATGTCTTTCTTTTCGTTCTTTTAACCTTTGGACCTTCGACACGGAACATCCAAAGGCACTCGATTTCTATACATCGAGAGCGATCGCGTCCACAACTCGAAGAGCCGTTCCCGGAATAATAGAAGAGATGGATTTCAATCTAACTAAATCGATTCCAAACGGATGTCCCATCAGCGAATGGGATGGGTTTTAATACCATTTTCCATCCATATTTCCATTTAACAGGATGACTTCAGCGGTCGGCCGTTAAAATATCCGTGGGTTCTCATTTAATATGTAAATCCGAAGCGTTTTATCATTAATCAAAGCGGAGCAACGGTTCTCGAAGTTCTTTTGCAGCTGTTGGCTTACAGAGGAGAATCTTTGGGGAAAAGTGGAAGAGAGCATTCGAAGGCCTCGAGGAGAACGATGGAGTTCGCGATTAAGTAGTCATTTATCATCGAAGCGCTACGTACCCCTTTGCGTTTTTCCGATTGACATATTGGTTGTTGGGATTGATAAACCACTATCGAGGACGGTTAGAGGCTTTCATCTTGTTCTGTTAAACGTAATCCATTTCTTCTAAATGTAGGCAGCTGAAGATTACCGAGTATCATGTCAAACGATTGCTTTAAGAGATGTTCAGATTAAATAGCTGTTCAAACCTTGATTTAAGGTTTGAGGTAACGGTGAATTTGCATTTTGAGTCTCAATTTTCATGAAACTTTCAGTGTCTTACTTCTGAAGTATACCTATTGTACAGATATACATCAGTAGGGTAATATTAATTGCCTATGGGAACTGGTGGAATGTATTTTAATACCATTTAACTATGAGGTAACAAGACTTAGATTGTAACCTATACTTGTAAGCAATGGAGCAAAAATTGCCGGAGTTTAAATGAATGTAACACTCAATATTAACGTAGGAAATTGAATTGTAAAGAATATCTATAAAGCTCTTATAAGTTATTAAGTTTTGGGTTAAGATTCTTAGCTTATATTATTACGGATTGGCACAGGAAGTGATCTATTTGGTGCCCATCTGTGCCTATTATTCGTTTAACCTTTCTCACAAGAGCTATTTCTCAGCAACAGGAATTAAAAATACTTATTAAGGAACCTCATATAAGTCTACTGAGTGGACTTTGTTAATGTTTCTTCGTAATTATTCCAGAACGGTTTAATATATAGGTCTACTTATCGTTCATTAACCTTCAATAAGAAGAATTTGCTTACGCAGGTCAATCTTTATAGCCACATTTTGACAGTTTTCTCTTCATTTTTATGTTTCCACTACTGCTTTCACCCGTCACTTTTCTCCTTCTTGTTGCCAAGCAACAAAAAATGTAATAATGTTCGGAATCGTAAAAGGGACCGGTAGTACTTTTGGAATTTCCTTTCATTCTTTAATCAAACGTATGAGTAATAAAAACTTAGGCTTTCGAACGTTGAACTGGTTAGAGCAACGACTGATTACAGATACTGATACAGAACTGATTTCGTATATTTTTGCATTAAAATTGGATATAAGTAGATGAAATGCCGAAAAAGGCTGCAAAAAGTCTATAAAACATCAGCTGGAATCAGAAAGTCAAAGCCTGTAAAATATAAATATCCTGTGGCAAATCTCTAATGAGAATCATCATTTATACCTTTTTGAGTCCGAAGTCATTACAAACGGCGTATGATGATGGAAATTTTTAAGTAAACTCCCCACTTCCACATGGGCGAAAATGTTTCAACTGCTAATCAATGGGAACATCGTCTGTTTATGGAGTTTTCCTTACCTGGCCACTTACTTTTATTCCCGCCTAAATGGTAAGAACTGGGCTCTGTCCCTCGCGCGTGCTGTCAACGCCCTCTGCATAAAATACGCGTGGGAGAGGCCGCCCACTGCTCCAGCATATACTTTTATTGCCGTTAACTTTTTGAAAGAGTTTGTTTTCTTTATAAGAATGAACTAATTCGCCGTTATTATACTTTTCCGTTGTTGCCTACTGCCAGTTCTTGATTCAGTAGATTATTTACATGTATGGTGTACATATAAAGTTTAAATAGTATGTTAATTGAAGCTAGTAGCTCTTTACTTTGATATGCACATGGAGAGTAATCATTAGCGCACTTGTGGTTGCAAAAAGGCGATATTTAAAAATATATTAACTATGATCATAACGTTTATTATTAATAAAAACAACTTTGTAAATTTCCACAGAAAATTTTCTGTGGAATCACAGCATTGAAGTCAGTGAATTATTTTAATCATAATTTCTTTTTCTCACAAATAAGGGATTGTTTGAAATATATTTTCCGAATCATTATTTAGGATTATTTGGATAGTTTGGACGCACATATAATATATTTTAACTTAAAATTTTCTGAATAATTGCCATATTTATACCGTCATCCTCTTGTTTAGAGTTGCTTTTTGTGTATACTCTCGTAAACATTGTTTGACGATACTGTGTGTCCCTTTTCATTCTCATTGGCTCTCCTTTCCCACGAAACTTCGCAAATTAAACTAATCAGATCCCTTTCAACGCTTGTCTATTTATAATCGTGTCAAGCATAACTCCCAATACGTGGTGCCATTGTGGTGGGGTAGCATGAAGTCAGCCCTTTTTAACGTGTTTGTACATTATAGCTTATTTCCTCTGCCCCTCGAATTCTTTTCAACCTGTTGGCACCTGACACTCGTATCGAATCGCGGCATATTTTTCGCACAGTCAGTTTGTTCAACGCTTGTTCTATCTCCCTTTATTTTTATACCTCGGTGATTAGATGCAATTTATTCGCACCGTTACCTTTTCCCGCCTATTAAAGTCTCCTTATTCACTACGGCTGGTGCTTTTATCTTAGACGCTGACCAATCGGAAGCCACTCCATTCTTTTAACCCCGTTATTCCTCCTCTAAATTCGTCACAAAAAGATTTAAAAAAAGGATGATTTCGTATCTTCTATAATTACTATTTTCTTCCCCCGATTCCGTTCACTTCATTTCCGCCTTTTCCAAAACTTCTCCGCACGCCTACGTCCAATTGTTCTTTTTAGGACGGCACGTAAAATTCCTCTCCCTCGCCTTCTTTCTTTTGTGCACTCCACAAACCTCTTCAGACTCCTCCAGAGTACCCGGAAGAAACTCGATTTGCCAGGGGTTTCCCCAAGCTACGAAACGATGACCTCCCGCAAGAGTTTGGCAAACATTTTTTCTCGGACATTTTCTTGCAAGTACATCTCCCCGCGTAACCCCTTTTTTATGCTTACATCATTTCGTACGTGTCCGCAGTTATTTCGGACGCACTCGAACCTACTTCGTTGCTTATTCATCGTTTAGTTACAAGTTTATATCGTGTCTAGACCAATTCCAAATTTGGATAAAAAGTTTTATCGTAATGGTAAATTACTTTTGGCGGAAATCCTACGACGGAAAAAAACTTTCTGGTCGGTTGAGAAAATGCAAGGTTGGCGAATTGCAAAATTATAAAAAAAGACGGTGATTTTACGCGCGGTTGACAGGAAACTTTTTCATCCCTAAGTGAAATGAATATCGGTAAGACATGGCCAGACAGGAAGCATGGTTTTTGTATTTGCATTTCAGTGCTGCTTAATGCAGCTTCCATCCGATTTCGCTGAAGGGATGCATGTTTGTGAAACATTGCTCCTTTTAAGAGGATGTTAATGTATACCGAATGCGCTAGGATTATTCTTGAAGTCTTGAATCGGAATCCAATTATGGTTCGTTGCGTATTTTAAATCGTAATTTTTAATTAAATTTAAATAATATTTTTTGGCGTGGAAACGATTCTTCAACATCACTTCAACAAACAATTTTCATGCTTATAAAATACAAAAATTGATGTCGTAAATGAAAATAACCATGATTCATAGATTAAAAGAAGTCAATCTTTAAAGTACCACTTTTAGATTTAAGAAACTTTAAAAACGTTATTTTTAGAGTCATCCATCAATTAAGATGCTGGAAATGAAGTATTAATTTCTCAGTCATTAAACAAGACCTAGCAATTCGATAGATGCCAAGCATCTCATAACTTGCGCTGAACTTTCACCGATACCTGTGGATATCCGATATCCACTTCATCGGGTTCTTCTCAGACCTTACAAAAGCTCCTTCATCTTAGGGAAGGTAAGCTTAAATACCACCCCTTCCCACGTTTTCTCTGAAAAAGACGTTTTCATTTCCATCTTTTAACTCCGCAAGTTTTAAGATTCGGAATAAAGGGACGGGAGTTATTTCTTGATTTCCCTTAGACATTGTTCTTTTGCGACATCAGATCAAAAAATGAAGATCTGGAAGCGTGACGAGGTCTCCACGGATCGACATGAGATGTCATACATACGTTTGGTCCTCGGCTTCCTATGCTACTCCCTTTTGTTATTGCGTGACGTCATTTACATAAGTGAAATTGCGTTTCCGGGAGTATTCGAGATGCAGCGTATGTATGCGCCTTGGATTTTATTCTCTATGCGCCTCCGAACGTATTCACGTCGGGCAGAGAAATTTTGATTCCGGACCCCGTGTTCATGCAAAGAGGGCTTCTTGGATATGGATCACGGATTTTATATTTTTAGGGACTGCAAGTACGAATAGCTTTGCTTCCGTAAGGTAATGCCGATTGAATACAATATGCATTTAGAATCCTTAGCATCGATTACGAAATTGCTATATTCGTTTATAGTTTATATATTAGAAAAAATAATAACTAATTGTATGTCAAAGAGATGCATTATGGAATCTAACTTCAAGAATATATTACAATAGTAATGTGTATATTTCATGAGATACTATTGATGATAATTTCATCAACTTAAGAAATGCCATTGTTTTGATCTTTAAATGATGTAGCAAAGGTGAGAGGTTTTATCATTATGTTAGATTAACATTATTGTATCTGAATTCTTATTTTATTCGATTGATACCAATCAAGGATCTTAAAAGTAGGGATAATGAATAAAAGAACAGGATTCATTTCGGAAAAGAAACCTAAAAATTATCGTAAAATATTCCTAACCCTTTTCGTTTGCAATCTGTATTTCAACACCGTATCCATTCGCGGAAACTTTTTCATTTTATCTTAATCTGGCGGAAGGATATAAATAACGCTCTCAGATTAGGCCACTGGGTCTCATAGGCACTATTTTTTGCTAGGCGTTATAGTACACCTTCCTCCCAAAAAATCTCGCTTTCTTTTCCAAAGAGATTTATTTAACACTCCCGGACACAAGGATGTTGGACACCTATTACGCTCAGAAAGAGCGAAGAACAAATTTCTCAGTTACGACATCTTGTCATCCGTGGGAAAGCAAATATGACGGTGGTGAGAGTTGCATCGCATGCATCATAATGGCACGTAACGACTGCTCAAATAGGCGTGCGAAAGAAATCGAGAGCGTGTGGGTGCTATTTGGTGCCTGGGGTGTGGTGTCGTGAGATGGGCGGGTGCCTCACCCCATTCACCCTCATCCCGGGCAAAGGTCACTCGGAGGTATAGGGGTGCTCGGGTAACCTACCGCTGACGCCCATACAAGGAGGCCGTAACGAGCGTATCACGATTCCGTATGAGAAGGAAAGGTCGTACGGTACAGTCATTTTTCTTTGCCTCCCACGATTCTCTCTCTTGCAATCGGCTTTTTTGGACTCGTGACGGAATCCGGTCAGCAGTTTAGGACATCCGAAGGTGTCTTTTGTTATTCCATCTCTTTGTCTTCGCTGCTTCGGTTACAAGGGTTTCTCGGGGGAAAACGGTGGCTTTATTCGCTACATCGGAGTCCTTTTCATATGAGAGATCTCCAGAGGTTTTTTGGAGGGCCTTCAGAATTCTTAGAGGTGTAGTCACGTGCGATGTATACCTCCTATAGGAAAGAGGTCGATTCATATTGACTGCGAAATGTTCTTGGAAAGCGTGTGTTGAATAAGGCGATCGAGTTAAATTTAGCTTTCCTTCTGAAATGTTTTACTTTGATGCTAAAACGAAAGAAGAGGTTTTATCGTAGTATGTAAATCGTGTTTTATGGCGAATAAAAATTTATGCATTTAAAGCTAAATATATTTTGACATAAAATTTTGCATTGAAGCAGATATGACTTCGTAAATAACAAAATTTTGTTCAAAATATATAAATTATAGTATGAAAATGCTAGGAAAATAAAGATAGTATGAAATTTGATACAAGCTATTGGAAAATTAGAACGAGATTGTTAGTTTATTTCTACCAGAGCACAATAAATCAAATTTGGAAATGATGAGTATTTCAAGACGATTGTATTTCATGATTGTATCACGAAGGAATATAAATCACCATCTGTTTAGGATGGTTTATCAATTATAGAGTATATTATTTATATTATACAAGGAAGTGAATTTTTCTAAATCCAGCGTTTTTATAAACTATGAAGAGACTATTTCTGAAGTATATGCCATAAGAAGATAATATTTTGATAAGCTTCAATTAATCATATATTTTTAAAATTATTAACCATTAAAAGAGTTAATAAGACAAAGAACTTAAGCGTGGACATAATATAAAAATCATAAGAAACTTTATGTGTTAAGAAATGAACCTTTTGCACAAAATTACGCCTTTGCGAATTGCTGGAAACAGGAATTCTCACATTTGTCTCAACTGTGAGATCCTTTTGTTTCCAAATTTCGCCATTGTGGGTCCTAAATAATACATTTTCTTGTTAAGATAATAACTCTAAACTCAACATAAAATCCATTCAAGATCATTCGGAGATAAACTGAATTCTCACATTCCACCGGTTGTTTGAATCTTAGGACGCTTTACTTTTCTCTTACGACTGATAAAAGCCAACTTGCGTGATCGTGTAGCTTAATCTCGCAACAGAAAACATACGCATCTGCCATTGTGTAAGTATTCATTTAGCACTCACGGTTGATTCAATATTTTAAGTGGAATTTATTGCCGAGATGAAAGATTTCGAATTCGTTGCCTCCTACTGCTCTTTCAAGCTAGATGATTTGATGACTCTTGCGTTTTAGCTGTTTGATTCCCGAGATAAAACTAATAGCCCATTTACTCGAACGTCATTCAAGAAATGCGTTATTATCACTTGTAAGTTGCCCGAAAGATCTCAGAGATTCGAGAATTCAAGGAGATTATTACTGTTATATTTTCCTTGACGATTATCGAGGTTTGAGCATAAATTAGCAAGTTAAACAGTATTATCGATGATTGCTTTTCCGAAGAGACAGGAAGAAAGAAAATGAGTTTTTCTTTTGACACGTATCTGATCTGTAGATTATCGTTGTAATGCGATGATGTTTTACACCTTTATTTCTTGATAACCTTAAAAATTTGTGTATTCTCTCCTTAATTTGTTTAGATATTATTCTTCTATTTTCTTTACTGAATCCGGAATGTTGTACTCGATTACCGTCAGCAATATTTCTTCTTTATTACATTTAAAAAGTCAATGTAAAGTGTAAACTAAGCTATATTCTACTTCTGAGTAATACATCGAGTATAAATCATGGAATAATTCTTGTGCTGCTCTGAATATATTATTAAATCAATACTTTAAATTTAGTTTCTATGTAAATTTACAGAATTAAGAATCGTTCAAGTATTTAGGAGTATATATTTTCATTTGAATTTACAATTCACCAGAAACTCCATTTGTTATATTATTACTATGCCGAGCGAACTTAATGTTGTCACATCCATTTAAATCGCTTTACAAAGTTTAAAATTTCCCCGTTTTCGCATTTGTGGCGCTGATTCCTTACACAGTTTTCGATTCGATGAATGTTAAGTACCCAATTATAAACGATATTTTATAGAAAAACTCTATCAGTAGGAAAATGCATATTTATTCTAATTTTGGGTTGATAATACGTAAGTAATGTTCCACCTTTTATTTCGAAAAAGTAGAAGGGTGTAACGAAAACATGAAACTTCAAGAATGTCTGCATGAAAGCATCAATAATTCTCAGACACTGATTTAGACAAAGTATTTGATGTTATATTTCTGACGTAGGTTCGTTATTTCATTTCATGAGGTTTTTTATGTTGCCTATTGTTTCATTCTTCGTTAATCCTACGTTATTTGTCTTAGACTAGATAGAAGTATTTATACTTGACGTTGAATACCCTTTTTATAAAAAAATAACTTTCAAAAAATACAACATGATATAATTACAAAAAAATTATCCTTAGAGCCAGTATACAGTAGAAGGTCTCATTTTTCAATACGTTGCAGGAAAATCTGATTGCTCAACATATCTGCACGTTCTCCATATATCGAGAGCTATCTTACATCGGATCCCACGGAATTCGCCCGTGAACTTTTGCAGACATTAGCAACGCGAGCATTCGTCACAGAATGCCATCAATTTTCCAATCTGACAGAATAATAACAGCATTTTTAAATGAGCTTTCTCTACGCGATCGACAAGATAGTCATTACTCGAGACATGATTGCAATCCGTCGCTGGGTCCTCCCGTTACATCTGCGTAATAAGCACGGGCTTCATTAATTCAGATGAGCAGAATGCGTTGCTTAGATGTCGGAGGGGAGTGCTTCCATCACCCGCCGTCATCGATTGGGAGGGCGCGCGAATCAGTCTCGTCAGATTCCGGAAGACAATGCTGCGTTAATTGAAGTCCGTTACACGCTGTCAGTAATCCAATCTCCCGCCTCAGACGTCAATATGGTAATCAGCGCGTTGTTGAAGCCTTACGCGCTGAAAGATACGGTTGGGGGAAGGAAGAAAGGGACCCTGGGGCGAAATTACGAATTTATAATTGTATTTTTACGGTCGATTAGTAAATGGGAACTTGTGATGAATGAGCAACGCTGTTCGTCTTATGTTACCAGCGCGGGAAAAGAATTGTCGCATTTCGCTGTCGTTTTTTTTTCTTCCCATTATTCATAGCTTTTCCGGCCAGCTGGATGAGCACCGTGATGCTCGGGGTGCATGGAGATGGTGCTAGGTTGGGGCTCACATTACGTCCGGACAGTGCTTTGCCCCCACACTATCGATCGAAAGGCAACGCATTCAAACTGCGCCATACGTTAAAGTCGAGATGACACGATTAAAAAATTCATTCCAACGAAACGGGGTCTCGGAATACTTCGAATAATCGATCTTCGAGATGATTCTCTTAATTAAGACGCACACAAACTTCGAAAAACATAAATGCTTCAATTAGTATGAAGATTTGATCAAATTCTTAGAAATGATAAATCTTGAATCGGAGCTTAAATGGTAAAATCGATAGAAAAATACACACCTCTAAGTTATATAATGTTTATTCAATTGGGTATTTAACCTGTCGTAATTACTTTCAGTAAAATAACATTTAATAAAAATATTGGCAAGAAATTCCGAAAATTAAGAGAAAATCATAAATTAGACTGAATTAATGATCTATTTTATTTTTTCTTCCGGAAACAGAATAGCATTACTAAAAATGAACACGGTCGATCTAGATAAAGTTTTGTGTTTTTTAAACTTTATTAACGCTTTTCCCAATATTATCATCGGTCATATTATTATCAATAAATTTCAGACATTTTACTTGACTAAGCAAACTTTGCGAATGGAAATTTTCCTATTAATTTTTGTTATAAAACATCGCTAATAAACAGCTCCGAAGTAAACTTTAATAAGTTTTCAATAAGTTTTTGTCAGTTTTGATGATAGAAAATTTGCAGTCGATTTTCTAGATCAAAGGAGAACCTAGAGAATAAACAGAAGATAAAGTAGAGGATAATTATAATTATAGAAGGAGAACAATTTCAGATTTAATTTCTGCTCGTCATTATCAATTCTTGGAATCCTTCCCTCCCGAAAGCAAGTTCTCGTTAATCGTTAGCTGTCTCCTCCATTCCAGAAATTAAAAGGTTCCATCCTTTATTAAAGAGAACCATTCGCTCGGCCGTTCTCGTGTTGACATGGAGCTATTCATTTAACGTAACAAATAATTTAATTATAAAAATATAACCTTTATAATAGTGGATGATAAACTACTCCAAATCACGTACGTATTGTTTCTATCGATTATATTCACGCTGTTTCGAATCATTACGTAAAATAATGGTACATTGATGGTAACATTGTACGACCACTCGATTCGACATCGTTGTTCCAACTACAAAAGGTGCGTATTGTTTTTTTCGCAGCTGCTTACACGCATGTATTTTTTTTGGAGATGCTATCGAAGCTTATTCGTAGCGGCTCATTAAAGCTAATTGCCTCAACAGCGCGATGTTTCCCTCGTTAATTTATTGGAAACCCGCGAAATTCCTCTGCGAGAAAATCCGTTCGCATTTTCTCGGATGATTTAAAGAGGCCCTTATTTTTCATCTCTGACACCGCCTTCAATTACCTTCGCAGGTGCATTTCAAAGCAGCCCTCCAGGTGAGACATTTATAAGTGTAAAATGCTCCGCTGATTGACGTCATTTCCGCCTCTTAATGGCGTTCTCGATGACGTTAGATCCCTTATCGAGGGCGATCCTTCCGTTGTAATCTTTTCGCATAGAGTACCCTATAAAGACATGACTGTAACACGCTTCGTCCGCGTGCATGAGATGAGATCGCTTTATTCCTCACCTCTTACGGAGATACCGCGTGTCTCCACCTGCGATTTCCATGTCCCAAACGCCGATCCTCTTCATGTGCTTCCCTAAGAATGTGCATTTTTCATTTGTGGTCGCCATGGATACTTAATTGAGTGCCTACATGGATGTAAAATCTTAAGGCGATATATAAAATGGGTGATGTTGCCATAGGATACTTAATGAGTTGCACGGAAAGATACATGAATGCATACCTCTAACTATTAACCCTAAGGATTCGGTAGAGTCTCCAAAATACGTAAACATTTCGTTCGTATAAAACTTTATAAGGGGAATATATTTTACTTATATTCATAGTTACTATATCAAATAAAACTCTGCTATATTGTGAAGGGTTTCAATAGAATTTCGGGGGGCGAATTTGACTAAAGGATTGAACAAATTTATTGGTTCTACATAAAAATTGAAATATATATTTATAATTAATATATTTATATCCAAAATATCCAAGGTTTAATTATCTGCATCTGTAACATTGTTTTTTGAGGTGGGATTACTTTCGACTCCTAATTATAAAAAATTCGATGTATTTGCAACAAATGTTCTCATAAATATAACGAAATACATCGTTACGACCCTCTAAATTGTATAAGAATCAAGGGATGTTCGTCATAAAGGTTCCTACGGACATATTTTTACTTGCAGAAAAACTATTCTTTAATTTTAGATTGCGCTCCATCCCTTATTCCGAATTCGTGCAGACCGCTGCCGATTTTCACGCGATATCCCTCGAATCCGAAGCGGACCCTGAGGAATAAGTCTTCGGGAGTTCCTATGATTTCTTATCTCTTAGCTACACTTTGCGGCCAATCATCTCGAACAGCGAACAAGCCACAATATCTTCGGCCATGTTGTCGAGGGGATGTCTTTCCGCTCCACTTGGATCTCTTCGCCTACGGTCACGGCCTATCCTTGTTAACGTCACTCACTGCGACGAGTCCCGCCGCCAGTGTGTGCGATTGTGCTGCCCTCATTCGCCCTTCGTCTTCATCACTGTCTCTCGTTACTTGGGATACATCCTTCCATTCCTTTCGGCCAACGCCTTTAGATGCATTACCATCTTTTAAATCCCTTCGGAGCATTATTTAAGAAGCCATTCGTCTTCACCTTCCTCGAAGGCTAAAAGTTTGTTCGATCGCGTGTTATCTTTTTTTCGGTCGGAATAGCTCAATTTGTAAAAAAATCGGATTCCTTAAGTCTCCTGAAGCGTTGGTTTCTTTGTCTATTCTACGGAAGGGTATTTATTGACCGTTAGTCGCACATTTTTCTCGTGCTTAATTAGCTCTGCCATTTTTCCTCATTGCGTTTACGAAGTCATTTTCATCTTTACCTACGTTTCGTATGTTATAAAAAATTCTGAATTATTGACATAAAAAATGTTAAAAAAAATGATGGTAAGGACGTTTGACTATTTTCATTGAATTGGATCTCTCTTCGTTCTATACTTCAGAAAGTAGATTTGCCATCCTTGGAAAAACATACGATTCCCTCTATCTGTCATGATCGAAGACACTTAGATATCTTTAAGAATATGGTATTTCCATCATTATGCTAAAAGGATACTATGTTCCGCTAAACATATTTAATCTAAATTACGAATAACGGCCTTTATGCCGATTCGATTTTCTAATCCGATGTAAATGTGATTTGTTTTGGGGACTCTCTCATTTTAATCTCGAATCTAAACTTTCTAAGCGGATACGTCCATTTTGTCTTCCGAAACAATTTTCCATCTCATATTCTGTCGCTTGCTACACTTCAAGCTGTCATGTAAGCCGTTCATCTGATGCTGTTCTCTTGGAAGTGACGTCAGCCTCTTTATTCGATACAGAATATATACTTAACTCCATTATTTATCTCCTTTAAAATCCACGACATCGCTTCCAATCGCCCTCATACAACTTCTGAACGTGGTTCGCTATTAATTTTGACTTTCTCAAGTACCCGTAAGAAAATACTCCGGATGTTATAAATGATGGACTTAAAATAATCTGTTCGAATTGGATGTGCAAAATATATGCGATCTGTAAAAGGAAGGTTAAATTAATGATCATATTTAAATTGATGTATCTATATTCATAATGTCACTGCCTTAGATAACCTACTGAAATCTACACTTTTCAAGAGCAAGAGACTAAGTTATTAGCAAAAAACCTTGAATAAATCACATTTTGACTGCCAAAATAAGTATATATTTTCTTGCGACCGATTTTTCTAACATATAAGTATCTTCTGAACAAGTATAGAGTGTTTTTTATAGAAGATTAGAACTACATTCTATGAAAGAAAGGTTGAACATATAAATATTAACTGTGATTTCGTTTGGTAAATACGATGAGGTATATCCTTAATTTGTGCTATTGATATCTCGTAAGGATAGAGTATTTATAAATGAATAATACATAACAATTTATTTTATATACAAACAGAATATAATATATAGAATAGAATCTATAAAACTTCCCCGTAAGACTATTAAGTCTTGCTAACCCGAACGTATGAAAAGAAAGACCTCAATATCCATCGGGACACGCTGAATTCTCAATTTCTTTTCTCTTTTGGGTCACCCCGATTAAATCATCCCTGTCTCCCTTCGAGATTCATCTGGCTCCATATCGACCCAAATGTACATGGGCTTCCCATATCTGCATGACAAAGTAATCGGGCACACGCGTCTGAGTGGGACGACTAAAACAGTGTAAAGAAAGGGAGTCGAAATCAGCTCGATTCATTATAGCACGCGTGGTTGAGCACGGGAAAGGGCTCTTAATCAAATATCGTGACCGTCTCCTTACTCCGAATCTCCTTTCGTAATTTGAAAAGGATGGAGTGCATTTTGCACTTGCACCGGAGAGTAAATGAGCCCTTTTTTATCTCTTGGGTGGCGGGAGTCGAAAAATGAAGGAACTAATGCGGGCTGTGTGCTAATTGGGAAACAAACATTTATGATGAGCATTATTCTTTTGACAGTTGCCGAAGATTAATCGAAAAAATCAATTAGACTTAATTCGATGCACCTGTTTCTTCATTTCCATGCTTCTTAAATTCGTATGAATTACGGCATTCTGTACTCGTCTTGAAACCCGTTTCATTAGCACGCTATCATCTTCGCTCCCGAAACAGTTTTGAGCCATTTCTCAAAGGAAAATTTAATTTCAGAAATGTTTAAATGCGAATTTTTTTAGGGATTGTGGGAGATGAGATTTGTCGCACCCCTTTTCGGGGAAATGCATACCATGGGAAACGCTCTCGGAAGATGCATTTCTCGTAATCTGCAAGTCTAATTCGAGGAAAAAGTCTGACATGTTACTGGGAAAGTTTTTTTTGTAAACTTAAATGGGCTGGAAAAAGGATGACTCTATAGTCGGAAATTAAATATATGCATCGCGAATCGGTTCTGTGGGAGTTCCCTATACAATTCAAGATCGTTATAAATTTTAAAACTGCATTGTGTTTCATTAGGAAAATTAATTTTAGGTCAAATAAAACTCGCAATATTCAGTATCAGTAATTAAATTTCAGCCGTGTCCTATGAGAACAATAAACTAACAAATATGTGTCCGAAAATGATGAAAATAAATCTTCATTATTGGATGAATATGTATTTTAAAATTTTAACGTCTAAGAATGAAACCTTTTCTTATTTTTACTCTAATTATTCTAATTCTCATAATACGTATTTTCGTTCTAATTAATCTGAAAAAACTTTCTTTATATAACTTCATCTCATCAGAAAACGTCTCTTTGCTTTAACTTTATCTCAACAAAAGCGATGCTCTAGGAGTAACAATTACAATTGCGTCTATGTGTTTCTCAATATTTCATTACTGCTTTTACGTGTTTAAAATATAGAACCAATTTCTATCACGATCTCTAGTTCTAGAATAAAAGCATCTTTAGTAAAGTTATTATTTTATAAACGCCCCATTTCATCCCACTTTCCCTCTATTTGTTCCAGATCCGTATCTCCAAAGGCGGCGCTTTTATTATCATTTTCAAAACCATCCACGTACTCATCTTTCTCATCATCTCCGTCCTTTGATGCTCCTATTAAATGGCCTTTCTCCGAAGCGGCGCCTCTTTTGTCTCCTAGACAACTCCGGGGATCGAAGGGTTTAAAAACGTCTTTCCAACGCCCTCGTCCCTGCTGACCTTCCCTTTATCTCCTTTCACCATATGCTCCTTCGGTCTTTTTTCGTAAATATAGTTGCACCTCTTGTAAATGCAACTGGACGCGATGTGAGAAAGTTTCCTCACGTTTCGAAATCGGCGGAAGTTTTTTCCTCCTCCCAAGAGATGGCGCTTTCTCACGACAGGACCAAGTGCGGAGAAAGTATTGTAATCGAGAAGGAGTCATTTTGAAGTGCGATTTTTCCTCTGAGATTATTATTTATCGTCTTAAGCTCTCGTCTCGTCTGTCGTAATCTTTCTGCATTGTGTGTTGCGTTTTAAATATACGGAATTTACGTTAAATTTTAGATGTTTTTTTTTGGTTGAATTAATTCTTTGGCAATATTGTTTGAACTGCCAGATAAATATGAGGTTAAGTAGTCAGATATTATTTTTTTGAAATATATATAGAAATTTATTCGATTATGATCGAATTTATTCTAAAATTATCCTATACATACGATGCTTTTAAGCTTCCTAAAAGCTAAATATCAATTCTTACTTATTTATATATCTCCAAGCTGTCTTATCGTATTACTAGACAATAATTCGCCTATTAATTCCAAAAGGGGCATAAATCGACTGTAATTTATTAATGTATATTCTCCCAAAGCATAAACTTGATTTTGGAGGTTCCCTTTAATTTATTTTTAGCAAGGACCATTGCAATCATATCAGATACCATTAGCTGAACGCATTTTTCACTCCACCCGGGAATGGGATTGAGGATCAGCGGGAGGTGGAAATGTGTCACATGTGAGGAACCGCGGTGCATGAAATTAGCAAATAGAGTTACTCGGCGATGCGTAGCATTAATTGATGTGAAATACGCCGTGACGCGGGATGACCAAACGAATCGAGGCAAATAAATTTGGGTGAAATAGAAAAAGGAAGCGTGGAAAAATAAATGGAGACAGCGTAGAAACCTATTCAAGAATCGAATTTATCGCAATGAGAGCGTGAAAAGGGTCAATATAAGGAAAGGAAATTAAGGAAAGACTCTTTCCAAACCAGTTTTTTTCCCTTGAATTAGTCACTCGGAGGCTTAGAGCTATATCTAAAAATATTTCGGAATGTGTGCTTACGAAAAATTTGACAGAGGGAAAAGTATTTCAAGATGTATTCCTTGGAGATAAAAAAATATTCATAGAACCTTCTACGAGATATTTGCGTAGTGATACTCTTGAAGAATAATAATGTTTTACGCAAATTTTGTAGCAAATATCAACGCTTACAATACATTAAAAGCTATCGATAAAGATGTTGGCATTCTTAGCGAAGATAGATCCAGCGTTTATCCTTGAAAATCCTTATTATCGTCATTAAAACCCCAATAATCCTAGTATAGATTCGTGTGTACGATTATGATCTTTCCAATTTGTTAGATGAATTCAATATATTGAAGTCTACGAGTAATTGCACGACTGTTGATGCCCTCATAGCATAAGGTCATATTCATCGACCGTGCGGTAAAAAGATAAATGATTCCATATGCGATATAGTTTCGATTTTAGCACCGAATCGAATCGGAATGATTTTCAACTACGCTCTTCGATATACTCGCATTCTTCCGTCACCTTTGACATGCGAGCGGTACCTCACGGATCCGAACAACTATCGTCTGTACTGATCTGGATTCTCATGCTGCATTGTAGTCGACATCCTCACCTCTCCGTTACGATTAACGGAAAATAAAAATGACTCGAGTGCCGATGTAAAATACCTCCTTAGCAGATCACGATCTGCGGACGACTTGTTAGAAAGGCCGACATGATGCGGGCATTTTATTATTCTTGTTATGCGGATCTATCCCGTGACCACGACATATAGTTCCTCACAATGCCTCTCAAACACGAACGGGGTGTCGACTTCAAGATGTCACGTTTCCACTCTTCCGAACTCTTATCAAATACGTGCTCTGTGTCGATCACGAAATGCACACTTCGTTAAACGGGATGCGATAGGCGAAGCACATTTTCGTGCGAAATCGTGATCGGTAATTAGAGGAACAAGATGATCGAAATTATCCGCGGAAGAGGTTCGATTCTGGAGGAGGATGCGTATGATCGATGACCGCCTTCGTGTTCATTAATCAATTAATTGTTTACGAGTATGTTATACCGTTCATTATAATGGGCGACCCGGGGTGGGACACGGAGGAAAAAAGGTACGTCTGCAAGGAGGGTGGGGATGGGGCCATAAAACATTTCGGACAGAACACGACTCGACCAGGCGAGTTGTTAGCGGGGTTGAAAATTGAAATATTAATTCTTATTAGAGGTGGAATGTAGCTGAACATCCGGAAGTGACGCAAGGGTGGTTGTACCATCGGTGGACGAAGAACGTTGGCTGTAATGAGGTCGGAATGAAATGTTTTTACCGTTAAGCTCCAAAATCACTTTTCCGAGAGGAATAATTGGGATTTATTCGTGCCGTCGCGGATCTTTCGAAATTCGTGAATCATGCGAATTCTAAGCCGTTTCATCAGAATCGTTCGATATGTGTGTCGTAAGACGAATTTATTGTAAACTGCGCAGCGGACCGTGGCTTCATTGACTCACCGATAGCGTTTATAAGTTTACTTTTTGAGTCCACTCATTGTTCCCTTATCCTACAATCGTTTTTGGAACTCTTTTCTTTGCCACTCTCTCTGTGTTTCTGAAAAAAAGAAAATGTATAGCTCGACTTTTCTTACAGAATACTTTTATAATCCTTGCATCATCGCAGAGCTTTTGCTCCGACTTTTTTTTTATTTTTCCGCTTTTGGAAAATCGCCCGTTGGCGGAATCTCGATCCTTGAGATCTTTTATGTTTCAAATTAGTTTCGAATCACAATGGAAATGAATTTATTCTGCGATGGAAACGGATCTGGTCCATGGAAAAGGATAGCCAAATGGCATTGAGTCCACGAATCTATGCCGCTGTTCCCTTTTAATCCACACTAGAGCGTTGACCGATTGAAACAAGCTTTTGTAAATATTTTGAAAGGTAATCGCTGTGCGCAGGTGTCTGTTTTCTCTGACGAAAGTGAGTGCTCATTCCATGAAAAATTAATGCTCCCCCTGGTATTGCAAGTTCTCGGAACTAAGTCCAGAAACAATAAGAAGTAAATCAGAATGATAATCGTTCAACGTCTGATTTCATCGCTGTATCCACACTCATATGTTTTTAATTAATTTTTATATTTATGAGCTCCGAAATTAACTTTCAATTACTGAGAAATTCATCAGGGAATATTCCGGTCATCTGAAACTCCGAGTTCTTGAAGAGCATATTTTATTTTGGACTTCTCTTCTGTATTTATTCGAAGTCAGAATGGTTCTGAGATACGACTTCCAAATTATAACGGGTGTTCCGTTGAAGGCCGTGAATTTTATTCGTTTTATAAGGAAGAATGTCGTGAGTGAATGAAATATGTAACGCGTCGACTCTCTCCATGGCAATGATTTTTCAATAAATAAATGAAACTTAATTCGGATTCGTGAAACTTGATGATTGTGATCAAGCTGATAAATGACATATTAAAAGTGTTGAAAATATAAAATAACGGGAAATAAATCTAGCGTTATTCAAAAAATCAATTTAATTATATGATATGATATTTACTGAAAAGATCACCATGTAACTGACGTAAAAATTAAGGAAAAAGGTCTATTTTAATCTCATTTTTAAAATACGTACTCGATGAAAATATCAACCGAAACAATGAACAAATGGATGTGCTCTCTCGTCCTCAATAATTTGGCGGTGGGTTTATATATCCATAAAAATCAAACCGCATTCATAAAAGCTTCAACTTTTGATGCGCCTGATCAATTCTGATTCCAGAACCATCAACGGCACATTTTTTTCCCAGCATTTCATTCCCTCCGATTCGTGGCAAGAATAATTCCGACCATAACGACCACATCTGCATGACCAATAAAAGGCACATATTTTATGGAAGCGAAAGAATGAGTTTATTGAATGTTTCGATAATACAAACGGATCGACGAGAGAGAGTCCTTTTTTGTGTCGAAATAGAGGCTATCAATTCAGGAAGAGAAACATTCGCAGAGTCGACTTATCGATAAACAAGAGCAGAGGAGTCAATAAAGTTGTCCGGACGAAGGGATCATTTTGATTTTTTCCCGTCCCATCATCCTTTGCGATCCAATTAACGAGCGTATCCTGCCAGCCCACTAAAGGATGGCCACTTTGACACCATCCATCAATTCCTTTTCCCTGTTGGACATAATCGACACGTTCTCCTGCATTCTAATGACATCCTCATATCAGAGGGTAATTCCACGGCGATTATGTTCAATCGCTTTTTCAATACGAAATATCTCGATGATGGAAAGGTCGTGTCTAAAGCCTCTAATTTGAAATACAAATGAATAATTTGTTATTGATTCTATGAATAAAGAATAACAATAATAATATAAACGTCTTTATCAGGCAAAATTGAGGCTAAAGAGTCACAACTTCCATTTTGAAATCCTCCGAAAATAAAAAAAAGTTTAGTGGAATGATAACCATGTGCCTTAAATTTGCAAGAAACAAATTATCTAATTAAGAAAATTTATTATAAATGATATCAGTAACTATTTGCGACAACGTATAACAGAGTATAAAAACGAATGAAAGTACTTAAATTTGGACGAACATACTCTGTATGTTCAATACGTGAGGAGTGAAATATTACATTGTATGGAAGAGTTGATTCGCTATACCGTTATATAAAGGTATCATTACTTTGTTAAAGTGTTTAAAGCAGTTGATATAATCTCAAAGTCGTATTGGTTCAACTCATAGGAAACGTTCAGCCTTCTAAATTTTAATGAATCCACCAATTAGATATTTATTCTTCGATAAATATTCCCCTATTCTTTGATTATCCGCAAGAGACGTACATGTGGTGACACTTCGATACGAACTGCTCTCATTAATTCTATTCAAGAGACTCGGCGTTGAAGTTCCCGTGACATCAATGAAGTCTGATCTTAGGATACTAGGAATGCCAAACTAGTCAGAGACCATCTCTTCTAATGCTGTCTCATGAAGACGAATTTATGAATAAATATGCGGAATAAAACGAAGATCGCAATTTAAATAAAAATAATGAGGTCGGGATATGAGGATGTGATATGCAGGGATTCCCGGTGAAAAACAAACACGAAACGTTTTTCGGTAGTCCGTCCAGAGTCCCGTTGGGTGGTTGAGTGGGGGGACGCGATTTAAGACTAAGGAGTGGCGATTCATCAAGATGTTCCTTCTTCCGTACCAAACGACCTTTTCCTCTTCTCAGATCTACGTTCTTTTTGCCTCTCGGAGGTTGCCCACTTAATATGACTCGCCGCACGGGTGTCTCTGCTCATTTGTCTTCGTGCTCGTTGAACGCATCTTGATGCGCTTTTTTTTTCTCTCTTCGCGGCGCATCGCTCAGTTACACATTTGAGAATAGGAAGCGCTCGAATTATCCAAGGCGCCTCTGAATGCAGTACTCCCGAATGGAAATATGACTGCAACGCATATATCTTACGGTTATGAGTCCGATCTTGCGACTGTTTTGCCTTGCAAATGTACATCTTCGCTTTACGACCAAAGAACACCGAGTTTTAGCCTTCCTAAGATCATAACTGATTCTATTTATATAAGTATTAACCTTCGGTGTTGTCTATTGGTACTAATAATTGCCCAAAATGTATATTATATACATTTATCTCTGTTTTGACTATTTTTAACACCCAAACGTACTTTTATTCCTGATGTTAAATGTTCCTATATTCCGAGAATAATTTTCCAGCCGCTATTGCTTTATCCATTCGGTAGAAATTTTATCTCGTGATTTATGAGCGTATCTAAGGAGAGATATTTTAGTTGACGAAGATATATTTCTGTATGATATCATCATGAGGAACTCCTACTTCTGAGTAAACAGTGCGTGAGGCCATTTTCTTTGCGTCACTACAAATGGATTCATTGCTGTTATCTGCGATAAAAAGTATCCTTGAAGGTGCGCTACCGTAACATCATTGTGCTCTTCCGTACTATTACCGATCTATCAGTTTTAAGCAAATAGATATTTTGACTTTTTCTTTCCTTAAATTCTCTCTGTTAAATTTTAACCTGATTAATTATCTGGTCCTATGGTTATTCATTTGCAAATCAAAAGTATTTTGAGCTCGGTGTTATTGTAATAGAATCAATTCTTGCGTAAATAAGTTGTACATTATTCACAGAGGCTTAAAAATAAACAGTTTATCATTCATTTGTGCTACCCGTAATGATAAATCATGACTTTAATAATTTACATTTCTCTGAATATTAAACCACATGTTGAATCCACCTCAATTTGCACCAAGCATTTAATGGTGATTCTTTGGCCAATGAATCCTATTTTTTCGATTCTATTGTTTCAAAATATCGTCTTCCAGTTGATGAAATTTCCATCAATTGAATGAACACTTCATTCTCACGATTTGAGAATCAGTTTGCCGTTTAAAAAGCACATCACCATCGTAATTTCTTTTCAGTGAAGTTTCTCTTGGCAGAAGTAATCCGAATTCATTTCTTTGGTCAATCAAATACCGATGCCGTTACAAAAGTCGATTGAAATTCTCTATTTCTTCAGTATACATCAATAATTCATAAAGCGTTATTCTAAAAATTACGAAACCTGAAAAAATTACTGTACTCATTTCTAGTTAACCTAAGTTAGCTATAAGTCAAATAATACGACCTAAATTCTGTTTCGATCTTCGCTTCGAAATAAAATAATAATGTTCCTTAAGGTATTGGAATCATGAAATTTAAGATCGAAAAAGAGATGTTTATGAAGAGCCAACGTACATATTATACCAAAGATATAAATAGTCAGAAACAGAAATATTTGATGAATATAAGAGAAATATGAAAAAGAATAAAACTTGCTCGAGTTCGGGGAATGAAAGTCCACAATATTAATGTAATAAAATATTGAGCGTTTGTGCATGATAGTCTTACAAAGAGTGTAATATCTCAGTTATATTTTACTACTAAAATGAAAAAGAATAATAACAATTAATGTCGCTAAATGTTGAGAAAATAAAATGGTACAATAATTCACGCTAGATTCTTAAAAAGTCGTTATTAACGTTAATCACTGTAATCAAATCTAACGAGATACATCTTCAAAGAAATCTCCGTGAGAAATATTTTCTTTTTATAACTTTTATAATGAATGGCAAAAAACTTGGGTTTCATGACGGACATTAAAAATGCGAAGTGCCATTTGCGAAATGAACTTTGCGGGGAAGTGCATCTTACTTACGAGAACAGAAGCCTTTTATACCGCATTATAAGACACTGCAATGAACGTACCTGGAAAAGAAGAAATAATATATTAAACACGGCTTTATGACAAGGCATCTTATCCACCCGAATTCATAAGTTTTATGACCTTTTTTTACGTTCATTTCGAGCACCTGATGTAGAACACGACGAGATATATTTCCCTACCTTAAGTTGGCTTAATTCGGCAACTGCACCCCACAGCTATGGACTCTCGGCTTTTAAGAACCGACCATAAAACATGCGGGAAATTTCCTCTGAAGTTTTCAGGAGAGGTTTTGCGCACATTCGAGTATGTTACATCATTTTGTTTTTTTAAGAGTTTGAAGATTCGAAGATGAACTTAGATAAAGTTGTAATTTTTGGTTTAGTATATACGGAGCTTTTAAGAGTATGGTTTCCGCATGGGTCCAAACTGTTAACTATTATTGCATACTCCGGTTCCACGAATCAAATTCCTTTTTTAATTTTAACAAATTTATGAATAATAATTTAAGACATAAATAATTAAATAAGACAATATTTCAATATCATATACTGATATTAATATCATAACTTCATAGTGAAACGAAAATTTAAAAGCGGATTTGCATGAATCATTTTGCGATTCCTAAAGGCTCTTGTTTTTCCCAAAGATGCTATTTACCTGTAATATAACTTTGAAAAAGAAATCGTAAACTTTACACCCCTCTACTTTGATTCATCCTAGTCGTTGAGGAATACTTTGGAAGGCACATCATGGAAACTTTTTACCGTTTTAAGAGAGATAGAAAATGCGTGGAGGTGCAAAATATAGAGATCCGAAAGAGCGGACTATTGGCCATTTCGTGGAAGATTTGCGGGGAAATCCAAGTCGTGACGGGAACCTCTTTTTAAAGGGATGCTTACCTCAGTATTCTCCCATCCCTCTGATACGAAATTCAGATAAACGAGGCAAGGCCGAAATTGTGCCCATGACTTTTGTTCCTTTGGCATTTTTTTGTTTCCGAATCTGGAAGAGGATCTCGAATGTAAAACAGCGGCGTTTTTTGCCTCAACGGTACCGCCCGAGGATAAGAGGACGAAAGGATATGGGGCAGTGGGTGAAACCACTTTATTTATGGCACAGGAATCTCTCATTGCTTTTCACGAGGAGATGTGCTTGGCCTCGGACGAATCACGCCAATTCCTTCAAAATGTCGAAAGTGTTCACCGAGATTGTTAAGACCTTGCTCTTTCGTCGATCACAAAAATACGAATTAATTCTCGGGTTTTTCTTCTCCACTTTCTCGGGTACTCAAAAGTTTTTAACAGCCGCAGAAGAAGCTGCGTTTTTGGGCGGGAGAACACTGACAGCTGTTCTGAGCTGTTTCGCAACTGATTTTTTTGGGTAATCCCGAAGTAGCTTCGGCTAAGACCACTGCATTGCAACAGAAAAGATCCGGAGAGTTTCATAAGATAACCCAATTTCTGAGAGATGAAATATCTGTAATGAATTCCGAGAAGTAACAAAAGGGGTTTTTATGGAGAAGCGATCCAAATACATCTTGATTTTGATTGCACTGATTTGAATATACAGAGTTAAGTTTGAATCTACTTTGCATAGTAGTCTTCTTATGGAAGTTATTAATTTCTTCGAACGATTAAAGATTTTTCTTTCTGTGCAATTTCTATTTGATTTTAAAAGGAGTATAATTTTGAAGAATCCATTTGATTTCTTTTAATTTCTGTATGTCAATTAACTATAACTCCATCAATAATTAATGTGTTTATCAGTAGGGAATGATATTTAAGAGAGTTTCCAAAGTTTACCTTTTACTTATCTCTGATACTGGTCTATTTTCTATGATTATGTATGATTAAATTTTTATTTTATTTATTTGAACAATTTATTTGCGGTTAAGTTAAGTTAATTTGTAAAGAGAAAGTTTGCCTACGATTCCTCTATAATTATCCTGAATATTAGATCACGGTGCATTTGTGAAACCGGATGCTTAATGGTGAATGATTGGAGTCCACCTATTCAATCAGCTTCAAATTATGAATTGTCTATCAGGATTACGAAACCTCTGATTCCTAATCTGGATCTAAATCGTAGCAAAAAAGTGGAATTCTTTCCAGAAAATCACCAATAGTTTGTATTTTTTCCAAATTATCTAGCAATCTGAACCGGTGGGGTTTACAAGTAAAAATATGTAATGGACAAAGAAATATTGTCCTAATAACAAATTTCGAAAATCGTATAGGAAATCAGCGCCACGTATTCGCGGTAGCGAGATATCGAACTAAAGCGATGCGTCCACATTAGCGATATCAGAACTTCCTTTTTTACACGGCCATAGTTGACCTCTTTGGAGGAATGACGACACCTCCGCCAAAACGTGAGAATATCGCCTCATCAACTCCTCGTTTATCTCCTTTGGATGCCCATCCCATTTTGAATTGCGCCACCAAAAAAGAGGTCCAAACCTGTCGGTTGTATCTTTCAAAGGGGACATCATCGCAAAATCTCCAAACGCCTACAAACTTGCCGAATGCAAAAAAACAGGTTTGAGAATCCTTCCATATGCCACTTACTGAGAGATATTTGGTCATGTGATAATATCAGGAGTCAGAAAAGGGATGGGCGATTTTAAAACGCGTTGACGCGTGAATTAAATACTAATTTACATATTTAAGATAGTTCTTTGACTTTTGAGCGGTGGTTCCTCCTTCTAATCGCTGTTTTTGCAGACAGGAGTCAAGACAAGTGAAACTAGACGAGGTATAGTTGAGTAGCGAACGTATGGGAAATTTGTGTCACCTCCTACCGAATTATTTCCTTATCAAATAAAAAGATTAGCTATTATGTAGGTTAACGAATAGTACTCAACAGCAGAGAACCTTCAGCATATCATAAATACCTTAATTCTAAGCCTTGATACCTTTTAATATTTATTTATCATTGTATTTTCATATACCTTAAATGTAATATATTTATAAAAGTAATAATGAAGGTAAACTAACGTCTATATCTATAAATGGTTAAATTTATCCTTAAATTGTAATTTTTTAGTAATTTTGCATATAATTTATGAAATTAGAACGGAAAATAATTTAATGCTTTAAAAAACTGCTCTCTTATATTTAAAAATCGCGTTTCACACGTACAGTTTAAGATTCCTTTCAGTTAGGACGTAAAAAGTCATTAACATGACTACTATTACACGCTTCAATAACTTTTAGGGTCGGATGTTACATCAAGATACATAATAGTTCTATAAGATCTAATTTTTGCGCTTTTGCAAACGAAATGACGGTGAAGGAATTAATTCCTTTGAAAAAGTTTGAAATCTACCGAAGCGTAATTCCTCTTGTTTACTCGCTCTATGAAGACATGATTTAGCTTTCGATTTTTCATTGGACCGAAAATTGCTCTTTTTTTGGATAAAATCAGCAGTTCCGGATATCGTTATTTACCTTTTCTTTCGCAGAAAGAAATCGCATTGTATGCACTTCGTCGATAAACTTTTTGCTTTCGATGGATTTCTTGATTTCTACACCAACTAACCTTTCACTGCGATCAAAACTTTCATTCGATTCCAACGCAATTCTTAATGTTGGCTCTTTTATTTGAAAGGATAAGTAGGATGTACGTCAATACGGAAATAGAAATGCATTTACTCATCCAATCTGACTTACCTGTCATTTAAAAAAATTATGAACTCCCATACTTTTTCATGAAATAATACATTTTTAATATCTTGAACCGATAAGAACAACTAAGCTTTTCAATATTTCTAAAATGCTTAGGAAATATATATATTTCATATAGACTCCACAGCTTTCTCAAGTCCAAAACTTCTTTTTCCTTCCAGATGGTTATAAATCGAGGTTTATATAAAACTCCAAACAAGTAGCATAAATCTAGGTGTGTTCTATTTTAAGTCCATTTTTATTGCATATTTGGCTGTTACTAATTTTTTTATAAGTCAAGACACTCCTCTAACGTCTTAAACATAAATTATCTTCATTTGAATCACCCGTATGAATTTATTATCAATGTATAAATATACAAATACATTAAATAAGGAATGGAAATATTCGCGAATTTGGATATTGGCAATATATCTATGGAGTGCTGAAAGACGACTGAAGGATGAATAGCTCTGAAATATGATCCAGAAGCGAGATATAAAACAGCTGAATTGGATCAGATATATAAGACGCTACCAAAAACATTCTTTCGCTAACAGTAGATGTCAGATTTATAATTCTCGATGGTGATACATATCAGGGTCTTTGATCGACCGATGCTGATGTTCAGGAAGTCTATTTCCGTCCTCCGTACAACCTCTCGAAACAAAAAATCTCAAATTTTCCGAACGATTTCCGCTAAAATTTACGACAGTTTAAAAGTTCGGGGAAATTAATCGGGAGCAAAGTTAAAAATTCCGCTGTGCGACGCAAAAGAATTTGAATTGATGTCCCGAAGAGCGAGCGATAACTCTTAATTTTTGAGTAATACATTCCCATCTTTACCATACTTAATCATTTTGGTCCGCCTCATACATCCTGAGAGAACCTGCCCTACCACTATCTCACTCACGCACGCCTCTAACTTTTTCATTCTGCACGGATCCTCTTTGTCTCCCAGTACCTCGGAGGGAACCGGAGGATTGGTCGGGAAATTTATGAGCATGCATCGGAGATTTTGAAGCACCGTCATCCTCGGGCGTAAAAAATAATGGCCCTGGAGGAAACGAGAGCAAATTCGTGCTACAGAATCCAGGAAGGAGAAAAATTCTTGGGGGCTATTTATTTTTCGGGAAAGATCCGCCTGAGTTGAAAGATGTTGGAGAAATTTTGGGGGAGGGTGAACCGGAGATGTCGCTTTCCCTTCGGCATGTTGTCGCCGTTCGTGAGTCTCGATAATTATCCATCGTAATTTATTCATGTTTAATTTTTGAAGATTATATTCTGTTGGGTTGGATCGTTAAAGGTTTTGATGAGCCTTCTTATTTATTGGGGTTATTACTTCCTCCTAATTTTGCCGTGCCTGTTTGTGACTAAGGCAAGTCCTTGTTTATTCTGGTAAAAGATTTACGTTTCTTTTTGAAATAATTTGTTCCTTGTTAAAGTTCGGTAATTGATAAAAAATAATGTACTTTTACTACGCTGTTAAATATAGTTACCATGGTGAAACTCACTCTTTGCATATAAATAGGACGTTCGTTTATCATAGAATGCATCGTATACATTTAACAATAATTTATCTTAATTACACTATCTGAATCAATATAATAAATACGTTTCGAACCTTATAAGAGTTTGATCATGCTTTTTTAAAAACCTTAGTTATTCGGTAATTTGATCATTTATGATGTTATTAGTGTCTCCTTATAGATATAATAGTTTCCATGATTGGGATGTATATTAAAAATAAAATGTTATATTTTTGTTTCGAAGCAGCAATTTTCTCATGATATAACCCCGTTCCACAACATAAATATGAGATATTGAAATCCATTCTCTCGTTAGCCTCCTCTTACATAGTCCGACCAAGATGTTTGATTAACTCGCATCCTCAACATTCCTCGTCTAGCAACTCAATAAAAGTTGATGGGAACAAATAACTGGTCTCCATCACTTAATTAAATACAGATTCCCCGATAGTCTCGCAGAATCGAACGCAATTAGTTGAGGTGTAAAAGTAGAGATGTTCATATCTCGTGCGAAGGCACTGCACGAGCGCCACGAATAGGAAGCGGTATATCGCCTAATAAGTGCATTCGATGGGAAATGGGGGCCATTCTTCTTGCAGAGGGAACTCGCACGACCTGATGATGACGATACATCACGCGAACGCATTATGAGCACGGATCGAGCCTAATAAAGGAGCGTTAAATTTAAAAAGTTCGGAAGGTGTGGCAGATTGATTAACTCGCTTTTAAAGGCTCGCTTTCTAAATTATGTCCTGGAAGAGGGATGAATGGGGGAAGGATAAGGGAACAAAAGCATTGCGAAATGAGGACAAAATAGCAAAAGGAAACGCTATCTTAAAGTTAAAAAGCTAAGGTAGACTCTTCGCTAACGAGATTTCTATTTTATTCCGTGTTTCGAATTATGCGCAGATCTTGGATACAAAATGGAAAACCCGAGACAGCGGAAACCATGATATTGTGTTGGGTTTAGCATTTTGAAAACATGGCTTTAATCAGAAAAGAAGCATCAAGACATTAGCACCTTGAGAAGATACGCTCGTAACAACAGGGAATTACTCGACTTCTCATGGAGGTGAACATTACACGCAGCTCTGCAATTCCGCTCACCCCTTGGAAATGCAAAACGGGTGAAGTTTCGTATAATTCAAAGTAACGGACCTCAAATTTGTCCGAGGAAACTTCACGAAGCACAATGATTGTCTTCTAATTACATCGCGATGTTTAAAATTACGGTTGTTTCGCTTTATCAAAAAGAGAATACCACTGTTGTTTTTAACTTAACCAACCACTATTTACAGGGCCTGTTTTGAAGGTTGTCCCACAGGTTATTAATTACCTCACTATAAAATAGTACGTTAATGCGTTTTCTGAAACTGTGCTATTCGAAAACATAAACGACTCTGAGCCAAAAGAAAGTAGAGAATGATAAAATTCAGTATTGCTTTCCCTTCTTGAAACTCGTTTAAGGCTCGATGGGTCATTTTTAACCAAGGAAATGAAATTCTAACGCGATTTTCTCCTGTTATGATAAGGACGCGTCTGTCTATACGAGACCTCGAAAGATGCATCAATGGCAGATTATAATCTAAACTTCCAAAAGGAGATGATGCGAGCTCTGTAAACAGATTCCAAAAAACCCGAAGCGGTGATTTTATTACTCCAGTTCCCTATTCTCAGGGAAAGCGGACAATAAAAAGATGTACTTTAACGATGGCGAAGGTGTTAACGGTACGAGAAAATACTGCGAAGGTTTTGAGCAGATTAACGGTGAGCGGAGAATATAATCGAAGGGATAAATAGATAGGAAAAGAGAGGCCGACGAAGTGGACGAGTCCAAGTTGAGCCCATTTCTCGAGTCGAAAAAAAGACAAAATGAAACTCAAATGGTGGTACCGTTAAGTCATTTCGTCTTTTATATCCAACACCCACGTCGCTACCGTGTGCAGACTCTTCCTCGACCTTCTTCATTAATCCCATTCCTCGGGGCTATTCTGATTCGCTATTCATCCCCTCCTTTAATCTCCCTCCACGAATCCAAAGCACCTATTTAGTTATCGCGAAACTCCTGTTACACATATACTCCACTATGCTGAAATTTTTAATAGTGCATATTGCATAACTCTCTGATCGGATGAAATTTGCCTAGGAGTAGATATAGATATTTTGTGAAGAAATTTACGTCCACATTTGAACCCAATTTTATTGAAACTGCCAATATTTTTAATATCCATTTATCCAGAGAGGTAAAATGGTAATTTTCGCTGGAAAATTCACAACAGAGTGTAAAAAAGTTACCAGGAAGTATGGTGTTTATCACGTAAGATGGGTCTCGACGAAAAGTCTAAAATAATTCAGAAACAAATTTTTACGATGATTAGATTGAAGAATTTTTACGATATTCTTTGTTAACGATGAGAATCTTGAGAATTTCATCATCAAATTCTTTATATTTAAGAGTATCGCATTCCTTTTTCGAAGATTCGAATTGCTAAAATGCGAGGAATTTTGGAATTTCTATTCTCGGAAATTCGGATGAAGGAGTTTAAAATATGCTGTTTCATAGCGGATATTTCTAATGTTTTTGGAGACAGTTTTGATGGAAAACGATTAACAACGATTAAAACATTTTAAAACATGATTCGAAAAATTACTATCACTAAATCAGTACTTAAGATTTTCCAGGAAATTCAGACTCGTTTACTTAAGAAATAATGTTTTTATTGATTTTCATCGATGCTTCAAAAATAGTAACCTAAATTGCCTAAGGAATTTAATATATTACTAGTTAAGTGAAGACAAAACTGAAATGGTTTTCATGCACCTTTTAATTTCATACTATCACGAATATAATAAATTTCATCTTCCAAAATCAATAAAATATAGAAATGGTTTACGTAAATTGCTAATAACGATCCAGTACTTACATTTCTTTCCATTTGCGTGGGCAAAGGAATTGCCGTTTCACGCATTTTTTACGTAGGATTCATGGTGAGCTAGGAAACGAAAATCATGCTCTAACGATTTCCTCATTTCTGTGGATATGTCGACAATTGAATATTAAGCCGAAGTTCTCTTGGAGAAAGAAAGCGGCAGATTCTATGTATCCGATTGGCAAGTCGTTGACAGGCAATCCCGCTCGTGAAAGCGGTTGATTACTGCTAAGGCTCTTGATTGGTTGCCATTATGAGGAGTAAGAAATGCGATTCGGAATTGAGGTTCAAATGTCCGATAATGAGATTGATCTTTTTGGCATTGACAAGAGAGTCACTCAGAATTATGGTTTGATAAATTTCGCAAATTTACAATTTTATAATAGCATAATAATAATTTATTGAACTTTTCCCTTTTAAGAAGCTGTAAATTATTCATTTAAGTATATGTGTATAGGGGATTGGAACTCATTCAAGAAATCAAACAGTAAAATACATAACTTTGATAGGTATTATATAAATTTCGTATTATTATAGTTATTATTTAGATCAGAAGAAAATTCTTAATACTATGCTAGCACTGATTATTCATATATGTTGATAAATTTGTCGAAGCTGATATTCCGTTTTTGGGCAAGAATTTTGAATAATGATTTGAATTGATAGTCATATAAGAAATGTAAGTCATTTAATTAGATGTATTTACAATTTGATAATTATTTTATATAGATACATATTTTATTTCTTAAAATAATACGTTACGTATTTAATACATTTGGAATTAATATGTATCTTCTAAGCATGATGATGAATTAAATAATCAAGTCTCTCTGTGTACTTTAGAGGAATTTGTTACGTTCATATAAAACTATAGATTTTCCTGAGCATCATTAAAACATTTCATCCCTGTATCTGAAGTTACTGAATTTTAACGGTAGTAAGATTTTAAGAAATTAAACTTTCATATTCTTATTTTCAGGTCCATTAGCGTCCGCGTAAAATATATTCCCTCGGATTCATGCCCTGATTATCCGTCTCGTCGATTGGCCGGAAGGTTGGCATTAGCAAACATATTAAGAATTCTTTTGCGGCGATTTAGTTATTCGCTCTCCAAATAATGAAACGGCCCTATTCCTCAGGTGATGTGCTTAATTAATCGTGGAAAATAGTTTTCCATTCTAATTCTTTTGGGAAAGTCGCTGAGAAAACCAAGCCTCCGGAAAAACGGTGGACTTATCAGCTGAAATTCGAGAGTAATTAAACCTTTATTTAAAAAAATTCATCGGAAAATTTTTATATAATAAATATTCATGCGATTGAAAAACGTATGTTAGCCTTATAAAAAGGTGGGACGGAAAATGCAAATGGGTTTGGGAAACGACGGAATATGGTAATTCGCCCAAATAAAGGCTGTGCGAAGCTGTTAAGTTGCGGGAGATCCCGGGTTCAGAACATCATCCCGTTGATGGATTCACGAAATATATGTCCAAAATTGACTGCTCTTAAATAAACGTGATTTAGCGTTTATTAGACACGCAATCATCATCTTATACTTTAAAGTTATGAAAGGAATATAATTGAATCGCAATTTTGATGCAATAACATACACTTTCGATGACAAAATAGAATTTAAGCAATGTCTAGTTTGAATTACGTAGCAGTCAAAATTATTATTAGGATAATATATTGCTTATCATATTTTAGAAGGTGTATTAAATTTTAAAAGTTAAGCATTCACCTCATTAGAATGCCCAAGCTTATTTTAGCCACAAATAACATACAAGGTCTTTGACCTAAAAGAGAGATTTTGATGGATTTATAAGACAGAGTTTTTTGGGGGGATTTAAAACTCCGAAGCGTAGACAATTCAGAGTGCGGAAATCTCAAGTGTAGCTCCTTGAGAAACTATTATTTTATTCCAGACTCGTCCGATTTTTAAATTAGCTCCGCGGGAAGCAATTTGTGAGCGTCAGCTTCGGTTCAGCGAAATTTGAAAAGAAATCCACGGAACTTCTTACGGGAGGCCATTGTAGATAAAAAGCTTTCGAAAATAATGCGTCTATCTTGTTTTTATAAGTCTTTATTATTGTAACTACTGTTTGAATCCTTGAAATAAATAAACCATTAGGAAGTAATTAAGCGATTAGACCTTTATAATCGCATACTTAATGAATCTTGTACTTCACTAATTCATCTGAATACATCTCACGGATTTTGTGGATGGCCCTTAATATCGATTTAGCGAACCTATCCGTCAAACGCGACCCTTAATGATGAATAATTCGAAGGCAAGAGATTACCGATCATCAATGGGAGAAACGCGCATTAAGGATGAAATGTAGACCGTGATTATCATGAAAAATGCCGCCAACCGAAGAATGATTTTTCGGAGCTCATTCGTTCAACGGTCGTTCTTCGAGACTTTCAATAAAACTCTTCCAAGAAACTCTTTATATTTTTTTTCTCAACGCACGTATCGCCTCGGACTTCTCCATTTAATCTCGCTCCGTCCATTTCCTGCCCGAACTTTCGACTCGAAAAGTGTCAAACTCTGACTAAGCACTAAGAACCAAGCACTTGCGAAAAAAGGAACAATTGGGAAGAGGAAGTTTCTTCTTCATTTCCTACCGAGTTAGAAGGAATCTCGGGTCAATTTTCGGGATTCCCGGATGTATTTTTAAAAGATTTCGCCGGCTGTCCGAAGTTTTTCTTTTTTTATCTCCCACAAACTCTCTCGCGTTGGAATATAATTATCGCTCGGTCAGCTGAGATTCCTTCCATAAGCTCCCAAACGGCTACTTTCTCTTCCATGTCAAACCCCCGCCTCTTTTAAAAAGCTTCCTGCTACAATCGAGATTCCTTTCCATTTAAATGGCTGATATTTATTCCGCCTTATCCTCTCGCGACTTGTTCTTTTGCAAATCGCGCGGCTTAAATCTTCTCCGTGGACGCGCGGTGACTCGCAACTGTTTTCCAAACCCTTAATGGAAAAGGAGGAATGCGTCGTTGGCATTGTACGTATCAAAGGAGTGATAGTGGTACAACGGTTTCCCTATGAGAGATACATTAAAATGCACCGCCAAAGATGATGAGCTTCATTCATGAGAGTCGTACTTTTAGCGTTGTTTGGCGGCGGATTATTGTATTAGGGGGCTAATACCTTGATTAGAATTTCAACATGTGCACGACTCTTTAAGTACCGTTCCGAACGCCATTAACACAGATGATGTTGCTAATGTATTCGGTGCACTCGGAATGATCAATCCGTAAAGTGATAGTGTTGCGTAACGGGATCGCTTATCTACGGAGTTCAGGACCTGTAACATTTAATGTCGAGAAGAATAGGTGAACGGTAATATTAAAAGGACTTTAGAGAAGACCAGAATGTAAATCTAACGTCTTTTGATAATGGCTTTGATAGATTTTAATATGTATAGGAAGGAAATGTATTACATTTGTAAATACTCAATACCAATACGTAAATAAGGTAGATATTCCTTGCATTGCAATCTAATGGTTTCTTAATACTTTTTTGGATGTAGGAACGTATAATAATTCTAAGCTGCTCACTAATTGATTCTGAAATCATGAAAAGTATGAAAGTTTGCGCAATCTTAAGAACACTGGATATTTATTTGAAAGTATTGAGTAAAGAATTATTATAAATAGGATTGATCATAGTGGGGAAAGCTTCTCATGTATAATTATGGATTTATTTACCCTTATTTATACTGATAAAGAGTACAGAATGAATTTAGAATCCATATCTTTAGTTATATGAAAGTGATCACAAATATATTGGAAGTAAGATTTATTGGATATAATCACAATGGAATATATGCTTATTCTTATATATTCTTCCTAGTGAATTTAAAATCAAGTACGGATCGGCTGGAAAATCATACTCAATAAATTATAGATTTCAGTAATGATTCATGTATGTAACTGAAAAGATTTTTATCCGGGATGGCCAATGAAAGAAGTCGAGAATTGGAGATAAATGAGTTATGCTACTGAACCGAAGATGGGGATTTCAATTTGGGATTCAGAAACGGTCTTCTGCGCTTAAAAACAGACCATCGGCCCTTTTTTTCAAACCATTCCTTCACGAGCTCTGATCCAAATCCTGATTTATTCGGCAGCCGTCCGTCGATTTCTCATCCGCAATTATTCAGATACAGATTCGCACAAAATGAACGATCGTAAACATGCATTCTTTCGAAAATCTGTTTCATCAAACTGCCACGTACGAGTAGTAATTGAAGAATATCCGATCCCCAATCGATTACGAAAAAGATCTGTCAGAGGCGAATTTGGAAATGTGCCTTTTCTTTTTTCTTGTCTGCATTATAATTTTTTCTTTCTGGTCCTGATGCTGCGATGCTATCTCCAGATGATTGGCCTCTTGTCCATCAAACGAACCGGATTCATACGCAGAATTGATCGGTCCACTTAGATCGAATCGAAGTGGAAAGTTAGGAGCCAACTTGTCTTCGCGTTTATCTTTCGAGTTGAGGAATGTTACAGACGAAGAGAAATGATTTACTTAAAATTTGCTTAATAATGGTTATCACTAACGTCAGATCCCTCCATATCTTGCATTAACTTAGGCTTAAGAGTATAATCTATTCTGCTTCTGTGGATTAGAAAGCTTATGAGTGATGATGTTGAAGATGTGGTATTTGACACATTTGGCTGTTGTATCGATGATAGAGAAACTGACCTAATGCGCAATATGTAGGTTGTACGGATCTTAGAAAAGTAAGCGATTTTTAGAAACGAGCGAAATATGTACGTAAAGTATCTATCAGGAAAGGAATACATATATACATAGATATACATACATCTCGGCGTTTCATCATTTACGTAGAATATATAATATTTATAATATTATTTTTAACTGATTTATATTTAAGCTATAAAGAAAATTCCTTTAATAATAATAATTTGACTTGATTGCTTGTGATATTCAGTAGACTATGAATTATATTTCCTATAGTTTACACTTCTTATCGTACTACTTTTATCCATCAATTTATATTAATATCCGTTAAAACTACAATTTCTAACTTCAGATCAAAGCATACGTAATAACTGAGAGCGAGAATCATTTAAGTCTTTTAATAAATGCATTTCTTATAGAAATATATTTGAAATTTTTTTCGTAGAGAGACCTGTAATACCTAGAAAGTATTAAACGATTCCTCAATATCCGAATCATCATCTATCATAACTAAACATCCCCATGGATTTATTAGAATTATGCTTCTGAGACATCGATTCCCAGCTAATGCACAGTATGACTAATGTATCTGTTAGCGTTCGATGTATTTTACAGCCTTTAATGTGCGGAAATGCCGTTGTCGATCATAACTCCCGTGCCAAACCTTTTACATCACTAAAGAACAGAGATATGCATTCAATGGCCTCGCGTTCAAAATTACAATCGCAGTTTCTTCCCATTTTTGGAAGTCTTCCAAAAGGTCGGATTGATCACGAAACAAATGGAGGTTTTTCGTGGAATGCAAGGTCTATCGGATGCACTCGGAGAGATGCTAATCTCTTGCACGATTTTCATTCCCGACCTCTTCGGATGAGTTCGCCCTCCTACCGCGTTTATCCTGCTAATCATACAAATTACCCTTTGATTGATGCTTCTCCAACTTCTTTCGTTGCTAAATTCCTCGAATGTTTGCATTACTTTTTTTTCTCGTCGCAATTGAAGCGTATGAGAGACTGCATGTGAAGGACGCAGTGCGGATTTTAAATGCAATTCATACGTAAGAATATTGACGTTTGACGAAGAGAAATCGCTTCGCGGTTGATTTACCGCCGCTGAAACTGTTTCTTGTTCTATTTTAAAAATAGATTTCGATTCTTCCGAAGTTAATTATCATTTAATTTTTTTATCTAACAGTTAGTTGATAAATCATTATTGAAGGTTGACGAAACGTGCAATGAGTATCATTATATGAGAAGAGAGATAGGATATGCTTACACCTGGTTATTGCGATATAAGTATATGCGTTTACATCCTAGTAAATATTACATGTAATATTGGCACCTCCTTTTGGAAATTTAATTTTATATTTTTCTAATCATCAATCCTTATAAATGATGAATCATAAGTATGTTCTTAAATGAGGGAGAAAAAATTAGGATATTCAAAAACATATTTGTGTGAGCTTTTTTTATTATCGGTGTATTTATTTGCCTGTCCTGAAAGTATAAATGAGCAAAATGTGCTATCAGAATACATAAGTTTAGTTGATAAAAATTTATATTTCAAAAGTTTAAATTTGCAAAATTAAAAACGTATGTTCATGGATATAAGTCTTATATTATTACGGAAGATGATATAATATTACATACACTAATAAAATGTTTTATAAATTATGTTGTTAGGGTTTCTATACGCAATACAAAAAATTGAAACTGAAAATTTTTGGGGAAGATTTATAATTGAGCTTTCGAAAAATACTTACATTGAGCACAAGGAGGAAGAATTCGTAATAATGGATGTTATGATTAATACATCAGTAATCTAATTCAAATTCCTGAGTCTCTAATATATATATTTGCGTACTGAAGAATGATCACCAGTTACTCTCAACAGGACATTAATGATAAGGAACGGGAAGATCTCGGGTGATCATTATGATAATGTCGCCTCCGTTGGATTCTTGGAAAAAGTCTTCGCATTGCGAAACAGATGAGATAATGAGGAATTATTAAAATGAAACGTCTTATTTTGGCGGTGCTTTTTTGCCGATTTCGCTGCAGGACATTCCTTCAGTTTTACCTCAGGTTACTGTGAATTGGAGCAGATACAAAACGGTGTGCTTCGGTTATGCGCATTGTGAAACACGCGCCCAACAGATCGGCTATTTTCCGAATCTTAATGAGCGATACGCGTTGGATATGAGCTTCCAAGAAGTTTATGAGGGAGATTAGGATATCGATAATTTCAGTTCTTCGGCTCCATCGCTTAGTCACAATCGACCTTAATGCGAAAACACCCGCGGTCAATTTTTTTGTGATGACATACAATTTTCCAATTGCACATACACCATATTTTCTCTTCTGAGCTAGTCCACTTTCCGGGATTTTCTTACTCATTTTCTGCTCTAACTATAGTTCTCAAGAGCTACCGGCGAATGTTTGGAAATCGGATATTTGCATAATTTTCACCCATCTGATCTGCATTGACCCACCGAAAACCGCTTCCAAATCATGGGTTTCCCGCGACTGATTTCCCAAACTTAACAAGACGTTTAGTCAGCACCTCCTGTGGTCTGATAAAACACGAGCGGGAGTTTCTCTCCGCGAGAAGGGTGAGGATAATCCAGTTCCTCTCTTTTAGTTACCTCCGAAGGAAAGGGGAAGGCGGAAAAAACCTAAGATTGAGTTGTCAGTTTCTCTGAGGAGGCGAATAAATTTTGCGGAATTCGCTTACGGAATTGATCGAAAGAAAAGTGAAGAAATTTTGCCGTGGATAAGGGAAACCGGGTTACAGTTGGCAACTTGTACTCATGAATAACACAACGATGAGGTATTTGATGAAATTTATCCGCTGGATCTCGTTAATTCGCGGCATTGGAGTTACGTAAAGATAAATGGACCTTTGATTACTTTCGTAGAGAGAAGTTGGTTTTAAGGAACTTATATTTCACCAGTTATTCCCTCCTTGATGCTGGAAATGCCGTTGTGGTTATGTGCTTCTCTTTGCCAGCACCTCAACTACAATATTTTACTGTAAATGAACGGAAAATGGTTACTCTATAGCTGAAGAGGTGTGAAAGTCCATCCAGGAAGTGGGACATCCGAGGTTCGATTCCCTGTCTATAAATACTTTGCAAGTCACGCTAATGGGCATGTCGCGTAATTACCATGAATCTTATTTCCTTTACGTACAATTTTCATAAACAGTTATCTTCTCTATAACCATTTAAGCACATGGCTCACCAAATGAAGTATTTGTTTAAGCTTTCGTTTCCCAACAACCGTTGAATTCGTTATTGCCTTTAATTCTGCTAAAGGTGGCGGTTGCTTTCGTATGTTCTTTGAATTCGAACCAAAAAGTGTGAAGAATAACGGGATTTCATAATTATTCCCAACTGCGATATCTCATCCACGACTGTTTCATTCACGCTCAAGAAACAAAAACAAAAAAAGCATTCGTCGCACATCAGTTTCCAGTGCATTCTTTGCATGGTAGCGGTTAGGTTTTGTCTCTAACCACTCTTATTACTATTCCCTCCTCCCGTTTCTCTAGGACGTCATTAACTAATTGGGTACGAATTCACTCGGTTTTATTCCCCTCTTCTATAAATCAATGCCTTGAGAAGAGGTAGGGAAAAAACTGTAAGAGTAGCCGCGCGTCCGTCGGGTGATTCCTAAACGGAGATTAGAATAAATCCAATCTCTGTACACCTCCGTTACGAAACCATTTTCAATTTCCAACCCATCTGAATGTCTTATGATAATTAGTAAAAGCCGACTTAAGGCATGCAAACATATCCGGTGAGATTTAATTAATGCACGGAGGGTTTTCTAATTAATAGTGACCGCATGAAGTTGTCACCCACACGGGAGGTCGGGAGTCGTATGTAGATGACGTAGCCCATCTGTCAGCGTAAACCTGCGGGTGATACTTCATATTTGTTTATCGAGATTAGCTGGATTCCTTTCCACGGTCCCCCTTCAGTTTTAAGCTTGCGTAAAGCGTTAAAGAATAAGTTCCAGTTCTGCTTTGATAAATTACACTGTTTTTATTCATTTCCGTGTGGCTAATACGAAAGTGATGGTAATATCGCAGTTGGGGGCCGGGACGTTTATTTATTTGCCGCTTTTAATTTTCGTGGCAGCAACATTTGATTTTAATTTTACGTAGTAATCTATGGTAATCAGATTTAGCTTCTCCGCAACTTGCTACTCCACTTTAAAACCAGATTACGAGTCTACTTTAAGTAAACCTGTGACTCGTATGCATAATATCGTTTCTCAGGTTTCGGCAGCATTTTATCAAACGAAAGCCTTTTCTTTCTTGAGTTAAGTTTTACTTAAAAAGCCGCATTATCAAACCTCTTAAAGAATCGAATTTAAAGAAGCAATAAATTTAAAGTCGAATAAAGTTTCAATACCTTCTGAGACTTCGGAAGAAATGTTAATCGAGTGTAGCAAATTTTCTATGATGAAGCTAAATCACTCTGGTGTAAGACAATCTCTAATAAACAATTTCAAATGTACTGAATAGTGTACATATTAGCGCTTTAGATATGAATTTTGCTGTACCTCAAATTCACCTCTCTAAATTTTTATGGGAAATGCGCAATTCAAATTTCATTTCACAAATAAATTCTCCTAAATGACAATTTTACTGAGACATCATTCACCGTAATAAAATTTCTACTTTCTTCTTCTCTGCATTACCTCTTCTTCAGCGGTATTTTACACCATCTCTCTAAGCTCGCAATATCCACTTAGCGTTTCTCATCGAAATGAAAAAATATCTAAATGCAATCCTCTTTTCAAACCATCTGCGCTTTTTTTCTACAACTCCCTCGCATTTTATAGTCATTCGAGGGGTAGGCAATGCCCTGGAGAATATGTCTTCATTAAAAGCTCCCATTAAGTGAATGGACTCGGAAACGCATGCTTTCACGTCTGGAAAAGCCAAGGAGTCAGTAGGGCATATGGAAAAGAAATAAAAAACGACCCTTGGAGCTGCAAAAAGAGTTTTTTTTTCCAAGGATGCGTTCTTCTTACACGGACGCGTTCCACTTTGCCAAAGGCATAATTAGAGGAGCAAAAAACACAGCATAATGAGATGTTTGAGCACAATTTGGAAGGGCGCATGCGTGGCGATGGCTCTCTCTCTCTTCCAGGGACATGTGAGCTATTTTGTTTTGACGGGCAAGAGGTCATTATAATGCGCTCCTATCTCTTCATCCATTGTTCACTTTGATTGGTCGTTCCCATAGCCACGTGATCGCGATTAAGTTCTCTGAGTTTTCGTATAATTAATTAAGGAAGGTGTCGTTCGTAAAAGTTTCCCAGTATTAGTAACCCGCAATCGGTGGAGATCTTGAACGGTGACTCGCTTGGGATATTATAAGGATCCCATTTTCTTTTACGCCCTACCCCTAATTAATTAATTATACCTGGGGAAGCTCCTGTGAAGATATTAACATAATTTTCTCGTTATAGTTCGATCAAAATTTGTGTGAAAATCAAATGAACGGGGAGTGAATTCGTTTATGAGTTCACAATGGGTGCATTAAGAATTTCCGTTGATCGCTTCGCAGATGTACTTGTACATAATTTTTCCTGAGTAATTCTGAACAGAGGAATAGCTTCGCTCTGCAGCCTTAAAAGTAAATACGTCAGAGAGTGGATTTATACTTTTATGATAGGCCTATCTTCTTTTCATTTGGCTTGTTATTTGTTTAATACAATAAACTCTCTGGTCATCAACCAGGGTTTTTCGCACATGTAGATAATTCGGAAATATTAGCAGTAATTATTTAATATTTAGTATTCGATATTATGTATAATCGGATTTAAAATGAAACGGAAGTAATGTTTCATGTATGATACCACCATTTTTTTAAATACTGGTCGACCTCCATGAGTGATCACTGCGGTATTTAGCCTCGTAATTCTAAATGTATTATTCCGAGAAGAAGATCGATTAATATTTCATTTCTCCAAGTTAAATCCGCCGTCATTTTCCATCGGAAAGGAGTGGATTAAAGTGAATTACGAACGCAATAAAGAGAGCAACCGGAGATGTTTTTACGCGGAGCAAAAACGTTGATCGTTAGCCTCGTCTTTCGAAAGCAAAATAAAAGGTGGCGCTGTTAAAACAAGCGAAGGCGGTCTCTTTAAAGAAGCGCCCATTTTTGAAATAATTACATCGAATTGTGGACTTCGTTTCGCTCCATTTTCCACAGCGGGAAAAAATCCCGAGTCCTCCGGGGACAAGTGTGCCTTTATGCATTCCGTATTCATTAGGTTTCCTTTATAACACATTCCCTTTATCGTACCTTTTTCCCTCTTAAACGTATTCCGACGGAGCAATTCTCACTCGTTAAGACTCGGACGCTTATAAGTTTTTTTTCTCATTCGTTGCATCTTTAAGGCCTCGGGTTAGCGAAGTAGCGCCTAGAACACTTTCCGAGGATTATATAAGCCTTTTTATTTTCCGGAAACTTCTCCTTCTCGAAAGAGGGTAATTTTTTCCAGTGCTTTTCTCCCTGCGCAACCTATACTTAATCTTTCTTCCATCGTTTTCCGCGTCATCCCTTTTATATTGATATCTTTGAAATCTCGGAGTTTGACGAGTTTGTTAAAACCGCGCAGACCACTCATTTCCGCGGGAATTGATTAGCCATTGGCGAGGCTCGTGGGCAATCGAAATTTCATGGATGTTTCTGAAACTACCGGAAGGGAGTTGGTCGATTTAAACGATTGGACGGGGAAATGTTTAATAACTCTGGCTCTTTATGTTAAGTAGGCTGGATGGATTCGAAACTGGTTCCTTTCATTATAAAATATGCACCTTGTAATCTTTTTAGATCTTTTCCTAAGGTTTATATTTTATTCGAATTTCTCCTTGCCAAATATCTGCGGAATGAATTCAAGCGATAATGTTTTGGATAAACTAGTAAATTATCTACTGACTGTAAAATAAATAATAGTGACACATAATATCATGACGATTCATTCATTATCATTGTGTACAGCTCTTATTTAGATATGAATTTATATTTTGTTTAGTAGGAATTTGTTCATGAATATATACGTTTTTAAGGTGCTCAATATTTTTGTTCCTAAGAATTTGTGAATGATCTTATGAATATACACTTTTATCTTATGGTATTGATTAGAGTATTTTTAGTATTAATCACAATCTTCTTTTTTCTTTCAGTTAATTCTACATTGAAAAGGAATGATCTATAAGCCTCTAAAGGACTACATATACCTCGGTGAGTAAAATTATACTTGGTAGCCTTATATATAATCATTGACATCTATAGTTTATATGTATTATTCATACCACAATAAATACACTTAAGGATTTTAGCTACATTTTTTAGACTTGGATAAAGAAAACGCTGCAGTACACTGAGTACACATTACATTCCGTTAACTTCAAACAACATCTGACATTTATACATCATCATGCATTATGTTTAAAGAGCAAGAGTTTTAAAAGGGTTTAATTCATAATTTATATCCTTTACTAAACTAGTGATTAATTTATCTTACGAGTCATTCAACAGAGCTTAGTTACAATCGATTGTTCTTTTAAGCCACTGCTTCGATTGATCGATCACATTGAATCCTTGTCTATTTGCCTCCCGGTGCTTGGGAAATAGAATAGGAAGTGAATTGATACCCGTAATTGTTTTCGTAAATAGGCTTAACTCGAAGACGTGATTTAGAGCCAATTAAACGGAATATTTCCCTTTGATCAGTCTCTTCCTCTGCAAATCCGGCTTCGAGATTAACGACAATCGTATCCAATAATATTTATGGTGATAATAAAAATGTAAATAAGCGGTAAATCAATGTAGGATATTGAACGAAAGAAGAGAAGCATAAATCATTGCCTAGATCATCTACAGTCTTTGAGATTAACATTCTCTTGTTAAGTGATTTAGAAGGACGGAGTGTTTGTCCGCCTTCCAAGTCTCACAGCAGGAACTTCGAATATCGATTCCAATCATTTCTATAAATAGTCGTCCAATATCCTTTTTTTATATTGAAGATTTTCTCTATTACCTTCTATAAAATTTACAATCTCCTTAATTTTTTGCGCGACGGGAACTTTCCCTTGGACAAGCTCATTGACCGAAGGCCCTTCATCTTTCTTGTGGCCCATTGTTGTCTTCTTCATTTACAATTTCCGTGTCTCTCCCATTAACGGGATATCGATGTATTCCAATCAATTTCCGTCAGCAATCCCTCCGAGGTGTTTGCTGTAATTGGAGCGGGCTGTTTCCCTTTTGCTTCGAATACGCTCCACTCATTCTAGCATACAAAAGAAATGCGATTCTTATATTCGGCCTACTTTCCCAAAATATGGGTAAGTAGTGCTGCAAGATAGATTAAGATTCGCATTTGAGCAAAAAATTCGAATATCTATAATTTTTTTCTAATCTCAATATCAAAATGCGTAAAATTAAACCTAATTCGGAATATTTATCGAATATTCATACTTCGTGATATTTATGCTACTATCGATATTTAAACGCATTTCATGATGGTAGCAAATAAATAATGCATTTAAAGTACATGATGATGTTCTTGAATCGATAAAGATATTTTTAGAATCATCCTTCATAGAGCATATATATATATATATATATATATATATATATAGCTTCCAATGTTATGTGCGATAACCATAATATTTTTCACTGGTGTATCTTTAAGTCGAAGTTTGCCTAAATTCGTCCCCTGAACATCACTTGTTCCCTTCACCATAACTACCGTTGTTTCCAAAGGGCCCCTTTATGCCATCCAATATTTTTGCATGGAAAGAACTTATCTTCATTAATTAATCTAGTCTTCCCGTAGTTCGTATTCGCTCCTGAGGCAAGAGGAGAAGACTTAGGGCTGAAGTGAATCGGGTTGATCTATCACAGATGCCTTTTACCTTTCTCCTTCTACAGCCATACACTTCTCTCGTTTCAAACCCTGATTTATTACCTAAAGTATCCTTAGACGCACTTATGCATATCCAGTTACGTTTTGCTATCTTCTATATAATTCAGTCGATTGGAAGAGATGCTATTGTTACTGTTTGGGAACAAGAAGGAAGGCAAATAATATTGATAGAGTGTTCAATTTTAACAGCGTCTATGAATTCATTAATTTGACTAATTTAAATGTAAATTATTTTGAATACAAAATTAAATATAAGATACTTTCTTCAATGTATTTATCTCATTTCTATTTTTGATATTTTAAAAGTTTGCTAAGAATATTTAGTTCATTACAAGTGAAGGATTAATAAAGGAAGCTTATATAAATACTTTTATATACGGCATTAAAACATTTTCGAATCATATTGAGATATAAGGAATACACCAGTTAATAGCTAGTTTTCTAATATTAAGTTCATACTCAAGAATAAATGTTCTTGATAAGAATAAAGAATAAATGCAAGAAATAGAAACTGCTCTTTCTCATATGAAATAGATTTTCAAGCTTTCTTATCGAAACGAGAGCAAATAGTTTACAACCCTAGCTCTCTCATCTTGTGTGTCATGGTTTTATTCTTTCCTTATTCCTCTGATAGTAAATTACAAACGTTTCTTTCAATCCCCCGACTTCTCTTTGACCTTTCGTTTCTTCGACTTCTATATGCGATGCGTTTGGGGTCATATTCTGTGAGCGGCGAATGACCAGTCTGCAAGAAATCATACGGCGCCTATAATTTTACAACTGCTAACAACTATTTCCCTCTCCTTCTTTGGGATGTTTGCGTTTATGCTTCTTATGGAGTGGGACGTAAAGAACGTTTCCTGCGTTTCTTTTTATAGTTTATGGTTATGAGCGCCGTATGAATTCGAGTCCCCGTTCGGGTTTATAACGGAGCACACAGTTCCTTCGCACGGACCTTTTCTTCATCTTCACTCGTAACTTAAAAAATAATACACTCGAGCGATGGATTAATGGTTATCTTTAAGTGGAGCACTCAGAGGAAGTTTATCCGCAATTTGCTTTGCAATTTTTGTGAAATGAGAGAACTGGAATTGCATTTTTTGGCGCTGTGCTGAAATATACGCAATTTTATATTTTTCGTTTAGTTTCGATTTCATTTCATTCCATGTAATTTTCGATATTAAATTCTGAAAGATGAAAACACTACTCTCAGTTGAATAAATTATTTGCTTATGTCAAATCAAATTGAACCATTTCCTTTAATGGAACGATTGAAATCATAATGTTATAAGAGTGAATTAGAAATTGTCAGATGTATTCCTTAAAATATTATAGGGAGTCATATTATGGATATGTATATTTAATTATAAATATTATAGAAGAAAAATGCTCTAAATGTTAAAGTAAGAATCTTAATTGATATTTAATTTCCCTGTTTTATTGATGCCAACTTATAATTGCGGCTGTAGATTTAATTTTAATTCTAAATTAAATTATGAATACTTTCGTAAAAAAACGAAGTGTTAGTTCAATTATGTAGATTGGTAATCGGTTAATAGATCGGTATTTCTATTTCTAATTGCCGGCTAAATTATCCCATCACACTTAAACGGAACCTACTAGATGAAGATTGTGGGGAAAATTTAATAATTAAGGCATTTACGATTTAATGAGATAAGGAAACTGATGAAAATAGTAATGGCCGAGAGAATTATTATCTGATGGTCATCATTGTAGGATCTGAAATTCTCAGGAAGTTTGAGAACAGTCGCAGAATATTTTCTGGTAACAGTTCCATTGCCATTGTCCCACTAAGGGTAAAAAATCACCAGAAGTTTCGCTATGGTTGTTAGTTTTCATGAAAGCATTTCTGATTTGAGGAGAAGACTGCTTTTCTGAACAAGAAATCCTTTAACCCTCACTCTGTGTGTGTGCTCTCCTCTTAATTAGTTCCTTGTTTCTTTCCGCCCAACGGTAGTCAAGCGAAGAGACTTCTTCTGCTCTAGATTATAGGATACAGCTGAAGTAAATATTTTCACAGGAAACGGGAATTCCCTAATGAGGCCTTCGTAATTACGTAATTTCACTCTAATCAAAATATTCTCCTGCTAATATTAGTTATAATCTGCCCTCAAATTTAATCTCTGAATTTTCTTAAAAAATAGCAGTTTATCATTTTAGGTGTTTACTGATTCTGTAACGATAGTTAGTTTGAAAACCTCAACAGTATGTATTGCACTCCTTGATAAATATAATGGCTGAAGAAGGCTGGAATTAAATACTTGTCAATTGGACTCAAGCCCAGATCTAACACCTTCACAAATCCCTTCCATATAAAGAAAATAATTTTATTTTCTATACATGCATGTTCGTAAAACCTGATTTATACTTATCGTTTTAGAAATATCTTGCGCTCAGTGATTAGACGTTGTTAATAGATAAGTTTAGCCTTTCAGTATCCATCGGTGTAGAATATTTAAAGGCTGTTTAAATAAGTAAATTCTCACTGGAACCTAAAAGTATATCATTCTTCTTTAGTTTAATCTAAATTTTGTTTCATTTGTAAATAATTTGAATATTGAATTCATGGTTTATTAATTAAAGAGCATGGTTATTTAGGGAGGATGATTGTGGGTAGAATTTTTTTAGAAATCATTTCCCAAGTATTCAATTGCTAAAATTCTCTCCATCGCTTGAGCACACTAATCTAAATTAAGGCGACATTTAAAGCATTAAATTAAAAAGGTGGAGTGAATAGGTGGTATATCTTCAAAGAAAATACGTAGGGGTTCCATTCAGCCGTATCATGTTCAACCTCATAAATAATTCTTTCGCGCAGTAGATGAGAAGTAATTGTCGAATCAGATCCGTTCCCAATCTGATAATGCAAATTATAACCAAAGATTTACATTCGAAAAAAATCAGAAGATGGTCTACCACCTGAGATATAGTTTTGAAAAATTTACGCGGATGGCTCTGCTAAATAAGTCCATCGGGAAATGAAAGCTATAAAACGTAATCTAATATTCGTCCGTATGCTCACAATAGGGCGAGACATTCGCACATATTTTAAAGGGGATTAAATAAATACCCTGTCATCTTAAGCTGTGTCTTTCCGTAAGAGCATTACCAGTTTGAATGCGTCCTCCGCAAGAGAGCGTTGCCATAGGGACACCCACATCGCATGGGCGTGTAGTGCCTCGCCCTCCAACCGCGTGAAGCCGTATTTCTCCAAAGGTGTATACAAGATAAAAAAGGTGAGAAGAAAGGGTAAAAAGAAGATCCATTAACCTTTACGGGTCCGTAATTTATTTCCGTTCGTCGGCGCATTCGGGAGAGCATTTTGATTGCGTTTTCAAACCATTTTAGCCGCTTCCTCGTTTTCCCCTCAAATATGATGAACTCGTATTTTTTTTATAACTCTTTCGAGTTAGCGCGCATTTCCGCGAAGAGGATTGGAAGACTGGATTTACGAACGGAACAGACGTTAACACGTGTAAAAGCGTATCTCACTTCGATCGAAAACTTCTTGGTCGTCGAAGACGTCGTGTTCACGGCATTTCGGATCCAATCGTCAATTTGTGTTCGCGACCCGTTGCCAGAAATCGTACGCTGCGTCTGACAGCTCTTAAATTGCCAAAGGTCATTCTCGTTCCCAGAGAACTCGAACTTGACTTTTGACCTCGCTTGAGAAACGTACAAGTAAAATATTGTGGGGGTATAATCGTTATTGCCTTTGGCAGCTGCTGATATTAACGTTTATGAAAAAGGAAGCGAATGTGTGTGAAAACGCGACGAGTAATCGCAGCTGAAGGCTCTTATTATAATGTCTACCCGTGACTGGAAGTTGTTCTATATGACGAAGTGGATTATCTCTAACTACATATTGGAAACGTTAATCAGCAGTTTTATGTGTTGTAGTTATACGGTGTGATTATTAAGGGTAGGTGAAAATTGCTGGAATTTCAAGCGAATAAATAATATTCATATTTATTCAGAATCGTTAGACAACTTGATGTTGCTACGGTTGCAACATTATGAGAGGTAGATAGAAACAAAGTTCTTGTTTTGTTGTCACGAACTATGAGTAAATTAAAATCATGAATTAATATTTACTTAGAAGTAACTGAATAAACATTCATCAGCTTATATTCTCCAGTATTTTCCAATGACTACTTCTGCAAAAAGCACGTATAAATTGGTCGATATAATTTTGTTATTAATTTTATTACCATATCATCCATCATTATGGTAGCGTTATTTTGCATTATATATTTACTGAATTATTATTCTACTACTAAGATTATATACTTAGTTATAGAAATATTAAGACGGTATTTAGTCATGAAAATCATTCTTACATTAATGTATATCGATTTCTTTTTATTTTGTTTATTATAACTATACCTTTCTTAAGAACTTAAATAAATTATGAAGTATAAAGGTAGATGTAAATTTCCTCTACTTCCCCAACAAGGGGATGGTTGCATAATGAAATCTGGAGGCCTTAGAACAGCTTCGAGATGGATTTTCACCCATGTTTCCATTAAGTCGTAGGATATAGATGTATTCTCCACGTGCCATGATAGATGAGGCAGTAGACAAGACGATAGATCTATTAAACACTCCGAAAATTGGAATAAAAATTAGACGGATTAGACCTATTAAGGAATTGGATATTCGGGAGATAGGAGTCTCCGTCCCTAAATTAGTTCGGATATGAACCATTCTTCTGAGGGAAGAGATACCGGGAAGAGAGGCAATGAATTTGGCGGAAGGAGGTCGGCTTTCAAAAGGAAATATGGTGGGCTTGCAGGTCATCCGAATTCCGTTCGGAAAGTCTTTGAGGATCTTCCACCACCGCAAGGAACACCAAAATCCACTCAACGCGAAGATGGCTCTCTCTCCATCTGCCCAACACTTTCCGATCCCACAAATCATTTTGATCCAATTATCGCCCATTCGTCCGATTGTAAATCAATAACTCACTTCCGCCGGAGCTGATATGCCTCTAATGGCAGAAGAACGATTGTGTGATAAGCAAAGCGCATTTGAATGGATGTCACCGTTCGCTAAAAGTCGCCAATCTTATCTCTCGAGGGTCCAAAATTAATGGACGCGGAAGAATCGTCATCATTTACATTGGAATCTTCAAGTGTTGCCATAAAAGGATTAGGGCTCTTGTCTCGCGACATTATGTTTTAAGGAGTTAAATGATTTACGATCGGAGATTCGAGGTGGCGGTAAAAAAAGCATTCATGAAGCATTTAAATGACCCCCACGAAAGTGTTTTGTTATTTAAAGATAAAAGAAGACTTTTAGGAGGACTATTATGAAATGTCTCCCATTGTGTAGAAAATTTCTATTACGAACTTTTGGATTCTTTGAAGCTTTGAGAATTTTTAAGGGGAAAAAGAGTTAGGATCTTTTCACTCGTGTTCCCCTGTCTCTAGGCAGGTCGAAAATCCGTTGTTCCGAACGGAAAATGTTGCCAAGCAACGATGTGAATTGTAGATGAGAACTTTCTGGTCATGATTATGTATATTTGATGCAGTTTTTACCGATAATGAGTCTCCAGAATGGGGACGGAACGAATCGTCTCGAATCTTTCCTCGGCTATTCATTTTTCGGAAGCTGCTCCGCGTCATGGCCCTTTAGGCGCTGGAGAAAATCTTTAATGAGGATCAGAGGTGATCTTATTCACTCTTCACGCGCCGCATACTCTCTCGAGCTTGGGAAAAATTTATCTTCATTACTTGCAGAATCCTATAGGAATTCCATTTGCCGTGTGCTGTCATTGCCTCTCTAAGGCGTTTGTGAATAGATACTATGCCATGGGGTGTATTCAGGTTCAAATAGATTCTGATTCCATTTAACCTGAATGTTGGTAAGCGTGTACTTTAATGAAATATGAACAGGATTGAGTTTGAATGAATCTGAAATGTTCAAAAGATAGGGTATGAATTCCCTCTACCTCAGAGATAATGGAACTATCTCGTGTAAGAATGAAATAGTTTGAAATATAATCAGTTCAATTATTGTGATATAATTCTTTACAAGACAGTGCTATGAAATTCATTAACTGTAAAGTATTTCAATCTATTGCAAGCTGTAATTGCTATCGGATCTTAATATGAAGTCATTAAAGGAACAAAAGGGAAGCAAATTTTATGGCTCTTCTGTATTCGTCATCATAGCAACGCAGAGATTTCCATCCATTTCGCGGAACGTCAGAAAATGGCATTTTGAATTTGTCTCCCTTAATTGAGTAGAACGCAAAGTTTTCCTTCGGGTAATTGGAACAGTGGTACCAGCTACCTCCAATATAATGGAGAAATAGCCTTCTTTTACACTCGTTCTATTATGGTCCACCCGAGGCTATAGAACCCATTTTCACGCAGAACTTAGCTACGCTGATCCTCGTTAACTCATTTATAATTGCAACCCTTCCCGGCTCGTTAAAATGAATTAATTTGGTTACTTTCACTAAACGATCGTGGCTAAACAAGCAATCCTAACCGATTTCAATCAGAGCCTAATAGGTGCATTCCTCAACTACCTTTTTTTTAACTCCCATCTCTCGTTGGGTTACCGTTACGCCGTCCTTGGGATGGGAGCGGGGGACGATTTTTGCGTGCGATTTCCGTAAGAGAGAAAAATGATGCGGAAATGGGAAGAGTGAGCGTAGCTAATCCGTTCGATTGAGGGAAAAATGTTGTGAAAAGAGAAGTTAAAAGAGCCATCGAGTGTTGATTTAGGATGGCTTTTGAAAATTAGATCATCTGCGAATCGTTTCGTTGGAATTTCAATTTTTGCGAAGATGGATAAGGAAATGGGATTCCAAAACGATTTTCTCTGAAGCAGAGCTCGCATTTTATTTGATTCTTCACTTAATCTTTAATAGAAACTATTATCGGCGATGAGAGTTGTTTAATAGAAATTCGCTGTTCCATATACTAAGGTATTCATTCAAAGATTTAGATAGGATATCAAAAGCTTTAGTTTAAAATTACTATGTATTGTATTATGATAATGCTTAATTAGAATAGAAATTGATTTAAATTCGGGTCTGATATTAAAAAATAGCGCAGATCTTAATTAAGCATGTCAGATTAGAAACAATCTGATAGCTTGTTGAATATCGTAACTCTTAAAATACAACTATCTTCAGCAAACTGAATAGAATTAATAATGAATAGCGTACGTTTTTTTAGTTAATTTTAGATTTCTCTAATGACTGCGATCTGAAAATGGCGTATCAAACATATCAATCCAACGACAAAAAGTTGCAATTATTAGAAAATGAATGTTTTGCTAGATTAAAATTCAGAAATCTGAAATAAATGAATATTAATAAAATGTGCATCTCAAACTGGTTAATCTGGAAAGTGCAGTTGCGGTTTCTGGAGAAGTGTACATATCGGTCACCGCACACACTAAGTGGCGGCTGGAAAAATCGCGGTTAATAAGAGATGAGAATATATCTCTAGGCAGGAATATGGTAATTATATTCAAGAGTATGGAGAAAATTAAATTCTAACTTTAAAAGGATATTATTATCTATTTTACGTAGTTGTAGTTTTAGGTAAATCATTTTTACTTTCATTATATTTAATATAGTGTGTTTCATACTATAAATATGTTATAAGTCCTCTATGATAAGTCAGTAATCTTCCTGAATATTTGAAATTAGTTTTTAAGTCCCACTCAACCGTGCCTTTTTTTAACTCTACAGTTTTGTTAATAGCTACTACTCCCATTAATACGAATGGTAATTATTATGTATTAAATAGTCTGTGACTTACTGCAATTAATTAAATTAACACATATATCATGTATGCGCTAATGCATTCTTTTGGCAAATAAATATTAAAAACACTAGCTTGCGATAGAAATATAAAGAAAACCATGGTTACAGTATTGCGGAAATGTGAGAAGTGCAGTAGCATCCTTTCCGTATACCGTTGTAAGCATTGAATCATAGAGATAGAAGTCTGAATTATAACGGAACGTAACTATGATTTCCTTCCCTCTTCTGAGGAAACCGTCGCCTAATTAAATAGGCGAAAGAGCGACAAACGGTGCTCTCAAAATGACATTAATCGAGATAGCCTCGGGCGATAGACAAAACAGGAAGCCCCGCAGGCGCCCTCGAGATGTTTTGCGTCACATTAATGACTATGTTGCTACTGAAGAGGTCGGGAGCTCTCTATTCTAAGGAGCTCTTCTGAGAGGTTAGTGGCTTGCATTCTATCATGGAATAGTGATTCATAAATTGATAAAGTTCATTAGACTCTATAAAATGTCTTCCACGACAAAATCTTGATTAACAGTTTAAATTTACATCGTTCATTATTATCGAGTATCAATTGATGTACAGAAAACGTTGTAGTCTAGTTGGCGTACCACGGTGTTGAAACTTAAGAATAATAATAGCTTTCCGGCATTCACCTAATAACCATTGGTGTAAATGGGTAATATTAAACAATCGAAATTATAGTTATTAGAAAGGTCCCTTTGAAGATCAGAAAATGATCAATAATGAGTCGAAAATAGATGCCAATACCTTCATTGAGATCTTTATTAACACAAAGTTGCTCAAAGTCAAACTATGTATTATAAAGAATAATAAGATGGTAGTTTTATATTTAATATATTCTGACATCCCTAAGCAAGGTCTTCTTCGAGGTCATTAAATTAAACTTCTTTGCATAATTTTGAATTTTGACCCGTAAAAATGATGGTTAGCGGTTTTATTACTATCATCGTTGATCAATATACATATTTATAAGATGAATCTGAAGCCACATTGAGGGGATTGGAGTATTTGTTTTCTTGGTTTTAATTCCTTAGTTACATTTATTTATGTAATGAACAGTACGTTGAATTTGGTCCTATAGCAGCTGATAGAAATTTAAAGTTTTTCTAGCGTTTTTATCTTAACATTTTTATCTAATATAAAGTCGATAAGCATAAGCATTTATTAGAGTTTAAGCTATATATTTTAGACCAAAAGTTTTATCTTCTCCGTAAGAAGGAGAATTTATAGATGATTATAGGTTTATAGTCGCTATAGTCAACTGATATTTTATTAAAATATTTCAATTTTACTGAAAATAATCTCAATCTCAACTGTATACTAATCATTAGTTTTATTTCCTTGAGATGAAGAGAAACAGATATTATTCCTTTGAATGGAATGAATACGAAACGAAACTTAATCATCTCGGCATGTAGTATTCATTTTATATGCACTCGATCATTCGCAAACCGTGAAATTGAATCTTAATCGAGATTTCAAGAAGAACTTTTGGTGCGTATGCATGTAGCGGTTCAATGATTGCAAGCAGATGATACTTGTGGCTCTTTCTGGTCCATCGCTAAAGAGCAGGAGGCATTGAATACGGGCCATTCATTTTTGGAACATGCTCCGCGGGAGTCCGAAGCGGGGTTAACTCCGCTCTCACGAATCTCATATATTTCGCCATATCGTCAAGTCGCAGATAAATTTTGGAAGACATTTTAAGTGGACTGGTTCGGGATGGGAGTGAAAATTATGTTTGCTGCATAAAAGTACTGCATAAGAAGCAAGTAAAAACATTCGTGGTTCGCAAGCATTAAAAAGAACAAGTAACGAGGCACGCACTGTTGGAATTTCTATATCTTATTCACGATTCAATTGAAGGCTTGCCCTTGGCCAGGATACAAAAGAATCCTATGGAAAAACCTTCATCCTGAATTTTTTTATGCTCCGATAAAAACGTGATGTAACAAGATACCTCCGATGGACATCTGCGGGTATTTCAGTTTTCTTGAGGCTGAGAAAAGATTTGCATTCGGAATATCTGCGGTTATTACGACACGCAGCACAAATTAAGACTTGAATCTCTTGAATCAGTGATTCTGAATCGAAGATAAGAGTATGACGAAATCAAATGACGCAGACGTTACCTTTATAATAAATTATTGAAGTGATGTCATTGCTATTGAATGAATCATAAGAATATATTTAATATAAAGTTATGCTATTTTATTCGTTCGGAACGTTCAACGAGCAATCACAATGGAGCTCATGGGTATGATATTATACCAGTAAAATTATGAAATATTATTAAAAGGATTGAAAGATCGTTATTAATCATACATAAAGTGATATATTCAATAAACATTATTCTTAAATTACTTAGCAAAATGAGTTTATCCGTTATTTAATTGCCATCTTTCAATATACCGACCACAAAAAGTGCCAAGCTTAAACTCTTCTTTAACCCTTTTCGAAACTTGAATCAACTTTTCTTTAAAGCTTTTCATTAATTTTTAGGTTAATCTCTTGAGCCATAAAACCTCTTTGCAGAGCTTAAAATTGAGAGGAAGAGGCTATTATTCTACAGATGCCTTTGTCTCGTCCTTTTTAAAAGCCTCCTCCGTCGAAGTCCTTTCCTCGAAAAGAAACCATCACTCCTCGTAACGGAAAGAACATTCAAAAGCCATTCCTTCGTAGCATATTTCCGTCAACCGATTCGCCACGCTTTCCGATGGAAATATGTTTGCTTTAAAAGCGTACGCCGCGTTAGTTCTTTTTATCGCGTAGGCGTGAAGCAGATTACCAAGACAGATGCTCCCGCGCTTCCCGCGATGACAGCATTTTTATTTCGTATTGAATTGCAAATCCGAGCCAAATACTTGCATGAATATTCCCTCTTGAGGAGGGCCTCTATAAAAGCGCTCGAATTTTGATAACTCCTCGGCCACCATTTTCAAAGCGCCCTCTCCCACTGTGTGGATCAAATTGATTGGCTCTCATATGGCGTACATATTGCCTTGTTGAATCATCGATCGATTATGGAGATTGAGCTATTTATATGGACGTATAAATATGAATTTCGGGGGCTGGAATTATACGGGGTTGACGGTTAAAGAACCTTAGGTCTATATTTCGTAGGTGATAACAGGTCCTGAAAGCAATCGCTTCTGGAATTCTTCATGAGAAATATTATACTATCAAAATTCATTTTGAGCACGTCGTGGAAGAAGGTAAAATATAAACTCGAGGCTTGAAAAATATCTGTTCTTTTGAATCAAATCTTTTGAATTTATTGGCACTTAGGAAGGAGTTTGCGGAAAGAAATAGCAACAGGGTTTAATAATGATAACTTTTCGTGAAATGTCATGCAAATTTAGAAATATTCAAGGATCAATAAATATTAAATTATGCTGACATTAAGTAGACTTAAAGCTGAAACTATACCAATTACCGATCAATTTCTCTTTAACAACTAAGCAATGGTACTAAAATATTTAGCTGTTTAGTTAAGTTATACTTTGTAACTATAGGCGTCCCAGTTATGTTGGCAAAAATTGTTTTGCAAATATTTGAACTAGGTATGACCGTAAGAAAGTGCTTTCCCAATGCACATACGCAGGTGTTGAGGAGAACAAACGTAAGTGGATAAAAACAACGGAGTAATGACAAATGGCTGTGTTCACGGAACAGCGTCCACTGGAACGCCATAAGAATCGTGTCCTCTGGAGCAGAGAGAACTTAGGATGCGGGGGAGGAATCCGCCAAGGCCGTTCTGGAGGAAAATGAAGAAGCTTATTTGAATGTAAATCGGGCTTCGTCGAGAATACTAGAAATCTCCCGTTACGCATATGCTTTCCGTGAAAAAAATGTTTTGCGCTGCTTTGCACGTGTGTTCCTTTAACCCCAAGCGATCTACTCCAGGAGATAATCTGATGAGACGTTTTTGTGATTTCATGCTTTGAGTTTGGATCCGAGATTTCCGACGTTTTGAAAGAATTATATCCGACGTTACATCTTAGATGTCTCGCTTTCAACAGTTTTTTTTCTTTATTTGCGTAGAGATATTTTCAATTCTCACTCAGGACTTTCTTATATAGTTGATGAATATATTATATCTTTGTTTTTAAAAGAATAGTACGCAATTTGATTGTGGAATAACTGAATTAAATACTTTTGTATTTGAAAATATGTTCGTCTGGATTTTAGTTGATATCTTTTCAATATGGGAAACGAATTGATAACGAAAAGATAATTTATTAGTATTTCGTTGTTGAGCGGTAATTTTTACGTTTTAAAAAACCTAAAGACGTTGATTCATAACTCATACAATATTAGTTTAAACAATTCGCGAGTTCCTTGAATAAATAATCTCAAAGCTACATAATATGACGATCGAGAGGAAATGCAATTCCCAATGTCAAACAAGAAATAAAAGGCTCTCAATTGCCCTATCGTTAATTGTTTACAAAGAACATTAATGATTTTCCCACAAATATTAACGACACTGAATTCAACGCGGATCAAGTGTTTCACCGCTCAAACACGATGTATGCATTAGCCGCGGGATATCATATGGAAATTCTCAGCCATTTATACATCGATTCCTTTTCCTACGTATTAAACTCGCATCAGCTGTTAATTCAAGCAAATAATGACAAAATATATCATCTCTTTAATTGAATCGCCGGTGAAATCGACTTTGGCAAATAAGGCCTCACGAGTGCCCTCCATTCAATTAAGTTAACATCGAAAAAAAAGGCGTGGGAACCGTTTTCGATGAAGAAGGCCGTCTCTTTGACTGGAAATAACTCACTCGATCCATTTGAGATGGCTAACGAAGCAAATGCAGAACGCCTACCTAGAGATTACATCGTAGGGATGGACTCTAATGAAAAGTCTAAACAAGAGAGAGTTTTTTAAATTAATATATTCCATCAGTGTTTACTCAAAGAGTCGATTCTCTTGTATTCCAATCAGAGGCAACGGAACCATTATCCAATGACATATGGCTTTTGGTTGCGTGCTTATTCGACTATTCATCACCATCGCTAATAGATCAAGTCAAGGCGGAGATAAAAGACGAAGGAGAGCTAAACCTATTCGGGAAACATTATTAGAAAGTGGGAGCTGACCACGGAGGATTTATAAAGACGCGATTGTGGGGATGCATGGGAAAAAGTAAGTCGCTTTCATTGAAGAAGAGTTATCGTCTATTAGACGCACGATACAGTGTCCGTAAGGATTTTAAGATAGCGGACGTAAAAGCTTTTAGCTTCGGGTGAAAGAAAAATAGACGTAGATAATGCTACCGATTGGATGAAAAAATAGAAAGCGGAGGAGTGCAAAAGGATTGGAATTGCCACGAAAGGTTATGGGATGTGTTCGAAATAGAAGATTGGGAACTGGAACGAAGATCTATGGCGTAAATGGGAAGAAATATTCCCGAAGAAGGAAGACAATGGAAAACGGATCTCTTTCACGATGATTGTGATTTGAAGAGGACGTGTTGGAGAATATCGTAGGAAAAAGTGGGCGAAAGAGGCGATTGATCAATTTCGGTGAAAATAGCTGTTTTATGGGGCGAAGAAGAAGGAATAAGTGAAGCCGTGGGAAAGATCCAAACATTTTGCGTATTGCCTCATCCGGTGCCATGAAGTTGGTGTCGGATGGAGTTATGGGCTCAGAAGTCGTAAAAGTCTTAATAGAAAACATTAAAAAAGTTTTAAGGCCGAAGAAAAGTACCATATAATAATACGAACGTGATGGTGGTGAAATTTGTAATGAATATTTCCAAACGCACTCCAAATGAAATAAAATTACGTCTATGGCAATTGAGTATTGAGGATGAATATGGTTTCGTGAAGATCAAACTATAATCTTTCTATGAAATATCTTCTAAAGAAAATCTATCATGCAAATGAATGTGTTCTCTTAAGACGAACAATCTATTGTTTATATGAAAGATTAAATTTAGTATCATTTTGATTGAAAAGGTTAATACTAATTACGGTTATGGTTAAAAGACATTTTAATAACTGCTTTATCAATCAGAGATGAATTTTAAGACACCATATTTTTATTTGTCGAAAATATATTATGAAATTCAAATTAGAAACCAATAAATACGCCTTTTCTGAAATAAAAGGACAAAGAACTTGAGAGTTATGTTTAGTTTATGTAATCATGGCATTCCTACTCGAGAAACGTTCTATAAGTATTGTTTCATACAAAGAAACGAAACTTTGCTGGTTTAGTAATTTAAAATTGTGTTAGGATAACATTTATAAGTGTTTCCTTTCACAGCTCTAACGCCATGACATCCAAGTTTTAGCTCCAATAAGTATGCAACTGGGTTTGGAAAGCTCAACGTGAGATTTTTTAATATTTCGGAGGGATGAATATGAAAGTCCATCGTGTGCTGTTGATGGACGTCGTCATGACGGGGAACGCGAATGTTTTGGTTTTCAAAAGTAGAAGAGAAAGGTATTTGTTTATTTATTTGTATTGAGAGATGCATAGAAGAATAGGGAGGGAGCGTAAGTGGGGCATGACTAAGACGAAATGAGCGGCGATTTCGGTTGACCGTTGGGAGGGAAAGAGAAAATTGTGAAAGAGAGCCTCTTTGAGGTTGAGTCGTGAGTGGGATGGAATCTGCAATGTGTGATGTCCGAACTCGAGCGGGTTTTTGAGGCCGGGATGTTTTAGGAAGACGCTGAATCACTTCTCCGGAATCAGGTCGATGTTCCGAGCGATCGTGGCTCCATCCCACACCGGGGCGGAATGGACACGAAGCTTGAATTAATGAGCTTTTGTTGGTCACGATGAAGTGTGTACGCCCGCCACCGTCGGTGCGTTCAGACGCCTTCCGAGTGCACCCAAGCCGTGTTTTGTTTTCACCTCCGAAGCGGGAAGGAATTGGGGAGTCATTCAGTTCCTTTTTTTGTCGTTTCGACACCGCAATTTTGCCCGAAACAGAAGCTAGGAAGTGGTTCCTCGTTCTACTCGAATTAAAACGCTAGGCTTTCCTTTTTCGGGAGCTAGATCGGTGGTTATTTTCGCATTTCTGTTTGCTTTTCCGGCCTCGACACGCGGCCTATTCATGTAGCTTCCGTGCTCTGCCAGCATCCTATAATTTCCCGCCTCTTTCTTTTACGAAATTTTCCTTGTAATTTTCGTTTGCTTCGCGATGGTCTTTTTTTATAATAACGTCTGCTTCCAACTATTTTTGCCTTCTAAGGGATTATTAGCCGCGGAGTTTTTCATAGAAGCTACTTAGCGTTGGCTGAAAGAATTCTCGAGCTTTTGTCCGCATATTTCTCTAGTGATTTTACCAAATATAGTATGATTGAAACGTCCGTGATTTTTTTTGAAGCATTTGAAAGCTCTTTTTCGGATTTTTCTTTTTCTAATAGTTTTATATGCGCTGGTTAGTCTTTTATAAGTTAGTCTCAGTTAGTATAGGAAACTAACGGACGAACGAAATATTATTTTCTTTTTTTTATATAAGTAGTATAAATTGATGATCAATGTGATTGAGTCTAAAGTATCTATAGCACTAGAATCTCTCGTGTCATCAATGGTTTTGTTAGAAAAAGTGTTAGACAATAAATAAAATAGCTTAAATATTATAATAAATAATAGAGTGTTTTATTTCTTTGAGAATAAAAGCGAATAATAGAAACCTACCCATGTTCCTCAGGATATAAACTACGCAGTAGTGTCCCCTCCACCAGTTAGGAAACTCTGGTCCAAATTATGAACGTGATAGAATGTGCCTGATTCTCACGAACCACAGATAGACACGGAAACGAGCAAATTCGAAATGATTTGTGAAATGTACGATGAAATATTTCCAAGTATTTTAATCCGGCAAATGGCTTCAACAATATCAAAAGCTCTTGACAAGATCGAACGTATGAATTGATGAATCATTCGTATAATTCAGGACTCAATTCAAACGGAGCTTAGTGGGTCGCACAAAGCCGAAATATTTTAAGAAAGGACGCAAATCATCTTTGGCGTTGATGTATGAGGGAGGCTTTCCATAATCAGCGCTATATAATGTTTCCACACGACCGCTATAATAAAATCGGATTTTTCGAAGTCGCCAACGACTTGCACGGCAGATTATTTCATACCTTTTCAGCATTACATCACCAGTTGGGATTAACAGCCACAAATATCATTTTTATACATGGAAAGGCTTTCAACGCCTTTTTTAAACCTCACGAAACTTCCAGTCATTTCGTTTTGCATGTCATTAGAATACCCACAACCCCCTGTAGAGCTTCAGCATTGGAATTTGGATTTAAAACCGCATCCACGTGGTTCTCGAAAAAAGTGCGATAAATAACGTTTTTCAGTTACGGATAATGTTACATCAAAAACATCGTTAGGAATTACTCGGAGCGACCAGAAATGGTAGTTAACCTTAATTTGCCATTTAAATCAAGCAATTTCGGATATGTATGCCGATTTTAATTGGAAAATTTTTCATTCTAATGACTAGCTTACTCAGCGAATGATGTTTTCTAAAATCGTTGAAAGTATTTTTCTTAGTTTACGAGAAATATCATATGAATGAATGAATTTTTTAAACATTCAAACAGTAATGCAAAATTATTTTTATATTTTATAAAAATAATAGAAGAAATGGCGATAGGTTTGATCGGCATATTTCCTTAAAACTTTATATCAGTAAATTTTACGTGTTTTGAATTTCGAAAGCAGTTAGTCGAATGTAAAAATTCGTGAAGAATCAGTTATTTACAATTAATATTTTATAAATTTCAGTCATTAAACTTACGGAAATTACATTATTTAATTGTATTTATTTTATATTATTTAATATTTTATTTAAATTAAATTATTCACAGTATTTGTCATACCAAATAATTTTCACGAACTATAAAAGTTTTACTTTCCTACCGCGTATACTGGCATCAATTTTGCATTCCACTGCAATGCCTCCAAATAGATATTTCTTGTCCACGATTTTTCAGGAAATGTTTACAGTGCACTTTCCAAAACCGAGCAGATGGATGTATTTACCATTATATAACCAAATAAGGGAAAGGTTTCGCTTTTGTGGGTGCAAGTTGCAGGAAGCGTGCAGAATTTCAATGTGCACGTATCTTGTGCAATTTCTAGGACACGCCCAGGACAACGGCCTCGTTCGGAAATTCGGCGAGCATCTCGAGCAATCCGAAATCATTGTCTTTTGGGCGTTTTTTGGCTCCCGAAAGATGTCGTTTTTTCACTCGCAAACCGTTTGGATTGCGCCAGTAACCCAACGGTACTTCCTTTACCACCCAAATACACTATCGAGTGTTCGCACCTTACAAAAGGCTTCGTGTGACCTGCGAGTGAATGAGTGGAAGATGCACTCGAATTGTTTTAACCGTTACAAAGAATGCAAGGAAAAATCCTGACGAAACTCAGGCCGATCGCTAATTTGAGAAGGACTCTTCTAATTTCTGCGTGGTTCGCGCGAAAGATGAAGTTTCCACGCGAGAATAGAGACTTCTTTCTTGAAAATGTTCGAACTTCAATGGTGACTATTCAGGAGTTGAATAAATTTACCAGACTTTGAAAAGCTCTCGTGTGATAAGAGCCACTGTTCCAAGACGTGGTCAAGAAGGATGACTTATTCCTAAGATGGTGAAACAAGAACATGCTTCGTTAAGTTTTCCTGGTCTGATGTTTTTCCAAAAGTTTTGCATCGCTTTAGGAGAAGAGAAAGAATAATTAGAACTTGGAAGAAACGAAATCTATCAATGGCTGCATGTCCTTGTGACACAACCTTTGTCAAATCGAGGTGACAATATCCATACCTCTATAGGTGTCTATTTAGACTCATACCCTCAGAGATATCAACGCCCGACGTAGACATAGACCCGCAATGTCTTTCACATGCACCATCAACTAATCCCTCATAAAACTAGTCATCGAATCACCATAAGAACTCAACAGATAATACTTTATCGGTCATTTTCTATTCTAAATTAATTTAGGACCCTCTTCAAATTTATTGCGTCCGACACGGTCCTTCCCGATGGGCCATGTTAACAGGAGAGATCGATGCTTGGAAAAGGATGGATAAAAAGCGACCACTGCTCATATACTTCTTCGTGACCAAAGAGAGTGATCGAGGGCACGTCGAAGCAGGTCGTTGGACCCAAATTTCAGCCACCGAGTGACGAGTCCGGCAATAAAAAAGTCAACCGATTCCACCAAACATAACTTTTAACGCCTCTCGTACGCTAGTTTTTACTTTCCCGAAAGTGCCGCTCTTAGTATTGTGGTTCGGAAATCACGGAGACTATATTTAGATAGAGGATGCATCCGAAATAATTCTATTCCCTGACGTCTCTGTCTAAGTTTTCTTGACCGCGTAGAAACTCAAACTACTTAAAATGGAGATCTATTCAAATGGGAATCCTGTTATTCGTTCAGCACACATTCCGTTTCGACTTCCATAAATGTGGGCGGAAGGCAGAATGTGATTAATGAATTTGGGATAAGTTATGGATTTAACTCTCTCTTAATCTATATCGTATTTATCATTGAATTCTTAAGACTGTTGCCATTTTCTATGTATCGTTTCTCCCGTTCATTCATGTGTATTTATCACATTACCTAATTTTCCGTCTTAGATGTCATTAACTTGAATAAATGCATATCTTTCACTTAAAATTTAAGAATTTTCCTAGAGTTAGACTGGATCCAATCCAAATTTGGAGGATAAACTTCTGGAATAATTAAAATTGATAAATTTGAATTATTTTTCTCTTCGAAGAAATAATTAGAATGCAATAAGAATAATGTGCTTTTCATATTACAGATTTACTATATTACGTAACAAAAATCAAGTACTTAATTAAAACTTCTGTAAAAATCATCATGGAAAGAATTCCAGTGCACATGGCTACGAATCAATTATATGAGAAAACTGTGTTAAGCATCCAACCAAGAAATCAGAGAAATAATTAATTTAAATCGTAAACTGTGTATTAATGAAACTCGTTACCTGATTAGGACATCGTGCGTTGACCCACGTCGTTTCGAGGATAAAGAATGCATTCCCAATCCTAACAGGACAGCGAAATTGTTTTAAATAAACATTGACTGCTCATTGAAAGACTTAATAAATGGCGACTGATTTATGGGTGATATTTCAAAATAAAACGAATCGTTGGACCTGTCCCCTTTAATACCGAGGCGTTTAAAGCATAGACAAAGGCTGGGGACAGCCCTCATAAATATCCTCGCGTTTCATCTATTACTTGTTTCTGGCGAGGTAATCGAAAACTTGACATTTTATTGCTCGTGTTGATTTTTTAATTACTTTTGTTAATTTTCCCACCACGTTCCTCTTTCCCTGCGCCTGCGGGTGGCCAACGTACTTCATTATTGATGTGTTAATTTTTGAACCGGTTTGAATTTGCATTTGGTTCGATTACTTTCTTATTTACGGTTTACATTATGGATTATTTATTAGAAATTTCTCTGCGGCATTCTCTCTACAGATACACGCTCGGCTTACGGGACTCGCTTTTGAATAATATATTGTTATGGCTCAATCGGAATAAACCAGTGGCTTTTCAAAAAAATTGAGTTACAGTTTAAACTAGTATCTAACTCACAATCCGTTGAAAGATTTATCGACAATATAATAATTGGGAAAGGTTTCACAGGTTTCTTTTCTGATATAATTGTAAATAAGATATCAATTCGTGTTTTTTATCTTTATTTGCGAATTCCTGAGAAAGATCGCATTATCTATTCATTAATTTACATATTGTTGTTTGGCAAATTTATCTATATTTTTGATTCTGGATTCTGTTCGATACCTACATGGTTGCTGTAAATTTCAAATTCATAATTAATAGTTCTTAATATAGATAAAGTAAAGGAAGATTTAAACTATGCTTAATATAATAATTATATTTCAAAATGCAATTGATAATAGAAGGGAAATTCTATTACAAATATCTCGCTCTTCTTTTCCTGTTCAAGTAAAGGAAAATCGCCTGCAATATACAGTTCGTAAATGCCGATAAATAAATAAAATGTGGAGTTTTAAATAAAAGATGACCTCGCACTCATATGATGTCACCGATTCTGAATAAAATTTGTTATTTTTCAGCCAAATACCACAGAGAAAAGATAAAAGCACATTTTTATAGCAATCAAAATTCATAACTTACTCCGCCGATAACTTCCGCTTGGGTTCATTCAGTCAGTCCTTTAACCAAATGCAGCCACTCACCTGTAAAAAAAGAAGAGTTTATAAATATTCAAAACTAAATAATTCTCCGATTCGTCGACTCAATCAAAAATTTTGCACATGAATATTTGACATCGCTAAAAGTGGTCGCCTTTTTAACATCTTATGCTACTACGATTTTCCCATACATTGAGATGAGTGATCAGCTCTTCAAATACTATGACTACCGTTTAAACATTGAGCTGTGAACGTCCCAATTTTATATTCATCTAGTCACTTACCTATCCACGACGGGTTCAGGAGAATAAATTACGGTACCTCGTAATTGGGGTCAGAGGTTCGAATCTCGCTCGGAATTCGGACCACCTGGGAGGCGTGCAATTTTTCAACGTACATCTTTCGGGCGAATTAAATTGCTTCGGATTTGAGATGGATGAACTGGGAAACAGTTGACTCTAAAGGGTAGGTTATTGGTTTCAAGGAGGAAGTGTACACGGACCTTGAAGACTTTTATGGTATCTCATTAAAAATGCGAGATCGCGGACGATGTGAAATGCAAGTTTAAACTCATGACCGTTAGGTCAGAGGCCAAGGAAGCCGAGTGGTGATTTTCAACCCATTACCCGAGGCTCAATATCTCTAGGAGAGCAGACGCCTCCGAATGGATTCTTCATATAAAAGTTTCTTTTCCGTATCGTAGATGTGACCCTTTTAGAGGAAAACTCGTTTCTAATTCCGAAGCCAAGTGGAAGAACTAGCATCAAGTTCAAATTAGCCGAGTTTGCGCATTTAAGTTGATAATAAACGGGAAAATTTCATCTTGAGGATGGAAAATTAAGGATGAAGCGTTGTATAACCGAGTCGTATCTCCGCATTTTTCCCTAATGCCTCACTTGAAGACCAATTTGATTCAATATAAAAGAGAATTTTAATGTAGTTTCGTCTGTGAATAGAAACTTTTGGTTTCAAAGCTATCATTTTCCTAAGAATTAAAATCTCATCATCTAGCATTATGAAGATTTCTCCTATTATAGGATTCCGATTTCAAATTTATACGTTAATGTTTTTCTCGCTAAGTAATGATAAATGTTGTTCGTAAAATGGAGGAATAAATCCTTGTTTTATACGGAATATCGCAAATATGATATTGAAAGCCAATAACGAAGAATTATGCGAAGGTACAGTGGATATTTACAACTAATACTGTCTTAGAAATAGAGAATGCATACTTCTATATTAAGAAATAAAAATAAAAACATACTTTTTATATTCATGTGATATAATAAATATAAAGTTTATACATATAAGCATACAGATACGGGATATTAGCTACGAGGGATAAGGGTGAATAATATATCCTTTAATAACGAAAACGAACGAAAATAATGTTTTGATCTATAAATTAAAAAAATGATTCTTTAAGAGCTTAACCAACTTTAAAAAAGGCGTTTCTTTCGAAATGACCCCAAAGAAAGTTGAAACTCCACCTTAATGACGAAGTTTTTGATAAATCATTTCGTACAGGACTGTTGAGGGGCGTTGATGGCTTCAGGTCGACATATGCAGATTCAAATCCGCGTATGTGGCAGATAAAATTTCACCCGAGAGATGAAAAAACCATCCACTTAGTCTGATCTCCTGTCTTTCCAAAGACGTTAAATCATCTCCGCTTCGGATGAAAAAAACCCGAATCGATCTGCTGCGAGCGAATTCTTAGAGAGCCCCTCTGTGAGCTATGTCGAAAGATATGGGTCGCTTTTTTCTTCGGACGATATGCAAAAAAATCGCTCGTCTTTCAGAACGAATCGATTTCGATTAAATGTACGTGATGGCGAAAATCATGCGTCGCGAATGGGATATTTTTCTCTCTTGGAGAAAGTTCATCATCGGCGTATAAATGACTCGGAATTTAATTCACTTTCTTTTCCGCGATGCATTATAGTGTGTGATACTTTGTAGCGTAGTTGAATCTGTGTTAATTAAGGAGTGACGTATGAAAAAGTATCAATTAGTCACAGAAGAAATGAAACTCAGATACAAAATATGCGATTTCATTTCGTAAAGGATAACACGTAAAGGTATCCGCCGAGTGGACGAATTCCTTTCATTAATTTCGACGGAAACGAATAAATAAAAGAACGTCGATATTGAAATATGCGAACGCCCGGGAAACTAATACGGGAGACATGCGTGTACGACGCACTAGTCGTAATTTAGTGATTTTATGCTACGGAAACGAAAATTATGGCTCAAATTAAATTACAAAAACATGTCAACTCGAATTTCATTTCGTTCAGTGGTCCTCTCTTAGCCGTGTTTTCGAAATCCTGTTGCTAAGTGAATACGAGTCGAGTAAATGAGAGCCTTATCTCATTCGAAGTATCAGGATGCTCTCAAACTACATACCACTCTCCGAATTGGGTCGGAAACATTCCTCCACTTAAAATTTTACCGTCCCATAAATACATTATACATTCCCTCCATAGAACCCTTAAGATCCGTACGAGAATCTTGTTATTTGCGTAGATTTCGCTTCCATGGCAATCCTCACATTTACTCGGACTCGTTTCGGAAATGCTTTACGTGGATATTACTCGGAACGTTTCCTCGAAATGTATCAAAATTGGGTCGTAAACATTTCAACGCTTTCGAAGTCCGCAACTACATCCGCACCCTGCAGAATCGAAAACCGAACCGAGAGAATGAATCGATGACTAGAGATCCTAAAATCGATGTTTTATGTGGCAAATTATTGGCAACATTCGCCGTATCTCTTTAAAACTTCTTTTTTCCTTTTTCGACTCGCCTTTATCTTTGGACCATGTCTCCGATTGATTCGTCCGGAATCAAAACTCTCAGAGTAGGCGTCTGTCGTCTATACACCGCTACCGGTTTGGGTCCTATCTGTTTCTATTAGACATAGACACTCCCATCTCGAGATGGATGTCTCTAATAGAAATAGGCGAATCCTGTTTGTATCCATTTCGGCTCAGTTTTACGATTCATCTAGGACTTCCGACTATGAATTATGAATAGCTTTCTCCTATGAAACGTGAATGGCAGGAAACAGAAGATACCGAGTGGGCATTTTAGGCTGCATTTTAAATGAACTCGATCGTATCTTGTATTGATCCAAATCCTAAATATATTTCTCAATTATTTAGAAAAAAAATTTAATTCTACGCTCTTTCATCAATTTATCTAGAAATAACTTGTACGTATTTTAATAGTGATCTCCTAAAAACATATGCGAATCTAGATAAATTTATTTGTACAACAAGAAATTACAATGTTTCGATTGCAAAAGGAATTAGCTCTTAGGAATCTAAATAAATCGAATTTCAAACTAATCACAGTATTTGATATAGGATGTACACACCTGCTGAATGTAATGTTAGCGATTTTTACGTTTTAAATATGTTCCTTTCTTCTAATTTTCATGTCAAATTAAGCGTTTAAATATAAAAAAGCTATCGAAGAGTCACCTTTTTAAGCAACTGACATTACAAGAGTACACGACAATGTTCTCAAAGAGGATTAAAGTAGCTCGTCCAACTTAAAAGCTCACGCAAACCTTATTTAAGTGAAAAATCACGTGTTCCGATGTTGTGAGTGAACCTTAAGATGGGAACGAGATTTTCGCCTCCGAATTAACCTTCGATACAAATATACGACCGCTTCACCGGTTGCAGATTAGCCCATGTGGTGGTGGTAGTAGCTTTTTCGGAGCTACATCGAATCTTTCGCAGATACCATATCGTTACATAGTTCTTCCATTTTCCAAACGGAGCGCGATTCTAATTCGTTTTCGCGATAAAGTGGTTCCCAGAAGTTATTTCGCGAGTAAAAACGTCTTCGACGAAACTAATTCCCATACCTTTTGGTTTGGCGACCGCCTCGTTCACATATACCATCCTGTGCCGTGAACGTTTCGTGTACGAGATAAAAGCGTATTGGAGTAAGGGCGGCAATGAGTTTAATCCACGTGCATCCAGGTAACCGAAATCCACTCTGTGATCCAGTGCATGTACTCGTTTGCAGAATCGCTTGTGAGTGGGCCGTTTTGCATGCGAAAGACGGGAAACGGGCAGGCGCTCGTACGGATGCATTCAGACAAAAAAAAAAGATCGCTATTCCATTACGGGATAATCGAGGCGACAAAATATGTTCCTTTGGGAGAAAAAATGCAAGCCCGGTACAGGTCTTTCCACTGAATTTATGCGCCGGCTCTCATTCCGATCGCTTCACACGGCTTAAAATGCAAAGAGGAGAACGAGATAAGAGGAAAAAAGTGTCTCCGAGGAATGGAGCTTCCGTCCGCTACTTGGCCCAAATAGTTTCCGAAACGAATCGTCATGGTCAAGAGTTCTTTAGTCTAATGCACATTGTGATTCGGATGTCAAATCAAGGTTGAAATGGATTTGGTTTCTTTTTCTTTCTTCGGGAAAGTCTAATATAAGAATATCTCTATAATTTGAATTCTCCGAAAGAAAACTGTTTGTTATTCTATGAGTACTAAATTCGTCAGAATAAATGCTTCGTACGTTATTCAGTGGACTAAATAAATTTAAATAATAACAATTAATGTTAATGAAACAAAACGAAATTTATCCATCGTCATTCCTTTCTTAACATTTTCTCCCATAAGAAATAATTCCGATTTTTTTTGGGAACTCCATACATTCATAATTGGATAATAGAACGACAAAAAAATTATATTTAGATATAGAGGTATAAGAGTTGATCCCAATACCTTACTCATCCAAGTCGTTGACGCCTGTCTGAATCACTCAAAGAGTTGCCGCGACGTGAAATTATTGAAAGAGAGATCCGGTTTTCTTGAATTACTTGGTCCACATGTGGAGAAGATGCTGATAGAAGTAGAGGAATATTCAAGTGAAAACCTTTTGACTAGATCTGTACCTATTTGTTGAAATGTACGAGTCTTTGAGAGGCTTCATCATCAATTAATACGAAATTAGTTTTAACCTTTCTATTAATTACTTATATAGTACTTATATAGTACTTATATAGTACTTATATAGTACTTATATAGTACTTATATAGTACTTATATAGTACTTATATAGTGAGGGTATAATCTCTGTTTTAGGAAACATTATCTTTTTAATGTACAGCCAAGAGTAGAATAATCAGTAGTCCAAGCAAAAGTGCCATTTCCCTTAATTTTTACTCTTAAGAACCAAAGGTATCTTTCTCCTTGGAAAATGCGGCATTCTAAAATTCCAGGTCTCCTTTAGCAATTAGAAGAAAAGCGTCTTTACTCCTTTCCATTTCCGAGCTTTCGATTCGACTTTTCACTTTAAAAAAGGATCCGCCTGGTTTAGAATTAAGCTTCGCTGAAAAAAAGAGAATCAAAAAAGACGGAGTGTGTCTTTTACAACCCGCGACTTCCCAAAATGGACCATCCACTTCGCATTTCCGCCACGTAGAGCGGAGGGGGTGGGAAAAATTTAATACTTTCGGAGGGAAGTGGGCCTTCGACCACCTGTCAGTCCATCTTAGTCCACTCCCTCTCTCAACTTATTTACGACGACTCCGTGGCGGTCTTTTTCAAAATTTCTCTTCCCCTACCTCTCGGGGAAGATCGACTTATAAATACTGGTCCAGCCTACCTGCTTCCTACCATACCTTACGAATTCCCTTCCTGTCCAATAATATTCCGATACACCCTGTTTCTTTCCCTGCTCTCGTTTTTTATCCCGAAGTGGGCTAAGCGCGAAGGTATTTTGTTTTGTTTTCGTTTCCACTCCAAAATATCTACGCCCCACACTGACCTTGGATTTTCTCTTCTTCTGTGTGTTTTTGCCGTTTCCTCTTGTTTACCTGCTGCTGATTTATAGAAGTGGGTTCTCTGATTTGCGAATTTTGCAAGCTCTTTCTTTTCAGAGGGAAACTAACTCTCCCATAGACGTAGGGAGAGATTTAAGATTTCCCAAAATTACGGTGTTTTGAGAAGTAGCTCGTAATTCAGATTGGTTTTCGTATGTTGTCCGATTATGTAAATTAGTCTTATGAGTGTTTCTCTCGATAAATTGTGGTGTGGAACTGGATAGGTTGAGGAAAAGAATGTTCGATGCAGCTTCGATAAGGACTGGAAATGTCCACTTACCGTTTGAGTGCACTAGGCGACTTCAAAGCATTCCGGAAAGATGAATACTTTTATCGCTCAATCTTTCTTTAGCTCTTACTGTTCATCATTTTCAGTTTATTCAGTGAATTAAATTATGGACACGCCTTTAAATTGTCAGTTTGAATTCGTTGAATCTTAATTTTCTGCTTGAAAATAAATACTTGCGAATCGTATCTCAAATTTTTTTTAGTAATCAGTTTTAATTGATGCGCACCTAAAATAGACATTCCGTCATCCGCAAAGGTTTTGCGTGCCCCCATGTAACATGCTTACACATGAGATATTTGACGTGCATCGAGATGAAAGCAGCTTTTTTACGATTTTCTTAAATAGATGCCGAAGTGGCTGAGGCTGTAAAGATTGCGAATTTTATACTCTCCCTAAATTAAATCTCTTCGCATTAGAAACCCGGTCGGGTATTTTCAAAAAATTAAACTTTCAGAATTATGGAATGAAACTGCATTTCGTGATTTTACGACTCATAAAACTCGATGAACAAGAAGGCACGCCGATGCTCCACATCTTAAATATTTCGGCGAACATCTGCGGTGTATATTCCGATGTAATGTATGATCGAAAAATGCCTCGTAATGGATATTCCAGAGCACATCCGGGATCTGGAGCGGAGGTTGACAACCCGGAATTCGGAGCTTTTTTTCGACATTTACTGCATCAGATCGCTTCCAAAAGGATTATTATTTGATACCTTGTTGGACATGGAAGACACGTAGGGATCTGCCGCGTATTTCATCCTGCAATCGCACGCCAAATCGCCGTTGACTGGCAGTCATTCGTTGGATGAATCAACGAAAAGGTTGCATTTAAGTAGGAAAGGATCTCTAAGGACAAAATATTCTGAATGGAAATGACACAGTGTCTTCGCACCACCTTTATTCTTGAATAAAACCCCTTATATGCGGCGTGGAAAAGCAAAGGAGATTTTGACGTGCGATGCGATCAAAAAGCTGGCATACCGTTCTTTTTCTGAAGAGACCGGAATATTTTTAACGTCCTCTAAGGCGAATTTCGGGGAACTGCTTTCTCCCGCTTTTTTCTCGTGAAATATTTCTCCGCTGATGTCGCTCGTACGTTGAGATTACAACCAGATTTGTTTAGGGTCTTTGTATCGCCTTTAACGAGATGAGGGAAGGTTTTGGTCGTGGGAGCTAATAATTTCATGCAATCTGCGAGTTTCATCAGCATATCTTTGTTGCCTTACCATCCGGGAACTTCTTTTCTAGACCTCATCTATTTTTGGTCCCATTCCAGGTTGACAGGAGAAAAGGAAGGATGGTTTCTTATTGGGTGGGAAATGTAAATTTTTTAGGAGCTGCGGAAGATGTGTCGTGTGTGGCGATATAAGACCGGATCATTCATTTTCATCGCCTTTTTCAGATTAGGAACAGTTTCTCTAGAAAAGGTATTGTTTGATGTGGCGTGCGGTTGGAACGAATTTTTGTTTTGGTTATTTTTACAGTTAGCCAACTCTGTTACTTCACTTTGGAATTGGGAGGCGTCAAATTTTCTGATTTATGATAGGGAATTTAAAAAAAAGCATATGGTATACCATCTTTGTTTCTAATATAATGCAATAATTTCCACAAATCTACAATCAAATATTATTCCCAAATTCTCGATTGGGAATAATAAAAGTAAGTGAAATTAATTATTAATTCTGTATAATAAACTCTTACTGGAAAGTTTACTTCATTTGAGAAATCCTCTTCAATATAAATTACGACTTACTACTACTGCGACAGTTCACTACTTACTATTACAGTTAATGCTGGTGACGTGGTATTTATATATAATAATAAAAAGAATACATTATGCTGTAGTCGAGAAAAAGGTACACGGAAATCGACAGAGTACATATACCTAATTGAAATATATACTCTTAGAGGCTCGAACTTTTCCATGAAGTGGCGTAACAAAGATGAAAATTGCTTCTGTGAATTTTCTTACAAAGGCGAAGGTGAAAAAGAAACCTCTGGAATAAAACTTTATAGAGAAGAACGTGCGAAGAACATTCTCATCTCGTGAAAAGCTTTTCGCGGTTTTGTTTTCTCTTTCCGAAATAGCGCGGTGTAATTATGGTGGAAATCGAATATTTTCTTCAAGACACAAGACCGGTTAAATGAGATGAGTCGGTATATTTTTATTGCGTTTGATTCGCCCCGAGTGTTCTCCCAGAGGTTGCTAAACTTTAATAACACCTTTACTCTCCGACAGAAGTTGATTTCGTCGTTGCATAACACGTTACGCATCATCCATAAGGATTTTCTCGAAACGATTTTCTTCTCTTGAAAGGTAAAGTAGAATGAGTGCAACTGCTAAAGTGGGTTGGATGATAAACACGAGAATAAGGTGAAGAAGGGCGTGGAAAGGTGTTGTAAGAAAGATCGTACGTCTTATAAAGAATCTAAGAAAGGATTAATGTATTGCGATTCGTAAGAATATGATATAGAATTTCTAACGTTAACTGATGACTTCTTTTCGTAATATTTTTAATATGTTCCAAGAGAGATTTAGATTGGCGACGATAGGTTTTTTTGTCCCTCCTAACCGCTCATCACCACAGCAGAATTTTGAAAATTAGCTCTGTTCTGTCGCTTGGAAAGTTCCACGGAATTTCCTTCTCGTGACTAGTTTTGTCTCTCAGATGCCATGTATCCTCTTTTTTTTTAAAGATCCCAGAACAGTTTTCAGTCCCAAACCGACTTCGTGTAGTTAAAAAAAATCACTTTCTCCGAAACCTTTTCGTTCGATTATATTCGTGATAGATTCTGAGGGAAACTCTCTCTCCGAAGAGAAAACAAAATACGAACGATATAGATTTATACGTTCGCGGAATACCTTTTCGAATGCATCGATTTCCGTCGAAGGAAATGGCAAGAGTGTTAGAGAAGAAAGAGTGGGATGTCAGCTCGTTATCTCGGGAGTCACGATGGAAATCGGGAGATGGTTTTTGAAGAGCGGATGAGAGTGCAGATGGTGTAAAAAGCGTTGATGTTTGAGGGAAATCACAATCTCTCGACACGGGGTAATTAATCTGCCTGCTTTTTGCCCGAGCTTTCGTGAGCATTAATGCGCTTGCGTTTCCTCTACACTTTGTCAACTTTCGCTATCTTATCGCGAACTACTCGCTTTTCATTCGTTCATTAGCGGCAGTTGCTAAATTATGGTCGGTTCTTTGCGTGTGTGGTGCCCAAGTCGTGTTACAAAGATGCGCATATGATTACCTTTCAACCAACGCTTTGTGGAGGAGAAAATCTCTGAATAATTCACTGCTCGAGTTTTCTTTCGACTTCGTTAAATTGAAGTGATTTCACCTAGAATCGATTCTTTTACAATCGATAGACGTGTTCTGTGTGAAATAGATTGCCAATTGGTTATCACTTATGATAATTCTATTCTATTAGCGAGACATTTAATGAGCTTTGTTTCGCAAAGGAATTTTACGTTTTACGTAACAAACATCTTTTTGCTGATGCTGCATGTTTTGAGTATAAATCATCCGACGTCGGATAAAAATTAAATCTTGTTGCGAAGATAGGAAATTTCTTCATTAAAGTCATCTATTGGAGGTCTCATTACGTAACTTATAGTAATACGAGTTTCCTCGTATTTTACTTATGTAACGCGGCTATTCGCATCTATTTGCTGATTAACATCTAAATTTGCTTACTTTCTTAACTTTCTGTAAATGGAATCTGAGTAGTAATCTTCATATTGATGATTGGGTTAAGGTTGACCTCCACAAAATTGTTATCATGACTAATTTGGAATACGACTAATAGGGTATTGCAAAGGTCAGACGCCATGGGGAATAGAAAATTGAAGATGCCAATTTTTATGCAATTTTGTAGCATGTGATATTTTTCAAAGACGATAAAATTGCTGGATGACCCTGATTTTTGATGGATACTAAGAAAAGATAAACTGACTTTTTAATGTTAGTACTTAACTTAGTAGGGAACCTTCATTTGTAAAGTAACTCAATGGTGTGTTAGTAATCTATATTGTGAATTATATGCATCCTTAGTTCATTTATATTAAATTCTAGATGTAATGCATTATAACAATAATTATCTATATGGATATAGTGAGATTAACGATGACTTATATTAATGATGCAACCTACTCTGCAGTTTTAGGAAAATTCCCAAGATAAGCGATATCTTGGTCTCCATTACTAATTAAATGCGGAATAAATTAACTCTGGGGAGCTAGTTAAGATGAGTCGTGATTCGGAATAAAGTAAATTAATTATTTTTAGTTTATTTATGGATCCGTTGACAAGAGATGAAATGGATGTCATCATCACAGCTTCTGATTCCAGATGGCTCATTTCTCTTGGAATCCTCACTAATTGATTCCAAAGAAATGAGTCCTCTTCATTTCTCAGCTCTATATTCCTTTATTTCCTATTCTATGACTATTCTCTACGTAAAATAAATGGACGAAAGAGGAGAGAGTTTTCTCTTTTTTGAATGGCGAGTGCACGCCAGCGGCAGTCTCTCTCCGGCGTCTGAAACAGAGGACGCGAGGCACTGTTAAATTAATAAACGCATTTTAGCACTCCCTCCTTCAACCACCGTAATAGAGTAAACACTCCGTCACTCCTACTCGAAACAAAATTCTCGGAAAAGATTTGAGGGTCTTACGTACTTCCCCTTAAGCATTCCCATCGTATGTGACACCGAATCCCAATTCACAGGCAACGTGCACTTGAAGGAACATTGCTGTCGGGTTAAGTACATTTTGATAACCTGGAATGTTGCGAATTAAAGTTGTAACGCATGCAGACGTCTGAAATTCCGATTTTTAAATTTCCGAAAATGTTGTGTTAAAGTTAGGATAAAGAATGTTATAAACTTTCATTTTTAATAAACAAGTCCATTACTAGATTTTCTTTTTGAATATAATGTCGTAATAGTTTAATTTATACGTATGATATGTATTAAACATATAGGACGACTCAAAATTTACTCGTAATATAAAACATATATTTACACTACCAGGTCAGATTTTAAATTATAAATTTTTAAATAAATCAAGTTTATTCATATTCAAGAAAAATTTGAAACTCATATCTTTTCACTTCTCACTGAAAAATAAAAACCATACTCGATATCAGCTAACAATTATATTTATTTGCAAGAAAATAAATTTGAGATGGTGTTTTGATTATTGAAATATATATGTATTGTATTTCTACATTAAACTTCTCGGTTAATTTTAATATAATTTTCATGAATTTCGGAATAACTTGAATTAATGGCTACTGTTCAATGAGATTTCTCTTCAGAATTTTAATTTTTAAATTAAAATATCACCTAAGGGCAGTTGGTTCAATACATAAAAACTATTGGATTTTATTTTTGAACTCTTTTGTTTAAATATGTTATTATTGCTTTATAAATACGGTTGTTTCGACCAACCTAAAATATAATTCTCCCGGAAGAGAGACTAGAACCATGTGGTTGAGAATACGTAAGGAATGCTACGTCAAAAAAATTTTTCGTCTAGTTTTCCCTCGTGCGAAATATGGATTAATGCGAAGAACCTTTTAGCCTACAACAGAGGTGGCTTATAGATAAGAAACAGGATTCAGAAAGCAGTCTTCGCACTTCTAGAAAAGGGTTTGTGACACCGAAGAAACCTACATAAAAAATCTGTCGATCGATATTCAACATTGTCTGTGTTGATTCGAGATGACTGAAGAGAACACCCAAAAAATGTAGCGTGTCCGCTCTCGGGGTCAGTGCTCGGGAAGAGGGGTTGTCTTCACACACAAGTTTACTGACCTCCGCGGGGATTTGTGGAGGCGTGGGGGAGGCGAGGGTTTGTTGGAAGGGGTTGTGGAGGAACAAGGCATTGGTGCGCGGACACATCCAAATCCTCACGGCTATCAG